>CM044892.1:17864245-18508229 GCA_024500025.1 Syzygium aromaticum | reverse complement strand
ATAAATAAAAGCTCGTTCTGTAAGTGATAGGTTAATAGAATTGTCCATATTAATTAATTCACCTATGTTCGAACATTCGTTGCGCTAATTTACACAATGTGCTACTCTCCTTTTTTTTGGGGCCTTAATTACGTACATGATGAATAACGTTTTGCATATTCATCATAACTTTGATACTAAAATATCTATATTAAAACATGACTCTTTTATTTATTTGATTAGTTGTTAAATTATTTTAACTGGATAATTTGTAAGTGAATTGTATTATGGAACAATAGAATAAGAATGTAATATAACTAGCAGCTAGACATAATAAACTTTGTTTAATGGATATCAATTTAAAAGAACATTTGTTATTAGGCGTAACAAAACATTGCTTTTTATTAAAGTTCGTTCAAATAAATGAAAAACAAGTTCAACAATACCTAGATGAAGTAATTATTTCAAAATAGTAAACCACATACTTCATTATTTTGACTGCACAAAATTCTTATATTTCGTAATCAGAAAAATGATTACATCTCTAATTTAAATGAATGAAAGGAAAATTTGGCTTTTTTTCCAAAAATAGTAATCCATGTCATCTTTGCTATAATGCTCGATTTAAGGCATCAATAAAGTACTAAACGCCCCTACTAGGTGCCAAAAAAGAGAGAGAGCCCGTGATCAGCAACACATCTAAGCCTCAGCCCACACTTCATAGACTAATAAAGCTTTCCTAAAATCGAGAATAGACTAAGGAATCGAACCCGTGACTTTTGGCCTGCAAATCAAATCTTGAATCATTGGACCGACCACCTAGTTGGTAGGAAACTTTAGCTCGAGCTCCGATGCACAAAAGACTTTGTTGTTTAGGTTTGCGCATTTCTTCTTCCCCACAAAATTACATAAGCGCAATTGATGCCTTTAAAATTTTTGTGAATGATGCAATTACAAACTCACGGAAGCGCGTACTTCATTATCATCAATAGCGATCCTCTTATATCGTGTCATAAGAGCTATTGATGCCTTCAAAATCTTTATTTATGTTTTGCATAACTAGCAAACAGAACCTCAGAGCCAAATGTCACATGACTAGAACATGATCGTAGACCCCCTACTTCCTTATGAACAGAACCTCTCGCAGATCTAGCACATTATCGGATCGGCTACCAATGATAACGAGGAAGATACACAGCAATACCAATTAAGGGCAGATCTTAACGATATGATGATCCATGGTGATTACAGATTTAATTGACAAATATACTACTCTGATGATTTAGGCAAAACGAACTTATAGTTTAATCGCGCAACACAAATACAAGAACATTCCTCAAATTTGCAAACTAATAAAAAAACACATGGTATCCATATCAGTAGAATGATCTATATGTAGGATTCTATCGACAACTCACTTCCATATCATCACAAAGGCAACACAGTAATTTCATAACATCAAAAAAGCCTCAATCGATGCCAATTTTCACAAAAATACAACATTAGATTTCAGAACCTAAAGCTATAGCCAAGTGTCTGTCCTTTTCCTTTTCCTTCATTTGCTTCTAGAGTCTATGTCCAATCCACAATTAAAGACCCAAAACCTAGAGCTATGTTCTCTAACATCAAGGTTCAACATTACATAGTATTTACACTAATCCAGACTCGGATAATAAGGAAAACCGGTGTCGTTGAGCCACTGGCTACCTTGAATGAAAGAGTCCACAGTGAACTATTTTGCCACTGTCGAGTTGCTAATAACATGGTACCCAGCCCATTTCACTCGGCCGCTCGTGTTTGAACCCGTGCCTCTGTTCTAGTACTCCCCGTAGTAGAGTGTGTTCAGCCCAACTGTGCCATTGTACTCAAGCCACCCCGCTGGGTTGACCAGGTCGTCGATGTACGATTGCATGATCACCGTTGTCGAGAAATCCTTCCATGGACAGCCCAGGAATGTCTGAAACGATGACTGTACGGGTATAACGTTTGGTGCAGCTACGAACTTGCAGCTAAGGAACGACATCCCGGTGAACACCTTCAACTTGTCTCTGCCCTGGGCAGTCATGAATGAATGAAAATGCGATCCTTATTTTTTTCTCCCTCTTCTGAGCTATATATCTACATCTGCCACCGTTCATAATATTATCATATTCATTTATAGATATCCATAAAGCCATTCTAATTCACTCGCGCACATGTCGAAGTGTAGGCTCCCGATTTTTCCTCTTGACTAACATGCTGACTCTAGAATTGGAATACTCGATAAACCTGGGCATTTGACTTCTTTCTATTGTCTTTCTATTTTACTAAGTAAGAGATAACTTAAGCCACAGAATCCGGGCGTGGGTTCTCTATACTCCTTAAAATGCCACAGTGAGTTTCAAAAGTTGATCCATGGAATTGAGTTTTATTCCTGTGGATGAGATATGTCAAGACATCAAATGGAGTACGTAGGATTCTGTTAGCAAGAAACATAGTATAGAATGAAAACAAAAATGACTCAGAGAATTATGGAAATTCTTTTAATTTATTGGCTAATACACTCTTCATCACATCCTTATCCTCTCCCTTCCAAAATTGCCGTAATAGTGAGTACTATGATAGACAATTCAAGAATATTGGTATTACGCTTTGTCAAAGGTGGAACCATGCCTTTTGTGTGTGAATCTCGAGTGTCACATACATCTTAGTTTGTCTCCACTCCAGACACCCAAATATTCACATCAAAGTAATGCTTCACCTTGTAATCTGGGGTCATGTCTTGGCCCACACTAATCGAGTAAGCTTCCAAGCAAAGCGAGAGAACTTTGAGTAAGCGCGGTTCCAATTTTTGCTTGACTAGTTGTTTAATGTACTCGGTCGTGCCCGCTAAGTTGGCTTGTAACAGCTTGAGCCCAATCAACCCTAGTCCCTCAAAATCTACCGTGTGGCTCTCTGGGTCTGACCCAAGAGACTTCACACAGAAGTTGAAGTTTAGGTTTGGGTCCACGGCCATAAGCTTCTTGCAGGTCTCCTGAACAATGTCGTTTGCGGATTGGACACGGTAGAAGATGATGAGGAAGAGGGAATAGATTGAGGCCGCACAATTCATTTTTCTTGACATTGAGATGGGAGATTTCACATAGTTTTCTCACGTATTTATATTGGTAGATTAAAGCACTCATTGCATTATATATTTACACCAGTTCATATATGGCATATGCCATATCGATGGCTCCCTGGGAAGCAATTGTGATGCAACAAAATCTTGATCGGTGGCTCCCTAGGAAGAAGAAAACTACAGCAGTAGCAAGCTTCCGCCTCCATCAATGGCGGCCACCAAAATTGGAAGAACTAAAATTTAACATCGATGGAGCCTACTTGCCTGGAACAAATGAAGGTGTAGTGGCAAGTGTCTACGATGGCTCTGGGAAACTAATTGACGGCTTCATGCGATCTACTAAGGCGTCTTCAGTAGCTCAGGCGGAGGAGCAAGCCATGGTGGAAACCCTAATGTATTTCTCCACGCAAATGAAGTCTCACTTAAAATAGAGTTAGACCATTTTGATCTGATAAGCACACTCACTGGCAGAGCGCAAATTAGCTAGGAAGTACAAGGCCTTATCAAAAAAGCCCACTCGCTCTTCAAATCTTTCTAAGATATAAAGTTAGTCCATATTAATAGAGAGTCTAATAGAGTTACTGATTGGGTGGTTAAGACTCAGAGTACAAATAGATTACCATGAAATTGGCTTTTGAACCCCCCCCCCCCCCTGTCACCCCTCTTAGAGCTTCTTTGTTCTGAAGCAAATGAAATGTATCCACATACTTATTTCCAGTAATGAAAGTCGTTTCCTTTTCTGAAAAAAATAAAAATAAATCCTCCTATGCACAATCTCCAATTTTGTCTCTATGTGCGTCTGAAGTGATAGAGAAGTGGGGGCTGGTCGAGAGGTGTCGATTTCGCTGGGCAGTGTGAAGGGCAAGAACGTTATGCAGCTGAATAAGCTCAACACTGCCCTTTTCCTCGTCTGCTATAATGACAAGTACTACGCCGATGCCATCGCCTCGGCTGATTTCACCAAGCTAGGTCTCTCTCTACTTTTACTCTCTACCTATTCTGGGTTTTCAATTTTCATGCTCATAGTCGCTTTGATACCTACACTGACGTGCCCATAGACCACTAGCAATTGCTATGATTTCCTCAATCTCACAAACTCTCTAGTCGAGTTATTTAGAGGGTTTTCTTTCCGAATTGATCCCATTTTGGGTTTTAATTTGTTTCTCTGAGCTTGATGTTTGGCCTGGTTCTTGCTTGCCTTGTGCTTCATTGGTGCAAGGTTGTCATGACTGACCTTTGATTTTAAAAAGGGAGTCTCGCTTGGTACGCGCAAAGTCTAGATCTGAGACTTAATTTGGGCCCTCCCAAGCCCATACAATATCGCGACTTGTAGTTTAGGTTTTTAACCTGCAAGTGATTTTTATTTAGAAGTCGTCACTAATCAATTTGGGGTAGGTTAATTAGAAACCCAAGAAAAGTGATGGGAGAATCACCTTACTCTTACGAACTAGAGATTAAATGAGTTATGGGACTTTGTTACATTAGTTGGTTGATTAGTGCCATTTCGGTACCTTTTTACCATGTTCATTTCAGAAAATATTTATTAGACAGTTTATATTGATTTTAGGACCTATTTCCTAACTTTGAGGTGATCAAACGAGTGCACAATCATTAATGATTAGCAGTCAAAATAGATATATAGCCTAAGGTTTTAATCCTAACTAAGACGGCAACATTCAAAAAATGACAATTTGTGCAATTATATTCTAATTAGAAATAACATGCATAATAGTAATACAACAGTAATAAAAATAACCTGCAAAATCCTATTGTATAGCCTTATAGGCTTATCCGATTTAGACATAATAATTAATCAAATAATTCACATATTCTAGAAAAATATTCAAAAACACTAATTTCTAAACTATTTCTTAATTTTAAAAGAAATAAAAAAATTAAATTACTTACCAAAAAAATTAAATTAATTTTTAAAATAATTTTTTAATTAAAATAATAAAATATTAATATAATATTTGATTGGGTTGGGTCAACAGATCCAGGTCGGGTCATAAATCGACTCGGTCAATGGACCCGACCCATACGCGTTGACCTGGGTCAGTTTCCGGATCCGAACCGCATCGAGGTCAACCCGAGTCTTGCACCGGATCGGGCTTGGTATGGTCGAAAAGGACAAAACAGGGTGGGTTCGGCTGGATCGAACCGACTTTGCTTGACCGGCAAACTAGGCGATCAATTCTGCCTGCTAGTTTAGGCCTTTTCTAACCTTTTTAGGCTCGAGATGCCATCGATCAGGCGAAAATCCAGCGATTTGCCAGCTGTTTCGCCCAGCCTTTGGCCTCGATCTCTTTCACACTTCAAGCTGAGGAGATTGGAGGTGATGACCCACCGTAGGGCTAACCGGGGTGGTCGTTGGTCAAGCTCCAACCGAGGTTCGTTGATCCCAAACATTGGTCGGAGCTTGGCCGACGGACCCAAATCAATTTTTGGTCACTCTCGGCCTCCCACGACCATCCTAAGCCTATCTACCAGGACCAAAGCTCACAGGACGCCTACTTGATTGTTGGCGAAGATCAAAACCAAACTAGCCTCACTAAGGCATTTCATCAAACACTTGGTGTTCACTATCAAAATGTGGGGACTCCGACCTATTTTAGTACTCAGGCCTCCTCTGATGACCTATTTTTACTTTTGAAGACAATGTATGGACTATGGGGAGTAATGGTATGGGCTGGAATTTGTGCGAAATGACTGGCAAGAGTCCCGCCCAACCAGTGAATCAGAATAGGGGAAAACAGGGGTCGGGAAAGGCTTATCGATCAAGGTTGTTTCTAGGGGATTGCTGGTCGACTCGCAGGCGATGGCGAGGCTGTGCGGGACCTCCTCACGCTTTGTACTCACTCACTCTCGCTCAATTTACCTTTTGAATCTCTCTTTTCTCTCTAAATCTCTTAGTCTTTCTTTTGCTCTATTTTTGGTTGCCAACTTCTCTCTCTTCTCCACCGCTTATATAGCGATCACCAACTGCTACTCCTGCTCCATTAAATGTTCTATGCCGGCCTCTACTCCTACCAAGACTTTCATGGCCAGCTTTGCGCGGTGGAGCGGATAATCCGCATTGTCCCAAGCGATGGTCACTACAGGAGAAGACAGAGGAAGGAGGAGAGAGGAAGCGAGGCCAGCCATGGGGGGGAAAGGAAGGAGTAGGCTTGGTCGAGCCTAGCTGGTGAGTGAAAAAAAAGAAAAGAAAAGGAGCGGGTTGGGCTCGCAGGGGGGAAAAGGAAAGGGCTGGGTCGACGAAGTCCGACCCGACATTTTTTTAAAATTTTTTTGAATTTTAAAAAAAATTAATTAAGAAAGTATGTTCTGATATGCCCTATTAATGCAAATGTGCATAATGTCTATATGCAATGCAATTGGAACTAAATAAATAATTAATTAATTTTTTTGGTTTAGGAATTAAGGAAATTAATCCCTAAAATTTTTATAATTAATTTTGGGCAAAATTAAAATAGGTGTCAATAGAGGTGTTATATTTGTTTGAGATTTTTGGTTTGGATTTAGGGGTGTGGTGCCTTGAACAGTGGAAGTCTTGAGGGCTGAAGGAGAGGGAAATGAGACACAATGTTCATGTTGAATTTGTGCTTGTGAGCAACTTCAAAATGTTTCTACTCTGTCATATTGAGAAATGTTGTTACAAGTCAAGTTCTGTTCAAATGGTGGGGTTAGAGTTTAATTAGAATTGCGTGTAAGAGTTCTTCTGATGTGAGCTACATTAATTGAAATTAAAATTTACCATTTTATGGGGTTGATCTAATAAGATAAGATATAAAAATTCATGATTAATCTAGGATGGGGTTGGCGGGTGTGGGCCGGGTAGAGCTCGGCCTATGATGAGAGAGTTTGTGACTGAAAACTTTTTATATAGTGCTCAAGTCTCTCTTCTAACCATTCTACACAAAAAATCTCACATAAGGAGCAATTACAGAACGTAATTCGTGAGTGGCTGTTTCATTGAGCTAGTGACACATATGACAATAGAAGAGAAACACTTGAGTTCTAAACCTTTGTTATCCTGCATCAAAAATGATGAATTCCAAATTAGGTGACTAAATCCCTTTCTCTCCGTTACTATGTTCTAAATTCTGGCTATAGAGATCTTGGGGTGTCGTTTCCACAACTTACATGTGCCATTTTCGTGGTTTACATGTGGTATCAAAGCAGCAATAGTCTAGGTCTGGAACTTTCGGATTGGCCCATTTTCGGAATATTTTGTTCGGTAAAAATTAATTTTGATTACACAGATGGACAGATCTCTTTGAGACAAAAATTTTGATGGGTGGCATGCCTTTAGAGGACACTGCACAAGACCACAAGTGAATGTCACCTAGTGAGTCCATGTGCTAGGGCTGATGTCAACAACCCGCTGACACAAGTTGACCTGGTTGCTGGTGGGTGACCTAACCCAGTTTTCTGTTGGCCTTATCGGTCGGACCAGCGATCTAGACCAAACCAGTTAAACCGGTTGGACCAACGATCCAGGCTGGATAAGGCATGCTGAGCATGCATTACACACGCTGCGCACTTAGGCGGCGCATGCGAGCTCCTTTTGGAGCGTGCTCAATACCATTGTTCTCATATAGCGATGCTCTACGTTGTGGCATATTTAAACTGACATGTTTGTCACTCTAAAGGATATGAAAATGCAAACAAAACCCTATATACATGTATTTTTAGGGTATTTTTGCTTTTTTTTATATTTCTCTATGGTTTCGAAAATAGAAATGCTAAGCTCACGTGTATTAAGTACTTGATAAATCTTTCAGTATGAAGTCATCCGCTCATGGTGAAATATTCTCAACTTTTATTTATTTCCATTTTAGGTGTAAATGCTAGATGATATACAAATGTTATTTGCCAATAAGAAGTTAAATAACAAGGTAAAGAATTGCATTCTCAATAAAGATTTCGTATTCAAGAGTGGTTTTTATTTTCAGTTCTGGAAAATATGAAAATTGGTGTATATACAATTCATTTACCAAAGTATAAGAAACACCTTACTATCGAAAAACAGTAAATTAATAAGGTAAAACCCCGAGGTCTTATTAGTATATAAAAAGAATGTAAGTGTAGGCGATAGCTTTCTAAATAATATAACAAATTAACAAGAAACATAATAACTGCACGAGACATACAAATAACGAGCAGATTCATAAAATTTCTTGCTAAAGAACTAACGGTGGCCGATTGGTAAGTAGAGCAATTTGTTTTCGGATCTAAAATAAATTTATATTTTTCTATTTGATTAGAAATTGAGATTCAAGAACTTACTGACAGTGGCTGACCTGTAAATGCTCCATCCATCAACGTTAGTGACTGCGAGGCCATAAGAGAAACAAATCGAAGGGCTATTACTTGAAGAACAGATCATCAGCTGACATTGAAAAAAGAGGATTACTAAGAAAGAAATTAAAGAAGAAAACAAGAACATAGCACAACCGGCAATTGTTATCTGCCCTACACAAGCACAATAGCACATAAGCCGTAGACAACTGCACATTATGCAAGATTTCATCGGGCATTCAAATGGTGTATCTTATACTTTCGATTTCATGTTAATGCAACGTATGTACTAGTAAACTAATCCTCAAGAACACAGCACCACTAAAATAGCTATTAGCCCTAGTTGCTCAACCAAAAACGAAATTTGAAAAACAATACCAATAAGATAAGCTAAATGTGCAAAAATTACAAAAATACCTAGTCTTGCTACTGTTTGGAGCAGTGACCACAGCATCATTGATGGAGTTAAAATTACCATACCCATCCTTTGCCATCACGAGATTGAACTTTGTCGCATTCGTCGAGTATTTGCAACGATATGCTATCTTCTAAAGACATCTGCGTCGAGAACCTCTCTCTCATACAATGTCCAAAAGGGTTCTTGATACCATGCATCTTTGTCAGGAGGAATAGTGAATTGCTTACGCGGCGTGAGATGCTCGAGAACCTATCCTTCATGCTATCCCCGAGATTCAAATTATTTGTGCAGAGGTCAAACTCATCAGTGCACATGTAAACAGCAGGCTTATTTGATCAAGTTTCCTTAGGAGTTTTTCAATTGGTTTTTAGTGCTTCAACCCAGAAATCTTCATCTACTCCAATATTAGAAAGTAAAAAGTGAGCTCTCCCTAATATAATTCCATTCAGCAATTTTGCGACTTTTTTTAGTTGTGGCGAATTGACAACAGTGTGGTGTTCCGTCGGCTGGAGACTCTGACTAACATAACTAATGAAATTGAAGTAACCAAATTAGCCTCGAGTCTGGGATGGTTGCTAGATTTTTTTTCTCATTTAGTTGTACAAATCTTTATGGATGTTTTTTTTTTGTTGTTGCATTGTTATTTGAATTCCAATCCACACTATAATCTGCAGATCTCATATCTGCAACATTTACGGCCGCGAATTGAAGATTTTAAGAGCAGCTTTGTTCACAAATTAAGTCATAAATTTTGCTTCGTGTTTTTCCCTTCATCAAAAAATTTTCTAACAAGGATTGGCATATTTTTACCCGGTATGTATTATAATCCATGAAAAACATATAGAATTTCTTTATCTCGACCATTGATTAATGTAATGCAAATTATTCTTAGGCGTATTCGTGGATGACTCCCATGTCTCGCATTTTGCTAATTAAAAGAATGATTGGAGGAAGTATCTTCCAATTGGAAATAAAATGGAAACATGATCCATATCTTTATCTCCGCCCCCGAGCAATGTTCCTACATTTGCCACCATCAATAAAAGTTGCATATTTACTTATAGATATCCATGAAACGAAACCATTATACTTCATTTACACACATGCCAAGTGTAGGCTCTCAATTTTTCTTTTTAACTAACATGCTAACTCGTGAATCGGAATGCTAGGCCGTGAAAAAAAAAGAGGAAAACATAAATATTAAAATATTAAAAAATTTTGACATGTTAGTTTCGGCCAAACGGCCGGTGCTAGCTGACGTCCACGTCAGCACCGACCGGCCAAAATTGACTTGATTGACTGAATTGACATAAATACAAAAGGTTTAAGAATAAATTGGCACAAAAAAAGATTTAGGACTGAATTGGCACGATTGTAATAGGTTTATGACTGTTTTGGTAATTTTCCCGTTGGTAAACGAACTCTACCAATTTCCTCATTCAAAGAGAGAAAGAGAATGACAATAAGAGATTGAGATTATCACCGAGAAAGTTAGGACTCTTCTTTTTTTTATAATTATGTAGGAACTTAAAATCTTTTTCTTTTTTACTAAGTGATAGACAACTTAAGTCGCAGGATTCTACCATGCACATAACTTCTTTTAATGCCTCAAAATGAGTTTCATTCAACTGGTCGAGATTTTTAGAGACACCAAGAGGAGTAGTACGTCCAGGGTAAGTTAGAGGATCTCAATCCAATGTATCCCAATAGCAAGATAGAAGGGAAAAGTGTTTAAAATAGTCTTAAACCTAATGCATTGGAATGCTAGACATTCATGTACTAAAGAGTCAGGGCACTATGGTTGGTAAACAAACTCTACCAATTTCCTCATTGGAAGAGAGAAAAAGATTGACGATAAGAGATTGAGATTATCGCCGAGAAAGCTAGGACTTTTCTATTTTTTAATATTTATGTAGGAACTTACAATCCTTTTCTTTTCTACTAAGTGATAGATAGCTTAAGTCGTCGGATTCTACCATACACATGACTTCTTTTAATGCCTAAAATTGAGTTTCATTCAACTGGCTGAGATTTTTAGAGAAACCAAGAGTAGTACCGCCCAGGGTAGAGTAAAGGATCTCAATCCATTGTAATCCAAGTAGCAGGATAAAAGGGAAAACTGTCATAAAAGTCCTAAACATATTGCATTGATGCCAATTCAATTCTAAACATTTTTTTGTGAAAAATTATCCAAAAAGTCCTAGACTTATTACACTTTTACCAATTCAGTATTAAACCTTTTAACTTTGTTAATTGAGTCCTAAACTTTTTTCATTTCTTGCCAATTGAGTCCATTCGGCCAATTTTTGCTGGAAATCGCTGACATGAATGCTAGACGGCCACGTGGCACTGATGTCGGCATTTTTAAATAATATTTTAATAATTTATGATTTTTTTATGGTTTTTTTTTTACTTTTCTCTTTTTTTTCTGTGTTTTGAAGTTAGGGTCGACGAGGTGGCCGGCCGACCCTCGTTGGCCACAAGCGAGGGCCAACAACTGTTGCCAGGTCTGGGCATGGGCATCACGGCCCTCGCTAGATTTGGCCAAGCGAGGGCTTAGCGGCCCTTATTGGCCCCAAGCGAGGCACTTGGTGGCCATCTGACGTCCACATCAGCGATTTCTAGTTAAAATTGGCCGAATGGACTCAATTGGTAAGAAATAAAAAGGTTTATAATTCAATTGGCAAAGTTGAAAGATTTATGATTAAATTGGCAAAAGTACAATAGGTTTATGACTTTTTTGACAATTTTTCCCCTTTTTATGGTGTCAATTTATTCCTAAACCTTTTGATACAGTGCCAATTCAGTTCTTCTAGCTAATTTTGACCAGATATTACTAATGTGGACACTAACTGGCCTATGTGGCATGACTAGTGTTGACATTGACAATTTTTAATAATATTTTAATATTTTTCAAATTTTTATTATTTATTTTTTTTCCTTTTCTTTTTTTCCCTCCCCTCCATTCTTCCTCCTGCTCATTTTTAGACCTTAGTGATTGGCTAGAGGCCAGGGTCTCTAGCGAGCCTCACCAGCAGCTAGGCAAGGCACGACCTCGAGCCCTTGCTAGATCCGGCGAGGGCGAGCCTCACTAGTTGCCGGCAAGGTCAACCTCCTCCACCTTGGCCTCTAGTAGGTCGTCGAGGTCCAATGACCAACTAGATAAAGAACGGGGGGAGGAAAAAAGAGGGAAAATAAATAAATAAATAATTGAAAAACTATTAAAATATTATTAAAAGTTCTCAAAGTCAGCGCTATCCGTGCCATGTAGGCTGGCTAGCATTGACATCAGCAATATTCGGCCAAAATTAGTCAAAAAAATTGAATTTGCACGATATCAAAAGGTTAAAGACTAAATTGGTACCAAAAAAAGGTTTAGGACTAATTGACACTAATGCAATAAGTTTATATTTTTTTGACACTTTTCCTCAAAAAAGAAAGAGTATATAAAAAAAACTCAAAGAATCATGGAGATTCATGGACTGTGCCCTACTTTATTGGCTAATACGCTCTTCATCACATCCCTTGTGCTCTCACTCCCAAAATTCCAGCAATCCAAAATACAATGATAAACAATTGAAAAATGTCAACATTACGTTTTGTCAAAGGTGGAACCATGTCTTTCTCCTGTGATTCTCAAGCGTCTCAAGTATCTTCACTAGTTGCCGCTCCAGACCCCCAACTAATCACATCGGTAAAATGCTTCGCCTTGTAAAATTGGGATCATGTCTTCGCCCATATGATGAGTAAGTATCCAAGCAAAGCCAGAGAGCTACGAGTAGACGCGGTTCCAATTTTTGCTTCAACAATTGCTTAATGTACTCAATCGTGCCAGTCAAGTTGTCTTATTATAGCTTGATCCCCGTCTGGCCTAGTCCCTCAAGAAGCAATACAATCTATTAATCTTGAAAGCAGAAACAATTTGTTTGTCACAATCGAAAAACTGATTCTCTATATCAACAATTATGATTAATGAGAGGAACTATTTGTGCGAAAAGACCGCAAATCTCTTCTATTTAAAAATCATACACTTTCTTCTTCATAAGGAAATTGGTGACATTCTCCAAAGTTATCCTCAAGATTAGTTAGAAGAAAAAAAAGGAGATTATTGTCTGAAAAGTCCTAGAACTATTTGCATTTTTGCTAATTTAATCATACACCTATCAATTTTGCCAAGTAAGTCCTAAACCTTTTGACACTTTGCGAATTAAGTCCATTCAACCAATTTTGGTCAGAAATTGTTGACGTGGCGCGACCAATGCTAATGTGGATAAAAATTATTATTTTTTAATTTTTTTGAATACTTTATACTTTTCTTTTCTTTTCGTTCTTTTTCCTTCTACCTATGCTAGTTGTCGGGCCTTGGTGATGGTGGATGACTAGCCACAGGCTACAACCCGCGAGGGTCGCCTTTGCTAGTCGCAAGCAAGGTCCCCCTTGTCAAGATCTAGCGAGAGGGGACCTTACCCTCACCAAAGCTTAACAATGGCGAGGCTTGCTTGAGGCCAGTGATTGTGGATATAAATGAAGTTCCGACGAAGCAGGGTGATCTTCTCCCTGTCGAGATTTGCAACTTGGGACCTCCACCGGGCGATGAATGGGGTCTCAGGGCAACATTCAACAGAGAAAATGGAGGTGGGTTTCTAACAGATCATTTATGATGTACAACCAAAGCGAGTGAGAGCCGGCCTCGAGGCTAGGGTTGTAGGCTATGGCCAACTATCGGCCATTGCCAGGGCCCGGCGACCAATGGAGGAAAAAGGAAAAAGAAAATGAAAGGAAAAAAAGAAAACTAGGAAATATTTAAAAAATATTTAAAAATTAATAAATTTGGTTAGCATTAGCATTAGCTGTGCCACGTAAGAGGGTCGACATATACATTAGTGATCTTCAGCCAAAATTGGCCAGATGGACTCAATTAGCAAATTGTCAAAAGATTTAGAACTCAATTAGTAAAATTAATTGAAAAAAAAATTAGTAAAATTAAAATGCTTAGGATTAAACTGGATAAAACTCAATAGATTTTGAACTTTTTAAACACCTTTCCCAAGAAAAAGCTATCTCTAAGTTGTCTTTTTTTTTTTTTTTATGGTAAAAGCTCGTTCTCTAAGTGATAGGTTAATAAAATTGTCCATATTAATAAATTCACATATGTTCGAACATGCGTTGCGCTAATTTACACAATGTGCTACTCTCTTTTATTTTTTCTTGGGCATTAATTACGTACATGATGAATAACATTTTGCATATTCATCATACTTTTGATACTATAATATCTATATTAAAACACGACTCTTTTAATTATTTGATTAGTTGTTAAATTATTTTAACTGGATAGTTTGTAAGTGAATTGTATTATGGAACAATAAAATAAGAATGTAATATAACTAGCAGCCAGACATAATAAACTTTGTTTAATGGATATCACGTTAAGAGAACATTTGTTATTAGGTGTAACCAAACATTGCTTTTTATTAAAGTTTGTTCAAATAAATGAAAAACAAGTTAAACAATACCTAGATCGAGTAATTATTTCAAAAATAGTGAACAACATACATCATTATTTTGATAGCACAAAATTCTTATATTTCTTAATAAAAAAAAGGGAAAATTCAAAACAAGGATATGAAGTGCCCTCATTTTCTCAAATAAGAGCCTGAAGTAGACTTTGTGTCAAATAAAACCTTAAAGTGCCATCATTTCCTCAAATAAGGACCTAAATTGGCCATAATAATTTCTGATAAGGGCCTCATCTTGCCAGTAGCCAGTCGATGAAATATTCTGGCCGGCCAAGGGCATTTTTGTCCAAAAATAATTTTAATTTTGAATTATTTTTTCTTTTTTTTCTCTTTTTCTTTTTTCTTTCTTTTTTCCTTTTTTTCTTTTTTCTGGCTTTCTCTTTGTCTTTGCCAGTGGCCGGTTCTAGCGGCCGGCCAGCTGGCAAAGACAAAATCCACTTCAAACTAGAATGCCCTTATCATTTGGAAAGTTAAAAGAAAACTAGAAAAAGAAAAAAAAAAGAAAGGAAAAAAAAAAAGAAAACAAAGGAAAAAAGAAAGAAAAAAAGGAAAAAAATTCAAAAAAGTTAAAAGACGAGAATGCCCTTATCATTTGGAAAGTTAAACCCTTTTATGAAACAGATATGGCCACTTCAAGCCCTTAATTGAAACAAAATCCACTTCAAACCTTTATTTGAGAAAATAAGGGCATTTCAGGTCCTTATTCGATACAAATTCAACTTCAAACCCTTATTTGAGAAAATGAGGGCACTTTAGGTCCCTATTTGAAATTTTTCCTCGGAAAAATGATTACATCTCTAATTTAAATGACTGAAAGGAAAATTTGGCTTTTATTTCCAAAAATAGTAATTCACGTCATCTTGCTATAATGCTCGATTTAAGGCATCAATAAAGTACTAAATGCCCTACTAGGTGCCATAAAAAAAAAAAAAGAGAGCCCGTGATTAGCATCACACCTAAGCCTGAGCCCGTACTTCATAGACTAATAAAGCTTTCCTAAAATCGAGAATAGACTAAGAAATCGAACCCATGACTATTGGCTTGCAAATCAAATCTTGAATCATTGGACCGACTACCTAGTTGGTAGGAAACTTTAGCTCAAGCTCCAATGCACAAAAGACTTTGTTATTTAGGTTTGCACATTTCTTCTTCCCCACAAAATTACATAAGCGCAATTGATGCCTTTAAAATTTTTGTGAATGATGCAATTACAAACTCACAAAAGGCATATTTCATTACCGTCAATAACAATCCTCTTATATCATGTCGTGAGAGCTATTGATGCCTTTTATTTATGTTTTCATTAACTAGCAAACAGAACCTCAGAGCCAAATGTCACATGACTAGAACATGATCGTAGACCCCCTACTTCCTTACAAACAGAACCTCTCGCAGATCCAGGATGTTATCGGGTTGACTACCAACGACAATAAGGAAGATACGCAACAATACCAATTCAGGGGAGATCTTAATGATATGATAATCCATGGTGATTACAGATTTAATTCACAAATATGCTACTCAGATGATTTAGGCAAAACGAACTTATAGTTTATCCGCGCAACACAAATACAGGAACATTCCTCAAATTTGCACATTGAACAAAAAACACATGGTATAAATATCAGTAGAATGATCTATATGCAGGATTCTATCGACAACTCACTTCCATATCATCACAAAGGCAACATAGTAATTTCAAATCATCAAAAAAGTCTCAATCGATGCCAATTTTCACAGAAATACGACATTAGATTTCAGAACCTAAAGTTATAGCCAAGTCTCTGTCCTAATCCTTCTTTCGCTTCTAAAGTCTTTGTCCAATCCACAAATAAAAACCCAAAACCTAGAGCTAAGTTCTCGATCATCAAAGTTCAACATTACATAGTATTTACACTAATCCAGACCCGCGTAATAAGGAAAACCAGTGTCGTTGAGCCACTGGCTACCTTGAATGAAAGAGTCCACAGTGAACTGTCTTGCCACTATCGAGTTGCTAATAACATGGTACCCAGCCCATTTCACTCGGCCACTCGTGTTTGAACCCGGGCCTTTGTTCTAGTACTCCCCGTGGGAAAGCGTGTTCAGTGTAACCATGCCGTTGTACTCCAACCACCCTGCTGGGTCGACCAGGTTGTCGATGTACGATTACATGATCAACGTTGTCGAGAACTCCTTCCATGGACGGCCCAGGAATGTGTGAAAGGACGACTGTACAGGTATAAGGCCTGGTGCGGCTGCGAACTTGCAGCTGAGGAATGACATCTCTGTAAACACCTCCAACTTGTCTCTGCCCTGGGCAATGATGAATGTACGCAAATATGATTCTTATTTTTTCTCCCTCTTCTGAGCTATATATCTACATCTGTCACCGTTCATAATATTATCATATTCATTTATAGATATCCATAAAGCCATTATAATTCACTCCCACATATGTCGAAGTGTAGGCTCTCGATTTTTCCTCTTGACTAACATGTTGACTCTCGAATTGGAATACTCGATAAACCTGGGAATTTGACTTCTTTCTATGATCTTTCTATTTTACTCCGTAAGAGATAACTTAAGCCACAAAATCGGACATGGGTTCTCCTATACTCCTCAAAATGCCACAATGAGTTTCAAAAGTCAATAAATGGAAATGAGTTTTATTCCAATGGATGAGATATGTCAAGACATCGAATGGAGTACATTGGATTTTGCCAGCAAGAAACTTAGTATAGAACGGTAAAAAAAAAGAATCAGAGAATTATGGAAATTCATTTAATTTATTGGCTAATACACTCTTCATCACATCCTTTATCCTCCCTTTACCAAAATAGACGTAATAGCGAGTACTATGTTAGACAATTGAGAAATGTCGGCATTACGCTTTGTCAAAGGTGGAACCATGCCTTTGGTGTGCGATTCTTGGGTGTCGCATATGTCTTGAGAATTGTCGACTCCAGACACCTAACTATTCACATTGAGGTAACCCTTCGCCTTGTAAGTTGGGGTCATGTCTTGGCCCTCAAAGGACGAGTAAGCAGCCAAGCAAAGTGAGACAGCTTTGAGTAGGCGCGGTTCTAATTTTTGCTTGACTAGTTGTTTAATGTACTCTATTGTGCCCGTTAAGTTGGCTTGTAACGGCTTGAGCCCAATCAACCCTAGTCCCTCAAAATCTGCCTTGTGGCTCTCTAGGTCTGACCCAAGAGACTTCACACAGAAGTCGAAGTTTAGGTCTGACTCCACGGCCATAACCTTCTTACAGGTCCCTTGAACAATGTCGTTTGCGCATTGGACACGGTGGAAGATGATGAGGAAAAGGATTATGAAGAGGGAATAGATTGAGGCTACACGATTCATTTTTCTTGACATTGAGATGGGAGATTTCACGTAGTTTTCTCGCGTCTTTATACTGATAGATTAAAGCACTCATTGCATTATATATTTACACCAATTCATATATGGTATATACCATATTGAATTTATTTTTAGACAGTGTATAAGGACAAATATTCTTGAAGAGGCAGGTCAATTAGTGCAATCTTATAAGAGAATCCAGCATTAATTAGGGGATTATCTGGAAATCTGGTAATTATGGTTTCACATTTGATAGTAATCCACAAAAAGATATCTTCCAACCACCAGTGGTGCGTGATTGATGCACAAGCAGATGTCGTATTTGGTAACCATTGCAGACATTCATTACTTGTTTGGTAACGTGTTAATGGGCTGCACTCGTCAATATGTGGGTAGGGTCTTAATGGGTTTGGATGGGCTTCTGAATTTGCTTTTGCCTTTTATTCATCTCTTTTTATTTATTCATCATCAAAATTTTATTTTTACCAAATATTGTTTGAATTGTCGATTGAAAGTCATGTGTTAATAATGTCCACTGAGGGAGATTATCACCGTAATCCCACTAGTTGCGAGGGAGGAAGCTCATGATCGGTGATACACCTCAGTCTAAGCTCGTCCTCCATAGATTAGACAACGTTTCCTAAAATCCAGAATAGACTTGCGGAATTGAACTTGTGACGTTCAACTAGCAAATCAAGTCTTGGACCACTCAATCCACTAGCTAGTTTGTGGGAAACTTTGGCTCCAGCTTCAATGCATAAAAGACTTTTTATTTTATTTTATTTTGGTTTTTGCATTTCTTCTTCCCTACAAAGTTGTATAAGTGCAATTCATTTTTTTTCTACATTTCTTACGCATATATCCATTTAATACTCTATTTAGCGGTGATATATCTTGAATCGGGAGAGGAAATTTGACAACAATAATAATAGCTCTACCGACGTAATTTATCAAATATGACTGATAATGTGAGATTTAGACCAACGAGTCGGTAATTTATCAAATATGACTGATAATATGAGATTTAGACCAACGAGTTGGCTATCGACGGAGACCCATGTAAGACCTTATTTTGCCTATAGGCAACACTTTGGGTTGTGGACCCGAGGGGAAGTCATTGGACACACGAAACCAACCTGAAGTTTTTGGACACATGATCCTGACGAGAAATCCTTAAGACTAGTGAGGCCGGCGGATAGATTCATTACATGTGGCTGGACTTGTTAAAATGGATCAAAAGTGTATTTAATAACCCAAATATATTCAAATAGGCCATATTAAATTTTGCGGGCCAACAAAATGGGTTTATAAAGTAAAGAGGCCGAAACAAGCAGCTGTAAATGCAACCTGCTTAGCCCATTTAGAATTAAAAGCCTCGCTCTCCTATCCACACTCTCACCTGATCATTCGTCTTCCTCACTCTCTCTATCTCTACGCTCTCAAATCAAACCATGTCACACCAAGCTAAATCCTCCTATGTGAAAGAGAAAGAGAAAGTTCTAGGCGGTGCTGAAACCTAGTATGAAAAAAGCGTACGATCGAATAGAGTGGAATTTCCTGGAAACTTGCTTGCTGAAATTTGGTTTTTCCACAAAAAGGGTAAACTAGATAATGCAATGTGTCTCCACAGTGACTTTCAGTGTTAAATTAAATGGAGAGCCCTTGCCCTACTTTCAACCTTTGAGGGGTATCCGACTAGGTGATCCGGTATCCCCCTATCTATTTATATTGGTTGCCAATGTACTGTTTTTGCTGATGAAAAAAGCTGTGGGGGATGGAAACATCAAAGGAATTCGTTTCAACAGTTATTGCCCCACTTTATCCCATTTGTTATTTGCGGATGACTCAATATTCTTTCTAGATGGGACAATCACTGAATGCCAAAATATTGCTTCAGTTCTGAACCAATACTGCTTTGTTTTTGGCCAAGCAATCAATTTAAACAATTCGGGAATCTTTTTCAATAAGGAGTGCCCACAGAATTTGAGAAGAAATATGGCAGAACAACTGAGGGTCCCGGAGATAGAAAAAATGGGCAAATATATAGGCATTTCATCTTATTGGAGGGAATTGAAAAAACAGATGTTTGCATTACCACGAGAGTAAACAAGAAGCTTGAAGGTTGAAAGGAAAATTTGATGTCGAAAGCGGGAAAGGAAGTCCTTATTAAATCAGTAGGACAAGCATTACCTCAGTATGCGATGTTGATTTTCAAAATTCTAGTCTCCATTTGCCGAGCTATTGAGAAAAAGATAGTTGCGTTTTGGTGGAAAAACAACATAAAGCAAACTGGTTTCCAATGGAAAAGGTGGGAAACCTTGAAGTATAGAAAGGATGCCGGAGGCCTTGGGTTTTGAGATCCATTGACTTTCAACAAGGCTATGTTGGGAAAACAAGCATGGATGATCTCACAAGATCCTTCGTCTTTGTGGTGTCGTTTTCTAAAAGGAATATATTTCCCAAGAGAGAATTTCTAGCGCGCTAGGAAAGGAAGGAGGCAGACCTTTATGGGGATGGCAAAGACTTGTTATTGGAAGAGATGCCATACAACCATCGATCATATGGGTAGTTGGTAATGCGGAAAAGATTAACATCAGAGAAGACAAATGGCTTAAACAGGGTTTGATTGGGGGACTCTCAAACAGAAACGAACCTAGAATGGTGTCAGATCTAATTATAAAAGAAGAGGCATGCTCAAATGAGCAACTGGTACAACAACTTTTTGATCCAAATACCAGCGATGAAATCTTCGCTACTGCCTTAAAGAGTCAGGATATGGAAGATATAAAGGTGTAGACACCTTCAAAATCAGGAAGTTTTACAATAAAGAGTGCATATAATAGTAGCAAAGAGGAAACAACCAACCAAGCTTCAGAAAAGGTATCATCCTCTTATCAAATTCCCAAATCTCTGTGGATGAAGATATGTCAACCCCACACCTACCCCAAAATAAAAAATTTTCTACTAAGCACTTGTCAAAATGCCCTCACTACCAAGGATAACCTATTCAGAAGGAAAATCTTACCTCACACCCTCTTCATCCTCTGTAATCAAAGCCCTGAAACAGTAGAACACGCTCTCCTTCTTTGTCCATGGAGAGGAAAATCTGGAAAATGCAGCTCTGAACATCAATGTCTCCACCCAAGGTTTGTCGTGATTTGAAGTGTGGTTAGCTGAATTTAAACATACCTCAGTCACTTTTGAGCTTCTAGCATTTGTTCTTTGGCAAATTTGGAAAGCTCGAAACCACTTTGTTGTATGAGCGTAAATGCCAAACCCAGAGGAAGTAATGGATGAAGCAATTGTGATGCAACGAAATCTTGATCGGTGGCTCCCTAGGAAGAAGAAAACTACAGCAGTAGCAAGCTTCCGCCTCCATCAATGGCGGCCACCAAAACCGAAAGAACTAAAAATTAACATCGATGGAGCCTACTTGCCTGGAACGAATTAAGGTGCAGTGGCGGGTATCTGCAATGGCTCTGGGAAACTAATTGACGGCTTCACGCGATCTATTAAGGCGTCTTCAGTAGCTCAGGCGGAGGCGCAAGCCATGGTGGAAACCCTAATGTATTTCTCCAAGCGAAATGAAGTCTCACTTAAAATAGAATCATACCATTTTGATCTGATAAGCACACTCACTGGCAGAGCGCAAATTAGCTAGGAAGTACAAGGCCTTATCAAAAAAGCCCACTCGCTCTTCAAATCTTTCTAAGATATAAAGTTAGTCCATATTAATAGAGAGTCCAATAGAGTTACTGATTGGGTGGTTAAGGCTCAGAGTACAAATAGATTACCACGAAAATGGCTTTTGAACCCTCCCTACCCCCCTCACCCCTCTTAGAGCTTCTTTGTTCTGAAGCAAATGAAGTGTATCCACATACTTATTTCCAGTAATGAAAGTCGTTTCCTTTTCTGAAAAAAATAAAAATAAATCCTCCTATGCACAATCTCCAATTTTGTCTCTATGTGCGTCTAAAGTGATAGAGAAGTGGGGGCTGGTCGAGAGGTGTCGATTTCGCTGGGCAGTGTGAAGGGCAAGAACGTGATGCAGCTGAATAAGCTCAACACCGCCCTTTTCCTCGTCTGCTATAATGACAAGTACTACGCCGATGCCATCGCCTCGGCCGATTTCACCAAGCTAGGTCTCTCTCTACTTTTACTCTCTACCTATTCTGGGTTTTCAATTTTCATGCTTATAGTCGCTTTGATACCTACACTGACGTGCCCATAGACCACTAGCAATTGCTATGATTTCCTCAATCTCACAAACTCTCTAGTCGAGTTATTTAGAGGGTTTTCTTTCCGAATTGTTCCCATTTTGGGTTTTAATTTGTTTCTCTGAGCTTGATGTTTGGACTGGTTCTTGCTTGCCTTGTGCTTCATTGGTGCAAGGTTGTCGCGACTGACCTTTGATTTTAAAAAGGGAGTCTCGCTTGGTACGCGCAAAGTCTAGATCTGAGACTTAATTTGAGCCCTCCCAAGCCCATACAATATCGCGACTTGTAGTTTAGGTTTTTAACCTGCAAGTGATTTTTATTTAGAAGTCATCACTAATCAATTTGGGGTAGGTTAATTAGAAACCCAAGAAAAGTGATGGGAGAATCACCTTACTCTTACGAACTAGAGATTAAATGAGTTATGGGACTTTGTTACATTAGTTGGTTGATTAGTGCCATTTCGGTACCTTTTTACCATGTTCATTTCAGAAAATATTTATCAGACAGTTTATATTGATTTTAGGATCTATTTCCTAACTTTGAGGTGATCAAACGAGTGCACAATCACTAATGATTAGCAGTCAAAATAGGTATACAATCTAAGGTTCTAATCATAACTGAGACGGCAACATTCAAAACATGACAATTTGTGCAATTATATTCTAATTAGAAACAACATGCATAATAGTAATACAACAGTAGTAAAAAAAACCTGCAAAATCCTATTGTATAACCTTATAGGCTTATTCGATTTAGAAATAATAATTAATCAAATAATTCACATAATCTAGAAAAATATTCAAAAACACTAATTTCTAAACTATTTCTTAATTTTAAAAGAAATAAATTAATTAAATTAATTTTTTTAAATAATTTTTTAATTAAAATAATAAAATATTAATATAATATTTGATTGGGTCGGGTCGGGTCATCAGATCCAGGTCGGGTCATAAACCGACTCGGTCAATGGACCCGACCCATACGCATTGACCTGGGTCAGATCTCCGGATCCGAACCGCGTCGAGGTCAACCCGAGTCTTGCACCGGATCGGGCTTGGTCTGGTGGAAAAGGACAAAACAAGGTGAGTTCGGCCGAATCGAATCGACTTTGTTTGACCGGCAAACTAGTCGATCAATTCTGCCTGCTGGGTTAGGCCTTTTCTAACCTTTTTAGGCTCGAGATGCCATCGATCAGGCGAAAATCCAACGATTTACTAGCTGTTTCGCCCAGCCTTTGGCCTCAATCTCCTTAACACTTCAAGCTGAGAAGATTGGAGGTGATGACCCGCTGTATGGCCAACCGGGGTGGTCGTTGGTCAAGCTCCAACCAAGGTTCATTGATCCCAAACATTGGTCGGAGCTTGGCCGACGGACCCAAATCAATTTTTGGTCACTCTCGGCCTCCCACGACCATCCTAAGCCTATCCACCAGGACCAAAGCTCACCGGATGCCTACTTGATTGTTGGTGAAGACCAAAACCAAACTGACCTCACTAAGGCATTTCATCAAACACTTGGTGTTCACTATAAAAATGTCGGGACTCCGACCTATTTTAGTACTCAGGCCTCCTCTGATGACCTATTTTTTTCTTTTGAAGACAATGTATGGACTATGGGGAGTAATGGTATGGGCTGGGATTTGTGCGAAATGACTGGCAAGAGTCTCGCCCAACCGGTGAATCAGAATAGGGGAAAACAGGGGTCGGGAAAGGCTTATTGATCAAGGTTGTTTCTAGGGGATTGCCGGTCGACTCGCAGGCGATGGTGACGCTGTGCGGGACCTCCTCACGCTTTGTACTCACTCAATCTCGCTCAATTTACCTTTTGAATCTCTCTTTTCTCTCTAAATCTCTTAGTCTTTCTTTTGCTCTATTTTCGGCTGCCAACTTCTCTCTCTTCTTCGCCGCTTATATAGTGATTGCCAACTGCTACTCCTGCTCCATTGAATGTTCTATGCTGGCCTCTACTCCTACCAAGACTTTCATGGCCAGCTTTGCGCAATGGAGCGGATAATCCACGTTGTCCCAAGCGATGGTCACTACAGGGGAAGACAGAGGAAGGAAGAGAGAGGAAACGAGGCCGGCTGTGGGGGGGAAGGGAAGGAGCAGGCTCAGCCGAGCCTAGCTCGTGGGTGAAAAAAAAGAAAAGAAAAGGAGCGGGCTGGGCTTGCAGGAGGGAAAAGGAAAGGGCTGGGTCGACCAAGTCTGACTCGAAATTTTTTTAAAATTTTTTTGAATTTTAAAAAAATTAATTAAGAAAATATGTTCTGATATGCCCTATTAATGCAAATGTGCCTAATGTCCATATGCAATGCAATTGGAACTAAATAAATAATTAATTAATTTTTTTGGTTTAGGAATTAAGAAAATTAATCCCTAAAATTTTTATAATTAATTTTGGGCAAAATTAAAATAGGTGTCAATAGAGGTGTTATATTTGTTTGAGATTTTTGGTTTGGATTTAGGGGTGAGGTGCCTTGAACAGTGGAAGTGTTAAGGGCTGAAGGAGAGAGAAATGAGACGCAGTGCTTATGCCGAATTTGCGCTCGTGAGCAACTTCAAAATGTTTCTACTCTGTCATATTGAGAAATGTTGTTACTAGTCAAGTTATGTTCAAATGGTGGGGGTAGAGATTAATTGGAATTGCGTGTAAGAGTTTTTATGATGTGAGCTACATTAATTGAAATTAAAATTTACCATTTTATGGGGTTGATCTAACAAGATAAGATATAAAAATTCATGATTAATCTAGTATGGGGTTGGCGGGTGTGGGCCGAGTAGAGTTCGGCCTGTGATGAGAGAGTTTGTGATTGAAAACTTTTTATATAGTGCTCAAGTCTCTCTTCTAACCATTCTACACAAATAATCTCACATAACGAGCAATTATAGAACATAATTCGTGAGTGGCTGTTTCATTGAGCAAGCTAGTGACACAGATGACAATAGAGGAGAAACACTTGAGTTCTAAACCTTTGCTATCCTGCATAAAAAATGATGAATTCCAAATTGGGTGACTAAATCCCTTTCTCTCCATTACTATGTTCTAAATTCTGGCTGTAGAGATCTTGGGTTGCCATTTTCACAACTTACATGTGCCTTTTTTTGCGGTTTACATGTGGTATCAGAGCAGCAATAGTCTAGGTCTGGAACTTTCAGATTTGGCCCATTTTCAGAATTTTTTGTTTGGTAAAAATTAATTTTGATTACATAGATGGATAGATCTCTTTGAGACAAAAATTTTGATGGGTGGCATGCCTCCAGAGGACACCGCACACGACCACAAGTGATTGTCGCCTAGCAAGTCCATGTGCCAGGGCTAACGTCAGCAACCCGTTAACACAAGTTGACCTGTTGCTGGTGGATGACCTGACCCAGTCTACCGTTGGCCTTATCGGTCGAACCAGCAATCCAGACCAAACCAGTTAAACCGGTCGGACCAGCGATCCAGGCTGGATAAGGCATGCTGAGCATGTGTTACACACGTTGCGCACTCAGGTGGCACATGCGAGCTCCTTTTGGAGCGTGCTCGATACCATCGTTCTCATATAATGATGCTCTATATTGTGGCATTTTTAAACTGACATGTTTGTCACTCTAAAGGATATGAAAATGCAAACAAAACCCTATATACATGTATTTTTAGGGTATTTTTGCTTTTTTTTATATTTCTCTATGGTTTCGAAAATAGAAATGCTAAGCTCACGTGTATTAAATACTTGATAAATCTTTCAGTACGGAGTCATCCGCTCATGGTGAAATATTCTCAACTTTTATTTATTTCCTTTTTAGGTGTAAATGCTAGATGATATACAAATGTTATTTGCCAATAAGAAGTTAAATAATAAGGTAAAAAATTGCATTCTCAATAAAGATTTCATATTCAAGAGTGGTTTTTATTTTCAGTTCTGGAAAATATGAAAATTGGTGTATATACAATTCATTTACCAAAGTATAAGAAACACCTTACTATCGAAAAACAGTAAATTAATAAGGTAAAACCCCGAGGTCTTATTACTATATGAAAAGAATGTAAGTGTAGGCGATAGCTTTCTAAATAATGTAACAACTTAACAAGAAACATAGTAACTGCATGAGACATACAAATAATGAGCAGATTCATAAAATTACTTGCTAAAGAACAAACAGTGGCCGATTGGTAAGTACAGCAATTTGTTTTTGGATCTAAAATAAATTTATATTTTTTATTTGATTGAGATTGAGATTCAAGAACTTACTGACAGTGGCTAACCTGTAAATGCTCCATCCATCAACATTAGTGAGTGGGAGGCCGCAAGAGAAACAAATCGAAGGGCTATTACTTGAAGAACATATCATCAGCTGACATTGAAAAAAAGGCAGTAATCTACAAAGAAAGAAATTAAAGAAGAAAGCAAGAACATAGCACAACCGGCAATTGCTATCCGCCCTACACAAGCACAATAGCACATAAGCCGTAGACAGCTGCACATTATGCAACATTTCATCGGGCATTCAAATGGTGTATCTTATACTTTCAATTTCAAGTTAATGCAACGTATGTACTAGTCAACTAATCCTCAAGAACGCTGCACCACTAAGAATAGCTATTAGCCCTAGTTGCTGAACCAAAATCGAAATTTGAAAAACAATACCAATAAGATAAGCTAAATGTGCAAAAATTACAAAAATACCTAGTCTTGCTACTGTTCAGAGCGGTAGCCACAGCATCATTGATGGAGTTAAAATTACCATACCCATCCTTTGCCATCATGAGATTGAACTTTGTCGCATTCGTCGAGTATTTGCAACGATATGCTATCTTCTAAAGACATCTGCGTCAGGTACCTCTCTCTCGTACAATGTCCAAAAGGATTCTTGATACCACGCATCTTTGTCAAGAGGAATAGTGAATTGCTTACACAGCGTGAGACTCTCGAGAACCTATCCTTCATGCTGTCCTCGAGATTCAAATTATTTGTGCAAAGGTCAAACTCGTCAATGCACATGTAAACAGCAGGCTTATCTGACCAAGTTTCCTTAGGAGTTTTTCAATTGGTATTTAGTGCTTCAGCCCAGAAATCTTCATCTACTCCAATGTTAGAAAGTAAAAAGCGAGCTCTCCCTAATATAATTCCATTCGTCAATTTTGCGACTTTTTTTGGCTGTGGCGAATTGACAACAATGTGGTGTTCCGTAGGCTGGAGACTCTGACTAACATAACTAATGCAACTGGAGTGACCAAATTAGCCTCGAGTCTAGGATGGTTGCCAGATTTTTTTTTTCTCATTTAGTTGTACAAATATTTATGGATGTTTTTTTTTGTTGTTGCATTGTTATTTGAATTCCAATCCACACTATAATCTGCAGATCTCATATCTGCAACATTTACGGCCGCGAATTGAAGATTTTAAGAACATCTTTGTTCACAAATTAATTCATAAATTTCGCTTCGTGTTTTTGCCTTCATCAAAAAATTTTCTAACAAGGATTGGTATTAATTTTTACCGGGTATGTATTATAATCCATGAAAAACATATAGAATTTCTATATCTCGACATTGATTATTGTATTGCAAATTATTCTTAGGCGTATTCGTGGATGATTCCCGTGTCTCGCATTTTTCTAATTAAAAGAATGATTGGAGGAAGTATCTTCCAATTGGAAATAAAATGAAAACATGATCCTTATCTTTATCTCCTCCTCCTGGGCAATGTTTCTACATTTGCCACCATCAATAAAAGTTGCATATTTACTTGTAGATATCCATGAAACGAAACCATTATACTTCATTTACACACATGCCAAGTGTAGGCTCTCAATTTTTCTTTTTGACTAACATGCTGACTCGCGAATCAGAATGCTAGGCAGTGAAAAAAAGAGGAAAAAAATAAATCAAAAAATAAATATTAAAATATTAAAAATTTTTGCCACGTTAGTTTCAGCCAGACGGCCGGTGCCGCCGACGTCCACGTCAACACCGGCCAGCCAAAATTGACTGAATGGACTAAATTGACATAAATACAAAAGGTTTAAGAATGAATTGGCACAAAAAAATATTTAGAACTAAATTGGTACGATTGTAATAGGTTTATAACTATTTTGCTAATTTTCCCGTTGGAAAACGAACTCTACCAATTTCCTCATTCAAAGAGAGAAAGAGAATGACGATAAGAGATTGAGATTATCACCGAGAAAGTTAGGACTCTTCTTTTTTTATAATTATGTAGGAACTTAAAATCTTTTTCTTTTTTACTAAGTGATAGACAACTTAAGTCGCAGGATTCTACCATGCACATAATTTCTTTTAATGCCTCAAAATGAGTTTTATTCAACTAATCGAGATTTTTAGAGACACCAAGAGGAGTAGTACGTCTAGGATAAGGTAGAGGATCTCAATCCATTGTATCCCAATTGCAAGATAGAAGGGAAAAGTGTTAAAAAAAAGACTTAAACCTAATGCATTGGAATGCTAGACATTCGTGTACCGAAGAGTCGGGGCACTATGGTTGGTAAACAAACTCTACCAATTTCCTCATTGGAAGAGAGAAAAAGATTGACGATAAGAGATTGAGATTATTGCCGAGAAAGCTAGGACTCTTCTATTTTTTTAATAATTATGTAGGAACTTAAAATCCTTTTCTTTTCGACTAAGTGATAGATAGCTTAAGTCGTCGGATTCCATAATGCACATAACTTCTTTTAATGCCTAAAAATGAGTTTCATTCAACTGGTCGAGATTTTTAGAGAAACCAAGAGTAGTACCGCCCAGGGTAGGGTAAAGGATCTCAATCCATTGTAATCCAAGTAGCAAGATAAAGGGAAAACTGTCAGAATAGTCCTAAACGTATTGCATTAATGCCAATTCAGTCCTAAACATTTTTTTAGAAAAAATTATACAAAAAGTCCTAGACCTATTACACTTTTACCAATTCAGTATTAAACCTTTTAACTTTGTTAATTGAGTCCTAAACTTTTTCATTTCTTGCCAATTGAGTCCATTCGGCCAATTTTTGTTGGAAATTGTTGTCATGAACGCCAGACGGCCACATGGCGCTGACATGGGCATTTTTAAATAATATTTTAATATTTTATGATTTTTTATGGTTTTTTTTTTACTTTTCTCTTTTTTTTCTATGTTTTGAAGTTAGGGTCGGGAAGGGTGGCCAGCCAACCCTTGTTGGCCACAGGTAAGGGCTGGCAACTATTGCCAGGTCTAGGCAAGGGGGTCACTGCCCTCGCTGGATCTGGCCAAGCGAGGGCTTGGCAGCCCTCATCAGCCCCAGGCGAGGCACTTGGTGGCCGTCCGACGTTCACATCAGCGATTTCCTACTAAAATTAGCCAGATGGACTCAATTGGCAAGAAATAAAAAGGTTATGATTGAATTGGCAAAGTTGAAAGGTTTATGATTGAATTGACAAAAGTGTAATAGGTTTATAACATTTTTGACAATTTTCCCCCTTTTTTGTTGTCAATTTATTCCTAAACCTTTTGATAGAGTGCCAATTCAATTCTTCTAGCTAATTTTGACCAAATATTACTGATGTGGACACCGATTGACCTATGTGGCATGACCATCGTTGACTTTGACAATTTTTAATTATATTTTAATGTTTTTCAAATTTTTATTATTTTTTTATTTTTTTCCTTTTCTTTTTTTTTCCTCCCCTCCATTCTTCCTCCTACTCATCACTAGACCTTGGTGATCGGCTAGAGGCTAGGGTTTCTAGCGAACCTCACTAGAGGCTAGGCAAGGCACAACCTCGAGCTCTCGCTAGATCTGGCGAGGGTGAGCCTCACTAGTTGTCGGCAAGGTCGACCTCGTCCACCTTGGCGTCTAGCAGGTCGTCAAGGTCCAATGACCAACTAGATAAAGAAGGAGGGGAGGGAAAATAAAGGAAAAATAAATAAATAAATAATTGAAAAAATATTAAAATATTATTAAAAGTTCTCAAAGTCAGTGCTATCCGTGCCATGTAGGCTGGCTAGCATTGACATCAGCAATATTCGATCAAAATTAGTCAGAAGGATTGAATTTGCACGATATCAAAAGGTTAAAGACTAAATTGGTACCAAAAAAAGGTTTAGAACTAATTAACACTAATGCTTCGCCTTGTAAAATTGGAATCATGTCTTCGGCCGGATGATGAGTAAGTATCCAAGCAAAGCGAGAGAGCTTCAAGTAGACGCGGTTCCAATTTTTGCTTCAACAATTGCTTAATGTACTCAATCGTGCCGGTCAAGTTGTCTTGCTATAGCTTGATCCCCATCTGGCGTAGTCCCTCAAGAAGCAATACAAACTATTAATCTTGAAAGCAAAAACAGTTTGTTTGTCACAATCGAAAAACTGATTCTCTATATCTACAATTATGATTAATGAAAGGAACTATTTGTGCGAAAACACCGCAAATCTCTTCTATTTAAAAATCAAACACTTTCTTCTTCATAAGGAAATTGATGACATTCTCTAACGTTATCCTCAAGATCAGTTAGAAGAAAAAAAAAGGAGATTATTGTCCAAAAAGTTTTAGAACTATTTGCACTTTTGCTAATTCAATCATAAACCTGTCAATTTTGCCAATTAAGTCTTAAACATTTTGACAATTTGCGAATTGAGTCTATTTGACCAATTTTGGTCAGAAATCGTTGACGTGGCACGACCAATGCTAATGTGGATAAAAATTATTATTTTTGAATTTTTTTGAATACTTTATACTTTTCTGCTCTTTTCGTTCTTTTCCTTCTTCCTCTGCTAGTTGTCGGGCCTTGGCGATGGTGGATGACTGGCCACAGGCTACGACCCGCGAGGGTCGCCTTTGCTGGTCGCAAGCAAGATCCCCCTTGTCAAGATCTAGCTAGAGGGGACCTCACCCTCACCAAAGCTCAACGATGGCAAGGCTTGCTTGAGGCCAACAATTGTGGATAAAAATGAAGTTTCAATGAAGCCGGGTGATCTTCTCCCTGCCGAGATTTGCAACTTGGGACCTCTACCGAGTGATGAATGGGGTCTCATGGCAACATTCAACAAAGAAAATGGAGGTGGGTTTCTAACAGATCATTTCTGATGTGCAACCAAAGCAAGTGAGGGCCGGCCTCGAGGCTAGGGTTGTAGGCTATGGCCAACTGTCGGCCATTGCCAGGGCCCGGTGACTAACGGAGGAAGAAGGAAAAAGAAAACGAAAGGAAAAAAAGAAAAGTATGAAATATTAAAAAAATAGTTTAAAATTAATAAATTTGGTTAGCGTTAGCGTTAGCTGTGCCACGTAGGATGGTTGACATATACGTTAGTGATCTTTAGCCAAAATTGGGCGGATGGACTCAATTGGCAAATTGTCAAAAGATTTAGGACTCAATTAGTAAAATTAAAATGTTTAGGTTTAAATTGGAAAAAATTCAATATATTTACAACTTTTTAATCACCTTTACCAAGAAAAAGCTATCTCTAAGTTGTCTTTTTTTTTTTTATGGTAAAAGCTCATTCTCCAAGTGATAGGTTAATAGAATTGTCAATATTAATAAATTCATATGTTTGAACATGCGTTGTGCTAATTCACACAATGTGCAACTCTCTTTTATTTTTTCTTGGGCGTTAATTGCGTACATGATGAATAACATTTTGCATATTCATCGTACTTTTGATACTATAATATCTATATTAAAACACGACTCTTTTAATTATTTGATTAGTTGTTCAATTATTTTAACTGGATAGTTTGTAAGTGGATTGTATTATGGAACAATAAAACAAGCATATAATATAACTAGCAACCAAACATAATAAACTTTGTTTCATGGATATCATGTTAAGAGAACATTTGTTATTAGGCGTAACCAAACATTGATTTTTATTAAAGTTCGTTCAAATAAATGAAAAACAAGTTAAACAATACCTAGATCGAGTAATTATTTCAAAAATAGTGAACAACATACTTCATTATTTTGATAGCACAAAATTCTTCTATTCCTTAATCAGAAAAAGGGAAAATTCCAAATAAGAGCCTGAAGTGCCCTCATTTTCTCAAATAAGGGCCTAAAGTAGACTTTGGTCAAATAAAGATTTGAAGTGCCATCATTTTCTCAAATAAGGGCCTGAATTGGCCATAATAATTTCTGATAAGGGCCTCACCTCGCCGATCTCCGACCAATGAAATATTTCGGCCAATCAAGGGCATTTTTGTCCAAAAATAATTTTAATTTTGAATTATTTTTTCTTTTTTTCTCTTTTTCTTTTTTCTTTCTTTTTACCTTTTTTTTCTTTTTTCTGGCTTTCTCTTTGTCTTTGCCAGCTAGCCGGCCCAGCGGCCGGCTAGCTGGCAAAGACAAAGAGAAAACTAGAAAAAGAAAAAAAAAGAAAGGAAAATAAAGAAAATAAAGAAAAAAAGGAAAAAAGTTCAAAAAAGTTAAAAGACGAGAATGCGCTTATCATTTGGAAAGTTAAACCCTTTTTTTGAAATAGACATAGCCACTTCAAGCCCTTAATTGAAGCAAGATCTACTTCAAGCTTTTATTTGAAAAAATAAAAGCATTTCAGGTCTTTATTCGACACAAATTCAACTTTAGACCCATATTTGAGAAAATGAGGGCACTTCAAGTCCCTATTTGAAATTTTTCCTCGGAAAAATGATTACATCTCTAATTTAAATGAATGAAAGGAAAATTTGGTTTTTTTTTCCAAAAATAGTAATTCACGTCATCTTGCTATAATGCTCGATTTAAGGCATCATTAAAGTACTAAATGCCCCTATTAGGAGCCAAAAAAAAGAGAGCCCGTGATCGGCAACACACCTAAGCCTAAGCCCGTACTTCATAGACTAATAAAGCTTTCCTAAAATCGAGAATAGACTAAGGAATCAAACCAATGACTTTTGGCTTGCAAATCAAATCTTGAATCATTGGACCGACTACCTAGTTGGTAGGAAACTTTAGCCCCAGCTCCAACGCACAAAAGACTTTGTTATGTAGGTTTGCACATTTCTTCTTCCCCACAAAATTACATAAGTGCAATGGATGCCTTTAAAATTTTTGTGAATGATGCAATTACAAACTCACAAAAGGCATATTTCATTACCATCAATAGCGATCCTCTTAAATCATGTCGTGAGAGCTATTGATGCCTTTTATTTATGTTTCATTAACTAGCAAACAGAACTTCAGAGCCAAATGTCACATGACTAGAACATGATAGTAGACCCCCTACTTCCTTACAAAAAGAACCTCTCGCAGATCCAGGATGTTATCGAGTCGGATAACAACAACAACAAGGAAGATACGCAGCAATACCAATTCATGGGAGATCTTAACGATATGATGATCCATGGTGATTACAGATTTAATTCACAAATATACTACTCAGATGATTTAGGCAAAATGAACTTATAGTTTAATCGCGCAGCACATATACAGGGACATTCCTCAAATTTGTACATTGATCAAAAAACACACGGTATACATATCAGTAGAATGATCTATATGCTAGATTCTATTGACAACTCACTTCCATATCATCACAAAGGCAACACAGTAATTTCATATCATCAAATAAGTCTCAATCAATGCCAATTTTTACAAAAATACGACATTAGATTTCAAAACCTAAAGTTATAGCCAAGTCTCTATCCTAATCCTTCTTTCGCTTCTAGATTCTTTGTCTGATCCACAATTAAAAACCCAGAACCTAGAGCTATGTTCTCTATCATCAAAGTTCAACATTACATAGTATTTACACTAATCCAGACCCAAATAATAAGGAAAACTAGTGTCGTTGAGCCACTGGCTACCTTGAATGAAAGAGTTCACAGTGAACTGTCTTGCCACTGTCGAGTTGCTAATAACATGGTACCCGGTCCATTTCACTCGACCGCTCAAGTTTGAACCGGGCCTCTATTCTGGTACTCCTTGTGGTAAAGCGCGTTCAACCTAACCGTGCTGTTGTACTCCAACCACCCCGCTGGGTCGACTAGGTTCCAGGTTGTCGATGTACGATTACATGATCACTGTTGTCGAGAACTCCTCCCATGGACGGCCCAGGAATGTCTGAAAGGACGACTGTACGAGTATAAGGTCTAGTGCGGCTGCAAACTTGCAGCTGAGGAACGACATCTCGGTAAAAACCTCCAACTTATCTCTGCCCTGGGCAGTGATGAATGTATGCAAATATGATTCTTATTTTTTTCTCCCTCTTCCGAGCTATATATCTACATCTGCCACCATTCATAATATTATCATATTCATTTATAGATATCCATAAAGCCATTATAATTCACTCCCACATATGTCGAAGTGTAGGCTCTCGATTTTTCCTCTTGACTAACATGTTGACTCTCGAATTGGAATACTCGATAAACCTGGGAATTTGACTTCTTTCTATGATCTTTCTATTTTACCATGTAAGAGATAACTTAAGCCACAAAATCCGAACGTGGGTTCTCCTATACTCCTTAAAATGCCACAATGAGTTTCAAAAGTCGATAAATGGAAATGAGTTTTATTCCAATGGATGAGATATGTCAAGACATCGAATGGAGTACATTGGATATTGTCAGCAAGAAACATAGTATAGAACGATAAAAAAAAAGACTCGGAGAATTATGGAAATTCATTTAATTTATTGGCTAATACACTCTTCATCGCATCCTTTATCCTCCCCCTTCCAAAATAAATGTAATAGCGAGTACTATGCTAGACAATTGAAGAATGTCGGCATTACGCTTTGTCAAAGGTGGAACCATGCCTTTGGTGTGCGATTCTTGAGTGTCGCATAGGTCTTGAGAATCGCCAACTCCAGACGCCCAACTACTCACATCGTTGTAACGCTTCGCCTTGTAAGTTGGGATCATGTCTTGGCCCTCAAAGGACGAGTAAGTATACAAGCAAAATGATACAGCTTTGGCTAGGCGCGGTTCCAATTTTTGCTTGACTAGTTGTTTAATGTACTCTATCGTGCCCGTTAAGTTGGTTTGTAACATCTTGAGCCCGATCAACCCTAATCCCTCAAAATCTGCCTTGTGGCTCTCTGGGTCTGATCTAAGAGACTTCACACAGAAGTCGAAGTTTAGGTATGAGTCCACGGCCATAAGCCTCTTGCAGGTCCCCTGAACAATGTCGTTTGAGGATCGGACATGGTGGAAGATGATGAGGAAAAGGATTAGGAAGAGGGAATAGATTGACGCTACACGATTCATTTTTCTTGACATTGAGATGGGAGATTGCACGTAGTTTTCTCGCGTATTTATACTGATAGATTAAAGCACTCATTGCATTGTATATTTACACTAGTTCATATATGGTATACACCATATCGAATTTATTTTTAGACACTGTATAAGGACAAATATTCTTGAAGAGGCAGGTCAATTAGTGCAATCTTATTAGAGAATCCAGCATTAATTAGGGGATTATTTGGAAATCTAGTAATTATGGTTCCGCATTTGATAGTAATCCACAAAAAGGAAAGATATCTTCTAGCCACCGGTGGTGCGTGATTGATGCACAAGCAAATGTCGTATTTGGTAACAATTGCAGACATTCACTACTTGTTTGGTATCGTGCTAATGGGCTACGCTCATCAATATGTGGGTAGGGTCTTAATGGGTTTGGATGGGCTTCTGAATTTGCTTTTGCCTTTTATTCATCTCTTTTTATTTTTTCATCATCAAAATTTTATTTTTACTAAAGATTGTTTGAATTGTTGATTAAAAGTCATGTGTCATTAATGTCCACTGAGGGAGATTATCACCGCAATCCCACTAGTTGTGAGGGAGGAAGCTCATGAACAGTGATACACCTCAGTCTAAGTTCGTCCTTCATAGATTAGACAAGGTTTCCTAAAATCCAAGATAGACTTGCAGAATTGAACTTGTGACGTTCGACTCGCAAACCAAGTGTTGGACCACTCAATCCGCAGCTAGTTTGTGGGAAACTTCGGCTCCAGCTTCAATGCATAAAAGACTTTTTATTTTATTTTTTTATTTTGGTTTTTGCTTTTCTTCTTCCCTACAAAGTTGTATAAGTGCAATTCATTTTTTTCTACATTTCTTACGCATGTATCCATTTAATACTCTATTTAGCGGTGCTATATCTTGAATCGGGAGAGGAAATTTGATAATAATAATAATAGCTCTACCGACGTAATTTATCAAATATGACTGATAATGTGGGATTTAGACTAACGAATTGGCTATCGACGGAGACCCATGCAAGACCTTATTTTGCCTATAGGCAACACTTTGGTTGATGAACCCGGGGGGAAGTCACTGGACACACGAAACCAACCTAAAGTTTTTGGACACACGATCCTGATGAGAAATCCTTTGGACTATTGAGTCCGGCGGATAGATTCCTTACATGTGGCTAGACTTGTTAAAATGGATCCAAAATGTTTTTAATAACCCAAAAATATTTAAATAGATCATATTAAATTTCACAGGCCAACATAATGGGTTTATAAAGTAAAGAGGCTGAAACAAGTGGTTGTAAATCTTTATCAAAAAAAAAAAAAAAACAAGAGGTTGTAAATGCAACCTACTTAGCCCATTTAGAATTAAAAGCCTCGCTCTCCTCTCCGCACTCTCACCTTATCATTCATCTTCCTCACTCTCTCTATCTCTATGCTCTAAAATCAAACCATGTCACACCAAGCTAAATCCTCCTATGCAAAAGAGAAAGAGAAAGTGTCAGGCGATGCTGAAACTAGATATGAAAAAAGAGTACGATCGAATAGAGTGGGATTTCCTAGAAGCCTACTTGCTGAAATATGGTTTTTCCACAAAATGGGTAAACTGGATAATGCAATGTGTCTCCATTGTGACTTTCAGTGTTAAATTAAATGGAGACCCCTTGTCCTACTTTCAACCTTCGAGGGGTATCCGACAAGGTGATCTGTTATCCCCTATCTATTTATATTTGTTGCCAATGTACTGTCTTTGCTGATGAAAAAAGTTGTAGGATATGAAAATGTCAAAGGAATTTGTTTCAACAGTCATTGCCCCCACTTTATCTCACTTGTTATTCGGGGATGACTTGATATTCTTTCTAGATGGGACAATCACTGAATGCCAAAATATTGCTTCAGTTCTGAATCAATACTGCTTTGTTTCTGGCCAAGCAATCAATTTAAACAAGTCGGGAATCTTTTTCAATAAGGAGTGCCCACAGAATTTGAGAAGAAATATGGCAGAACAACTGAGGGTCCCAGAGATAGAAAAAAATGGCAAATATTTAGACATTCCATCTGATTGGGGGGAATCGAAAAAACAAATGTTTGCTTGGATTACCACGAGAGTAAACAAGTGTTGGAAGGAAAATCTGATATCGAAAGCAGGAAAGGAAGTCCTTATTAATCAGTAGTACAAGCATTACCTCAGTATGCAATGTCGATTTTCAAAATTCTAATCTCCATTTGCTGAGCTATTGAGAAAAAGATAGCTGCAGTTTGGTGGAAAAACAACATAAATCAAACTGGTTTGCATTGGAAAGGTGGGAAACCTTGAAGTATAGAAAGGATACCGGAGGCCTTGGGTTTCAAGATCTATTAACTTTCAACAAGGCTATGTTGGGAAAATAAGCGTAGAGGATCTCACAAGATCCTTCGTCTTTGTGGAGCCGTTTTCTAAAAGGAATATATTTCCCAAGAGAGAATTTGTAGCACGCTACGAAAGGAAGCAAACCTTCATGGGGATGGCAAAGCCTTGTTATTGGAAGAGATGCCATACAACTATCGATCATATGGGTAGTCGGCAATAGGGAAAAGATTAACATCAGAGAAGACAAATGGCTTAAACAAGGTTCCTTACAAAAAAAAAAAAAGGCTTAAACAGGGTTTGATTGGGGGACTCTCGAACGGAAACAAACCTAGAATGGTGTCTAATCTAATTATAAAAGAAGAGGAATGCTGGAATGAGCAACTGGTACAGCAACTTTTTTATCTAGATACCAGCAATGAAATCTTAGCTACTGCATTAGGAAGTCAGGATATGGAAGATAGAAAGGTGTTGACACCTTCAAAATTAGGAAGTTTTATAATAAAGAGTGCATATAATAGTAGCAGAGAGGAAACAACCAACCAAGCTTCAGAAAATGCATCGTCCTCTTATCAAATTCCCAAATCTCTATGGATAAAGATATTGCAATCCCACTCCTACCCCAAAATAAAAAAATTTCTATGGAGCGCTTGCCAAAATGCCCTTGCTACCAAGGATAACCTATTCAGAAGGAAAATCTTACCTCACCCCCTCTGCAGCCTCTGTAATCTAAGGATGTGCAAAAAAACCGGAACCTGCCCGGACCGCCCGAAACCAGTGGCTCCCAAGGGAACCGATTCAATTTCCGATTCCAATTTTTTGGAACCGGCGGGTACCGGTCCGGTTCCCGATATGGAACCGCCCACCCACCTGCCCACCCAGACCGAATCGGTAATATAATAATAATATTTTTTATTTTTAAAATTTTTAACTAAAAAAATCTGACAAAAAAAATTTAAAAAAAGAAGAAAATTTGTTGTCATGTCTAAAGGTCTTGTGTAATTGGGATAACCTTGGTCATTTTTCTCAATAATTGATGGGTACCCACTTGATTTATGGATGATGTGGTAAATATAACCGATCATAGTATATGAATTGTTTGGAAAGTTATGTTATTTTCTTTTTGTTCTGTTGATTCGATGTTGGTCTACAAATTTTTTTTTATTTGTCTAGGAAAACTTGTTGGGACCGATTCCATAGACCCACCTGAGAACCGGACTAGACTGGTAGTCCGGTTCTCGGGTGGATCCATAGAACCGATGGGTGGGTCTCGATTCCAATTTTTGGAACCAGTCCTGGAGCGAGCAGTCCACGGCTCTAGGGCGAGAACCGCTCATCCGGACCATGCACACCCCTACTGTAATCAAAGCCCTCAAATAGTAGAACATGCTCTCCTTCTTAGTCCATGGACTAGGAAAATCTGGAAAAATACAGCTCTGAACATCAATGTCTCCGCCCAAGGTTTGTCGTGATTCGAAGTGTGGTTAGCTGAATTTAAACATGCCTCGGTCACTTTTGAGCTTCTAGCATTTGTTCTTTGGCAAATTTGGAAAGCTCGAAACCAATTTGTTTTTCGAGCGCAAAAGCTAAACCCAGAGGAAGTAATGGATGAAACAACTGTGATGCAATGAAATCTTGATCAGTGGCTCCCTAGGAAGAAGAAAACATAGCAGCAGCAAGCTGCCGCCTTCGTCAATGTCGGCCACCAGAACAGAAAGAACTAAAAATTAACATTAATGGAGCCTACTTGCCTGGAACGAATGAAGGTGCAGTGGCGGGCGTTTGCCGCGATAGCTCTGGGAAACTAATTGACGACTTCACGCGATCTGTTAAGGCTTCTTCAGCAGCTTAGGCGAAGGCCCAAGCCATGGTGGAAACCCTAATGTATTTCTCCACGCAAAATGAAGTCTCACTTAGTCTCCGTTCATTTGGCGGAAAATATTATGATTCTGGAAAATGTTTTCTCGGAAGTCATTTTCTTGGAAAATAACTCAATTTTCCGGTGTTCAGCTAAAATTTCAAAAAAGTCTCGAAAATATTTTTCGGTGTTCGACATCCACCGGCGGCGGGCGGTGGCGGCAGCTGGCCGATCGACGGTGGCCGTGGACCAGTGACAGCCGGCGGGTGGTGACGAGGGGGAAAGAAAATATTGAAAAAAAAATGGTGAAAGAAGAAGAAAAATAAGAAGATTTGTGGAAAATGACTTCCTCTTTTCAGAAAGAGGAAGTCATTTTCCTTAGATTTGTTCATGTTGCCCCTCATCGAGGGAAAACATTTTCTACCCCCTAAACACTGAAAAACCCGGAAAATGTTTTCCTCGAAAACATTTTCTGCCAAACGAACACAGCCTTAAAGTGGAGTCAGACCATTTTGATCTGATAAGTGCACTCGCTGGTGGAGCGCAAATCGACTGGGAAGTACAAGGTTTTATCAAAAAACCCACTCGCCCCTCATATCTTTCAAGGATATAAAGTTAGCTCATATTAATAGAGAATCCAATAGAGTTGTTGATTTGGTGGTTAAGGCTCATAGTACAAATAGATTATCACGAAATTGGCTTTTGAACCCCCCCTCACCCCTCTCAGAGCTTCTTTGTTCTGAAGTAAACGAAGTGTATCCACATACTTATTTCCAGTAATGAAAGTCGTTTCCTTTTCTGAAAAAAAAAAAATCCTCCTGTGCACAATCTCCAATTTTGTCTCTATGTGTGTCTGAAGCGATAGAGAAGTGGGGGCTAGTTGAGAGGTGTTGATTTCGCTGGGCGGTGTAAAGGGCAAGAACGTGATGCAGCTGAATAAGCTCAACACCGCCCTTTTCCTCGTCCGCTATAATGACAAGTACTACGCCGATGCCATCGCCTCGGCCAATTTCACCAAGCTAGGTCTCTCTCTACTTTTACTCTCTACCTGTTTTGGGTTTTCAATTTTCATGCTCATAGTCACTTCCATACCTGCACTGATTTGCCCATAGACCACTAGCGATTGTTATGATTGCCTCGATCGCACAAACTCTCTAGTCGGGTTATTTAGAGGGTTTTCTTTCCGAATCGATCCCATTTTGGGTTCTAATTTGTTTCTCAGTGCTTGATGTTTGGCTTGGTTCTTGCTAGCCTTGTGCTTCATTGGTACGAGGTTGTCGTGACCAACCTCTGGTTTTAAAAAGGGGATCTCGCTTGGTACGCGCTAAATCTAGGTTTGGGATTTAATTCGAACTCTTCCAAGCCCATATTATATCACGACTTATGGTCTAGGTTTTTAACCTGCAAGTGATTTTTATTTAGAAGTCGTCAGTAATCAATTTGGAGTAAGTTGATTAGAAACCCAAGTAAAGTGATGGGAGAATCACCTTACTCCTACGAACCAGAGATTAAATGAGTTCAGGGACTTTGTTACATTAGTTGGGTGATTAGTACCATTTTGGTACATTTTTATCTTGTTCATTTCAGAAAATATTTGTCTAGCGGTTTATAATGATTTTAGGACCTATTTCCTAACAATGAGATGATCAAACGAGTGCACAATCATTAATGATCAGCAGTCAAAATAGATATATAGTCTAAGGTTATAATCCTAACTAAGGCGACAACATTCAAAATATAACAATTAATGCAATTATAATCTAATTAAAAACAACATGCATAATAATACAACAGTGGTAAAAATAATATGCAAAATCCTATTGTGTAGCCCTATAGGCTTATCCGATTTAGACATAATAATTAATTAAATAATTCACATAATCTGGAAAAATATTCAAAAATGCTAATTTCTAAACTATTTCTTAATTTTAAAATAAATAAAAAAAATTAATATTTTTAAATAAAAATAATAAAATATTAAATATAATATTCGATTGGGTTAGGTTGACGGATCCGGGTCGGGTTATAAACCAACTTGGTCAACGGACCCAACCCATACACGTTGACCTGGGTTGGATTTCCAAATCTGAACCGCATCAGGGTCAACCTGAGTCCTAGACCGAATCGAGCCCTCATTAGGCCCGATCCAGTGGAAAAGGACAAAATAGGGCCGGTTTGACCGGGTCGAATTGGCCTTGTTCGGACAGTAGACCTGTTCGACCAGTTCTGCTAGCTAGTTCAGGCCTTTTCTAGCCTTTTTAGGCTTGAGAGGCCATCGACCAGGTATAAATCTAGCAATTTGTCAATTGTTTCGCTCGGCATGTTGAGGAGATTAAGGTGATGACCCGTCGGAGGGCTGACTAGGGTTGTCACTTATTAAGCTTCGACCAGGGTTTATTGAGCCAAAATGTTGGTCGAAGCTCAGTCGACAGACCCGGATCAATTTTTGGTGACTCTCGGCCTCCCACGACCACCCTAAGCCTATCCACGATGACCAAAGTTCACTGGATGCCTACATGATTGCCAGCAAAGACCAAAACCAAACCGGCCTCACTGAGGCATTTCCTCAAACACCTAGTGCTCACTATCAAAACGCAGGGACTCCAACCTATTTCATTACTCGGGCCTCCCCCGATGACCTATTTTTACTTTTGAATACGATGTACGGACTATAGGGAGTAACAATATGGGCTAGGATTCATGTGAAACAACCGGCATGAGTCCCAACCAACCAATGAACCAAAACAGGGGAAAACAGAGATGGGAAAGGCTTACCGGTCGAGGCTGTTTCTGGAGAATTGCTAGTTGGCTCGCAGGTGACGGCAAGGCTGTGCAGGACCTTTTCACGTTCTGTACTCAGTCACTCTTGGTCGATTTGCCCTCTGGATCTCTCTTTTCTCTCTAAATCTCTCAATCTCTCTTTTGCTCTGGTTTTGGCTACCAACTTCTCTCTCTTCTCCTCCGCTTATATAGCAATCGCCGGTCATTGCTCCTACTCCATTGAATGCTTTGCGCCGACCTCGACTCCTACCAAGACTTTTGTGGTAGAGCGGATAATCCGCGATGTCCCAAGCAATGGTCGTTGTAGGGGAAGACAGAGGAAGAAGGAGAGAGGGAGAGGCCAACCATGGGGGGAAAGGGAGGACCGGGCTGGGTCGGGCCGGGTCGAGCCCAACTCACTCATGGAAAAAAAAAAGAAAAGAAAAGGAACAGGCTGGGCCTACAAGGGGAAAAGTAAAGGGCTAGGTCGACATGGCTCGACCCGAAATTTTTTAATTTTTTTAGAAAAATTAATTAAGAAAATATGTTCTAATAGGCCTTATTAATACAAATGTGCCTAATGTCTATATGTAATGCAATCGGAACTAAATAATTAATTAATTTTTTTATTTTTGGATAAAGGAAATTAATCCCTAAAATTTTTATAATTAATTTTGGACAAAATTAAAATAGGTGTCAATAGAGGTGTTCTCTTTGTTTGAGATTTTTGGTTTGGATTTAGGGGTGTGGTGCCTTGAATAGTGGAAGTGTTGAGGGTTGAAGGAGAGGGAAATGAGACACAGTGCTCATGCCAAATTTGAGCTTGTGAGCAACTTTAAAATGTTTCTACTCTGTCCTATTGAGAAATGTTGTTACGAGTCAAGTTATGTTCAAATGGTAGGGGTGGAGTTTAATTAGAATTGTGTGTAAGAGTTTTTTTTATGTGAGCTACATTAATTGAAATTAAAATTTAGGATTTTATTGGGTTGATCTAATAAGATAAGATATAAAAATTCTTAATTAATCTAGTATGAAGCTAGCTGGTGTGGATCGGGTAGAGCCCGGCCTGTGATGAGAGAGTTTGTGGCTGAAAACCCTTTATATAGTGCTCAAGTCTTTCTTCTAACCATGCTACACAAATAATCTCACATAACGAGCAATTATAGAATGTAATTTGTGAGTGGTTGTTTCATTGAGCTAGTGATATAGATGACAATAGAAGAGAAGCACTTGAGTTCTAAACTTTTGCTATCCTGCATCAAGAACGATGAATTCCAAATTAGGTGCGCAAATCCCTTTCTCTCCATTACTGTGTTCTAAATTCTAGCTGTAGAGATATTGGGGTGCCGTTTTCACGACTTACATGTGCCATTTTCACGGTTTACACGTGGTATTAGAGCAGCAATAGTCTAGGTCTGGAACTTTCGGATTTGGCCCATTTTTGGAATTTTTTGTCCAGTAAAAATTAATTTTGATTACATAAACGGATAGATCTCTTTGAGACGAAAATTTTGATGGGTGGCATGCCTCCAGAGGACACCGCACACGACCAAAAGTGATCGTCGCCTAGTGAATCCATGAGCCAAGGTTGACGTCAGCAACCCGCTGACACTGGTTAACCTAGTTGCTAGTGGGTGACCCGACCCGATTTACCGTTTTGGCCTGACTGGTCAGACAAACAATCCAGACCAAACCAGTTAAACCGGCCAAATCGGCAATCCAGGCTAGATAAGGCATGCTGAGCATGTGTTACATGCATTGCGCACTCAGGCAGCGCATGCGGGCTCCTTTTGGAGCTTGCTCGATGCCATCGTTCTCATATAGCGATGCTCTACATTGTGGCATATTTAAATTTACATATTTGATGCTATTAAGGATATGAAAATGCATACAGAACTCTATATACATGTATTTTTAGGGTATTTTTGCTTTTGTTATATTTCTCTATGGTTTCGAAAATAGAAACGCTAAGCTCACATGTATTAAGTACTTGATAAATCTTTTAATGCGGAGTCATCCACTCATGGTGAAATATTCTCAACTTTTTATTTATTTCCTTTTTAGGTGTAAATGCTAGATGATATACAAATGTTATTTGCCAATAAGAAGTTAAATAATAAGGTAAAGAATTGCATTATCAATAAAGATTTCGTATTCTAGAGTGGTTTTTATTTTCAGTTCTGGAAAATATGAAAATATGTGTATATGCAATTCATTTACCAAAGTATAAGAAACACCTTACTATCGAAAAACAATATATTAATAAGGTAAAACCCCGAGTTCTTATTACTATATAAAAAGAATGTAAGTGAAGGCGACAACTTTCTAAATAATCTAACAAATTAACAAGAAACATAGTAACTTCACGAGACATACAAATAACGAGCAAATTCATAAAATTACTTGCCAAACAACAAACAATGGCCAATCGGTAAGTAGAGCAATTTGTTTTTGGATCTAAAATAAATTTATATTTTTCTATTTGATTAGAAATTGAGATTCAAGAACTTACTGACAATGGCTGACTTGTAAGTGCTCCATCCGTCAACTTTAGTGAGCTCAAGGCCGCAAGAGAAACAAATCGAAGGGCTATTACTTGAAGAACTGATCATCAGCTGACATTGAAAAAAGAGCAGTAATCTACGAAGAAAGAAATTAAAGAAGAAAACAAGAATGGGAAAATTGTCCAAAAAGTAATAAACCTATTGCATTTTTATCAATTAAGTTTTAAACATTTCAACTTTGCCAATTGAATCCTAAACCTTTTCATTTCTTGCCAGTTGAGTCATAAACCTTTTCTTTTTTTGCCAATTGAGTCAATCCGATCAATTTTATCCCGAAATCGCTGACGTTGACGCCGGACGGCCACGTGGTGCTGACGTTGACATTTAAAATAATATTTTAATAATTTTATGATTTTTTTTATGCTTTTTCTTCTTTTTTTTCCTTTTCTCTATTTTTTTCTGGGTTTGAAATTAGGGCCGGTGAGGGTGGCCGACGGACCCTCGCCGACCATGGGCAAGGGCCGGCCAACCCTCTCTGGCTCTGGGCTAGGGCCACGACACCCTCGTCGGCCAAAGCGAGGGTGCGCGAGTCATCGCCCAGATCTGGCGAGGGTCGCGACACCCCTGCCGGATCTGGCCAGGCAAGGCCTTGGTGGCCCTCGACGGCCCCAGACGAGGCACTCCAGGCCGCCATGCACCTCGCTTGGGGCCGGCAAGGACCGCTAAGCCCTTGCTTGGGGCCAGCGAGGGCCGCTAAGCCCTCGCCTGGCTAGATCTGGCAAGGATGTCGCGACCCTTGCCGGATCTGGGTAAGGGGTCGCGCGCCCTCTCTTTGATCGGCGAGGGCCATGATGCCGTCACCCAAAGCCAACAATGGTCGCCAGCCCTCTCTTGTGGCCGGTGACCCTTACCGGCCCTCTCTCGTGGTCGGCGAGGGTTGGCTGGCCACCCTCGCCAGCCCTAAGTTAAAAAACAGAGCAAAAGGAAAAAAAAAAAAAACATAGAAAAATCATAAATTATTAAAATGTTATTTTAAAATTTCTACATCAGAGCCACGTGGCCGTCCAACGTCCAAAATTGACCGGATGGACTCAATTGGCAAAAAATGAAAAGGTTTAAGACTCAACTGACAAGAAATGAAAGGGTTTAGGACTCATTTGGTAAAATTAAAAGGTTTAGGACTAAATTGGCAAAAATGTAATAGGTTTAGGACTTTTTGGACAATTTTCCCAAACAAGGACATAGCACAACCGGCAATTGCTATCCGCCCTACACAAGCACATTAGCACATAAGCCGTAGACAGCAGCACATTATGCAACATTTCATCGGGCATTCAAATGGTGTATCTTATACTTTTGATTTCAAGTTAATGCAACGTATATACTAGTCAAATAATCCTCAAGAACACAGCACCCCTAAGAATAGCTATTAGCCCTAGTTGCTATACCAAAAACGAAATTAGAAAAACAATACCAATAAGATAAGCTAAATGAGCAAAAATTACAAAAATATCTAGTCTTGCTACTATTTGGAGCGGCGGCCACATCATCATTGATGGAGTTAAAATTACCATACCCATGCTTTGCCACCACGAGATCAAACTTTGTTGCATTCGTCAGGGTTTGCAACGATAGGCTGTCTTCTTAAGCCATCTGTGTCAAGAACCTCTCTCTCGTACAATGTCCAGAAGGGTTCTTGATACCACGCATCATTGTCAGGAGGAATAGTGAATTGCTTACGTGGTGTGAGGTGATCAAGAGCCTATCCTTCATGTTGTCCCCGAGATTCAAATTATTTGTGCAGAGGTTGAACTTGTGAGTGCATGTGTAAACAGCTAGCTTATATGATCACTGTTCTTTAAGAGTTTTCCAATTTGGTATTTAGTGTTTTAGCCCAAAAATCTTCATCTAATCCAACATTAAAAAGTGAAAGGGTTAATACCATGAAAAACCCTAAATTAGTACACTTATGACAATTTTACTCCAAACTATTTTTTTTTACGACAAAAAACCACAAACTGGTACACCTGTGATAAATTTACCACGAACTATTTTTTTGACCATCAAAAACCCCAAACTGATACACTTGTGATAATTTTACCCCGAATTATTTATTTGACCACCAAAAACCCCACACTGGTACACCTGTGACAATTTTATCCCTGAACTAATTTTTTGACAACTAAAAATCTCAAACTGGTACATTTGTGACAAATTTACCTTTTGTTAGTGTCCGTTAAATTATATTAATATAACAAAAAATCACAAATTGGTAAACTTGTGATAAACAGAGGGGTAAAACCTAAAACCGGTACACATGTCAATTACCATGTGTCATTAAACTTAGCAATTTGACGGTAAAATTTAAAGGAAACTAACGGAAGGTAAATTTGTCATAGGTGTACCAGTTTGGGATTTTTGATGGCCAAAAAATTAGTTCAATGGTAAAATTGTCACATGTATACTAGTATAGGGTTTTTTATGATCAAAAAAATAGTTCGGGGTAAAATTGTTATAGGTATACCAATTTAGGGTTTTTTGTGATAAAAAAAAAGTTTGGGGTAAATTTGTCACAGGTGTACTAGTTTGGGGCTTTTTATGGTATTAACCCAAAGAAAAAGCGAGCTCTCTCTAATATAATTCCATTCATCAATTTTGCGACTTCGCTTAGCTGTGGCGAATTGACAACAATGCGGTGATCCATAGGCTGGAGACACTGCCTAACATAATCAATGAAACTGGAGTAACCAAATTAGCCTCGAGTCTGGGATGGTTGCCAGATTTTTTTTTTTCTTATTTTGTTGTACAACCCTTTACGGATGTTTTTTTTTTTGTTGCATTGTTATTTGAATTCCAATCCACACTATAATCTGCAGATCTCATATCCGTAACATTTATGGCCGGGAATCGAAGATTTTAAGAACAGCTTTGTTCACAAATTAAGTCATAAATTTCGCTTCTTGTTTTTCTCTTCATCAATTTTTTTCTAACAAGGATTGGTATTATTTTTACCCGGTATGTATTATAATCCATGAAAAACATATAGAATTTGTATATCTCAACCATTGATTAACGTATTGCAAATTATTTTTAGGCTTATTCATTGATGATACTCGTGTCTCGCATTCTACTAATTAAAAGAATGATTGGAGGAAGTATCTTCCAATTGGAAACAAATGAAAACATGATCCTTTTCTTTATCTCCTTCTCCCGAGCAATATTTCTACATTTGCCACCATCAATAAAAGTTGCATATTTACTTATAGATATCCATGAAATGAAACCATTGTACTTCATTTACACACATGCCAAATGTAGGCTCTCGATTTTTCTTTTTGACTAACATGCTGACTCGCGAATTTGAATGCTAGACATTCATGTACTGAAGAGTTGGGGCACTGTGGTTGGTAAACGAACTCCACCAAATTCCTCATTGGAAGAGAGAAAGAGATTGACGATAAGAGATTGAGATTATCGCCAAGAAAGCTAGGACTCTTCCTTTTTTCAATAATTACGTAGGAACTTAAAATCTTTTTCTTTTTTACTAAGTGATAGATAACTTAAGTTGTAGGGACAGCCACGTGGCGCTGACATGGACATTTTTAAATAATATTTTAATAATTTATGATTTTTTTCTTTTCTTTTCTTTTTTTACTTTTCTCTTTTTTTTTTCTATGTTTTGAAGTTAGGGTCGGTGAGGGTGGTCGGCCGACCCTCATTGGCCATGGACGAGGGCCAGCGACCCTAGCCAGGTCTGGGCGAGGGCGTCGCGTCCATCGCTGGCCAAAGCAAGGGCGCGCGAGCCCTCACCCAAAGCCGGCGAGGGTTGTAACACCCTTGCTGGATATGACCAGGTGAGAGCTTAGCGGCCCTCATCGACCCCAGGTGAGGCGCTTAGTGGCTATTCGGAGTCCACATCAGTGACTTCTGATCAAAATTGGCTGGATAGACTCAATTGGCAAGAAATGAAAAGGTTTATGACTCAATTGGTATAATTGAAAGATTTATGATTGAATTGGCAAAAGTACAATAGGTTTAGGACTTTTTAGACAATTTTTCCCCTTTTTTTGGTGTCAATTTATTCCTAAACCTTTTGATATAGTGTCAATTCAGTTTTTTTGGCTAATTTTAACCAGATATTACTAATGTGGATGCCGACTAGCCTATGTGGCATGACCAGCGTTGACGTTGACAACTTTTAATAATATTTTAATATTTTTTAAATTTTATTTATTTATTTTTTTTGCTTTCCCTTTTTTTTTCGTCCCCTCCATTCTTCCTCCTTCTCGTCACTGGACCTTGGTGATCGGCTAAAGGCCAGGGTTTCTAGTGAACCTCGCCAGCGGCTAAGCAAGGCGCAATCATGAATCCTCGCCAGATCCGGCGAGGGTGAGCCTCACTAGTTGCCAACAAGGTCAACCTCGTCCACCTTGGCCTCTGGTAGGCCATCGAGGTCCAACGACTAAGGAAGGAAAAAAATTGAAAAAATATTAAAATATTATTAAAAGTTATCCAAGTCAGCGCTACCTGTGCCATGTAGGTCGGCCGGTGTCGACATCTGCAATATTCGGCTAAAATTAGTTAGAATGATTGAATTTGCACGATATCAAAGGTTAAAGACTAAATTGGTACCAAAAAATGATTTAGGACTAATTGACACCAATGCAATAAGTTTATGTTTTTTTTACACTTTTCCTCAAGAAAGAAAGAGTACATAAAAAAGACTCAAAGAAACACGGAGATTCATGGACCATGTCCTACTTTATTGGCTAATACGCTCTTCATCACATCCCTCGTGCTCTCACTCCCAAAATTTCAACAATCCAAAATACAATGATAGACAATTGAAAAATGTTAACATTACGTTTTGTCAAAGGTGGAACTATGTCTTTCTCCTGCAATTCTGAAGCATCTCAAGTACCTTCACTAGTCGCCGCTCTAGAACCCCAACTAATCACATCGATATAATGCTTCGCCTTGTAAAATTGGGATCATGTCTTCGCCTGCACTCGATGAGTAAGTATCCAAGCAAAGCGAGAGAGCTTCGAGTAGACGTGGTTCCAATTTATGCTTCAATAATTGCTTAATGTACTCAATCGTGCCGGTCAAGTTGTCTTGCTATAGCTTGATCCCCATCTAGCCTAGTCCCTCAAGAAGCAATACAATCTATTAATCTTGAAAGCAGAAACAGTTTGTTTGTCACAATCGAAAAACTGATTCTCTATGTCTACAATTATGATTAATAAAAGGAACTATTTGTGCAAAGACCGCAAATCTCTTCTATTTAAAAATCATACATTTTGCATATTCATCGTACTTTTGATACTAAAATATCTACATTAAAACACGACTCTTTTATTATTTGATTAGTTGCTAAATTATTTTAACTGGATAGTTTGTAAGTGAATTATATTATGGAACAATAAAATAAGAATGTAATATAACTAGCAGCTAGACATAATAAACTTTGTTTGATGGATATCACGCTAAGAGAACATTTGTTATTAGGCGTAACCAAACATTGCTTTTTATTAAAGTTCATTCAAATAAATGAAAAACAATTTAAACAATACCTAGATAAATTAATTATTTCAAAAATAGTAAACAACATACTTCATTATTTTGATAGCACAAAATTCTTATATTTCATAATCAGAAAAAGTAAAAATTCCAAATAAGAACCTAAAGTGTTATCATTTTATCAAATAAGAACATAAAGTGCTGTCATTTTCTCAAATAAGGGCCTGAAGTGGCCATAATAATTTCGGATAAGGGCCTCACCTTGCCGATCGTCGGCCGACGAAATATTCTGGCAGGTCAAGGGCATTTTTCGTCCAAAATAATTTTAATTTTGAATTATTTTTTTCTTTTTTCCTTTTTTTCTCTTTTTCTCTTCTCTTTCTTTTTTCCTTTCTTTTCTTTTTTTGGGTTTTCTCTTTGTCTTTGCCGGTGGCCAGTTCCGACAGCCGGCACAAAGACAAAGAGAAAACCAAAAAAAGAAAAAAAGAAAGGAGAAAATAAAAAAAGAAAAGAAAGGAAAAAAGAAAGAAAAAAATTCAAAAAATTTAAAAGACGAGAATGCCCTTATCATTTGGAAAGTTAGACCCTTTTTTGAAATAGATATAGCCACTTCAGGCCCTTAATTAAAATAAAATTCACTTTAAACCCTTATTTGAGTAAAGAATAGCATTTCTGGTCCTTATTTGATACAAAGTCAACTTGTTCGTAAAATTCTGCATATATCAACGAACGTGTTGAACAAATAATATAATGATAAGAAGAGTATCGTCCCATAGAGATTGATGATAATAAACCAATTAAATATTAAAAATAGACTAATTCTAAAATTTATCCAACTGATCAAAATATAATTGAGAACAAATAAAAATTAACAATTTTTAAAAACGAAATTTTATAAACTAAAGGCAGATAAACAATCAAGTAAAATATGTTAGAGCATCCGATTTCACCATAACCACTAGATATGAATTTCAGATCATTATGCATACAAGAACAATATCAAACATGTGATAGCGGAATTTCCTAGTCTATTTACTATCCTATCTCTAGGTATAGCAAACCTACTCAGTTTATTAATTCACTATATTTCTATGTGAATTTAAATAAACATAAGCGCATTAAAATCTGTGAATATTCCCGGTTTACAATGAATCTTTTGGACCACCTTATCACCGAAAGCTACACAAATAACATGGTATATTTCTATCCACATTTAATTTATGGTTATATATTATAAGGAGCAATTGCATATTATTACTTTTCAGTCTCAAACATGCACATCAGATCATTCAAGTGGTGGCCAGTCACCTAAACGCATTAAGCACAATAATATATAACTCACATGAATGAAATTGCTTGCAAAGCATAAAAAGTATAAAATTCATATCATCATGGTTAGGCTACATCGTAACTCTAACAAAGAAAATTAGAACATAATAGAAGAAGAAACGACAATAGAAATTAAACCAAACATCTTGAATCAAAGAACAAGAATTCTGTCACCACTTTTGCCTTCTCTTCAAAATACTTGAAAAACACTTAGAACACTGAAAACAAAAACGATCTCTCTCTATCTAAAAAAAAACTCTATGTTCTCATAAGTTATCCTATTTATATAATAGCATTCAAGACTCCTCTCACAAGGCAATTACTTCTTTTTTAGAATAAACTTAGGGAATAAATCGCAGAATTCCCACTATGATATCCACCTTCTAACTCTTCTCTGGGTTGCATATTCCTTTCTTTCTTTTTGCCATATTTTCCTTATTTTCTCCATATTTCAATATTCTGCATAAATAAGGAAATATTAAGTAAATAAAAGGAAATCCAAATATATTCTAACAAATATTGCATTATTTGTTGCCTAAAGTAAATAAAATAACTCTATTTTTATAGAGTTATCAAACCCCCAAACTTAACATTTTGCTAGTCCTCGAGCAAAAGCAAGATATAAGACATACTCAAGCTAACAGTCCCTTCCATTACTTCCTTCCAAAATTGCTCGAAATCACAATTCAAAGAAAAAACACAAATTTCATCCAAACATTGAAATAGATTCATAAGTTAAGACCGATTCTAACTATGTGATCCAAGTGTGTGTGTGAGTCCTCATCTTTTCGAATTATATGCAATCCAAATAAGTTCACATTGGTATGCAATCTCTCAAAAACTCTTTATAATTATAACCAAATCTCATAGATTTGCTTTTCATTCCTCTCTCCACTAATGTAAGCTAATCATCCAACCAAAAATCAATAGGACTTTTCTCAGGTTGTAATGTAAGGCTAGGCTAACGGTGAGATAATGGTAAATTTAAGCTCAAATCACCCATGAACACATTAATTTCTAGGATCTAATTAGAGCACATGCCACTATTTCCAATTTCACATCTTCAAAATAATCTTTCTGTCACTACAGATCATCATTCTTCCTCTTTTTTTTTTTCATTGCTTTATGGTGGAGTTCCTCCCTAAGTCCCTCCTAATATAACGTGAACATTCCCAACCCATTGAGTATCCAAAAGGCTCACTCAATTGAAAGTTGGATAGGGAACCATAAAAGCAATATTTTTCTTTTTCTCTTTTTTTTTTTTTGAAGAAGAAGATACACCCAAACAACCATAGCAATCAAATTATTTCCATGCTCCACCCTTCCTCCCAAATTGCCATTATGCTCAAATAAACTTTTATCAACATGTTCATGAGGTGTGGGACAATGATATAATTTGGCAAAAGGTAAGCTAAAAAATACGTGGGTGCCAATAAAAGATTGGATAATAATTAAGGCTCAACGGGGTGACTATGGATAAATAAACAGGGTTGGCTTGAAAGGTTCAATCGATCCAAAAATTGCCTAAATCATTTTCTCAGTTAGATGTAGCCTAGGATTTCGCCTCAAGAGAAAATCAAACAAATCCTAAGATTTGGGTGAGATCTAAGAAAATCACATACTTCATATGACTGTTCTTTAGACGTACACACTACTCAAAAATTAAGGACTTTTAGTGCTCAGTAAGTGGATCGACATCATCAAAATCAAAATTAACTCACATATCATTCGCAAGTTTAAACAAAATTTAAATTTTCCTAAGAATCGCAAAAATTCACAACAAGGAATGCAACAAAAACAAAAAAAAAATCAGATTTAGCCAAAAAAAAAAAATCTTTTTAAGCAAAAATTTTGTCTCCCCCAAACTTAGATGAAGCAGTGTCCTCAATGCGAAAAGACAAAAGAAACAAAAGAAAATTAGGAACAAGAAAACTCCCCTTGCTGTAGGATGTGTCCATGGATGGTCTCGATGACTAAACTCCAAAAAGTGATCCTTCAAGAAAGAAAATTAACCTGGATAAAAATTATTAATCATGTTTTTTTTTTAATTTTAACGTAAAAATTAATGAAGAAACATAATAAAAATGCTTGGGTTGCCTCCCAAGAAGCGCTTACTTTATAGTTTTCAGTCAAACTATCTCAGATGTCGCTATTCTGGATGATGAAGTTCAATAGTTGTCTTCTGCTTGTTGTAACCACCTTCGAAGTAGGGCTTCAAACGTTGACCGTTCACTTTAAATGTGCCTTCGGTATCATGTGCAACTTCAATTGCTCCATATGGAAATACCTGTGTGACGGTATAAGGACCAGACCATCGAGAACGTAACTTTCCTAGAAAAAGTTTAAGACGAGAGTTATAAAGTAAAACTTTTTGGCCAATTTCAAACTATCTTCTGAATATGTGTTTATCATGCCATCTTTTGGTACGCTCCTTATACATCTTAGCATTTTCATAGGCCTCATTGCGAAATTCCTCCAATTCATTTAGTTGCAACAATCTTCTTTCACCTGCAGACTGCATGTCAAAATTCAGAAATTTCAATGCCCAATATGCTTTGTGCTCTAATTCCACTGGTAGATGACAAACCTTCCCAAACACTAGCCTAAAAGGAGACATCCCAATTGGGGTTTTGAATGCTGTCCTATAGGCCCAAAGTGTATCATCAAGTTTCATTGACCAATCTTTCCTAGAGGCATTCACTGTTTTTTCTAAAATTCTCTTGATTTCCCTATTTGAAACCTCTACTTGACTACTAGTCTGAGGATGATAAGGGGTTGCAATCTTATGTGTGACTCCATACTTACTCAAAAGTGCTTCAAACTGTTTGTTGCAAAAGTGTGTTCCCCTATCACTTATGATTGCCCTAGGAGTGCCAAATCGCGTAAAAATATTTTTCTTCAAGAATTTGACAACAACCTTAATATCATTTTTTGGCAATGCTACAGCTTCTACCCACTCAGACACATACTCCACAGCCACTAAAATGTATAAATTACCATAAGAAGATGTAAAGGGTCCCATGAAATCAATTCCTCAAACATCAAATAATTCACGCACAATAATGTTGTTTAAAGGCATCTCATTTTTTCTAGAAATATTTCCAGTTCTCTGACATCCATCACATGAAGCTACAAAGGAGTAAGCATCTTTAAAAAGTGTGGGCCAATAAAATCCAGATTGCAAAACCTTAGCTGCAGTTTTGGTGGCACCAAAATGACCACCTGCCTCTTTGTCATGATAATGATGCAGAATATTTGCCTTTTCTTCGTCTGGAACACATCTCCTCATAACCTGATCTGCACATACTTTAAAAAGAAAAGGTTCTTCCCAAAAATAATTTTTAACATCAAAAAAGAATTTTTTCTTCTGTTGATATGACAATTCAGGAGGAAGAATATTGCTTACCAAATAATTCACAAAATCAGCGTACCAAGGAATTTTTGTGGATTTGACGGAAAAAGTTTTCTCATCAGGGAACTCTTCCATAATTGGACTTACCTCTTCCTTTAAATTCGGAATTCTTGACAAGTGATCTGCAACTAGATTTTCAATCCCCTTCTTATCTTTGATTTCCAAATCAAATTCTTGTAGCAATAGAATCCACCTGATTAAACGTGGTTTTGATTCTTTCTTTTCAAGCAAATACTTAAGAGCAGAGTGGTCAGAAAAAACTATAACTTTTGAACCAATTAAATAAGAACGAAATTTATCAAAAGCAAAAACTACTGCCAAAAGCTCCTTTTCAGTTGTGGCATAATTTAATTGAGCTCCAGATAGGGTGCGACTTGCATAGTATATGGTTCGAAAAATTCCATTCTTTCTTTGTCCAAGTACGGCTCCAACAGCCGAGTCACTAGCATCACGCACCAACTCAAAAGGCAAATCCCAAGTAGGCACAGTCATGATAGGGGCCGAAATTAACTTTTCCTTCAATGTGTTGAATGGCTGCAAATAATCATCAGAGAAATCAAATTTATAATCTTTTTCCAACAATTTAGAAAGGGGTCTAGCAATCTTAGAAAAATCTTTAATGAAACGCCTATAAAATCCTGCATGTCCCAAAAATCCTCGAACAAGCTTCACAGAGGTAGGAGGCGGCAGTTTTGGAATAACTTCAATCTTAGCTCGGTCCACCTCAATTCCTCTTATAGAGATCTTATGGCCTAGCACAATCCCTTCCTCAGCTTTCACCACTTCTTGCATTTTCGGGTTCAAACGCCTCTGGGGTTGGATAGTGGGTTTATGTTGTTCCTCCATCAAAATTTTATGCATGCAAATTGAAGGACTAATTCCCTTAATGTCAACTATTTTCCATCCAATTGCACATTTATGTTCTCTCAACACTCTGAGCAGTTTCTCCTCCATCAAATCTGTTAAAGAAGAAGATATAATTACTGGTAAAGAAGAAATTCCATCTAAATAAGCATATTTCAAATGAGAAGGTAAGGGTTTGAGTTCAAGAATAGAAGGCTCTTCAATTGATGGCTTAAGCTTCGTTGTATGTTGTCCTAACTCCTCAAATTTTATTGTCTTAGGCCTTGAATATGTTGGATTTGCTTCCATAAAATTTGCGTACTCCATGATCTCCTCATTCTCAATTTCTCTGTCTTTTGGTTGAACCAAATATGCTTCAAGTGAATCTTTAAAAATATTTTCTTGAAAAATATTATTCACAAACTTGTCAAGTGTCTCAACTCTAAAACAAAAATTATCATCATAGGGATATTTCATTACTTTAAAAACATTAAAAGAAACAAGATCATCTTGAACTCTAAGAATCAACTTCCCCTGTTGTACATCAATAAGAGCTCTTCCTGTTGCTAGAAAAGGACGACCTAAGATAAGTGGTACCTCAAGATCTTCCTCCATGTCAAGAACTATGAAATCTGCAGGAAAAATAAACTTGTCAACTTTTACCAATACATCTTCCACAATACCTCTCGGATATTTAATTGATCAATCAGCCAGTTGAAGCGACACTGTAGTTGCTTTTACTTCACCCAATCCTAATTTCCTGAAAATAGAGAAAGGCATCAAATTAATACTTGCACCTAAATCACACAATGCCTTTTCAAAGTAAGAATCTCCAATAGTGCAAGGAATTGTAAAACTCCCTGGATCTTTTAACTTTGGAGGTAATTTATTTTGTAGGATGGCCGAACATTCCTCATTCAACTCCACAGTTTCGTAATCCTCTAGCTTTCTTTTGTTTGCCAAAATCTCCTTTAAAAATTTTGCATAGCTAGGCATTTGGGCTAAAGCATCTGCAAAAAGAATATTAATGTGCAATTTTTTAAAAACTTCAAGAAATTTAGAAAATTGATTATCTATTTTATATTGCTGGAGTCGCTGAGGGAATGGAACTGGCAGCACGTATGGCTTGGGATTATCTGGAAAAAGTTTGCTTTTGCCTATCTCCTTTGGTTGTTTCTTGACCTCTTCTTCTTTGTCTCTGGAAATCTCTTGTTTGGTATCTTCTTCACCCACTTGTTTACCACTTCTCAGGATTATAGCTTTTACATTTTCAATCGGATTTTTCTCTGTATTGCTAGGCAAAGAACCCTGTTGTCTCCCAGACATTATGTTTGCTAACTGCCCCACTTGCATCTCCAGATTTCTGATTGAAGCCTCTTGGTTATGAAATCTCACATCTGTGCTCTTAATGAAATCCTGAGTAGTGCTGGCAAGTTTTGTGACTATATCTTCTAGACTGGACTTTGTCTCTTCTGGTTGTTTGAATCCCGATGGCAATCTCATCACATTTTGATTATTCCATGAAAAATTTGGATGATTGCGACATCCCGAATTGTACGTGTTGGAGTAGGGATTATTCTGTGATCTGTTAAAATTCCCAACAAAGTTAGCACTTTCATTAGACTGAGTAAAATTGTTACCTACCTGACATTCTGTGCTAACATGTCCTCCCACCACAAAAATCGCATGTCATATTCTGAATTTTCATGCCTGAAACACTCATATTATCTATCTTTTTGTTGAGTGCTTCAATCTGCACAGCAATTGCTGTAAAAGTATCCACATCATGAATTCTGCTAGCTTTTCGCACTGATATCCTCTCAGTAGGCCACTGATAACTATTAGATGCCATCTCCTCTAATAAGTTGTAGGCTTCTTCTGGTGTTTTATTATTCAGAGTTCCCCCTGCAGCTGCATCAATCATAGAACGAAGATTTGTACTACACCCATTATAAAAAGTTTGTACCTGCATCCATATGGGTAATCCATGATGTGGGCATCTTCTAAGAAACTCCTTGAATCTTTCCCATGCTTCATACAATAATTCATTATCCATCTGCATAAAATTAGTAATATCGTTACGCATTTTTGCAGATTTTGCAGGTGGAAAGAACTTACCAAGAAATTTTTGGGCCATATCATTCCATGTAGTGATCGATCCTGCAGGAAGAGAAGAAAGCCAACCTTTAGCTTTGTCTCTAAGAGAGAATAGAAATAATCTCAATCTAATAGCATCATCTGAAACTCCATTATATTTAATTGTGTCACAGATTTCAAGAAAAGCATCGATGTGAGCATTTGGATCATCGCTTGGTAGCCCACTAAATTGCACTGATTGTTGAAGCATTTGAATCGGTGATGGCTTGATCTCAAAGTTGTTTGCTTGAATTGCAGGTCTCCTGATACTTAATGTGGTGCCCTTAACTGTTGGCGTACCATAATCTTTCAAGAGTCTACATTGATTTCTACCATCATCAACTCCCTCCATCTTTTTAATGTGATTTCTCTGTTCTCTCAGTCGCCTTTTAAATGTGCATTCGATTTCTGGATCAAACTCAGTAAGTTTTCCTTGTTGGCTACGTGTCATGCACCAATGTATACTCTAAAAAAAAAAAAAGATAAAAGCTAGATTAAACTTAGAATTATCCGGTATCAATATTAATTGGTATTAAATAAACAATCCCCGGCAACGGCGCCAAAAACTTGTTCGTAAAATTCTGCACGTGTCAACGAACGTGTTGAACAAGTAATATAATGATAAGAAGAGTATCGTCCCACAGAGATTGATGATAATAAACCAATTAAATATTAAAAATAGAGTAATTCTAAAATTTATCCAACTGATCAAAATATAATTGAGAATAAATAAAAATTGACAATTTTTAAAACCGAAATTTTATAAACTAAAGGCAGATAAACAATCAAGTAAAATATGTTAGAGCATCCGATTTCACCATAACCACTAGATATGAATTTCAGATCATTATGCATACAAGAACAATATCAAACATGTGATAGCAAACCTACTCAGTTTATCAATTCACTATATTTCTATGTGAATTTAAATAAACATAAGCGCATTAAAATCTGTGAATATTCCCGGTTTACAATGAATCTTTTGGACCATCTTATCACCGAAAGCTACACAAATAACATGGTATATTTCTATCCACATTTAATTTATGGTTATATATTATAAGGAGCAATTGCATATTATTACTTTTCAGTCTCAAACATGCACATCAGATCATTCAAGTGGTGGCCAGTCACCTAAACGCATTAAGCACAAGAATATATAACTCACATGAATGAAATTGCTTGCAAAGCATAAAAAGCATAAAATTCATATCATCATGGTTAGGCTACATCGTAGCTCTAACAAAGAAAATTAGAACATAATAGAAAAAGAAACGACAATAGAAATTAAACCAAACATCTTGAATCAAAGAATAAGAATTCTGTCACCACTTTTGTCTTCTCTTCAAAATACTTGAAAAACTCTTAGAACACTGAAAACAAAAACGATCTCTCTCTCTATCTAAAAAAAAACTCTATGTTCTCCCAAGTTATCATATTTATATAATAGCATTCAAGACTCCTCTCACAAGGCAATTACTTCTTTTTTCGCATAAAATTAGGGAATAAATCGCAAAATTCCCAATATAATATCCACATTCTAACTCTTCTTTAGGTTGTATATTCCTTTCCTTCTTTTTGCCATATTTTCCTTATTTTCTCCATATCTCAACATTCTGCATAAACAAGGAAATATTAAGTAAATAAAAGGAAATCCAAATATATTCTAACAAATATTACATTATTTGTTGCCTAAAGTAGATACAATAACTCTATTTTTATAGAGTTATCACAACTTCATACTCTTATTTGAGAAAATGATGGCACATCAGGTCTCTATTTAAAATTTTCCCTGAAAAAAATGATTACATCTCTAATTTAAATGAATGAAAGGAAAATTTGGCTTTTTTTTTTCCGAAAATAGTAATCCACGTCATCTTGCTATAATGCTCGATTTAAGGTATCAATAAAGTACTAAATGCCCCTACTAGGTGCCAAAAAAGAGAGAGAACCCGTGATCGGCAACACACCTAAGCCTAAGCCCGTACTTCATAGAATAATAAAATTTTCCTAAAATTGAGAATAGACTAAGGAATCAAACCTGTGACTTTTGGCTTGCAATCAAGTCTTGAATCATTGGACCGACTACCCAGTTGGTAGGAAACTTTAGCTCGAGCTCCAACACACAAAAGACTTTGTTATTTAGGTTTGCGCATTTCTTCTTCCCCACAAAATTACATAAGCGCAATTGATGCCTTTAAAATTTTTGTGAATGATGAAATTACAAGCTCACAGAAGGCGTATTTCATTACCATCAATAGCGATCCTCTTATATCATGTCATGAGAGCTATTGATGCCTTCAAAATCTTTATTTATTATTGACACCTAAATTTTGCCTAGTCCATTAACGGTTCTATCGCATAAAAATTAGAGTTTGATTTTTAACCCCTAAACAAAAAATAATTTTCATTAAATTGCCTGGCATATAGACATTAGGCACATTTACATCAATAGCTCCTATTAGGACATATTGGTGCAAAAAAAAAAAATTCTGGGCCAAGTCAATTGGCCCATTCTTTTTCTTTCCCTTTTATTTTTCGCGCGGCCCATCTTTGTGTTCCTTTTTTATTTTTTGCACAGGCCGGCCCTTTTCCCTTCGGCCCGGCCCGCGCACTGTTCAACTTCATCCCCCAGTCAGCCTTTTCTGGGCATGTGAGGGAGGAAGCAGAAGCCAGAAGCCAGAACCGAGGCCAAACAGGGAAGAGGCGCGGGGTGCAAGGGCCGGCGTGATCTGCGAGCCGGCCGCGGCAGGCTGGTGGTGGCAGGGGCCACACGCGCCTGCTGGCTGGCCGGTCGCCCTTAAAGCGAGGAGAGAGCAGAGAGAGAGATCGGAATGAGATATTAGAGAGAGAGAGACTCGAGAGGGAGAGTGGGTGAGACCGAGAGAGAACCGAGAGAGATAGCGAGGTCGAGAGTGTAACCCGAGGTCGGAGGACCTCTCGTCGGTGACCGTCATGCCCTAGCCGCAGCCAGCGAAGCTCCGACACACCCTGTTTCCCGCAGTAGGTCCCTGCTCGAGTCCGATCTACTGCGTTCGCCGACGTTCATCGCCCCCGAGCCGGATAGGGAGCGCCGCAAACGGCCGCCTCTCCTTTCTTTGTTCTAGCCTTCATCCTCTGTTTTCTTGGGCTCATTGGCCGCAGCTCGCGGCCGTCTAGCTCGCACGAGTTCCGGCCCGTGATACCATGTTCTCGATCCTGCTTGTTTATGCTTCTTTCTATGTGAATCCCGGACACATTTGAGCCTTGATCGTGTTGGAAATTTCTAGTTTTTGCCATGCACTCCAGCTGTTTGATGCTTTGCCGAAATGAGATCTGTGCGTTGTTTTCCTTTGAGCGTGATGCGTTGTGTGTCTCTCCCTTCATTGGCGGTGTCTTAGTTGCATCTGGGCTTCGGGCAGAAGATCCGGTGTGTCGCCTACGAACAAGAATGGTCTGCGTTCGGCGGCCGAGCAAGGGCTCGGCCACGAAGCCGTGAGCCCTGGCCTCCCCGGTCAGGGTGTGTCCAACAGCGGCCAAGCACGGGCTCTGCCGCGGCGTCGCGAGCCCTGACCTCTCCGGTCAAGGCATATCTAACAGCAGCTAAGCACAGGCTCAGCCGCGGAGCCGTGAGCCTTGGCCTCCCCGGTTAGGGTGCGTCGTGTGGTGGCCGAGCACGGGCTCGACTGCCGGAATAGGACATGATCGTAGTCCCCCTACTTCCTTAAAAATAGAACCTCTCGCAGATCCAACACGTTATCGGATCGGCTACTAACGACAACAAGGAAGATACGCAGTAATACCAATTCAAGGGAGATCTTAATGATACGATGATCCATGGTGATTACAAATTTAATTCACAAATATACTATTAAGATGATTTAGGCAAAACGAACTCATAGTTTAATTGCGCGGCACATATACAGGAACATTTCTCAAATTTGCACACTGATCAAAAAACACATGTTATACATATCAGTAAAATAATCTATATGCAGGATTCTATCGACAACTCACTCCCGTATAATTATCAAAGGCAACACAGTAATTTCATATCATCAAAAAAGCCTCAATCGATGCCAATTTTCATAGAAATACGACATTAGATTTCAAAACCTAAAGCTATAGCCAAGTCTCTGTCCTTTTCCTTTTCCTTCTTTCGCTTCTAGAGTCTCTGTCCAATCCACAATTAAAAACCCAAAACCTAGAGCTATGTTCTCTAACATCAAAGTTCAACATTACATAGTATTTGCACTAATCCAAATCTGCATAATACGGAAAACCGGTGTCGTTGAGCCATTGGGTACCTTGAATGAAAGAGTCCACAGTAAACTGTCTTGCCACTGTCGAGTTGCTAATAACATGGTACCCAGCCCATTTCACTCGGCCGCTCGTGTTTGAACCCGGGCCTCTGTTCTGGTACTCCCCATAGTAGAGCGTGTTCTGCCCAACCGTGCCATTGTATTCCAACCACCCCGCTGGGTCGACCAAGTCGTCGATGTACGATTGCATTATTACCGTTCTCGAGAACTCCTTCCATGGACGGCCCAGGAATGTCTGAAAGGACGACTGTACAGGGATAAAATCCGGTGCAGCTGTGAACTTGCAACTGAGGAACGACATCCCAGTAGGCATGTCCAAACTGTATCGGCCCTGGGCGGTGAACACATTCTTCTATTTCTCGTCTGGCTTGCGTGCGAACAGGTTGCAATTTTGGAATACCACCATCGCATCTCCGAATACAAAATCGACCGTCCCATATATGTCACAATCGCGATAAAACTGGTGACCAGCATCCACATAGAGTGTGTCTTGATATCCCAAGAAGCTACACTGGAAGAATGCTGACTTATCTGACTTGCTCCGGAAAGCCACAGCCTGGTGCTTTCTTGGCCCCGAAAAATTTTCAATTGTGATCCCCTTAGCCAGAAATCCATTTCCCTCAACAGCTGCGAAGCGATGAAAATGACATTAAATGTCGTTGATTTAATTAGGTTAACCTACTTGAGAGCAGCTTGCACAAAAGACATTTAAGATTGATCTATCAGCCAATTACCCTTTCTCATATTTAAGCACTGGCTACAAATTTCTCACTGACAAGCGTGGAGAGTTACAAAGCGATAGTCCAAATTAATCTTTCTCGTACAACTACAAGTTAAAACCAAAACTTGAACATTTGATCCATTCCAAGTGCATAAATTTCACAAGTAAATGCATAATACAAAGTAAAATTTTACAGAGCCATCACATGCTATAACTTAAAAGGATTTGCGAGAAAAATCTTTTGAACTTGAAAATTGGGTGAGATATGGTAAATTTAGGCGTGGACATATTTTAAAAAGCATGTAATAGAATAGAGTTCTGAATTAGAGACCGACATTATGAAGTACGTGATGAACTTTTGAGTATTGAGTCATCCACTCAGGTTGATATATTCTCGGCTTTTATTTATTTTCTTTTTAGGTACAAATGCTACGTGACATAAATGTTATTTGTCAATAAGAAGTTAAATAGTAAGGTAAAGATTTGCATAATCAATAAAGATTTCCTATTTTAGAGTAAATTTTTTTTCAGTTTTACCAAGTTATAAGAAACACCTTAGCATTGAAAAACAGTATATTAATAATGTAAACGTAGTGACAACTGAAAAATATAGTAAACAAAATAACAAGAAACATAGTGAATGTAGGAGACATACAAATTAGGAGCAAAGTCATAAAGTTACTTACCAAAGTACAAACGGTGGCCAATCATTAAGTAGAGCAATTTGTCTTTTGATTTAGAATAAATATATATTTTTCCTAGTTGATTAGATACTGAGATTTAAGAACTTACTGACGGTGGCTGATTGGGAAGTCTTCCATCCATCAACATAGTTTCGATTGCCCTTGATCCAGGTCTTCCCAATTCCATCACCTACGAACATAAGGTTGGTCTTCGTAGTATTGACCATGACATACTCCAAATATACGCCCTCCTTAATATAGATGACAAACCTGTACAAAACACGAAAATTGGTAAACAAGGAAGGTGAAGGTTTCATAATTCGAAATATAATTAAAATTTAACATGACAACAAAGAGATTAATAGAAATTCATTTTCAAAGTTCCCAGTAAAAGGAAAGTGAACAAAGTAATGAGAGAAATACAATTTCATCTTTGTTGATTTAGTGTTCTTTTATTAGTTATACTTATTCCTTCTTATTCATACACACCTCTCCCTACATTAATAAAAGCATGGTAAGGAAGCCTTTTCATTCCAATATTTCCGTTCCATTTTATTCGAATTTGCCAACACCAAAATGGAGAGGAATGAGGTTTCATTTCCCCTTTTTATTCCAAGTGGACAATGTCATTTGTTATCTGAAAGGAAAAAAAGAGAAAATGAGATTAGCTAAATGTGCAAAAGGTGCAAAAATACCTGGTCTTGCTATTGCTCGGAGCCGCAGCCACAGCATCATTGATAGAGGTGAAATTTCCGAGGCCGTCCTTTGCTACCACAAGATCAAACTTTTTCGGGAGGTCTGCGTAGGGAGCGCCTTGGGATGTGGAGCGAGTGGCTTGGAGGCGGCCGCGGGGAGTTGTGGTGGCGATGAGGTTGGGCAACAGGGAGAGAATGAAAAAAACACTGATCGGGAGGTATACTTTCAACGTGGACATGGCTAAATGTGTTTGGTACGTATTGATCTAGTTCCTGTATTCATATTACAAGAGCATTCTGTTAGAGAGACATATCATAAATCCTCTAATTAACAATTATAGTCTACAAGGAAAAGTGCTAGCAGTAAGATATATATTATAAATCCTCTAATTCACATATTCCAAGGTAACTACATCTTTAATGTAAAATATCAGCTAATAGTGCCGCGGTCGGGTTGACCTATTCATAATTACCATTATGTTGACACAACCGCGAACACGACTCACCGCCTCCATTGTTGGCAAAAAACACAAGGAGATACGTACCGTACACGTATCGTTAATACAAGAATAAACAGTGAATGATTACTTTAGGGGTACTTGTTAAGTAGCTAACTACAAAAATATAATAATTTTCAACGCATTGACTGTTATTTTTCCATATCTTCCTTAACTTTTCGAACGAATTTAACATTCTCATCGTCGCAAAACAACGCATAGAAATGGGCAAGATTGAGCAACAGGAAAGCAGCATTATATCTTGGCTAAATCGTCAAAAAGAAAGGTTGCATCAGGTCCAGTTTGGTAGCAATACAATGCAATATGTTTCTAGTTAATTTCCCAGTTATGACTAAACCCTTTGCATCACCAAAGTAGTAGAAGACATGCGCTATTGTCTCCCATATCACCCCCAAGCCATCCAACACAGGACTGCCGAATTCATCTTATAGTAACCCACCAGGTACATGATGAGGCATTCGCCGCAAGACCATTAAAAGCCTTCTACCATGAGCACGGCCGTGAATAATCAATTATTGATTACAGACTAGATGATACTGGCAAAACTTGCAGAGTAGCTGCACAAGACCGAAATGACCAGAGTGGAAGAGTACCGGGGTCTCGCAACACCATGATCGATAAGATTACACAGTAAACCTACCCACAAGCTAGACCTATTCACAAGTACCAGCAGTCATCAAGAGTAAACGAAGAATAAACATCACATGAAACGCACGAATCCACCCACCATTGAAAGAACACAAGCAACCAAGCCCATTCAAACTCAAACTCATGAATATGTAGTGCTAGATGAGGGCGTCCAAGCGATAGAAGCGAAAATGAAGAAGTTTGAAGACAGAACTCACCGTAGTGGTCGATCCCAACACTGCCTGCTCTATACGGTTTGCGAACCCAATTTCTGCTCTCTTCTTCTTCGTTTTTCTAATGATTCTTCTCCCTTGATTTCATGTTTAAGTTGATCGAGATCCGGTAGGTTCCCCACTTCCATATCGTCATTTTTAGGTGGTGAGACTTGATAAATATGGCGACGAGATCAAATTGATGAAGTGGTATATTTTGGGAAAGAAGAAGCGGTTCAAACTTTATCATTATATTCTAATTGGGTCTATTTCATGCGTGTATAATCTTAATACATGCCCTAGAAGGAACCGGGGAAAGAGCTTTCAATTAATGTTCGATTGTTACAACTTATTATAGTAAGCAGGAATTTTCTGTAACGTGATATTTTTAAGCATAGCACAACATAATGGAAGGTGATTTTCCTGGAATTAATTCCTAGGATCAAAGGAAGAAGCAAAAGACCAGCTAATAACAGGAAAGCGTGTGCATGTGTCACCGTAGTCTCCATCATTCCAGACATATATAGATCAAGGTCATAACTCTCTCTATCTCTAGTTGAATTTTTCAAGTGAATACGACAATGTAGGTTTTGTTTTTCTTCACAAAATCTGCTACAACCTATGTTATTCGAGTGATGCACATAGACACGTTAAATCAGAGATGCTCGTGCTCATTTTTTATAATTTCGGGGCATTACGTGACAGTAATAATGTTTCCGGACGTGATGTGTGAAATGTAGTATTGGGGGAGTCGAATTTGACCGAGGAAAGGATTAGGGATTTATAGTTGTTGAGATCGATGAATAGATCTCGGTCGAAAGCCTTTGAAATGTTTGTAATGGTATGGCACCTGTAAGAAGTATGATAAAATGCATTAGGGTGCGATATTTTTTAGATGATGGATCACTTCCTCGAGGGACCATAGAAATCCACCAAACTTAGGGGTGCTTGATTCAAACATTGTATATTGATTTCAATCACACAAAGCACTAAACTTTTTGTTTTTCTTTTGTGATCGCCACACTATGATCAGGATCTAATTAATTTTATGGCCAAATGCTAACGTGGTGTGTACGTGGCGCCAGCATGAAATTTAATCTCTATCATTTGTCATTTCTAGCAAAGGAAGAATGGGTTGAGGGCGGCAGCACCCTCCCATCTCCAGCAAAGGGTCTAGCAATCATCTACCGTGGACACAATCCCGATCCAATTCGCAAACAGAACCGGACCAGAGTGACTGGCTTAGGGTGGTTCCCGGTTCCCATAATATAGAATTGGAGGAAACCAATCCGGCTGCAGGTTCCATGAGTAGAGTCGAACAAGGGAAACTGGCTACCCCTAAATTTTCAATGTATTAAATAAAAGAGGGGCCGGCGTCTCTCTTCTAGACTATGCCCTTCAGATTTCCCTCATCGTCTTCATCAATCTCAATGATTAGTTTGGATTGCAATTGCTGAAATTTACCCCATACTTTGCCTTTGATGAACGCAGAGACAAGACGAACGATAATTTGCAGAAGATGTTTAGGGAAATACAAAATAGAAACAAATATGTAATGCAGAAAAGATTTATAAGGAGAGGAAGAGGTAGAAATGAGACATTAAGATCGAAAATAGACAGAATAAAGGAAGATTCCAAGTGAGGCTCTAGAAAACAAATCGATATAACATATGTTGACAAGCAATCCTCGGCCATTCGAAACTCTTTCACACCTAAGTCACCGAAGGCTTCCACAAGTTTTAGGCTCTAGTTACAGATGGTATGGGCATGTCACCAAACAAAAGAGGTAACGATTTGCCCTTTTTCTTTCCTTTCCCATAGTTTACAGCTTGAAGATCAGCCGCGTTGTTACGGTTCAGGTAATCCGACGTGGGGGCGTGCATCTTAGAATCGCTCAGGTAAGTGGATGGCGACGAGATCAAATTGATGAAGTGGTATATTTTGGGAAAGAAGAAGCGGTTCAAACTTTATCATTATATTCTAATTAGGTCTATTTCATGCGTGTATTATCTTAATACATGCCCTAGAAGGAACCGGGGAAAGAGCTTTCAATTAATGTTCGATTGTTACAACTTATTATAGAAAGCAGGAATTTTCTGTAACGTGATATTTTTAAGCATAGCACAACATAATGGAAGGTGATTTTCCTGGAATTAATTCCTAGGATCAAAGAAGAAGCGAAAAACCAGCTAATAACAGGAAAGCGTGTGCATGTGTCACCGTAGTCTCCATCATTCCAGACATATATAGATCAAGGTCATAACTCTCTCTATCTCTAGTTGAATTTTTCAAGTGAATACGACAATGTAGATTTTGTTTTTCTTCACAAAATCTGCTACAACCTATGTTATTCGAGTGATGCACATAGACACGTTAAATCAGAGATGCTCGTGCTCATTTTTTATAATTTCGGAGCATTACGTGACAGTAATAATGTTTCCGGACGTGATGTGTGAAATGTAGTATTGGGGGAGTCGAATTTGACCGAGGAAAGGATTTGGGATTTATAGTTGTTGAGATCGATGAATAGATCTCGGTCGAAAGCCTTTGAAATGTTTGTAATGGTATGGCACCTGTAAGAAGTATGATAAAATGCATTAGGATGTGATATTTTTTAGATGATGGATCACTTCCTCGTGGGACCATAGAAATCCACTAAACTTAGGGGTGCTTGATTCAAACATTGTATATTGATTTCAATCACACAAAGCACTAAACTTTTTGTTTTTCTTTTGTGATCGCCACACTGTGAGCAGGATCTGATTAATTTTATGACCAAATGCTAACGTGGTGTGCACGTGGCGCCGGCATGAAATTTAACCTCTATCATTTGTCATTTCTAGCAAAGGAAGAATGGGTTGAGGGCAGCAGCACCCTCCCATCTCCGGCAAGGGGTCTAGCAACCATCTACCGTGGACACAATCCCGATCCAATTCGCAAACAGAACTGGACCAGAGTGACTGGTTCTAGGTGGTTCCCGATTCCCATAATGTGGAATTGGAGGAAACCAATCCGGCTGCAGGTTCCATGAGCGGAATCAAACAAGGGAAACTGGCTACCCCTAAATTTTCAATGTATTAAATAAAAGAGGGACCGGCGTGTCTCTTCTAGACTATGCCCTTCAGATTTCCCTCATCGTCTTCATCAATCTCAACGATTAGTTTGGATTGCAATTGCCGAAATTTACCCCATACTTTGCCTTTGATGAACGTGGAGACAAGACGAACGATAATTTGCAGAAGATGTTTAGGGAAATACAAAATAGAAACAAATATGTAATGCAGAAAAGATTGAGAAGGAGAAGAAGAGGTAGAAATGAGACACTAAGATCGAAAATAGACAGAATAAAAGAAGATTCCAAGTGAGACTCTAGTAAACAAATCGATATAACATATGTTGACAAGCAATCCTCGGCCATTCGAAACTCTTTCACACATAAGTCACCGAAGGCTTCCACAAGTTTTAGGCTCTAGTTACATATGGTATGGGCACGTCATCAGACAAAAGAGGTAACGATTTGCTCTTTTTCTTTGCTTTCCCATAGTTTACAGCTTGAAGATCAGCCGCGTTGTTACGGTTCAGGTAATCCGACGTAGGGGCGTGCGTCTTAGAATCGCTCGGGTCCCCCTCCCCCCCCCCCCCAAAAGCCAATTTCGCCAGTTTCTGTTCTGGTCCTTGAAACTTAATACGAAGAATTTAAATCCTAGGCATATAGAGACTGAGTCGACAAGTGGGAGCCCAAAGAGTCCACCAACCAACCAAAAAACGAAAATGAAAGAAGAGAGAAAAAGACAGGAAACTTCATACGACTTACACCTCAATCCATAAAGAGAGTCAAATCACTTCAGTGTACCTCAAGAGAAGGTGATATTGTTAAATGTATTTTGCTGCTTTGATCAATTCAACCCCGCAAGATACAACTACAATTCATTTGCTTGGGTTTTACATCCTTCCTCATGCCCTTTCTCCACAATTCAATTGATAGAACAGTAACTCATTATGGATCACAAAGGGGAATATTGGTTAATAATTATTTTTTTATTAGCATAGACCACATTCCAACTAAATTCTCAATTATGGGTCAAGTTTAAATGTATAATAAGGCTGCTTTGTCACTCAATTTTCACCCCCACTGGAATAATCAATTTGAGCATCCACTACTTGGCATAGAAGCATATAGGAAAAATTGTTTAATTAGTTCTAAATCTAATGCACGGATGTCAATTCAGTCATAAACTTTCGAATTTTGCCAATTTTTTTCTAAATCTTTGGGCGAAATTCCAACGTAGTCATTCCGATCAATTTTCGCTAGAAATCGTTAACATGCGTAGGACGGTCAACAACTATTGAACCGCCGTATCAGCAATTTTCATTGAAAATTGAACGGAAGGTTGGATTGGAAATTTTGTACCAAAATTTATGACTAAATTAACAAAATTGAAATATTTATAATCGAATTGACGTTCGTACAATAAGTTATGATGAATTGAATGTATAAAAATAAACTAAGAACATTCATTTCTCCATATCGATTGTCGGGTGTGCATTGACAAATATATTGTCCATGAAAACGATCGGAAACAGAGACGGGCATGAGCCACAACAATCAGGACATCAAATCTTGATTTTGGGATTCAATTATGAGCCAAACGCTAACGTTTTGAGTAGAGCCTACAAGGTTTAAATGGAGCATTCTTTTTTTTGTTTTTTGGTCAGAATATGGAGCATTCAATGTCGGCTTTCGTTTTCACTTTCGCTTTTGTTGAGACTTAGGATGTAAATCGTGGGAGTGACACGAACGGCAAAACCTTGAGATGCTGACAAATTTCCTTAAGTCCCTTATTATATGTTGCTCAGAAACTGAAAGGGTCAAAAGAACATTGCCGGCGGTAAGGCGCTTCGGGAAAAAAAAAAACAGAAAGAGCGATGCTAATAAATGATAATAAGAAAGTCATGGCCTAGAAGGTCTCAAGAGATATCTTGTTCTTGTCTCGATCTCGTACCAAAACTTATAAAATCACATAAATTCGCGACTGTTGAAATAGCCTCATAGAATCGACAACCATATAACTTCATTAGGAAAATGATCAAGCTCCAATCCACCATGCCTATCGATGAGAGGACCTAATAGATAAATAGGGTTGGACAGGTTGGGTCTTGCATTAAGGTTGAAGCCCTTATCCAAATTCATCTCAATATAAAAAAAAATTAATTTATCATTTATAGGATTGTCGAGTTTGAACAGAGTGGGCCAGTTAAAGTGGGCATGGATTAACTCTTCGTATTATACTAAACTTGTAATGAACTCATTTACAACTCACTTAATCTATTTATAATAAAAAGCCTACCTCACTCTCACAGTCGTCTTCTTCTCCTTTTTCTGTTCATCACTTCACTAACTCTGTGACTCGCGACTTTTGGTTTCAAGGCTCTCTATTCAACTATGGTCTGATTCACTACCACCCTCACCATCGCCCTTAGGGAAGGTCACAGGGAGGATCGCAAGGGGCCAAATTGCAAAGTTTGAGGGAATCTAGGTCAAAGCCTTCGTCAAGTGGTGATTGATCACCGGAATTAAGTTGAGCGGCTAGAACTTGGTCTTCGAGGTTGGCGGCGTCATCGCCAAGTATCCCTCCAAGAATTTCAACACGGCCCATGCTTGTCAAGGAGGAAAGCGAGTTTCTTCTCGAGATTAGGGTTTCGCTTGCTTTTAATCTGGCAATCTTTGTGGGGTGGGTTGATGATGCGCCGCTTCGTTTGTTGGATCGATTGGATGGGTTGGAGATTGTTTGTGCATTGCTACTTGATTGCTCCGATTGTTTTAATTGGATGAAGGCTTGATATTAGCCATTCCGTAGTGCTATAAAGTTGATTAAAGGAACCCCCTAAATGACCTTATTGCCCTCGCTCACAAAAATATTCGGATCGGACTTCTAAAAACCCGAACACTTTCCCATTCTCTCTCCGAGTCCGACGGTCATGACTTTCGATATTAACCTCCTCAGAACTCTAATTTATTTGTTCCGAATGATTGCATGACTTACTTCTTTTGGTTCTTAAAATTTCGTAGAACTATTATAAGAAATTTAAAAAATTGGTGTTTGAAATTTCTTGTTGTTATCTTAAATCGAAGCTTATTTCTCATAACAATGTAAAACATTTACAGCGGCGGATTCAACATTCTAAGAATAGCTGTTTCGCTTGGAAAAATTGTCTAAAAAGTCTTAAACCTATTACACTTTTACCAATTTAATTCTAAACCTTTCAATTTTACCAATTAAGTCCTCCGCATTTTTTACGTTTTATCAATTGAATCCCTCCGGTCAATTTTAATAGGAAATCACTAATGTGGACGTCGATCGTCCTACGTGAAATAACCTGCGCTGACGTGAATAATTTTTAATAATATTTTAATATTTTCTGAATTTCGTGATTATTTTCTTCTTTATTTTTTCTTTCTTTCTTTTTCGTTTTCTTTTATTTTTCTTCTAAGCCGGTAAGGGCTACAGGCCAACCCTCATCAGTAAAGGTGAGAGCTAGCCGACCCTCGTCCACATTGCACATCGGGTCAAAGCTAAGGAACCATATTTTTCCCCAAAAACAAGGAAAACGAGAGGCTCATTCGAAACCATCAATCCACCATGAAGAGTAGCAGTAGGTTGCGTGATCCACTAATTGTGGGCTAAAAATCAATATACAAAGTAGACAATACACAAACCCAAGTACAATCATTGGAAGAACCAAACCCATCACCCCAATACGTGCCATATGAAAATTTCACCAGAAAAATAAATGTTTATGTCAATAGGTGTACCAATTTGAGATTTTTTGCGATCAAAAAATTAGTTCGAGGGTGAAATTATCACAGATATATCAGTATAAGATTTTGGTGGTCAAATAAATAATTCGGGGTAAAATTATCACAGATATACCAGTTTGAGATTTTTTATGATCAAAAAAATAATTTTTGGTAAAATTATCACAGGTGTACCAATTTAGGATTTTTCGTGGTATTAACCCTATAGTTTTTTTTTATGGCTTTATAGTTTGAGCTCATATTTTATTGGTAGTTTAGACTTGAATATGTTAATAGTAATTGTATTGCCTATATATAATTTTATTCTCTTGTAATTGAGAATTGTAATAAAGAGGTGCGGGTTGTTAATTATAGTAGAATCTTCTGTTAAATGCAGACCTAGTTTAAAAGTGAACCATGATAAAAATATTGTGTCTAGATTTATTTTTCTCGTTTTTACTCTCTATTTCATTGTGATTGTACGTTGAATCTTAATAAATTCGAGTACCCTAAACTTTTTTGGATGCTGCCAAAACTGTAAAATTGTAATAGTGTGATAAAGATATCCTTTGTCCACCACCAAAAACCCTATACTTCGCACACAACGTCCACCATAAAAAAACTGGCATGATACCACTATCCTAATTTTTTTTCTCATGTCACTAATACTCCAGACTTATATCAAATGACAAGAAAACTCTCCATCTACCACCAAATATTAAAAATTCTATCCACTGTGACACCAGTACCCTAAATCTTTTTCCGTATCATCAATACTCATGAACTTGTATCGGTGATCCAAACTTTTGTTTTCACCAATACTCATAAAGCCACTTTAGATCCACGTCATTTTTTTGTTAGCCCATCGTTGTCCACATAAGCTGCTATGCAAGATTTTTAAGGTGATCTTGGACGAATTATGACAAATGATATTTTTGTCACACTAGTACAAGTTTAGAGGTTTTGAATATGGGATTGGGTGACATATAAAAAAGTTTTGGATATTGTTGTCATAGTAAACAAACTTCGGGGATGGCTAAGCAAAATTGGTGGCTGATAAAAATGGCTTCTTGAAGCTTGAATAAAAGGAATCGAAAATAGGGTCTCGGACGAAATGGCCAGAGATGATTCAGACGACTACCAACTGTCGCGGAGGGGTTGTTGAAGGCCGGGGCACTGCATCAGAGGTCTGGGTGACAATGGATTAGCACCGGGGAAGCTGTGGCCGAGTGAGCCCGTGCAAAGAGGACAATGAACAGTGACGAGGCTTTAATCTCAACTAGCTGTGGACATGTCAACACCCACAGTTCATTAAAGCTTATTTGAGCTTCCAGGGATAATTAACTTCTCAAGGAGTTCTCTTTTAGTCACTATCAATGCTCTCAGCTGTTCGAGTCCACTGAGTTCCAAGTACTTGAAGCTGAGATTGAGAAATTCGTTGCTTTGACAAGTTTTTTAAGTTGGAAATGATTGACCCGAGATACTGTTGAGTTGAAATTAACAAGTTGCAGCTCCGATAAGGAAGGAGGAAGTTGTGTGATAGATTGTAAGGAAGATCCGATAAAATCGCCGACCCAGATTTGAGCTTTGTGCTCGAGCACCTCTGTTAATGGAGGTTGCAAGGAACAAAGCAGCAAAAGCAAGTAAGGGTGATGAACAGTGGCGAAAAATTCACAGTAAGCAGATGACATAAACCTATTGATGACGTGGAAATCCCCCTTGGACGATTAACAGAGATTTTTGTTGGAGGATTAATGGAAGCAGATTTAGAACTAAAGTGAAAGTCGGAAATAGACAAAAAACAAGTTCAAAGTAAAATTGGGATTGACCTTAAAGTTGAGTTTTTTCAGGGAATTAGGCCTTCTTTTTCTGTTTACCGCCGAAAGTAATAGCATGACTTAAGATGCAGAGTCTAGTCTTAATCCATGTAAGACTCCAATATGTTTCAAATCGACAAGGATCAAGCCCCATTTATTTAGAAGCTTAACAGGTTTTTGGACAGTGCATTGTCGAACATACTAAATTGAACCCTTTGGATCTTTTAGCGGTTGCATGCAGATGAAGTCCACAATAGAAGTCGATCCTATTACAACTCTAAGCTCAGCCATCTCCAGAAAGATCACCAGCATATTTGGCCCGAGATACAAAATCACTTTCATCTCGCCGGAGAACACCAAATCTAAAAGGTAACTCAACCTCCAAAATCTTTTCATCTCACGTTGTCCATGGAGACATCTAATAAGATATGTAATATCAACGGTATTATCCCCCGTGATGATCATGTCATCCACATAAACAAGAGAAGAATCCGATTATAATCAATTTTGTCAAATAAATGCAGCATTGTATCATAAGGCTTTGAATAGATTGAGCAAGATGGTCCGACACACTACGCAAATTCACCTCCAAAAGGGAACAACATAGCAATCTACTAAGAACTACGTACTATGTAAGTACCGATTATTCGACGGTTAGTCACAACTATCGTGTGTAACAAGTTTGTGGTACAACCAATCATTGTGTGAAATCAAGAAATTTTATGTAAATAAGGGGAAAAAAATGATTCTCTATAAGCTTTATCCACAATTGCTGCTAATGAATACTGTCCTGACGGATTTTTCCTTGTATGGCTTATCAACTCAAATGGGAAATAAGAGTGCACCAACAATCTCAGCAACACCAGTATAACAATTTTCAGCTCTCTGAATCAAAACATACTCCATCCTCGTGGCCCTGCCATTTAGTTGTCCCAAGGGCCAGCTTGAGAGATGCAAAGTCAAGATCCGACCAATCCCTTATAACGAGCATATGCCATTATAATGATGAATAAGAATGCGCAAATCGTTCCAGTCACAATCACGACCTGCCAGCGTTAGCGCAAAGTTTTTTTTAAGGAAAAGTGAAGTCGAGAAGAGAAGTCAAGAAGGAGATGAGAAGATGAAGTTATTAATTAAAGGGTTTAGACCTACCCATTTGAACATGTATCCATGGTTATCGTTCCAATTATAAGGTATGTTCATGCCAAAAATGCCAGCAACCAAAGAATAGATGGACAAACAAACAGTTCCTGAACTCAGGAAAAGCTCTAGCTGCAACCATAGACAGAGAGGAGAAAAAGAACATGTAAATCAATTCAACGACTCCAAACATTAGCAACTAAATGAAGAAGTGAACTACTTCGAGTACGCATATAAAAATGAATTAATTGAGAATATTGATATAGGCAATGACATAGAGAGAGAGAGAGAGAGAGAGAGAGAGAGAGAGAAAAGCACCTGAATTAGCTGATTCCGGTGATTATCAAGCTGAGGAAAAAGAAAGTAATTAGAATATCAGGAAAAAGAAAACATTGACTCAAGTCTGTGCAAACCTTGTGTTTTTCACCTTGTTATCTATTTAATTCTCTTTATAGAAACATGAATTGCAACTAACTTAATCAATCCAATTACCTGAATGTTAATGTAGTCCTCTGTGTCATCAATATATTCCCGAAGCTGCACATGTGCAACTTACGCAAATCAAATTTTTTGAAAAATGGACATTAGACAGAAAAGATAAGCCAATTTAGTTACCAAATTGAAACATGCACTTGTAGACAAAGGGCCTTATATTGCGGCACCAGTAATCAAACTCTCAAAAGTACGATTATTTTAGCCATGCGTCGCAAGTGATTCAAAGCAAGCAAATTGAGAATTTGGGTGACTGTTTGACCAGAGCACATAACGAATCGATCTGTTAAAAAATTTCCAAACTTCCTTAATAGCGTGAAATTAGCACAAAATCAACTTGTCGATTGTAGAAAAATTAGAGTCTCTTAATGGATTTCAATAGGCTCGAATACAGTAATTAGACAGGTTTCATTTAGCCATCCTAACTCAAATGAGAGTGTAAACAATGCTAACAAAAATGTCCCTCAATGATCATTCCTAATATAATTATGTATCACAATGATGCAGACGAAATGAAAAAATTGTAGCACAAGCATCACTGAAATTCATTACCTATCTAAAGCATCAATGAAAGCACTCTACCCAAGATTTGACAGCAGATAAATGCAGGCAAATAGTACAGCAACTAAAGGATTGTGCAGATAATTCCCTATCTGAGACAAGTACTTACTGTTGTCAGCTTGTTCAATGTGCCATCAATTTGCATAAAGTAAGCCTGAAAAAAAAGAAATTGATGCCCATTCAAGAAACAACAGAAATAAAGACAGCATCCACAATAACACCAACAGGAAATAGCGTGAAACCTCAAGTAACATTTCCAACTCCTCAACATCATCTTCATCTCCACGAACTGTTGCCATACTCGCCCTACTGGCTCGAGATATCTTCGAGCCAATGGTAGGGGAAGCAGGATACCAATTTTGGGCTCCTGAACCACTTAAAGGGGAAGTTGCACCAACTTGTTTTCTTGACAAATAAAAGTCGGCCATATCATCGTCATCATCTAGTAGTTGCTCAAGCTCATCCCTTACCTGCAATGTACCACAAATACCTTTCCAGATGTTAACCTCCTACACATCAAAGGTACTGAGAAGAAGACATCCATGTATAGTGACAGAAATGTCTATGATTGAGAATATCAGAACGAGGTTCTGTTCAACGATGTTCCTCTAAATGCAGAGAGAGAGAGAGAGAGAGAGAGAGAGAGAGAGATTGCCGTGTTCAGTCGGACACCATTTCATGAAGACAATTAGATCTATCTTGATTATATACATATTAATCAAGTATCACTTTTCACACAAGCTCATCTAAACACTCAATTTAAAGATACAAACAATTTAACATACATAGGATTGTCAGTAAGTCTAGGCCAAGTCCTTAAAGTTGCATGAGTACATAGAATCAAGATAGACAAGGACAACTAAAATTTTATGTTACTCACAAATATATCATACTCAGTCGAAAAAGTTGATAGATATTGGCAAGGTAAACCATTTTGATTTCAGCAATGACCCAGAAGTTACATAACTTTGCAGGGCAAAAAGTGACCCACAATACCTTTTGCACCCTCGCTGTTAGCCTTGTCATCTCACTCTTCAATTTACGAACCCTATCCAAATTACGGCTGCTGATCTACAAGGACCACAGACAACAAACGTGCAAATTTAAGATAAACATTTCAAACTGAGACTGAGCAAAGAAGCATGATCGACCAGCCAGTATCAAGACATTGCTGTAAAATTCCAAACATAAAGAGTAATGGCTTGATTATGCCAAAGAGGCAAAAGCCCCATAAGAAGAATTACAGCATCATCATCAATCAACGCTTTCAGAAGCACAATAACGAATCTCTAGGAGAAATAGCAACTAACAAAATTCAGCTGATCATGTGTAACATCACATCAAGCATGCAAAACCAAGGACTAGTCTTCAAGAGTTCACCAATCACTCAGTCATAAAATCCTTAAAGGGAAGCAGAAATGCCTGGAATTCAACAAATGAAAGCTACACCAGAAACAAATTTCAATCAGTAAAACAACATCTATTTCTGCACGAACAATATTATTAGTTACACTAAGAATTGCACAAATGGCAACGTTCAGCCGCACATCACTCCTTTAGAAGGAGAAGCAACTAAAACGATTAAAGAACCTTAACAGAGCTTTTTTTTTTTAATTTTATTTTTTCAGTGAGATGGGACAGTGAATCTACTTACTTTTGAGGTGAGCTCATCTAAAGCAGGATAAGCAGCAGTCTCCAATTCAGTAGTACGTGCTGCAAGAAAGCTACAAATTGCTTCCAAAGCTACCTCCAAGGCACGAAATTCAAATGGAGACTCTGCATTGCAGCACCATCACATTACAGCTATCAAAAGATGGCCAGCTTGAAACAAATCCAACTAGAAAGAACCACCTCAAACACACCCCATACCATCATCTTCCCCAGCTTCATCATTATGTCCATGAGAGTACTCTTTTGCATCGTCTTGACCCTGGCATATGGCAGTTACAGCCAATCGCCGTTGGAGCTCCTCAACAACTGGTATAATATTTATATCTGATGGGTCTCGAAGCAACACCTACAAGCCAATAATGCAAGTGCTAACTTATCATATAAAACATGAGAATAAACTGAACCAGAACTAACTTATTTCTCTCCATAAGGGAGAAAGAAATTTCCCACTAGAAGATATCAAAGTCCATTCTTGCACAACCATTTAAGTACATCATAAGAAATTTTTTTTTTAATCTCTGAGCAAAGCATAAATACAAGTACCTAGCTAGTTAAGCAGTTTCACAAAAAAAAAACAGAGACACCTGCTCATGCAAAAGGTCTACGTAGCTCAACAACCAAAAGGAATTATCTAAAGACTTGTAAATAACGAGAAAGCTGTGTTCAGTCATAATTGGCTGCAAAAAAAAAAGAGGAAAAGGCATATGATAATTTCGGAAATGAAGGCATTCACTGTGTTGAACAGTTGCGGTTCAAGCTTGCGACTGAAAGACAAGTTATGCTAAACCAGGGAGAAAATCAGTCCTCGGCTAATTAAGGCCCGGCCACTAACCATTTAGCAACCTCAGAATCCAGTTGATGCTACCAGTACTCAATGCAATAAAAAAAAAACAAAACTTCACAAAATATGCAAGAAGAGAAAACTCAATCAAAATAGTCAAAGAAACATGAAAAACATCCCAAGCTAAGCCAAAGTAAGTTCTTCCAAAACAGAAGTGGCAAAACACAGGGCTTCCAGACATCATACAAAGAAAAGCACAAGCCACTGTGCACTAACCTCTTCAGCAGTGATAATTGCCTTGATATGCTGCAAAAAGGTTTCAAACACCCACAGACACAACAGTAAAAGACAAAAGTCAGCACCCATTCAAGGAACTTCAAGAAGAAAGAGGAGAGAGAGAGAGAGAGAGAGAGAGACCCATTTACGAAAAAGTCCAAAAAAAAAACAGACCTCCAAATTGAGAACGATGGCCCTCTCACGGCCAAGGATGGTGGAGGGATAGGACAAGAGCGGGTCGAGGATGCGCAGGTCCCGCGCGTGGATCTGCACGCGGTGCATGATCGCGTACTTGTCGACGTCCAGCACCGTCCCGCGCCCCGCCGTGTCGAGGAGGATCCAGCTCCGCGACGACTGGCCCTTCTTCTTCACCGCCTGCTGCGGGTCCGCCGGCACCACGCTCCCTTCCCGGGCCATCTCTAACCATCACCAGGAAGAGCGCACGCACACACCCCCCCCCAAGGCAACAAAAAGGCTCCGACAACCCCCCAACCCACCACCGCCAAACCGAAAAGAGAAAGCGAGAGGCGAAAGGGAAAGGTACCCACGAGTCGGACGCGCGGTCCGGGAATTGGGTCTATCTTATCTCTCTCGATGAACGGCGGACGGGGCAAGTGGAGGCGGCCATCGGAGGTGTGAGGAGGGAGGAAGATGCTTTTGGTGGAGGCTTCGTCGACAGAGTTACATCGGTTAAAGGAATACGTAAGACTCTCCGCGAAGAAGGGGAAATATATATTATAATGGTTCGTTTTTTTTTTAATTATATATATTTGTATTTTCTTCATTTGGTAAATTAGAGTGATTATTGCTATAATGCCAAAAAAAATCAGACTAAGAATCCGAAATAGTAGGCAATTTGTTTTTTTTTTTTATAAATTAGTCGTGTTTTGGTGATTTTCCGAAATAAGAATGGAATCCATGTTTTCAAATTATGTTGGTGCTAGATTGCTATAGATATAAGCAAATTAATTTGGCCACCAAATCAAGCTCCTTCTTTATTCCAAATTACACGGCGGAGAGGAGCGCGATCATTTCGTCTCTATTCAGTGCAGCAAAACACGACTCAGTCTCGATACAAAAGAAAAGGAACAGAATTTTACTTTCTTGTTTCTATTTTTTTTTTTGTACTTTCTAGAGTGTTTATAGACCGGATGAAGAATAGATTACGTAAAGTCTTGATCCAAAAAATTCATGTGTTTATCTTGGGTGATTCGTTTTTCATAGACCCCCTGTCTTCTCTTTTTTCCTTTTTTCACGCGAGTCAGTGTCGAAATTAGTGCTCATTCGACAAATAACGATCCTTTAAACCCACAAAATTTACCAAAAAAAAAAATTTGAGGTGGCTATTAATACTAATGCTTAGATATTGTAACCAAATCATCCGTTTAACTTTTAAAGTAAAAAGATCCGGACAAAAAAAAAAGGGGGTCAGAGAAAAATAACTGAACTCAAAAGTCAACTAATCAGCACATGCTGTAGTAATTATCTTTAATCTCTGAAGTCAACTTATGAAAGGGCTACGAGGTAGGGACTCCCACCCCACCCCCCCCCCCCTTGAAGAACACGTACACAGACCAAGTACACTTACCAAAAAACAAAACATTAACAACAGCAATTCAAAGGTCGTTTATTGTAAACTTAGTACGCAACAGGATCCGTTGGCAGATCAAATGTTTCTTCTCTTCCCCCTCGCTTGAAATAAATTGGTTGTTAACGATATCATCTGGGGCAGGATAAGAGTATCGAACTGGCCAAAGCCAATGTGCACGACCTTTTAAGATAGCAACAAGGCATCGGCATCAGCCAAGTAAGCCACCATTCTCAAACAAATTTAAAACTGGTTTACCCCCTTATCCATGGCAAATGGCAATCCCACCCCGGGTGAGTTTGAAGAGGGGAGTGGCCTGGATTTGAACACTTGGCGAGTGCTACGGTACCGTGCCAGACAGTACACCGGCTTGCTTAACGAGACTGACAGATAAGTGCTGAGAATCTAAGTAATGAATAATGGGTGCTGAAGTTTTTGACCGTGACACTTTTTCAGAGTTTAATATTCATTTCGGATCGCATCACTCAACCAATGAAGTCAGCTCTTTCTTACCACGTAATTATTAAGTTGTGCTTAGCTACAGTATCAAAATTTCAGAGCTTCATATAAAGATTAATACCACAAAAAAACCTTCAAATTATATTTACTGTGACTCAAATACTCTGAACTTTTTCTGTGTTACTAAAAATCCTGAGATTGCTCATTGTGACACAAATACCTCATGCTTTTTTTGTGTCATAAAAACTCTTAAACTTATATCGGTGTGACATATATACCTTGGATGAAACTCTAATATAAGATCTATATGTCAAACATGTATAAATTTGGATTTTTTTGCGACACAAAAAAAAGTTTGGGGTATTTGTGTCACGTGACCAAATTCAGGATTTTTGGCGATACAAAATTTGTTTTGCAGTATTTGTATCACAATGAGCATATATAGTTTTAAGATTCTTTATGGTATTTACCCATAATATAATTATCAAATATATTCTATGCAAGGCACATTATAACCACGTATCGGAGCAATGTTAGAGCATACTTAACGGTATTGTTATCATACATCTTGCTTATATACATGAATTTTGGTAAATATATCGATGGATGTCAGAACCTTAGAGGCTGAAAATCTACTCTAATATAATATACTGAGGTAGACTTTTGGACATTTAATGCATTTAATTTAATGAGAGGAGCCTTTCTTTTACCAAATAAAAGTTTAGAATCTTTGGTAAATGAAAGTAAAATATTTAAGATATATGTTTAAATCCTCAATTTAATTACAAATGTTTGAAATTTTTGAAATATTCACCAATGTTTGACCAGCAAGATATCGGGTCTAAATTAAATTTTTGGACATAAAAATATATATTCTACTAGTCAAAATGAGTGTTGATACTCTTGTTGCCACCCAAACCTGGCAATTGATTTGTGACCCTCCGAAACAGGTTATCAATTTATATCAATGTCAGGAAGTTTGTGATTATCTGATTTCAAACTCATGTCATGAAATTAAAGGTCACAAGTGTTCCTATTCAACAAAAGTAGTGTCAATCGGTTGCCAAATGAAGGAGAAATTTGATAGAGATAATTAAACTGTCCTAATACCCAAAATAGGTCCCAAAGCCCAAAATCATACTTGGAAGTTTCAAGATCGGAATGGAAATTTCTAGATCTCTAAGTCGTGATAAATAATTGTTTTTGAAATTGTTAAGTCCCCAGACGACGTCCAGTTCATAGACTCGAGCATATGGTCTCAATATAGGCCGAAATTTCGACTCCATGATTTTGAGATTCACCTGAGCAATATCGGATTTGTTGAGAAGCTCTCGTTACAAGCTTTTCAACAGCGTGAGAATCACTTTAGTCAAACGTATATATGCCAAAGTCAGAGGACCCGACAAACGCAGGCCCTCCTTCCCTTTAAAAAGGCCTTTCTTTGTTTTTCATCCCAAGATTTCATTCCCAAAGCACTATTCTCCATCCAATGAGATGAGAATTCTCATCAGGTTCCACTGTAGGATGACAGAATTCAATTCAAAAGGCAGCTCTCTTCTAGTCTATTTGTTTGGCGGGCTCGCAGCGGTCCCAATCAAATCTAGAAAGCTCCCATCGATCCACAGGGTGGGGGGTTACAGAAAAGCTTGAAGTCCAGGCAGGGCCGAAAGTCCCCCTCTCTTTATTTTATTAGAAAATGCACGTCCAGGTGGAGTTCCTTCTTAGGGTGAAATTCTAAGTGTGCAACAGCGTGGCTGTGCGCGCTCCAGGTCGTTACGCCGCCGGCTGGAATGAAGTTTTGGATCTGTTCGTGACCAGGTCGTCTCTATGAAAATTCTGTGATTTGATTGTTTGAGCGTTGCTGGCATGCATGCCGCTGTTTGTTGTTAGTTGTTAATTATAAACTGTACAGTTATTAGGAGAGATCGATATCCGATCCAGTTCTTAATTAGGGAAGATTGGTTCTCGGTCCAATTTCCAAAATTGAGAACCGTGGACCAAACTGGACCACCGATCGGGTCCGGATCTAGATCCGGTCTGGTCCAATGGAATCAGTCGCTTAGATTTTAGTTTACATTTTACTAATTTTTATCGATTAAATTCACGTAGAGTTTAATTCACATTTTACTAATTTTTTTTAAAAAAATAAAAAAATAAACAAAGTATATAGTCGATCTGATCTGGTCTCCCTAGAATCGGGAATCAAACCACCTGGACACCAGTTCCACTTTTAGAAACCGGGAACCGGACCGATACTCCTGGAAACCGAACCAAATTGGCTTGTTTGGTCCGGGCAATTCTCGGTTTAGGCGGTTCGTTTTGCACGCCTGTAACAGTTTTGGACGATGAAAGGGACAATTATCCAAAAAGTCATAAATCCGTTGCAATTGTGTCAACTCAGCCATACCTTTTACATTTGTGCCAATTCAGTTCATTTAGCTAATTTCAGCTGAAAATTGCTGATATGGACGTTGGCCGTGTTATGTAGCATGGCGTGACGTAGCACAGTCATGCTACGTAGCACGGATGGCGCTGATGTTGACATTTTAGAAATAATATTTTTTTATTTACATAATCTTTTCTTTTCTTTTCTTTAGTTTTTCTTCTTTTTTTCCTATACATAGGGCCGGGATGCCCTCATCGATAGTGGACAAGGGCGTCGTGGCCCTCGCACAGTCACCCAGTGCCAATGAGGGTGTCCCATCCCTGAGTTTAGAGAAAAAAAGAACACACATCAATAAAAAAAATTAAAAAAATATTAAAATATTATTAACAATCGTCAATCTTACCGCTGGCCATGCCACGTAGGACAACGACATCCATGTTAGTGATTTTTGATTAAAATTGATCAAATTGACTGAATTGGCATAAAAACAAAAGGTTTATGACTCAATTAGCTAAAAAAAAGATTTAAAACTGAATTGATATAATTATAATAAATTTAGGACTTTTTTGGTAGTATTTCTCGCTATGATATGAGGTGGTTGATATATGAAGTGGTAGAATAAACCCCTTATTTTGCAAGTCAACCCTAAGGAAGCGATGTCAAAATGATTGAAACTGAAGTGCATGGGTAGGCCATGGTGATGGGACCGGAGGTGGAGGACTACTGGCCACCCGATCCAAGTTCATGAATTGAGGCCCCATGGATGCCAACTGATCTCATTCGAAAGTTCGATTTCTAACATGGGACTCTGACACGTGTCTCAAAATTACATCTACGCATCTTTACATGTCGTTTTGCATATCGATCTCTGATGGCCGTGTTGAATGTCACGTCATTTTGCATGTCATTCGCTGCTGCCATCTTTGATTGCCTTGTCATTTTGCATGTCATTCGCTCAAGCTGTATTTAATTGCTATGTCATTTTTGCATGCCGTTTCTTATGGAGTATGCAACTGCCACGTCATTTTCCATTTGCCTATTATTGTTCATGCTATATTCAATTGCCATGTCATTATACATGCCATTTGCTCATTCAAGCTCGTGCCGTATTTGAGTCCTCCATCGTCTCACTCATCATCCGTGCATGTAGTTGGGATGATCTCTCGCATTTAATTGAGTTAGTAAATAATAACAGCTATTAGCAAAGCGTTGGCATGACTTCATTTGAAGTGTTATATGAGTGCAAGTGTAGATCTCTCATTTGCTAGGGAGGAAGTTGGCGAGAGGAGATTGACTAGGCCAAAATTGATTTGAGTTTCGTTTGACGTCATTTCAGTTTTAATAAATGGACTTCAAATTGCGCAAAGTCGATGGAAGTCTTATGTGGATAGGCAGCCACAGCTTTTGGGGTTTCAGGTTTGAGATCACATTTACCTAAAAATTTCACTAATGAAAGGAGTAGCTCGGTTTGGTCGAAAAGAGAAATAGAGCCTGAAATTTATCACCCATTCGATATAGTGGAATGAGTAGGAGATTTGGCACATCGGTTAGCACCACCGAAGCTTGCCGGTGTACCTGATGTATTCCATGTTCCGATGCTTCGCAAGTACAACCCCGTTCCATATGCCATTCTAGACTATCAGGCAATGGATATTGAAATCAAGGAATAGGTATCATACGTTGAAAAGCCTCTCCGGATATTAGATCGAAAGGAGCAATGGCAAACTAAGTGGATCGCTCTAACTAAAGTTCTACGACAACATCATGGAACCAAAGAAATTTTGCAGAATGAATATTTTAAGTCATTTTCATAATGAAGTATCTCAAATTTTAAGGACGAAATTTCTTTAAGAGGGTAGAATTGTAATATTTGAAACTTTAGCACTCAGTGATACATTGACATTTATTTGACATTTTAAGGGGTTGTAATGATAGGTGCGGGATACAATGATTGAATGAGATATGAATTCCGTTCGGTCATTATAGTACCTAATTAAATTGATCTGTGAGTTTTCCTAATCACTCAGATATTTTACTAAAAGTACGCATTGCCCCCAAAATTTCAAAAGGTGAATTCAATTAGATCCTCCAAAAGGACCAAAGCGTGAAATTTCAGCAAATGACTTCGTCAGTGGCATAATCTTTCATTTGCATGAAAAGTTAAAAGGGCCAGCTTGAACATGTGGATTCCATTAAGTCATCATCTTTCATTTGATAGTATCGAAGTCGCAATTCCACCAGAAACGTCAAGTAAATTCGTTTTTCTTTTCAGTTTCATTCACAGAGATTTTTTTATTGACTTTATACATTTGATTAGATTTGTTTTATTTTTGTCACATGAAGAACTTCGTTATTAAGGTTTATAGTGCATTGCTTTAAGTTTATTACTCACAAATCCAAATAATTTCTGCATAGTATATCAAAATAACTTAAAAACAATAACAGACGGCATCACGCACAACTCGCAAGTGAAGATAATTATAAACCGATACAACGGGTATAAAAAGACCACACTAGTCCAAAACACCGCCGTTGTAGCACACGTCTACTATTTATTGTGACCTTCAGTTAGCCGACCTGAAGTGTCATCATCATATGTTCGCGCTTCTAAAATTTATACATATTCTGTGAAAGAATATGAAGGGGGAGAAACATCAAATGAGAGTATGAAAAATAGTGGATCTTCCTCCTCAACGCATGTATTTAACCCTTGCGCATACATGATTCATCGTCAAAACAAGTATATACTTGCGCCGTAGAACTCGAATAACACAATGAGTATGAGATAAGTAAAACCACATATGCAAATTATGAAAATCATGAGTCAAGAGTAACGAAACATAAGACCCATATTAGATTAGATTAATAACCATTGTATAACTCCCTAAAAGAAATCATAACTTTTGTATAAAAATATTCGTCCATGCGTGTTAATGATATGTTATCCAGCAAAATAAAATCAATCCGTCTTTGACACTTGACTTTAGCCATGTGCCAACATGCAGTTGAATACGTTACGTGAATGAGAACCCAAATTAGTCGGTCCCCATAAGTTCGCCACGAGAAGGGGATTAACACCAACATTTAAAATAGTAAATTGCATCAAACCATACGGTCTGGTATAAACTGAAACTTGCACTAGCTGTCAATGCACCATTTTTGCTTAATTTAATCGATAGAATATGCATAATCGAATTGACTTCACACTTACCTGCTATGCCAATTCCATACAACCTATCAATAACGACGGAATTTTCCAATTTCCATTAGACGACAAATTGCAAGTGATTTTATAACTCGTGAAACGATCTATACATTAACAAGACGAAGACCAAGAAAAGTTGAGTGACCTGCTTTAACTTCTCAACAAAGTCTGCTTTAAATAGCCAAAACCGTCAGCATATGATGAATCAAATTCTTCCTCATCAAACACCTAGGAAAGAGCTTCATACCATAAGCTCCCTCAATGGCCACACCCTATCGTGCGTTGTTCTTTCGAGATCGCACTCACCACAACAAGATCTTCACATTCAATGATCCAATTTCACCTTCAATAAGATCTATAAGATTCTCATGTGGAGGCCTAACGAGAAGAGAGACCCCATCGAATGGAAGACTTTTCATACAAAATGTATCATCCAAGAATGAGTCCTTGTGCATTGTTCCGGATCTTCAAAGCGAGAGAACAAAGGAAAATGGTCATTGGAGCACAACCGAAGAGCCTAGCAACAACTTGGCAAGCACATGGGGAGAGATCCACGGCAAGAGCGATTGGGTCGGCTTGCTCGATCCAATTGACCCCCTCTTGCGAGCCGAGCTGATTCGGTACGGGGAAATGGCTCAAGCGTCCTATGACGCGTTTGATGCCGACCTGTTCTCCAAGTATTGTGGCAGTTGTCGGTACAAACCAAGCGAGTTTTTCCATTCCCTCGAGTTTCCTCGGGCTGGATATGAAGTGACCCGCTACCTCTATGCCTCGTGCAATATCCATAACCATCCCCATTTCTTCAAGAAATCCTTGTGGCGAGATAGGTGGAGCGAATCAGCTAATTGGTTTGGGTACGTCGCTGTATCAGATGATGAAATGTCAAAAGCTCTAGGACGACGGGACATAGCTATAGTGTGGCGCGGCACGATGAGGAAGCCCGAGTTGATTGTGGATGCCATGTACAGCATGAGCCCGGTCAGGCAAAAGGGAATCCCCTGCCCTGATCGAAAAGCCAAGGTCGAGTCAGGGTTCCTCCATCTCTACACCGAAAAGGACGAAAATTCCAGGTTTTGCAAGCATTCCGCGCGGGAGCATGTTCTCCAAGAAATAGAGCAGTTGGTACGGAAGCACGTAGATGAGGATTTGAGCATTACGATCACAGGTCATAGCCTTGGAAGCGCTCTAGCGATATTAAGTGCATACGACATAGCGGAGACGGGTACAGACATTAGGCAGGACGGCAAAATAGTCCCCAAGTGCGTGTTCTCGTTTGCAGGACCACGAGTCGGCAATGCCAGATTCAAGCAGCGAACTGAGGAGCTAGGAGTGAAGGTACTGAGAGTGTTAAACGTTCATGACAAGGTTCCGACAGTGCCCGGTATGATTTTCAATGAATATGCACCTTCCATATTGCAAAAATGGTGTTGCTACTCGCATGTTGGCATCGAGCTTGCGTTGGATCACAAAAACTCGCCCTACTTGAAGGACAAAGGTGATCTGTTGTGTTATCATGACATGGAAGTTCTTCTTCATCTCCTGGATGGGTAAGGGCAGCTTTGCTTTGTCCAACTCACATTATGAAGTTCATTTTGTCCATCATTATTGTCTTAACAGATCTTGCACTTATTTTCACTTGTGTGAATGCAAATAGGTATAAAGGGAAGGGCCAGAAGTTTGAGCTCGCCAGCAAGAGAGACATTGCGTTGGTGAACAAAGCGACTGACTTCTTGAAAGATGAGTTACTCATCCCACCAAAGTGGATGCAACTCGAGAACAAGGGGCTTGTGAGAGGCCAGGATGGCCGTTGGACACAACCGGAGAGGAAAGATTTGGGGGATCACTTTGAAGGTGTTAATCTTGAAGCTGGCCTGGTCTGATGTATGAGTAATTTTACTAGTTTGTTTAGAGTTTTAACTCTCTCTCTCTCTCTCTCTCTCTCTCTCTCTCTCTCAAATATGATGATGTAGGATTGGTAATTGGATACTCTTGGTTAATGACATGACATGTGACAACTGCTCGATATTTTATCAACGTGTTGCTAAATTCTTTTATCTATATCTAAGATAGTCATGTAAAAAAGACCACTATATAGAGTGGCGCCAACTCTTCGTAAGTGGAACGACTGCCGACTCTTTGATCTTTGCCCTCCTTTTTTCCTGAAGAGTCCTCTTGTTCTTCTTTTGTTGGCAATTGATTTTGATGGATCGAGTACCCAATTCTCTTCTTAAAATAGATCCATCATAATATGGAGGACATATTATGGAGATTTAATAATTGAATGCGGGTTTAAATGGCAAGTGAGACGAGTACCCGGATCATCGAAAGTATGGAGATCCTTTAAAGTTATGAGGTAACTTTATTGGGTAAAATTATCCAACTAGACTAAATGACTTAGAGGAAATTCATCCCAAACATGCAAAAACCATGACAGGCATCTCTGTCTCCCCCTCCTCCTCCGACAAAGGGCCACCAGCCTAGCCCCTGCCTTAACGCCACCGCTATTGCCGGTGGCCATCCCTCAAATCCCACTACTATCGCCTCCCTGCGACCATCTCCTGTAGCCATCATCGGCCGATGTCTTTGTTTCCGTGGCCCTCTTGTTCATGAAGACAAATAGGTCGGGCGCGCAACCTCCCATGTCAGTCGATGGCGATCCTAGAGCCGCGGGAATGTAGAGGTCTCAACTAGGGTCTCTTTAGGTTGGCAACCTCGAGTCTCAAGTCGCGAGCCTCGGATGCGAGGTTGAGGCGCAGCAAACACGTGCTCGATTGAGCCGATTGCTAGAGGTAGTGAGTCCATGAGACAAAGGTGGAGGGACTGCGACGAGGCTGGACATGGCCAGCAAAGTGTGTGGCAGCTCATGCTGGGGTCGACGACGATGTTGAGGCCTAAGAAAGCTTTAATTTGAAGAAAATTTTCATGTTAGGGTGCTTCAAATTGAAATTTGTTTCCGCATTTACGCTACTTACTTGCTCATACATGGTCCGCCCAGTTCAAATCTCAACATTTAAAGTCCAAGATATGATTTCTCCAGTAAAGTTTCACATTTGAGAACTCCAGCAGAAGGATAAGAATTCAACCCCAAGACTTAGTAGGGAGAGCCGTCATGAACATTAGACTCATACTTAATCAATGATTAAGTAAATGTTGGACTCTAAGGCCGCGTTTATTTCGCAAAAACTGAATGATTTGGAAAATATTTTCTTAAAATGATCACTTGAAATAATTAGTCAAATAAAAATATTTTTTTATTATCGTCAATAATTTTTGTCTGCACATTTTCATTGACAATCAATCATTTTTAGGAAAATATTTTTCAAATCATTCATTTTTCGTAAAACAAATAAAACTTAATATTCCCTCACACCAGCCAACGGCATAGCCTTAGGAAAATGGAGTAAGTGGAATCAAGTTTTTGTTGCATTTATTGGACTTAGTTCTTATAATTTCACGATTACTGCCGGGGCTTTAATATCATATTACAACTTCCACTTGAAAAACCTTAAGCTCTAGGTTGAAGAGAAATACAAGTAGAGATGTACGGAAATTTTATGGAAACTATAATATTATGTTAAAAAATTCTAATAAAAAACTTTAATTGTTGAGTAAAGGGAACACATGTTAGGCCCATATTTGCCTTTTATAGACAATGTGGGACTTTTCCAAATTCCAGAGATTAGGAAATGTCGGGAAGCGTGTTGGCCTACAGGTTAAGTTCATAATTATTACTATTAGAATTGTACAATTCGTTCGATTCGAGACCTTTAGTGAATTGCTAATCACCGAAATCGCACACGAATCTATTGGTTCGGTAACAAATTTACTATTCGATACATATCTGTCGAATCAAGCGATTCAGTATTTTATTTGTTGGCCAACCAGACGTCGCTTCATCTTATTTTGGGATATACGTTGTATTTTGATAGATACAGAATAACTAAACCTAAAACTATGCCTTTTGACAATGTGATGATAAATGATATGACATATGCAATGTGAACTTATATATGAATGTAAGATTTATATAATAAAACAATGGAAAATTATATTTTTCTTATGCATGGGGATCATCACACGCGCTCAAATTAGGAATGCTTTTCCCAACATCATAATTCTTACTCAAAATACTGTATTCTCATTATATTACTTATGTAATCTATAAATGTCAAGATACTAATTCTAAATTTTTTGACCGAATACCGTAGTATCTCATTATAATTAATCCCCTAATTGGTCACTTAATAAGTACATATAATCCAGCGCACTCGTTATTAACAAGTTTAGATTCAAATATCCAATTATAAATATTGCAATCGATTAAAAAATAATCAACATGGAATATCTCACAAAAATAATGCAGAAAAGGCGACACTTCCCTTCACCTCTGGCACCACTGTTTTGTGCATTGTTGTGTTCCTCCTTTTGTGGGAGTTTCCTCGTGAAGTTGGTCTCCTCCCTTGGAGTATTGGACCATCAACGACAGACCGCAGTTGCTAGATCGGAATACGTCGCTGTTTGTTTGTCTTTGAAGAAGTTATAGGGCGCATTTGGTGCAGTTGGTCTGATACATGCGAACCATTCGATCTTACGAGACGTACGTGGGATCCATGTGATCCGACGGGTCGTATGCATGCATTGGATCCGCATGACTTGGGTGCACCTAATAATTTTAGCTAGCATAGAGTACATCCACACAGGTCAGAACACAACATGAATAGCTTTCATTCTCTGTTATTTCTTGCGAGGGAAGCCTTTGGCCCCCCGAAAATTTAGTTGGGTGGCTTGGCTTTCCATGTGCAGCTATCTGCCTGGCATAAACTAATTTTTTTTTCCCTTTTCCTTAACTATAGACTTGGCTCATTATTTTACATATATTAAAACCATATAATGACCCAACATCATTGATCTTTTATTCATAGTTATTTGGATTAGAATTGATGATTGTCGAGGAGGATTTTTTTCGAAGTTGTTGAGAAAGTTTGCTCCCGCAGTTCCCAAATCATGCGAAAGGATTATCATCCCGCAGCAGTAGCCCAATAAGCGGGACGAAGTAGAGAGGTGAGAGGAGAAGCGGGATATCCTAGTGGACTTAGATGTCAGGTGGCAAGCGAGGAGCGACAAGTCGCTTACTATGGAGAAGTTCTCGGTGGCTCGCGCGACTGGGCTAAAGTCCGGAGATGCTAAGGTCAATAGAGGTTCCGAAATCCAGATATTCAAAAGTCCAAAAGTCCCTATGAATGAATGAAATGATGGGTTATCATAGTGAGAAGATCGAAGAGATTGGTTCATAGATCCCGGCATAGAGAACTGAAGGTAAATAGGTGGTCACGTGTCGGGGCACCTAATTAAGCCAATCACGGGCTGCCGCATGTCGGGAGGATATGGGCTGGCACCAAGCTCGCTGGAAATTGTTAGGAATTAGGGTGTTTATCCTAACGAACCCCACTCGAGCCTGTCAAGCAAAATCTCTCTAAAACAACCCTAAACAGATAAGAATAATCTAGTTTCTTAATTACTGCCTCTCCCAAGTCATTCTTACGATGAGCAATGCTCGTGTAAAACACACATGCGGCGAATTCCTGACAATGTCATCTATTAGTAAATTCGGGGAATTATTTGAAAATGTATATATTTATGCACATGCATACGTATACATATAATTACGCATCGACAATGGTTCAGCATTGTTCTGCCTCGAAGGGGCTCGCCAACTAACAAAGTGGTCCACACAAAAGGTTTGATTATACCTGCTGTCTGCTCAATGTTTAAATAATGAGGGAGTTGCCAGACTATTAAATTCTTGTCCATAAGTTGCTTAATTTATAAAGAGTGGTGCCAATAAAGAGTGCTTCGTATCATCGTATACCATCCGTCTACTTATATATACATATACATATATATATATATATATATAAGCGATGTAATTGGAGAGGCTAAGTGAAGTTAAGACATGTGGAAATGTAAGTGTGACTTGGCTAATTAATGGATTTGGAGGATCAGACCTGTATGAACAGGTTAATTTTACAAGAATGAAGGAAAACTATTTTCATCATCAATAAAAAAATTAAATAGAGATTGTTGTTGATATTTTTTTTGTTGGCTAATTTTTATAAACGATACAAATAATCTTTTATATGAAGATATTTTTTATATTATTAATTTTTCGAGATCACACGAAAACTTGTAAAAGAAATATGGTATGAACGGTTTCTTTGTATCTTCCACATGAACTCCAGTCAACCTAGCCTGTTTAATGGGTCAACCATGTCATTTCATGGTAATTATGCTGTTCTGCTCGCCTTGAGAAAGTTAATTACTTAATCAACACCCCATGGTCTCATCTTAGGGATTCGGTCAAACAATGCTTTTGAACTATTTAACATCTATCCCTGTTCAATGAACTGAGGAATCCGAGGCCAGATTTCCCCCTCTTTGAAATGCTAAATCAAAAATCATATTTTATTTGTAGTTTGTAATTAAATCAATGCTTTCTCATATAGAATAGGAATTAAAATAAGAGCAACTTTAAGGCACTTGTTTAAAGTTATGGACCATGTTTTTAATGAGAAGATGATAAGTGAGGACCATATACAATGACCCTCCAAAATGCCACATGCATTGTAGCCCGAAGTTCGTGTTGACCAATTAAATGCTCTCTTAATGTTGTCCCGCCATTTTGGGTTGCAATGCCCTAATAACTACGACATAAAAAAGTTAGATGTTTCATTCTCAGAATTTTGTTAAATGTTTGGGGACATTTGCTAAACATCTAAACGACAACCATTTCCAATAAAGTGTGTTTCTTGTGTCATGTATATAATTGGTATGTCAGAAAAAGCAATCTTTCATTGGTAGGTGCGCTTTAGGAATACCTCGAAAGCACTAGTTAACGAAATCATTCTTCTAATATCGACCTACTTGATTAGGGATGTTCAATTGCTTTTTTAATACTTAATGTGGATATTACGAGAAAGATTCATACTAAGAAATTGAAAGTTTGATATATTTGATCAGTTAATATGCGGTGTAACAACATCTGAAAATGAATTCTATTGATTACATGTGACGAAAAAAAAGTCTCCATCACCATATGTGTTCGTCTCTTTTCGCTTGGTATTTAATGTTTCAATTTTATTTATGGAGCTATTCCTGCTCTCTGTACGACAAAATCAACTCCATTATTACTAGATAGACAAAATCGCCCTTGATGGTTTCCATATTTGCACGGTTTTCTTCAATTTAGTTACTTCACTTTATGGGTTTCCTTTATATCTAAACTTATGATGTTTAGCAAATAAAACTTATGCTCTTGTTTTTTTTTTTTGGTCGAAAAAATTTTGCTCTTGCTCATCATTGCTCTTATTGCAATTTATCAATTCTCTGTAACTTCTATCTCTATGGCTCATTTTTGCGGTGAATTTGTCATTCGTTTTTTGATTAACCTTAGAAGAAAAATCATATCTCTTCATATGCCAAAGAGTTGGTAATTTTGTTTACCAAAACATTTTTAGACAATGCATGTAAAAAGTTAAAAGAGTATCTAAGTTTACCCAAAAACAATGATGTTAAAAAGTTATGCACATTGACATTTTTTCGTAATCACCCATAAATGATATTATTTTTTTTGTCGATCCAAAATGAATGGAAGTTAGCTGTCGTTTTGATTTTTTATTTAATGAAACGTTTTGAATCAATTAATTTTCATTTCAAAATTTTCGCATAAAGGAACCCAATTGTGATTTTTTTATTCCTACAAATCATTTAATCTGGTAGTGTTATTTCATCTAGCCAACCAATTATGTGCCTATATATCACAACTGAAAAGAACGTTGATGGTGACGTGCACATAAATATCTTACTGTATTAAATGTTGTTTATGTTCAAATCTTTTCTAATTTTTCTTGACAGTAAATCTATAAATTTGCTCCATGTGAAAAAAAAAACACTAAATTTCTTGAAAAGCTCTTTCTTCGAGAAAGCTAATACCTGTAGCGCTAAAATCTCAAAATGGAAAAAAAAAAAAAAAAAAAAAAAAAAAAAAAAAACCCACGAAAATTCTTGCTTTTTAAGCTCGTGGTAATGCCAACTTAATTTTTTTTTAAAAGGGCGATGTTTTTAGTCATAACAACTAAATCACGTGTAGAAGTCGAATAATTAGAAAAAAAAAAAAAAGCAGAAGAAGAAGGAAAGTGTATAAATCGGAGGATTCACCACTTAAAATTTCAATTGGAAAATTTATGATAGTTTTGCCTCTTTAATAAAAAATGGGGGTGAGTTAAAACTACAAAGAAGGTGAAAATAGCCCATAAAAAATGCCATCCAACAAAACAATCGATCTTGTCGGGGACAAGGTGGGGGCATGATCCGATCCTCCATCCTCGTATCGACGGTCGCGATCTCCCTCTCTCCACCGCGGCGGGGGGGGGCCCCACCGGAACCCATCTTGGCCGTCCGTCCGAATCTCTAGGTCGTCCCATCGAGCGGCCGAGCGGCCCCCTGTCCCACCCTTGTCCCCCCAAAGCGGGAGCAGCCTGCCTAAAAGCTGCTGCCTTTGCCACCCGACAGCCTCTTCTTTTCTTTGTCCTTAATTCATGCCATTGAAACAACGCCAAACCGAGCTTTACAGCCCTCCACCTTTCTTTGTCTAGCGAAAAAGGAGGCGCCTTTGTGCTTGTTTTACCCCCTTGTCATCGCTATAAAGAACAGCACCCCAATGCCCAAAGTTCCTCTTCTGCTCGCATTTCTCTCTGGGTCTTGACTTTCGAGAGAGTTTGCTGTGATCTGGGTCTTGGGTCTTGGGTTTGGGACTGTTTCATCAAGGAAAGTCTGGTTCTTTTTCATCAAGGTGGGAAGTTTCGGGAGGGGTTGGTGAAAAGCTTCTTGAGCTTTTGATGGAGTTTCGAGAGATGGAGAGAGGGGTCGGCGATGCGGTGTTTGAGAAGGATCTTCTCAACCTGGAGGAGACTGAGCTCAGGTTGGGGCTGCCAGGGTCGGATGAGTCTCGTCAGAAGAAAGCCAGGAACGGCAAAAGGCCATTCTCTGAGTCAAGTGATGTGTCTGGATCTTCAAAGGGTAGCTGTGTTGCTCCTCACCATGATGAAGACCATGACTCTGCTCCTGCGCCCAAGTAAAGCTATATGGATAACTCATAAATTGCAATATATTCTTTTCCACTGTTAGGGTTCTGATAGCTGTTTAATTTATCTCTTGGGGATAAGTGCAATTGGTCCTATTTAATCATAAGTATAGTTGATTTGTCAATAGTCCCAGGATCAGCTTTTGATTGAGTTCTTTTTGTTACAATTTTCATTGGCTTATCGCAAATTCCAAGTTAGTCTACTGATTAGGTGATATTCTTTGGTATTGTTCTGTCTAATCTAACTATTAGAAAAAAGTAAGAAAAATAGGGGTCATGGAGTAAAAAACTTTAATGTCAGTGTGTTCAGGATTGCTTGTCGTGTCACATGTAGCAGTACACACCCTGCTTTTAATGAGTCTAGATGTTCATGAACTTAATTGTGGGGTTTACAATGTGTTGCAGAGCACAGATCGTGGGATGGCCCCCTGTCCGATCCTACCGAAAGAGTACTCTCCAGCCAAAGAAGGCAGAAGCAGAGGGCCCTGGTATTTACGTGAAAGTAAGTGTTGATGGAGCCCCTTACCTCAGAAAGATCGATCTCAAGGTTTACGGTGGTTATCCAGACCTCCTAAAGGCTTTGGAGAACATGTTCAAACTCACCATAGGTAAGCCCAACCATTCATATTATTTTGCATTTACGTGATTATGATTTCATTTCTTGGTCTTTTGGCAAAGATCTAGCAGTGAGATATGGTTTTATAATTGTCATATTTTAGGGAATAGTTGAAAACCGTAGTTACTTGACTAGAACCTTTGCCTATGTCATTGCACCAACTGCTTGTGGGTATTTTGTGGCATTTGTGACTGGACCTAATGAAAATCCATTTTATAAACACGAGTCATCGACTAAATTGTTTACATTCAATCCTAGACCCTATGCCCGTATTGATTGAGCTAGTCCATCCTATCCATTGTGTGTATAGAAGAGGGATCTATTTAGTCTCATGGTCTAAGGAGTGCTAAAAGAAGCTTGTTAATCTAATTGAAGATCTGACTTTGTCTTGTGGGTGTTGCTATTTTTCAGGTGACTATTCTGAAAGAGAAGGCTACAAAGGATCTGAATATGCGCCTACCTATGAAGACAAAGATGGTGACTGGATGTTGGTTGGAGATGTTCCATGGGAGTAAGTCTCTCTCTCTCTGAGGATTAATTGCTCTTTTATCTTTCCATAATCTCATGTCAAAAGCAATTACCACTGCAGAATGTTCATGTTGTCCTGCAAGAAGTTGAGAATAATGAAAGAATCAGAAGCTAGAGGCTTGGGTTATTGTGTATGAGGAAACCCCAAAGGTAAAGATCAATATGCCTCAGGCCAAAAAAAAAAAAAACATTCTCCAGCTCGGGTTCTCAAAGAAGAAACTTAAGTCTTGATGTAGGTCTCCGTTTTGGAGACTCGTTGAAGTTTCAGAAGGGACTTTCAGTCATGAGTTTTTTGCATTTTGTTTCTGGAAATTCGGCAGCAGCTCTTTTGTTGGTTTGAGCACCTGCCTGATGTCTTCTTTTCTTAGTGATCTTTCCTTCCGGATGAAAGAAAGACGGCGCACAGATAGATACTGCTTTACATGTAAAGTCCTGTAGAAGGGAAATGGGTGAAAATATGTAGGCCATTTGCATCCAAGGTTTGCTTTCTCCATTGGGTTTTAATTGTTAGTCTTTTCAATTCAACATTCTACAAATCAAAAGAAATTTGATATCCGCATTGTCTAGCACAAACTTGAGTACACTGTTCAGCAATTGGCACTAAGTCCCCCTTCACAATCTCAACCGGTTGACTGGTGGCTTCATACATACACACACACACACACACATAACCAAAGTACAAAAGCAAAGTTAGCGTAATACATTGCAGAGCAAATGCCTTCAAACTGGATCTTCGGCTAACCTGCGACCTTCCTACAATGTCATGTTCCAAGTGTATTTCGTGAATTCTTATCTATCTTTAGCTATCAATATTACCGGTTCTTCAGATAAAGTACACTCAGATTGAGAGGTGCACAATATTCGCAACCCAGTAAGTGCTATGCTAATCTAATATCACCGGTGTCGGTATCTGGACCTCATAAGAGCTTTGCTAGAGAATTCTCTAGAACAAAAGCTAACAGCACTGTTCCTTCATGCCTACAACACGAACTTGAATCCACTGCTTGTTTTATAGAATGTTCACCCTCTTTTTTACAATTGTCGCATTCACAGCTTTTGGCAATCGGAATGCGGCATTGTGACAGGTTCAAAAGCAGAAATCGACATCGATTTACACTGAAAACTTCTTCCTATTATGGAACGACAGGAGCAGACTCTTGTCTAAGAGGTGTACAGAGGTGGTAGAACTCAGACTAAAGTCAGAAAAGTACCTACTTACACTGTTGAAATTTCCCAAAGTAAGAATTAAGGTTCAACCTGACAAGAATTCAATTGTTCGAGGGCCAATGCTATGCTTTATACAGTCTAAATACCAGAAACAATCTTTGAAAGAGTTCCTCTGGAAGTGTACAAAATCATTTTACCAAGTGCCATCTCTGCTCAGCTAGCATATTACACTTCCAATAAAATAACGACAATTTAAGGATGATTTATCCAATTTACCAACAAATAAATCTGTATCCTGTGAAGCGTCTAATTGACCAACGAAAACCATGAATCATCCAATGTCTCCACATTTACCATCGCTACCCACAATCAAGGATCCATTCCCCATTAGCAGGCAATCCCATTGCATAAAAGTTGAGTGGTTCGAGCCTCTTTCTAATTCATGGACCATACCAAGCCAAAAATTCATCAAGACCTCCAGTATAGCACCATCTAGCTGCACACATTCCTATGCCGGTGCGCATTGGGAGGTCAGCTAACATCCAAACTGGGGTTATGCATTGTCACTTTTGTTTCTAGAAACTGCAAGATTGTATCAACTCGAACACCTTCGTCATCTTTGAGGGAAATGATTTTCTGATCTTTCATTGCCTGATTCACGGTCATCATGATTGTAATCGCTGTCATCAGTTAATCTATTACCATCATCATCGTTAAAAACTATGACTGCTGAATTGCTCTGGAACGCAGGATCTTTTACACTTTGTGACCCACTGTCCCCAGATTCCCGTATGTCTTCATTGTACTCGCTGTTGTCAGATTGTTCTTTTCCATCATCCTGATCAGCAGCATCGATGACTATCGAATGTCTCTCTTCCACACTATGCTCTCCTTGGTCTCGGTCTTTGTCGTCACTGTTATCATCATGGGTGTAAGTAGGATTCAGGTACGAAATGCCAAACTTCTGTCCGTGGGTCAGTCCTGGACAAACCCCCTGTAGGACATAACTAACTCAATTAGCAAGTCTACAGCCCAAGTGAATTTTCATGCCACAATCACCTATTCGATTGTTCCAATTTAACATAGAATGAGTAACCTTAATAAGAAGCAGCTCCAAACACACAGTCTCATCAAAAAATCATTGTTGAAGCATTTTTTAAGGGTGTCAAACAGATCCAAAAAATATCAAGGACAAGAATAAACCACAATCCTTTCCACATTAAGAAAATTGTAACCATTCATCCAATGTCAATAAGAATACAAATGCAAACAGAAAATTCCTTGACAAGAGCAGTACTGGTAATGCAGAATAAGTTCAACAAATTCAATAGGATTAGCAATAAGATGTGCACCAACCTTGATGAAACCTGAGAATGGTGCAGATGCATAAGACGTCTCAGAGGGGAGATATGTGTGTATCTGACTCCCATATTCTTTAGTGTAGTTCTTCTGCTCACCATATGAGGTATCAGAAGTAAAAGATTTCCGTCTTGAATCCCCACTCCTGCAGTAAGCCCCCAAGTATGAACAGTGCTCCCGCACTAGAGATATTTGAGGGGTTGCAGGTAGTAAGTGGCCTTCAGTGCTAAAAACATACCTAATAAGAGATAATAATCATAAAGCTGTCAAAACAATGAGGCAACCAACATACAATCTGCTCTTCAAATTAAAATAATGAGCTGTCTGTCTGCCAGACTTACTTGTATGGACCATTCTCAACAAGGTTATCTGGACCAGCAGCCAAATCAAATAGAAGCCATAAATATTTGACCTGATTCATATGAAATTAAAAGGTAAACAAAATGCATGGTTCAGAAGTGCAGATTTAAGATGTAATCCACATTTAAACGAGCATATATGTCACAACCTCATGGATGTCCATCACTACCTAGCAAGTGAAAATCCTAATACACATGTTGCTTCCCTCCATCCAATCCGCCAAGTGATATACATACACACACATATTTTGGGCAAAAACTTATGACATCGACATACTAAAAGTAATGTTTTCATATATAGAACACAAAATATGTAACATGCATTGGTACTACTATATCATATTCCATTACAAGAATGAGTTCACAGAGCAAAATCTATATAATGAAATCATTCCACATAATATGCTTTGCTCAACCTGCAAGAATTAGCAACTGCATGGAAAAAGCATGAACAAAGCTGCAGCAATGAATTGATCTAGATCTACGGGATAAGACACCCAAAACTCATTATTTAAACATCCAAGCCTAAATTTCATGTGCGTTTCAAATAAAAAAAACTCTAGAGAAAGAGGAAAGCATATAGAAAGTGAAGTCACAGATAACAAATCCTCTCACTGTTTCTGCAAGAAAAAAGCTCTCCATATGGTCTTCTTGCTTGTGAAATTCTACATCTGATATATGACAATAGCCACAAGGACATCGGGCACCATACTGCAAGCTAGCAACCATGTCGCGTCCAGCATCAAGATATCTACAAGGAAGTACTAGAGCCTCAATTAAGCTAAATAGGAAGAGCAATAATAACAGCTGTTATTTCTAGTAAGAATGTTGGAATTAGCAATTTATAGCCTAGCACCTCATGAATTGGAATTAGCATTTTATAGCCTAGCACCTCATGAAAAATACTACAAGTCTATTCCTCCATCAATAGGTTCCTTCCAGGTATTATCTCTTCAAAATCCGGAGTCACTAAAGGTGTGGGAGGCATGAAAAATGCCTATCCCCACATACCAGTTTTTGGCCGTAGATTATAGATGGGTGCTGAAGAGATGCTTCAGAACCTCAACACAAGTACCCAAAGCCTCACCACCTCAAAGTAGCATATAGAGTTCCATACGTTGAGCAAGAGTTTGCAGAGCTGAAACTCTGCCCCTCCATTAAGAAATGAATAATGAACATAAACAAGAACAAACCTTGCACTTCTAACAGCAAATATTATTAAATGCATCACTTCCAGAGAAAAGTAAGCATTGAAAATTGGAGTTTCGTAAGATAAAATCACTCAATACAGAGACTTCAAGCGACGCAAACTAAATCTTTTTTATGATCTCATTAAGTATATATGCCACAGGAGAAGCTTACCAAACGGGTCATTTTAGAGAAACATCAACATAAAGGAGCAGAAAAAAAATCTCCATCGTGAATAAATTTGAGCTAACCTCAGATCTCTAGTTGCTTTGAAGAGCAAATATGTACTTTCCATTAACTCTGGACGCAATGGGTAACTTTTCTGGCCTTGCTGAAAATGGGGAGGAAGGAAAAATTTTAGGATAGTAGGTAATGTAGAAGTTAAAAAGTATCATGCCACACCCCCGTTTACAAAGATTAGATGATAAGCTGGCAAAATACAACAAAACAAACTAATATACAAATAGATGATCTAACTCAGATAAGCCAAATGCTGATGGACAATCACCAATGGGAATATCATTAAATGTCTTGTTATATGCCACTGGGAAAATTAAGAGAGGTCCAGGAACTCTAAACCATCTTGTTTTTGCAGTGTGGTACGTATGAATAGATTGCTGAATAAAGGAGCCAAAATAGCAGTTCTAAAGACTCGAATAGTGCTAGATCAACATCAGTGAGGCTCATATACTGTCTACTACTAGTAGATCACTGTTGGACAAGAGACTTAGGACAAGCACCATTTTTGGCAGACATTCAACAATGAACTAAGGTGGTGAAGCTTTCATATTAAAGGTAATATAGGACTTTGATATCAAGTAATTCTATTCAACTTTATATGGCATACCTGGACATTCAGTGTTGCGAGGTTGAAACCCTCTGGCGTGAAACCATATCTTTTCCAGACACTAAAAAAGGCCGCATGAGTTCGAATAGCAGGGTCAATATCCCCAGCCAAAACCTTCCAAAGCATGCAGAAGCAATTAAGGGCAGAATATCTACATCACAAAGTTAGATTTTAAGCAATAAAGGTACAAATAAGCACCTGAAGGCCAGGCCAGAATGCCTGCAAACTGTTGAACAGAGGCCATACAATTGCAGCAGAGTCCATATTTACCTCTACATACCTACAAGAGAATCAGGATAACCATTAGCCACGCTACATACTTCCTGGAAAGAACAAGCAACTTAAGTAAAAATAGGTAAGAGGTTCGTATATTTACATAGTGGCACACGATAGCCACAAGCTTTTACCAAGGATCGTTGTGTAGATAGTGCATGGTGGCCGCATAAGCTTCTTGGAATATATATAAATACTCTTCCTCACCAAACAACAAGTAAGCCTGTATTCCAGATGAGTATCCAAAGAAAAGCAAAGAAATCAAGACTTGTCAGTTAAAAAGGTAAGTTAATTTCTTCAATGCATATCTACATTTATTAGAAGAGCGAAAAACATGCCGATCTAATGATATTAGAGTCACTGAAACTAACATGCAATTATAATAGCCACTGCAAGCAGTAGTCTAAACAAGACAACAGCCATGCAATTCTAGATTTATCGATCCAGGAGTTCATTCTCAAAGAGAAGCGAGTGTCAGCTGCAGGACTTGAGGGAAGGAATTGGCATTAAGAGAACAGCTATAAGCAAGGGATCATTAATTTTAAGAGCCTTATGCCACCAAATGTAAAAAGTACTTTCATGGATTTGCTGGAGATGAGATAGATCACCAATAAAAAAAGCCAAGGAAAAACCAAATTATATCATAGCACACCTCAATATCAACTAGAAAAAACGAAAAAGAAAACCCAAATGCTAACCTTCAGGAGATACTCATAAAAAGAGTCTATACTTGTCCCAATTCCAGCATCCTGCAAAGCATTAAAAAAGACAAAACACTGATACCACCCACAGTAACATTAACGCGGAATAACTTGAATGCAAAACAGTGTCTCAGGATCTCAACTTTTTGCACGGGAGGTTAAGGTGCATTTCATTTTACAGGTCAATTGACAATCATGCCTCACTTAGATAATCTTATACCAATTCAAATTACACGAACCGCAATAAAGATGGAAGTAGACAAAAAAATAACAGATAATGTTGATTTATATTTGTAAATCCATTGCGTAACAGAAATCCTCACTAGGCAGATAACAGAAAAGGGAAGAAAAAACTAAAAATGTAATGGCCACATGCTTTAGCAGCACAAATCAGTCAAGAGATTGTTCTTTTTATCCCATAAAATTTCCAATATGATGAAAAGTCAAGGTTTGCAATTTAAGAGTATACTACTAAACTGTGTTCACTCTCAGTGGCTACCTTGGAAATAGTTGTCCAAACAAGTAAACAACGGAATTTTAATGTACTAATTAACACATGGTACATGACAGGTTCAGATCTTAACTAAATCCAAAAGATGAAATGACCGGCGTCATCATCACAAAGAGAGATATCCAAAAAACCTTAGGATGACAAGTAGGTATTGAAAATATAAAGAGGATGTTTATGAACTGCTTCTTCTGTGTGTTAGCACATAGAATATTAGAGGAGCTTTCAAGAAATCACAGCAATGTCAAATTTTGACAGCTTTTTAACCCTTGAAAACCTCTGATTTGAGTATCTAGGCCTTTGCCAAAAGGGGGAAAAATTAGACATGCTATTAAATGCAAAACATCACATCTACTTAACAATAGAACTTAATAATCTAACATATGAGTATTACCTTCTGCGTCCATTCTCCAGTGAATACATTAATATGAGCACCAACTAGGTTGAGCTTTGACCGGCGTGCCCACAGCCCATGGACTGCATTCTTCGTCACTTCCTCATAAACTGCCCTTCCAGACAGATAATTACAAGCATGAGACACGAAAGTGAGGAGTTGCAAGAAAGTGGTAAACAAAAGACCAAGATCAAGGAAAGGAGAGGGATAGCTTAAAACCAAAAGAAGATTAACAGCTAGAACAAGGTGGTAAATAAAGCTGTTAACTTAGGGTGTTTCAGTCTGAAACTATAATGATTCTTTACAGCGCAGCCTTATATATTTCTAGCGCACATTCGAGAATTCAGTCTTTGCTACATCAGCACAGCATGCCGTATCTTTGGCCCAATGTTATGATAACACAGTAAAAGATTGTCATGGGTAAACTAAGGTTGCTGGGAAAACCTGAGGTCACTAAACCAGAAAACATTCGGCAAATACCATGCCTTTACAATGTGCCATATCCTAACCGTTAAGCAATGTTTACATCAACCTTATACCCAAAGGATTTGTCTCATTCTTCATTTTTCGCAAGATACTTAGGGCTCCACTTTTACTAAGATTAACGACAGATTACTACTGATGTGCAACAGCATGGTTGATGCCAAATTATGTCGACCTTGCTTAGCCAGCAACCAGAATGCCAAGATGCAACATCAATTCTATACCTTTCCTCTTTGTGGTTAAAATGCAACTTGGTTTCCAAGGCACTGGTCAAAATCCTGCGTATAACTGCATGCTTAGTGAAATTGCATCTGGCAAGTAAAGTGGTGATGGTTTGGTGGGGTTTATATTTTCAAGAAAACTTTCCAATAAAATAATAGTTTCTATGCAGAAACAGCACAAGAAAAAAATTTTAATGCCAAAAACCGTGATAGTGCTTACTTGGATCATTTGTCAAGCGGCTTAGTACCCCAAATTCCAGGGTCAAAGTCCCACCACCAGCTGTTGAAGTGATCTATTCAACAGGCTATGCAGGTATAAGTTTCACCGACGGATAATAGCAAGACAGAAAATAAAGCGACTATTCACCCACCCAACCACCCACACATGCATGGACGCGCGTGCACGCACACACACAATAGTTGACGACATTAAGCAGTTGGAGAAGCAATCAGTAAAACACTTTTCTTTCAAAAATCGGTCAAAAGCTACTTCAGTCACAACATGCCTCATTTAAGAGTTCAGAAAATGACCAATCTATATGTCAAAACCAAGCGCATCAAATGTATAAGATTGACAGACCCAGGTCTAAGGTTGACAAACCCGGATGAATTTCACCCTTCACCACCACAGAAAACAACTTTTCGACTTCAGAAGTGAATACCCAGTGTCATCAAGTAAGTTCAGATGCACAGAGACTTGCCTTGCTTTCATGTTCATCAACTCCATGCATAAGGTTGACAGACCCAAAGGGTATTCCTGCAGCAACAAGGTTATAAGACCACCATATGATACTAAATCAGAAAGAATAGCTTCAAAGTTCAGTCAATGATTAGGCAACAATCATTAGGTATTTAATTCAGTCTGCAAGAGGAAATAGTTTATCCAACTGAAGCACCTGTTGGAGTGTCAAATGCAGGCAACAGTCTCCTTGCAAGATCCTCAGCTAGGTGCAGCAATTGGTCTTCATATGAGGGGATTCTCATTCCCTACAATCAACATACATGTGAGACCCCACCACAAAAAGGTTGAGTTCCCATCATGTAGCATCAATCGGAAGTATAAAATATCCTCACAGCAGACTCTCAGAGCTTCCCTGTAGTTTATGGCTTTGGCATGCTCCTCATTATATGATTAACTACCATTCTTTAAAAAACTTAAGGTGAATAAGAAGCTAGACCATGGCATCACTATTAGCAACTATCAATGACCTTGCAAACATAAACCATATCAGCTCAACCTCTTAAAGCAAGGCTTAAGTATATATCCAACCACCAACCGTTACTTTTATCATAAACGGCTTAGGCAAACTCTCAGTGAAAAGCGCCATTTTTTGTTGAGCCATTGGAACCAATTGGCCCATAATCCAACCTACATGAAAAGCAAACAGCTTTTCTGCTCCTCATAGGATTCTTTGAAAATGGTTATAAAATGTGTATATTTAGCATATACTTATTGAACTTGATAAAAGCGATAATAATCTGTCAAATCATCTGCATATCACAGTGGTTATTTTTGGTTGGAGAATTGAATTCAGACTACAGGAACAGTTGACGGACACAAAAAGCAAAGTCTAAACTAAAATCTCAATGATTTTCCAATTGAACACATTAGTAAATGCTCAAGGTCTATGACAAGTTGACATGTACACCATACACATTATGACATAGATGTTGACAAAAAACAGACAATGCAGATCAACTCGTCTAAATGACAGGACTTTCCAACATTATTCCTAACTGTAGAATTTCCGCTTACAGATTAATCAAATTAAAATTAGGATAAGATATGTCCTCAGGCATTAAATTGGAAATAAAGCCGTGGAGAAGTGTATTAGGGGACTGCTAATTGTTGTCTTGATCCCAAATCTCATCGATTTTTTTAGATAGGGTGTGCTTTACATTATACATCTTGAAAAGTCATTTGATCATCAAAAAGGATAACTAAATAGGTTCTGTCGATCACAATCAAAAAGTAGAGAATACTTTACACAACCAATCACAATCAAACCTCATGATTCTACACAGAGCTCCAAAGTTCTCTCAACAGTTTGACTGCCTAGAAAACCTTTTCTCTTGCTGAGAAGCAACTACTGAGAAGGAAAGGAAACAGTTTCAAATGTAGATAATACCGTAGCATAATCACTTGCAATCAGATGAGCAGAAAGCAAACCTCCGAGGATCCTGATCGTCGTTTCAAACACAGACACTGTTTTATTCTGTAATTAAGATAAGAGAGACACCAGTGAAAGGATCAATTTTCACCTTAATGAAATTAACGAATATGCCAAACCACTTTTCGTCAATATATCCAGGATGTTTGCCTCAATGAAAACAGATATTTGTATAGGAAATAACATATCCGTACTGAATTTCTCAAGCTACATCGATCCTGGAGCTATGTAACTCCGCGGTACTGCATTCTCCCTGTTAGTGGGATATGCTAGTGCTTGCACTAAGACATGATCCGCCTTTTTAGACTCCCTCATCTTGCCTACAGAACTAACAAGGCATCTATACCGTGTTCTAGAGATTCAACTTTTAATACCCGCAAGACTGATATTGAAGATCATAATATGATTCCATGAAAGAAACAACTAGTGTCTGAACATAATCGCGGTATACCGCGTTCTATGGCAAGTCGCGGTATACCAACGTCCAAAACTAATCCCATCATAACATAATCGACTCCGAACACCAATTTCAAGACAAAGAAATACCGAAAGAACAAGACTCACGATATCAAATTGCAGATTTTTACCAATCCATTCCACGGAAGCTGCGAAGCGTTCACGGTCGCCAAGTAAAGCCAATGTGTCTAAGGAGTCGATCTGAAATGAACAAACAATTGTTACTGCAACACCTCATAAGTTCATGAGCACCAGCAGGGAATATTCGATGCACACGATACCAGAGTCAAGGCATAATTTCCGATCGTATCTTCTCCTTGGCACGAAAGGGGTCGAAGCTCGTCTTTGGGGAAGGCGTGGTCCATGTAGCCATCGAACGCGTGATAGAACATTCCCCGAACCTGCGCGTCATGTTCAGCAGATGCAAACAGTCGCTTACTCGCACAGCGCGGCACTCCCGACGATCGATAGCGAGGATAAAAACTCAAAACTTTCTCTTAATTCACAAGACCCATCAGTAGAATACTTCAGGATCGCTGCCCGATTCAGTGAGCCGCGAGCAGAAAATTCTCGAACTTAGACGGTGCGGGGCCAACCGCCGCGGGATTATCCAATCGATTGGGATTCGATTGAGGCGCGAGCGTCGATCGAAAGGGGAGGGCCAAGAGTCGAAATTTACCTCGTCGCGGAGCTGCTGAGCTTCCTCCGAAGTGACGCCGTCGGCGAGGGCTCGGTGCACGAAGGAGTCGTAGCTCGCCGAGAAGAGCAGCAAGTAGAGGGAGAAGAGATGCATCAGCGACCTCATTGCTCTCTCTCTCTCTCTCTCTCTCTCTCTGTCTCTCTCTCTCTCTCTCTCGGATCTATCGGAATTCAAGGGAGAGAGGAGAAGCGGCGGCGGCGTTCTGGTCACTGCGCGACGGAGCTGTAATAAATTATATATTAGATAAACATTGGCTCTGCCAATTCCAGCACATCTTAAATTTATTTTTCAGCCTGAATAACACGAAAAACTCTAAATTGATACATTTATAATAAATTTACTTCAAATTATTTTTTTATCATAAAAAATTTAAAATTAGTATATATGTGATAATTTTATCCCGAACTATTTTTTTGATCACCAAAAATCCGAAACTGGTACACTTACGATAATTTTCCCATTACCTAATTTTTTAATATTATTTTTTTATTTTTTCTTTTCTTTTCTTTTTCCTTTCCTTTTCTTTTTTTTTTCCTTCATCTTTTTTATTTTCAACCTATGGCCGGTCACAAATCCGACGACCGGCAAGAGACAAGGGACGGCGAGGTCGGTCTCACCAGCCGCTGGCGAGGCCGACCTCGCCCAACCTCGGCGGTAACTACCGAGGTCTGCCTTGCCCATCCCTAGTAAGGTTCAACCTCGCCATTTGCCGGCGTGAGGTCGTCCTCACCGTCGCTCAAAAACTAAATCAATGGCCAGCATGCCACAAGAGTTGCAGACAAGATTGAGGACGGCCTTGGTGGACTCGAAGAAGTTGGAGTGAGAGGTGAGCTCGGCGTGCCCTTGAGAGAGACGCCGCAATCACCACACTTGAGAGAGACGCCGGCCATGGCTCCGGTCCTTCGATCGAAGAAGGGAAAATCGAGAGAGAAACGATTCATGCTCAAAGCGATGCGGCTTTTTGATTGCCTGACAGAACGGTTGGGATTTCGTCGTTGCTGGCGAGGATGACCTCTCACTAGGAACTAGCAAGGTCGAACCTTACCAAATGTGGGCAAGGTCGACCTCGCCAGTTGCCGGCAAGGTCGGCCTCGCCTTACAATGACAAGGTCGGTCTCGCTGGCCCTTGCTTCTTACCAATCGCTGGACCGGCCATAGGTTGAAGATAAAAAAGATGAAGGAAAAAAAAAAGGAAAGGAAAAACAAAAGAAAAGAAAAAATAAAAATAAAATCGAAAAAATAAAAAATAATATTAAAAAATTAGATAGGGGTAAAATTGTCATAGATATATCAATTTAGGATTTTTGGCGGTCAAAAAAATAATTCGAGATAAAATTATCATAGATATACCTGTTTGGAATTTTTTGTGGTCAAAAAAATAATTTGAGGTAAATTTATCACAATGTATCAGTTTAGAATTTTTTGTTATATTAACCCTATTTTTTATGTTATGGCGGGTCAATTACATATAGTGTATTCTTTTGATTAGGAAAAACGATAGTTGCCTTAGTAGGTGGATGCTTTGGATCTCATGTAAATAGGCACAGTTGATGCGAATGATGGATTCGCCTCGCAAGTTGAACATTCTGTGGCGGGGTGCAGAGTTCCTGCGATGGTGTTGCCTAGTTACCGGAAGAGGTAGACGGCTGTCGAAAAACAAGATGCGGTGGTTCTCATTTCTGGAACGAGTTGCTTCCTGCTTGAAGTATCATGACAACAGTAAAACCTATGTCCCAATACCACTCCCTGTCGTTCTTGTCGAACCCAACCCACACATTCAAAAGTATGACTTGTTGAACGACAAAATCTCCCTCCTATCTCTAGGACACATTCATGGCAAACGGTACGCGACTCAATTAGACCGGATAAAACAGTCTTCCAATGGGTTCGTCATACAGCAGCATGTTCATCAAGTAAGAGAGATGCAAATGCCGAAAACTTATCAACTGATTATCGAGGGATAGAACATGAGAGAGATTCGGGTTGGCCGAGAATCTTCCTATCTTAAAGTGTAGACACTCGTTCAGTTATCCATGACTTAGAAGATGAATGGTGGAGAATCGAAGCACTGGGGAAATTGTCGATTTTGGCAATGCCAGAAACAACCAAAACTTCAAGCAGACCTATCCTAGAACTCTCGAATTCCACAAGAAAATTACGCACCATGGGCTGAAAAATTGATATATTTTTTCTCTAAAATACACGATAGTTTAAGGCCTTACCACAACTTCAATAACAAATGGGAGATGCGAGGACTTGGGGGCAAGAAGAAGATACGTGAATGTATGATTTACACAACAATAGGTTGTTCTCCTTCGAGCTCCGATATTACAATTAAAGAGTCTGTCAATTCAAGGGACAGGGGTTCGGACTTTGGGATTGGGTTAATGACCTGCAATTACGAAATGTACAAATTAAAAATCTGAAGCGGCTTTCATCTTCAAATACTAAGTTTATACCTTCTTGTTGTTTTTCACATAGCCTATGGCAACTTCGCACCTCAAGTGTGCCCTTTCCGAGAGCTCGTGGAAAGATGGGTTCTCCCCCTTCTTCATATAGAGGCTGATATCCTGTCACAAGACACATCGTATGAAATTCTATTGGTATACCATGCGATAATTTTTAAGTGATTTCTAAAACTACAGAACTTCAATGCCTGGACCTTGGTCTTCCTCCTTATTATGCAAAAGGGATACTTCGATGTAACATGGGATTCAGAGAATTCAGAGGTAGTTCTTCGTTCATATCAGATAAAACTGACCTGACAAGTCATCTAAGTTGCTCTTTAATATTTTAGAAACAACTTATTCCGGAACTAATTGGATAAATACTATCCCATTTTGAGTAACTAACATAGTACACAAAAGGAAATCTCTATTATCCCTTTTTTTATTTGGCTTACAGTGCAGCTCTGATGCATCATCACTTAATGTGGCAGTAGACATTTTTCGAGTCTAATAGAACAAAGACTAAAATGGGTTATACGGTGATCAGACTCTCAGACAGCAGCAGGGAAAGTATCTAACATATATGAAATCAGAAGACCGATAAACAAAATAAACTTAAGAGTCAAAGCAGCACGTACCTTAACATATATTTCATCACCTTCTGCGTCAAGAATGTCCTTCCATACCTCATTCAGCTCACTGTTCTCTGACACTGTCACACAAAGAAACAGTTCAATCACTCTCAGAAATTACACTCTATTTCTATATTTTCTTTAGATGAGCAATCAACACCAAGCACAGAAATAAACGAGAATAATGAGAAGAAAAGGACCTTGGGCTGTTACGAGGCTCATTACTTCCTCAGCTGCTATATAAGTTAGGGATGGTTTAATTCTTGTAATCTGCAGGTATTCAAATACCGTTTACTTGGATTTCTATGAAGCACAGAAATTTTAAGTTAAGGAGATAAGATGAGCCCACAGAAAGAAAATTACTTGTTTACCCAACTTCGAGTCGACAATTTCTGCAACCAGATTTTGTGCCTGCATTGAACTAACTCATATCATTCCTTTGTTTTCCCAATCAAATGGCAGTTAATGTGGTAAAACTAGAATACCGAAGAAAAAGTACATAAAAAAGAATATGTCACAAGACTGGATTAAAGCCTGAGAAGAGATACCTTCACACCAAGTTGATTGCAAATATTTTCAGCAAGAAGAAGAGAGTATGCAGAATGCTTGTCTGCCCTGGATGGATCTAAGAGCGAAATCAAGAAGAATAGAACCGCAACACAGGTCAGCAATCCACTCTATCAGGTTTAACTTCTCTAGTTAATTGAAATATAAGTACCTCCAATGAGCCATTCTCTATCAGGAATTACAGCAATTGAAAGGGGAATATTATCATTCTTCTTGATTGAGTTTTGAGTTTTGATAATAGTCTCCTTTAAGGTATCATAGTCCATTGGGTTCCCAATCTACAGCACATGAGGAAAAGACAAAATGAAAAAAGTGAAATAGGAGACTTTGCTGGAAAGACAGAGTAAAGAGACAGGACAATACACTGTGGGAGACCCTGATATTTTTTAGTTTGCGCTGACCAGTAAGGTTGCTTGCCTTTTTCCTGTCATTTATAGGCACATCCGACAATATTTCCTGCAAATATGTGTACAGAAATGAATGGATTGTAAACTGCACATCTAGGAACTTAAGCACACATCCATTCACAATAAATCAATGTACATGTCAAAAAACGAATTGCAAAATGAAGATTTTAGTTGTCTATTGCTATTCAAATTGGAAGAAGCAGCTCGCGGACAAAATCACACAATACCTAACACATCAGGATCCACAGCACCTAATCCTTGACACCTCCGACCAAAAACAAAAAAATCCTTGACACGAGCCACAAAAGAAAATTTAGTTTAATAGTAGATGTTGATGTTTTGAAGTGACTCGAGAAGCAACTTGTCAGTCACTTAATAATGCATTTTGGCAACCGTGTTTTTGATGGAAGACAAGTCATGTCATGCTTGATGACCAAAGTCATGCTCAGATTATAGCCTTTATTTGCACAGAAACTCATAATGAATGTCATATTCTGTGAGGTAAATTCTCACTTAAAAAAGAGCTAGTCAATGCCATTGCCTTAAAACAAAAGTTTGGTCTTCAAGTTTGACCTCAGCTGATTAACTTTAAGAAAATCTTAATAAACAAAATATGCATTAATCCTTTTCCGCAATGAGTGAAAGGTGCATGTGATAGGCATCTCTTTTCTGGTTCTCTGAGTAAATAGCAAGTTTTTTACTTCGGCCAATGGGTAACAAGTGGACTTCTAATACATTTTCCCTCATCCATAAAATTTTAAGTATAAAAAAACCACGAGAAGTTACATGTCAAAAGTGCATGCTTGAAGCACATATTTTGCGCAACAAGCTGATATTAACTAGGAAAATCAAAAACCAAAACAAAATAATTGCAAGGTGATACGCTACACTGGCGTATAAAACCATACCACCACACTGCCAGGTCCAAGATAATTGTCATATTCAGCAATCATTTCTGCAACATCTGAACGCCATCCGAGCATAAGTATGCATTCTTTAGGTCCCCGACTACACTCAGATGCCTGTGTCCACGAGAAAGTAAACAGTAAATGAGAAAGATACATGAGAATGCTAATTCTCCGTATCTGCATGTTTTAGAAAATCCATACCTTTGAGCCCAGTTTGTTTGAACGTTTGACAATACGATCAAGCCGCATTTCTATCAATTCCAAGGCATGTGAATTATCGCTATTCTCTGCAACAACTTCCAGATTTTTATTGGAACCTACTTTTTCAGTGGCCATTGAAGATGCAATTTGTGGTTTCCTTTTTCCATGCACAGGGCCTATAAACAATATCTGGACAAGGATTGTTAAAAGAACTACATGAATTTGATCAAAGATGTAAACCTTTGATAATGTGATCAAAGGCTAATTAGAAACACTTCGGCCAATAATAAAATCGGAGGAAGCAATGGCTGACAATATGACTAATTACTCCTTGAGAGAGAGAGAGAGAGAGAGAGAGAGAGAGAACACCATGATCAAGTTAAAAACTTTGAAGATCACTTAGCAGGAGTAAATGATATACAACTTCCCTTGGAAACATGTAAATAAATAATTCAACTGTGCTGGCGAGAAAACTTGGGCTTTTCAGGTATACTTTCTACATTATCTTCTTCACAATAGCTCTTCAATATTGGGGAAGATTCAATTTTACCCCGCTTTGAACTTCAAGGGCTTTACACATTGCACCTTGAAATTCAAAAAGTGACAATTGACCCCCTAGAACCTTTAGGGTGCTATACAATGTATCCTAAACTTCAAATAGTGGCACCTGATTTAGTGAACATAATGGGATGTTGTGATTTACACCCTAAAACAGTGAAAAGAAGGGCTCTAAATTCCAGGGTGTCAAGTAAAGTTTCCTCTAAACGTTGTGACTTTCATAATAGTATGGTTGATATGAAAGAATGCCTCAACTGATGTTCACCATGCACAGCTTCTACAAGTACAAGACAAGCAACAAATATTCTGGATTGTGAGAGTATCAAGAGGAACTTAGAACCAACTCATATAAGTTAAATGTCCACATTACTTTGTCACCGTGCAGCACAATCTCATCATCACTTGGATGGAAACGTATCTTCCCACTCCTATGGAGGCCACAAACAACTGCCTGCGCAACATCAACCGCCAAAAGTAAACTACAAGGAGCAAACAGAAAATAAACTCTACAAGACATATATAGTTCAGCATATTCATGTAACCTCTTGAAATCCACGTCTTAACTGCCCATATTTCATGCCAACCAGATGAGGGAAACTGCAAAGATTAAACACATTTTCTGCAATACAATCAAGCAGATTATGTAAGTATTCTTGCAAGGGTTCCAACATTAAGAGAACAGCTAAGTTGTTTTCTCCTCACTGCAAGCATTTGTTCATTTTACAACAAGGCCAAAATAATCCAACGGAAAAAAGAGAATCCAATCTATCTTTCTCTACTATCGTTTTTCCAATTGGCCAAGTAACAGATTTTTATAAAGAAAAATTTTTATTGATGGAATTTAGTCTCAGTGGATGTAAGAGTTTGAGGAATATTAGTGCAGTACTTCGATAGTTGAGCAAGTGTCTATAGATCTTTATGAGCCCTTTTTGCCGAGAGCATTGAACAAATAACTTTGACGCGACGTTCTCTACAGGTGCCACCTTTATGCCTGAGACTGATTTTAAAAGGTCACAAGTATTGGAATTTGAAACCTGCGAGTTGAGATGATAAGCAGAAGCAATCACAAGAATATTAACTTCCAGCATAAGGGAAAGCAAACAAAGATAAGCAACTTTGTTCTAGTACCTCAACAATGGTAGGCACTGATTCCATCTTTGGAATAGGTTGAAGCGCCAGCACTGACAAAAAGGCATCAGTATCAACTTCATACCTGAGGAAAAGGAATTTCAAATTAATTTCAGCTACAGCAACCTTCTGACCTTAGAAGAAATAATATATACTTTCTGTCATCTGCAGGAAAATGTGCTATTGTCTCCAAGGCTTGCAAATGAGCAATCACAAGTTCTCCAAGTCATACACATAGATTTATCTGCTATTAAGGCAACCACCATCTACCTAAATGCCCACACGGCACTTCGCCTCAGCACAAGCCCCAAAAAAACAAAATGCACCTTTCACTCAGCCAGTGCATGTTCGTAAAATGTATAAAAAATTCTCTTCATTAGTTATTATTCTTAAAATATAAGAGCAAATTTTGTTCAAATTCTCTAAAATGAAAAGAAGATGTGAAGAAACTGCATATAGAAAAACTCCAAACCCTTTACTACACTGCACAAAGCTAGCGACCAGTTTTAACTACAACATCCTTAGAATCACGTGTGTTACTTTTTTCTTTCCAATATACCATGTTAAAATGTGGTAGAGATCAGTTTGCCCTAGTTGAAGAGACATTTTTCTTAGCAGGCTAGCACTGTCCAAGATGAACAAAATCTGCTTTAGGAATTGCAAAACTTGCATTGGCATGGGATAAAGGATCTATTGATATTAACATGCAAGCTTGAGGAGTTCTTCATTATTCTACAACAGAAGTAAATTCCACCTGCAAAATGTGTAACAAGGTAAAATTGCATGGTAAAATTGCATGGTACAATGCAGGACAAAACTTAAAAGCATCTTTCACAAGCCAACTGCTACAGAAACAGCATTTTCCTTGCTATTAATGCTTCAGTTATTTGAGAGCACAAAAGAACAAGAATGTACAAAAGTTGCTATTTATGTTCTCACCGATCTCCCTTTGTCGGTAGTATAATAATGGCACGAGCCTTACTTGCTGCAGCTCTTTCGAATGATTTTGTTAAACTAAGACTGCAACTGTCAACAGAAAAGGGAAGAGAGTGAGAGCTTTGATATACTGTAGCCTCAACAAAGAAAAAAGAAAAAGATAGAACACAAACAGAATTGCTACAAAAAAAAAAAAACTAAACAGTCATTGGATGCGAGTCAAATGTTGCGACCTGTTTATGCTTGAATTATTAAAGAAGCTATGATTCAGTTTAAAACTTTTATTGGAATAGAAGAAGCCGGGACCATGTTTCTTACTTCGCAGATATCATATAACTTCAGGACAAACACTGACCAAATTGGATAGGCAACTAAGCTGCCAGTAAACCATACAACCCCTTTTCCCTGGATCTTGGCAAGGCACCCCTTTGTTCCATTATAAGATGAGTATACCTCTTGGTGAGGACATCAATATGACTAAGATCTTTGGCAATACTGTCAGCAATCTTGTCCATCTGCTTTCTCGGTAGGTCAGACATTAGAAGAATCCTCTGTCTCCTATTGACAAATGACCAGCAAAAACCACAGAAGGCATTAGAAAAACAGACCGTACTTGCATAAACTTATTCAAACTTTAGACAAAAATTACCTAGCCGTAGCAGTACCTAGGCGAACAGCAAACCCATGATACTTATTAAGCTGCTTTAGTATATATCCAAGATGGCTATTTACTCCACATACAATAATATGATCACTCTCTAGAACTTGCATTTGTGCTCCCTCTCTAAGTTTTTGCATATTATTCTGTAGATGACAAAAGTTGAAGAGATCAACCTTTAGATTGAAAAAAAAAAAAATAGTTCTCTTTCATTTTGCTGGAGGTTACCCTGAATTGCTCCGTCATAGTGCTTAGTAGGCGAGAATAAAATAATATTCCCCAGATAGCAAGTACAAAGCCAATAACCCTTTCCAAACGTGTTCTTTGCTGTAGTTCAAATCAAATCCTTAGCACCAGATATAAATATAGATCATCGTAGCAGTATGAAGGTTGTAGTAACCTATAACTCATGGAAAACACCGGAAAATGCAATAGCACCAACTCACCCTCAAATGAGTAGATGATGAGCACAAACATGCCCATGCCTCCCAAAAGCAATCCTCAAGTGGTTCTTTACTCCCCCTTCAATATAGAAAGGAATGACCCATCAACCAACAAATCAATGATTCCATCGATGTGCTCATCTATTCCTTTTGCTTCTTTTCTCTCATGTTTACAACTTAAGCCACCATTTCAAGATCTGAATCTTTTGTTGGTTCCATTTGCAAAGCATAAAGTATGAAAAGTAAGCTCCATATACGTAATTGCCTGAAAGGTAAAGATGATGGGTTACCTGAACTTAAAGAATAGGAAGCCACCAATGACAACAAAAGAGAAGCATGCTAACAGGAGCACTACAAAGAACCTACAGCCATTCATGAGAAATGCATCAGTGCTTTACGTGAAACATTAGAACATCATGCTAATGCCATCTGACTGTCGACATAAATATGCATGATAGTCCGCCAAGTGATGATGCTAAATTGCATCAGTCTCAGAACTTTACAATCAAAAGCCTGATCTTAAATTTTTATTTTTGCCATCATACTAAAGATAATACCAGTTCTAGAAGGCGAACTTATCTTAACTAGGGTTGAAGTAATTGAAAAGTAAATAAACTATCTGAACATGATAAAGTCATGTCAAACTAAGCCACCCCAGAACTAAAGTTATAAGCCAAATGATGCTCTTTTATGTCAAGACATAAATTGTTGAAGTTATTTCCAAAGTCGAAACAGCAATGTTAATACCCTCCCTATTATTAAAGTGACGACAGACTACCTATACGGATGCATGTCGCACCCGGACAATATTAATTTGGGAATAAAGAAAGAGAAACGTATGTGTTCGTCTCAACCCTGTTGTGTGCTAAATATTGCAAAGAAGGTTTGTGAGATGTGGATTTGATGGTCACTTTCTCAGCTACTGACGCTTTAAAACCAGAAAGCAAAATGAAGCAACCAACTAAAGCTCAGATACTTTCCTTCATTTGATATTTCAATCCCGGCTAACTGCGGCAACATCCAAAGTATCCAATTTAAAACTAGATCATATGCTAATCATGAAGTGTGAAGGACATCTTCCTTAAATAGTTGACACTGCAATACTTCACATAACAATAGCAAGATACATTGCAAATTCACAAATTTATTGGTGACAACATCGCAAGCTACTTCTTGGGAGAAATTCACTAATTCGCTTTATTCAAGGCAGGAGATTTCTGTCCGTGGATAAGTTGATTGATCTGCTGTGCTATGGTTATCTCATAACTGCTATTAGTACGAAGTAGCTTTACTAATTCTTTTTCATGTTACCTCACATGGCTGTAGGATTTTCGAAATCTAATTGATTTCATTTACTCTCAATGAATTTATCCGTCTTAATAATTGAAGCCTTCTTAGATGAGTGCAACAAAACAAAAATCGACAGCTAAAAAGTTGGCCAAAGTCACTAGAAGGAAAGAAGTAATTACAGCTTCACGTATCAACTTCAGAGAGCACCCCATTCAGGAAACGAAAATTATCATCATCATCTTGATTTAAGCAACCAACTTGTATATAGGGATGAAAAAGACAATTCAAACAAGCACCAACCATGAGGAACTGAACAACAGGCCCTAACATAAACTAAAGATGAGTTAGGGATATACAGGCACATAGGGCAAAAAAAAGGCAGTGACTTCACCTACGTGGCAATGTTTAGCTCAAGTTGGATGTCAAACAAATATATCATTTGAACTGAAGATAAGGAAGGGACATACTGGTACATAGGGCAAAAAAAAGGTAATGGCTTCACCTACGTGGCAATGTTTCGCTCAAGTTGGATGTTGAACAGATATATCATTCGCGCAAAGTTCCATCTGATGTCTCCAAGTGAAGGCAAGGACACGTCCAAGTTAAGAGGCATGGGTTTATTCAAGGAGTTAGATATACAGGCGAATGGAGCACCTGAAGCCAGAAATTTCAGAAAAAGATGTGGAAGGAGCTGCTGATAAATCTTTGTCAGCGTGCAGGCAGAATTCAATTGAGACAACCTGAGAAATGCGTACAATGACACAGTACTCATCATGGATCTAATGGGGGGATCCTGTGGAAAAAGTGAGTTATGTTAGACTTCCGTTTTTGACAAAAAGGAATAGTAATACTCTAATCAAAAGATCGGTTTGCTAGTTCTCGGTGAAGCATATATGTCACGATATGCAAGATTGGCCAAGGCAACTTAGTATATATGGAGTCTTTTATCTGTAAAAAGTCGACACTTACCAAGGCTCGTATAAAAAGAATTTCGGCCAAGGTAAAGCATTAGACATGACAGATGCAAAAATTCAAAACATTCATTCTAAGACTGCAGGTTGTAATTTAGTTCAGAAAAACAGTTAAAGCTAACAAAAGTTCATAAAAATTAATACTTCCCAAAGAAAGGTTTTATTAACACCATACAATAAAGAGGGCAGTGTAGATAACACTAAAAGTTGTACACTAAGAGCATAAACTTCGGATTTATGAGAAGTAGGAGGATACCGAAAAACACTATCCTCAATTTACTATTTCAGACTCCAAAATAGAACTGATGCATTAACCTGCATATAACTCGAGATTTCCGAGATACTTGAAAAATGCAGTTACATCTCACCTGACAATCCCTATTCTGGTCCATTGCAAAGAACTTTGCATCAAAATTGTTCCTATTCCCTGAACACACTCTGAAGTCCACGGCATCCCCGGTTCTCTGGGATCTGGCATCCAATTTCCCTGGAAAAAAGATTCGTCCGTTAAGAGATGCATAAGACTTGGTAGAAGCAAGGGCATATGAGATAGATAGCGAAATGAGTATGCTAAGAATGTGGCCAGAAGTGGATATGAAAGTTTTTAAGCCAACTTATTCACATTACACAAATTGATGCAGATGGCAGATAATGACTTCATTCCAGGCTTCTAGCATAGAGGAACAGACCTCAACTTTTCAAAATATAAAAATAGCAGTGATGCTCGCAGCGGCTGCCCCCACATAAATGAATGCAAACATATGACTCAAAATTACTGTCAATCTGCTAGAATATCTGGAGGTTCAGGGGAGAAAAGTGGTTCGAATTCACTATTCCGTCACATAACATCGAGTAGTTAAGTACTTCTGTCCCACAGCCACAGGAGACCGGAGCAGAGATAGGGGGTCAGGGTCCTCACAGTCGCACCCTTCTGACCTGACCTGACCAGGTGTGGAGAACAGGATAACCCATAATACAACTGGAGGTTTTACCAAATTCCTGGACCCGTCAGCTTCCCCCTAGCCTCTAGTTCACAAATTGTAGCATGTGCAAATCTCTTATCAGGCACACAACCCTTTTCCTGCAGAAGTCCAATTTAGATCTTTTGCTCGGTAGAACATTAAATAAATGGCAATCGAGCGATCTTTCTTCAAATGGGTCAGAAGGCTTCGAAACACCAAAAAAAAATTCTTATCTTTAAGAGAGAGAGAGAGAGAGCACTATAAGTCTAACCCAGTAATGCACGCAAAACTGGATACAGTTCACAGCGTCAACACAGAGACCCCAAACAACTCACCTCCCTTGTGCCTCGTGGTGCCACGCCAACAAAAAGCTGCACGCTCGGACCACAAACATCGTATCCGCATCAATTCGCTGGGGAAAGGGAGAAAAAAAAAAGGCGATGATGCCAGTGTCAGCTTCTCAAAAAGTCCAGCTCCACCATAAAAAGCGATGCTATCACAAAGAATATAACACGAGACTTCTTTTTGCGCGTAAATCGCCGTCCCATGGATCTTACGGCTGACGTTAGGAGCGAATAACCGAAGCTTCTCTCTACATTCATCGTGGTTTAACTAGTGCCCTCGATAGAGCATCGCACATGCACTTTGCGGATTCTCCGAAGTAATTAATTTCAAAAGAGGGAAAAAAACAGAAATCTCGAATTCTCTTGCGCACCAGATTCGCTCATCGATTCTTCGCCGGTCAAGAGCATCTCAAATGATCATCCGCAAACTATCGGTCCAATTGCCACCCGAAAAAAGAAAAGAAGAACAGGAAAGGAAGGAAGAGAAAAGAAAAAACTGCGGGAAAAAAACATTAAAAGCACTTCTCGTCTCGCCTCGCCTCGTCTCGTTCAACCGACGATCGCAGAACAAGCGACGATTCCGCCAACATCATTGAATCAGCGCTCTCAGCGCCGCCTCGTGTTCAACGCTCGCGGATTCTCCGAAGCAAATCGGTTTCAGGTGGGACCGCAACCAGCAACGCGAATCAGGGCTCCGCTTTAGACTCAATCCGGAAAGGTCAATGCGGCGGCCCTGCTGATTACCAAGGCGTGGCGTGATCTCACCGAGCGAAGCCACTCACACACTTCAACGAACCCAACGGAGAGCCAGAGCGACGGAGAGGACAGGGGAGAGAGGTAGAGAGATGAGCACCTCCGGGGAGGAGGATCACGGCGGAGCCCGGGGAGGCGAGGAGGCGGGATCCACGGCCGCGAGCTCTGCAGCTGGCTGAGCAGCATCGCTCGCTCTCTCTCTCTCTCTCTCTCTCTCTGTCGCTGACTGGGAACTGCTGAAAGCGAAGAAGAAGGGAAGAGCGAGAGAGCTTCTTCTTCTTTCTCCTTCCTCCTCCTCGTCCTCCTCCTCCTGAAATCTGAAAAGCTTTGCCGCGGTGGTGGGGGGGACCATGAAAGATGGAGGTACTCATTTGCCGAAATGGACCCGGCGTGACGGAGACGACGCTGACGAGGCGGGAGGGCAGGGGGGCCCCACCCAGCTCGTGCTCGGCTTACGTGGAGCGAAAGTGCGCTTTCGCTGTTCCCCGCGGGCTCCAGATATTATTTGAGGCCGAGATATACATAACTGATAAATATATAGCCGGGAAAAAAAAAAAAATTAGGTAACCACGTGCATTGCAGCCGGATAAAATTTTAAAAAAAAATGTGGAAAAATAAAATCTACGATCTCCAATGGACAGACTCGTACATATATAAAGAAAAGGAAGGATGACCAGCAAGTCAACCGTCCAACGGTTGGAAAAATTATCCAAATTAATTTTAAATTTATTGCATTTCAACCAATTCAATTCTAAATTTTATTAATTTTTACATCTGTGTCCTAAAATCTTTTCGCATTTTACCAATTGAGTTTATCGGGCCAGTTTTGAACGACGAGGGTCGCTGGGCCTCGCCTATGGTTGATGAGGGTCGGGTGGCCCTCGCCCGTGACCGGACTGGGTAAAAAAAAAAGGAAAAGAAAGATGTACTAAAAAAAAATTCAAAATAATAAAAAGGAATTTGTTCACATCATCACTGGCGGTCCTACGTAATACTATCGGCATCCACGTTAGCCATTTCCGGTTAAAATTAGTCAGGTAGACTTAATTGGTAAAATGCTTAAATGTTTAAAATTCAATTGGTAAAATTGAAAGGTTTAGAATTGAATTGGCTAAAATGCAATAGATTTAAGAATTTTTGGTTAATTTTCTCTCCAACGGTTACCGAGCAAAATGAGAAATTACCACTTCTCGATGAAATTACTTATAACGTAATTATTGTTACTGTTATTATTATTAACTTATAATTTATGTGTCTTTGCATGCTTTTGGTGGCCGGGTTTCCAACGATAATTAAGGTTTTAGGATAAAACTTACGTAGGATTGTGAAAGTGTGTAGGATTGAGGGGCTGTGTGGATACAAGGCGTATGACACTGTTCTTTTCTTAAGAAGAATGTTACTTATTTATGAAGAGAGAAGGAGCCAATGCTGTAGAACTTTCCAAAGAGGAGCTAAAATCATGTGATCTAATCCGACATAAATATGTAGAGGTAGTGAAGCTAATAATCCTTGAGCTTGTTCAATATTGTCTCCGAAATTTTTTTTAATGTCATCCCCGAACTTTTAAAAAGTGATTATTTTATTAAACTAACTCATGAAGTTTACTTACGTGGACGGAACATTCTTTTCAATGTATGCCTTATCATTATTTTTGTTCAATTACGTTTCCGTACTTTGTTTGTTTATTCAATTTAGTCCGTGAATTGTTCTTTTATTCTTTCTCTCAATTGCTCCATATCAAATTTAGATTAAATCTTAACACGATATGGTCTCTTTTAATTATGTCACAACATTAAAATCCTAACATAAGACTTTGAAGAAAATGGATTACACGACACAAAACATTTAAGATATGAATTCTTTACATATGAAAATGTTTACCGGTGCTTTTCACAAAATAATTTCTTTATACAAGGAACATTTTAGAGTACTTAACTAAACGAGTTCAAGCGCCTCATAAACAAGTATAAGGTTAATTTGTACTTCACATGTTTATTATTGAATATGATCAAGCTTATAAGAGCACATTAAGATGTGTGGTGTGTATGTCTTGTCAATGTGTTGTGTTGAAGATAACTAAGTTTTGGATAAGGGTCATCTCGCAGAATATTTGATGATCACCATACTCAAGCAACGACCTTCAGAGAAAAAGAACCAAATAGTATAAGGATGAAAATGAACAAACAAAATAACAAATCATTTACTTTAACAACGACATAAGAAAATTTGGTTAAACATATAACTAAAGGACCACATAGGGGATACATTAAACAAAATATGAAAAAAGTTGAAAAATAAGGAAAGTTCAAGGACTACTGATGTCACTACTCCAAATATAAAAAATTGGGTCAGTGTTGGTTCACGTAATGAGGATTGATAGTCGATCGGATAGCGATGTGTCACCAAGCCCTATTTTTGCAAGTTGCAATTACAATCCCAAATTAGAGCCGAACAAAGTTGAGCTTAAGTAGGACTAGTCACTTTTCACGTGCTCTGCACATGCCCGATTCGAAATGCATTCAAATGATTTTTTAACCGGGAACATGGATACGTTTCAAAGGTGAGGATACATATATGTGCTCATAAAAAAATAGGAAAACGATTTATGAGGAAACCTCTTGGAGAAATCGAATTGTAACTATTAATGATATATAACGTTTCCTTTAACTTTTCTATATAGAGATGAGTTACGGATGTCTTGGTCATATGAAAAGTCGATGCCAAATTTAAACTTTTAGCATTAATGTATAAAATAGATGAGCATCTAACCTTTCAAATAACTACGTCACGCTCTAGATAAAAGCATCGTAACATGATGTTGGAACAATTCTGATCAAGGCAATCACATTCTTGATTGAGACTTTGAACTTTCCCAAGACGAGACCAATCCTTGTCGTACGCCCGTCATTGTATCGATTGACTTTTCTTAGGTTAAGTTCACGATGTCGAGATCACGAAAAAAGGCCAAACATGCCCCCATCAAAGAGGACTCGGATATTTCTCTTCGCATCTCAAAAAGGGACAAAAAGGAAAGGCACCTCAAGATCTGAGCGGGGCATTTTGTGTGGCCAAGAAGAAGATAATGAACTATCACAAGGGTGAGTAGTAGTAGGCCTACCAAGATCAATCATCTTCATATTCTTTTGGGGGCTTGTAGTCTTGTAGATAAAGTTAAGTTAAGAGGTAACCTCACCAAAAAAAAAAGGAAATTTTCATTTCTACGAGGGCCTCTACGTAGTCATGGCCACGGGCCGATTTCGGTTCAAAACCGACCCAGTCAAACCCGGGCCCGACCCGTTGACCAGGCTCGCGATTCAGAACTGGAACCGGTCTGTGGCCTATGGGCCAATTCCGATTCCAGAAATTTTGGAATCGGCGTGGAACCGGCGGTTCTGAGCCCGATTCCAAATTTAAAAAATAAATAAATTAAAAAAAAAAGATAACCGTTGCAATTGCAAGGGTTATCTAGTTTTTTTTTTTTAATTCTAAATTTTCTTCTCATTTTTTCTTATAAATTCTCTCAAATTCTCTCAATACTCTCAATTTTCTGAAATTCTCTTAAATTCTCTTCTCTCAAATTTTCTCAATACTCTAAATTCTCTCAAATTCTCTTAAATTCTGTCAATTTTCTTAATTCACGCAATTCTCTCTTAATTCTCCCAATCAATCCGTTCAATTCTCTCAATTCACTCGAAAAATGGCAAGTGGAAGTCGAGTGCCAACTGGCAAAGGTAAGAATATTATGACGGAATCCCATAATTTTTTTGATCCTCGTAATTATGCAGATTTTCAAGATGATAAAATCAACATTTTTTCCGATGTGGAGCGCGTCCTGACACAAAAAATTTTTCATCCTCTTGCCAAAATATCTACAACAAAGGAGGCAGATCGGGAATTTACATTTGACATTTGGAATCACTTCATGAAAATGGAAAGGTTTGATATTGGTCAAAAAATGTATGATATAATTTGTAAATATTGTGAGAAAATATATAAATAAACAGGTGGACAAGGATATGGAACATTCAAACGACATCTTAGGAGTAAACATCCAATCCAAACCGAAATTGATATCGGGTAACAACAAATTTTCAAGTACGTTAATCCTAACACTTCCCCTTTATTTCGTTTTAATGAAAAAATTTATAATGAATAATTAGGTAAATTTGTTTCCGTTAAACATTTATCATTTAATTTTGGAGAAAGATTTGGTTTTAATCAATTTGTACAAAAAGCATATGCTTCACAAGCATTAGAAATTCACTTAAACGAGTAATTAAAGATCTTTACAAAAATGGAAAAAAAGATTTACAAAACTTTTTTATGCAATTTAATGGATACGTGCATATAGGTAATGATATTTGGAGTGATCATTGGCAAATGCATTCTTACGTGGGCATAACATATCATTGAATGGATGACGATTGGAGTATTCAAAAAAAAGTTACTGCATTTAGAGTTTTCGATTGTAAGCATACGACAAATAATATTTATAGAATAATTATGCAAAATTTAGAAGAATATTATTTGCTTAACAAAATTTTTTCATTTGGTTTTGATAATGCCGCGACAAATACCACTTCAATTGCCGATTTAGAAAATATTTATAAACTCGCTTTTGGTGGAAAATTTTTTCACGTTAGATGTGCTTGTCATGTTTTAAATTTATGTGTACAAAAATGTTTGAAAACTCTTGATATTTTTCTTGAACCAATAAAAACGGCGATTCAATTTTTATGGAAATATCCCACAAAAATGAAAGAATGGGGTAGATTTTGTAGAGAAAATGGCAAAAAGCCAAAAAGATTTCCAAGAGATGTTCCAACTCGTTGAAATTCTACTTTCCACTTACTTAGTGAATCTTTAGCATATAAAGATTTATTATGTGTATTCATTTATAATAATATACTTCAAATTAATTTATACCCACAAAAGTGGGATAATTGCAAAAAAAATTTAGATATTTTAAAAGTTTTTAATGATACAACTTATACTTTATCCGGCGTTTATTATCCTACTACACATTTATTTTTAGTAGAGTGTATTAATATTGTCGGAGTTTTTGATGAATATGAAAATGATGTTGAATTACAACATACTATAATAACAATGAAAATGAAGAGGCTACATTATTATAGCGAAATTCTCATTATTTATTTAGTTGCTTGTGTTTTTTATTCGCATTGCAAATTAGATGGCTTAAGTGATTATTTGCATATGTATTATTAATGTTTACATTATGATACAGTAAATATTAGAACCATACTAAGTAAAGTTAAAAACGTAGTAATAGAATTATATAATGAATTTTATACTGAATATAATTTAGGTGATATTGGATCTTTTCAATCTACCGAGATACAAAATGAGAGTATAAGTAAAATTAGTAGAGAGTACCAACTTTTATTACATAGACAAAAAAAAAATGGAGTAATAGGAAATATTTCTGAATTAGAGATTTATCTAACCGTTTCCTTTAAATTTACTGAATTCGAAGGTAGTACAGATTTTTTAATTTTGGATTGGTGGAAAGGCACGCAAGCCAATATCCAATCCTTTCTCTTATTGCAAAACAAATTTTTTTAACCCCTTGTTCTACAGTTGCGGGGTTCTACAGTTGCGGTCGAATAAGCATTCGGTGCTGGATATTTTGGATGAACATCGTTTAAGATTAATTCCAGAATCAGTGGAGGCTCAAGCTTATGTCGATGATTGAACGAAAGCTCAATATCGTCAACAAGAGATAGATTGGAATAATGAATTTGAATTCTTTAACGACGGAGATACCATCGGTACCAGTACTGGTACCGGAACGAGTAATGACGATTGAGGGTAAAGGATCTATTAGAGTTAACAAAAATTTTGGGGACCCTCGTTTCTCATATCGGGCACGCCCACGTGAGCGTAGGGAAACTGAAGTATAATCCGATGATATGTGACCCCTGCACACGGAATGCTTAGGTTTTGGGGGTCATTTTAGAGCATATATATTGTGTTACTTTTTTTTATATATCATTGTAATGTGCTTAATGATAATTTATTAAGTTCAAGCCATCTCTTTTTCTCTTGTCTTTTTGTCTCTAAATTTGATTACAATTTACATTTTAATTATAATTTATATTGAATAATTCATAATTTCATAATTCATTATTTTTTTATTTCATAATTTATTTTTTAAAATTTTAAATTATGAACCGGCCCAAAACCTGAATCGGAACCGCCAGCGACGGTTCTGGTTCCGGTTCATACTTGGCCACAAACCGAAATCAGCCAATTCCGAACTATGGCCACGACTACCTCTGCGCGGCCTATCCACATCTTATGAAGCGGCTCCACGGATGCGTTCTTTATTTTAACATACTCCTAACCTAAACTGAAATCGGAACCAAACCAAACCGAATTGAAATTTCATGCGTTTTCAATTCAGTTTGGATAATTGAAAGATAACCATTCTTTTCTTCTGATTTAGGTTATTTTGGTTTCTTTTAGTTAATCAAACCGAATTGAAATTCTCAACAAAAACTGAATGCTCATTCTCGCCCTTTTTCAAAATCGCCGCGAAACCTAATATTCAGTTTTCTCATATTTGCTTTGATTCATTTTTGATTTAGCACAAGGGTTGATTCGGTTCAGATTTTCAAAACATCCAAACGACCCGAATCATTGACATCCCTATTATCGGTGCTCATCTCGCTTTGCTAATTTTCTCTCTATCTTTATCATCTCGAAGGAGAGGGAATACACGATCTCGAAATTCGGACGAAATCTGAGATGGATCACATTTTCTTTTGAGAGTTTTGGACTTTTCGTAGACTTCTAGATAAGTGGGCCCTACAATGAGGAGATACAAAAGAGAGAATATTTAAAACAAAAAAGACAAAAAGCAAAAAGCAAAAGGAAAAGAAAATTGGCACGCATGCGTCCCAGTAATCGTTGTCAAACTCGGGGCTTCGTGCGATGTTTCCAAGGATGCCACGTGCAAATAATTGATGGGTGGGGATTGGCTTTTTCGCATGAAATCCCCAAGAAAAATCTTGAAGAAACTCATAAGCGGTCCTTTTCCGTTCTTGATTTCATTGATGCCATCGCAGGAAAATGTTGGGAGATTTGCTCATTTGAATCATGAGGCCTCCCACTCGAATTGGCCATATCCCTCCTGGACAGATTCTTATCGAGTGCACGTGAATTGGATCAACGTGTATAAATTAATGAAAATGACAGTTCGAATGTCATATGATGGTATGGTCTAAGAATGCTGTACTAACTAGGATTAATTTTTCGAGGTTGGGGTTGTGCAGGTAAGGAGAATATGAGAAGCACAGACGGTAGGGGAAAATTAGTTTTTTTTTTTCTATACTTTTTCGTGCGAATTAAAGTTACTTGATGTCCTATCGGAAAAAAATTGTCACTTGGTATAAAAGTTCAGGGAAAACCAACCAATTAGAGACATAGATATGATTGAAGGAATAAGTCCGGAGAAGAACATAACCCTCTTGAGAATTAGATTGTCTACACGGATTTGTATCTATATGTTCTTGTGTGTAGCTCGCATGAGATTGAGCCACGGGAAACGCTTACTTCAAGTTCAATTTAGCGTATCTTTATTAATACTTTAAATTGAGGATTACGAGGAGCTTTAGAAAGGGTCTAAAGTAGGGATATCCATTATTGGAAAAAGTTAATAGAAGGACAAAAGTGTATTTTAAGAGGATTCCGTACATGACTACGTATGCTTAAAAAAAGGTATAATTAAATCTGTATTAAATGCTGACTTTTGTGATAAAAAATTTCAAAAACTTAATAGAAGGGAAAAATTTTCACTACATGACTAAGTATATTTCAAGGCTAACTGTATAAAAAGTGATGGCTTTTGTTATTAAAAAGCCGTATGGATACCGATTATGATTTTTTTAATTATATTTTATAGTAACCAATGCTAACAATTTGTAAAAATATTGCATAACATGATATCTCATATTTAACAAATAAATGATATAAATATTAATTGAATTCTGTACAAAATAAGATGCTCACTAGGAGTTGAATGATGTAGAAATGTATTTTATGACACGACAGTCTATGCATAAAAAAAGGATATTGGAGGATTAAAAAATTTATTCATTATAACAAAAAACCAAATTACATGTTTTGCAAATAAATGAATAAAATTAAATAATAGCAAATAAATAGAAAAAAATGCCATCCTCTATTACAAAATCTATGGAAAAGATGAATAAATTTTTATAGGTTATATCACACAGTTGTGCATGCATCACAAATGAATGATAATTATTAATAATTTTTAGAGTTCAATTACTTTATAGTCTATGAGAGCAAGGTCCTGCATTTGGTATCATTGGTACAGCAAAGTAAGGACAAACTAAGTTTAGTAATGTAGAAAAATCCACATGACAAAGCATTGTCGCCAGTAAATGACATGAAAAATATGAATTGAGCGTAACATGACGTGATAGCTCGTATTTAACAAGCAAATAATTTTATTAAGGAAAATAATTACTTTAGAGGGATCCATGACACGATGGTGCAAACGTTACATAAGTACATGATGTTCGAGGATCATTAGAAAAGAGGTACAATTAACATGATACTCTCTATTTATAAAAAAAAATAAATTACATCAGAGAGTATCAATAAAAAAATTCATCACTAAAGAATTACATATCACTTACAGCAGATAAGTGAATATTGCAGATTAAATGAGTTGTTATTAACTAAATTAAAGAATCCATCAATATATTTTTTCAGATTGTCGTACGACATTATTGTCATAGATCCCTCTCATTTGCCTCACTAGGCAAGTCCTGGAGCCCCATCTTTGCCGTAAAAAATCCTCCAACAAAAGAAATGTGCTTAAGCCAAAAATCACATAGCGATTAACATCGCTATTCAGTCATATGAAGTTGGGTCATCTCGGAGCACTCATGCTACATTTTTTCGCCAACTCTGTCTTTTGTTGCGTTTATTATCGACTTTTCTCCAACACACTAGCAACTTTTTCTTTAACCTTTTCTTGGTTGACTGTCACGGACTTCTTCGATTACTTTGTGGCATTTTGAAAGAAATTTCCATGCAAACGACATGCAACTTTTTTCAGTTTGAAGAATCTATGTTTCTTATTGGTGAGTTATAAGTTATGGGCGTTATCTACAAACAAATTTAATTATATCTAAATGTGGGTGGTTTTCATGTGCGTCATGAATCAATTAGCTCTATGGTTTATCCAACCCTCAAATCAGATATTGGTCAAAACATGGTCTATGTGTAAATATGTACACAATTTCGGGCGATAATTTGGCACTGCATACAAATGTCCTTTTGAAATAAGTTATGTTGGATCACCTAACTTATTGCGAAGTATGGGCCTTAGGCCCCAGAAACATGGCCCTTGGCGTTTTCCACTCCACATCACCTCTATTCTCATGATAGGCATTTATCGTTCTGTGCACTTTTCTTTTGCAAAACCTTTTTTCCCTTCCTGTCTTGTCTGTATAGAACCAAGTCATCACTTTCCCATACTCCTGGCTTCGGGGAAATGCGTCCCTAATATTAGGGAAGTAACAGTGTAGTCAGTGTTAGTTGCTTTCTTGACATTAGTTGTAAACCTTTGTGCATTTGCGATTCCGGGTGCACAGTAAGCTGCCTTCTTGTTTGTATATAGTCGCATTGAACAGAACTAGCTGAAATTTAGAAAACGAGCCTCAGTCAGACCCCTTTGTCACAAGGTTTTACCACACTGATGATTCCTGTATGCTTTGTGGACATTGCTGTTGAAATGCTGCTACTTGTCCTTCGAGTTTCAAGTTTGAGTGGTTTTTCCGCCACATGCCAAGTATCTTGTATTAAGTAGTAGTCCTTCAGGATATGAACCAATGCTACTGAACTCCAGATCCCGATACATCTAGGGGTCCATTTAAAAAAGAAAATTACGATTAGGATATGGAATTCTTTTACCTCCTCTTTGATTCTCCTCAAACCCTTATCTTTTCACGTGGAGCTTGAACGTAGACATACGCAAGCTGCCTCAGGCAGCAGCAGCACGTCAAACTCTGGACACATTCAGTGATTTTCATTGTCATGCTATTGTTAATATTCTTGTCCTAATCATCTCTTCCGTCTGACTACTGCATGGTATCTGATGATGGGCTCGCTTGTTTTCTTTGTAAGTAGGTTAGATTGACTACTTTGGATCCATGGCTATTAGAACAGGTTGCTTTTATGCAGTGTAAGAAAATTTGCCATCAACTCGGTTTTTTGATATGCTCTATGACATTGTCGGAGTCCTCCTGTCAAACTTGAGAAAATATGGATAGCAGCAAAATCACGTGATTTTCTCAAGGAGCAAGAGTAAATATGAAATGGGCCGTTACTTTTTACAATTCAAGGGGTCAGTGAAAAGCGTCTTCTTTCGTTGCTAGCTTGTAAGTAACGCAACTATATTCTTCATTCAGTTAATCATATTTACAGACTAGTTCCATTATCTAATCGAGCAGTTAAGTTGCTTTCCATATTTATGGTTTCTTATCTGTATATTCCGTTTCGATTTTCTTATGCTTTATATACATAAACATTTATAGCTCCATATGTCGTGAACTACTGCGAAAGGTAGGGGAAACAAGGGGTACGACAAATACTGGGAACCAGAATTTCCTCCAGATTATGACAGAAGCGAGATTCAGAAGTTCATTCATACCAAGTACATATCCTGCTCGGCCTTATGATGAATTTGACCAAATGATATGATTTCCTGTGTCTGTTCTGTTTACAACCTGCTTGCTTGTTATAAGGTATCAGGAGAAAAGATGGGTTGCGAAATGTGAACCTCAGCCAGGTTTTAAAGACGTCAGTTTGTGCCGATGAGCCTGTGGAAGCTGGGTCAAAAGCTTGCATACCAAGAGGATGAGGATCTTTTCTCTGGAAGAAGAGATTCTAACGTCGCACATGGCACAAGCAGCTCCACCTCCAACAAGACAGCGAGGGGTATCTTCAAATTCGTCTTTAGCATCTCTCTGAAGAGATTCATTTGCTAGTTTTTCCATGCACAGTAACACCTTCCGTGCTTCACCTGACCTTGGGCTCATGGCCCCAGTGGTCAACGGGGCAAGGGGAATAACAAAGAGAACAGGAAATTCAGAAAAGAGTTAGATCAAATCAGGAACAACCAAAGAATGTAGAGATGAAAAATCTTGCTTGCGGTTATTTCTTTTAACAGGGTTGTCCATGTGGGAGTCGAAGGATTATCAATTGGACAAGGGACACATCTTCTGCGGATGGTACGAAACAAAATTTTCATCTTTCTTTACATGTTTTACATACCAAATCATGAGAAGTAGGAGGTATAGCAGTGAGTAAATATGTTTCTCTTCTAGGCTGTGTCCATCCATACTTGATTGATCACTATCAGTAAGTACTCGTGCATCACCTTAGTAAGTACTCGCGCATCACCTTAGAGCCCCAATTGCACATTTCGAATTCGGGTTACTCATGCTATCCGAGTACAGTATCCCGTACAGGGAGTTGTTAGTTGATTGCGCTTGAAGATAGATTCCTGCAAATCTACATGACTTCATATATGATTGGGTATATTCTTTCTGGCTTGCTTCATTTCACAGACATGTTTAAATACGAATTTTTTGTTGTTCATGCTACGTGTGTTTGTATGTGCATATAAAGTAAAGTTGTTTGACAAACCTGAAATGAGTGATTTGAATTCGACGATTGATCCGAGCCCAACGAATTCACGTTGTATCCTTAAGACAATTTGTCCCCTCTACCGGTACCCAAAGGTCGTCGAACAATTGCCTCCCAGGATAGAACAGATCGCCTTTCCTATGAAGCGGTACTTCTTCACGAAAACCTTCGAACGCAACTTCGCAGAATAATCGCACAAAAGATGACAACCATGAAGAATGAGAGTACAGCAGAATGCCGTGAAAACATGAAATGTCGAGAGTGTCTTCCGAAATGTTCAATTCGGTTTTTGACTTAATATTCACAAAGAGTCACAAGACTTTGTTCGGTCATGTGTGTAATGAATAGTCACCAAAGAATTTCGAATATAGAAGGATGAAACTGAAGAGTCACCAACCGAACAATTTCGTTTGGTTCTACGTGAACAGTCATGAGCCAAGCCTTGAACGGGCGAACCGAACCTCACGAACAAACATGTTTGTTTGTCCAAAAATAAATAAATAAATTCTAAACGTGTCTGTTAAAAAAAAAATAAAAATAAAAAACCGATAGAGAGTGGACCCGGACCGAGCCGAACGGCGGCGGCGGCGCGCACGCGGGGGGTGGACTGACTTAGCTTGACATAAGTCCTCTCTCTTCCACAAAAGTGGGATACCCCTTGAGGCCCAAATTCATTTGTGAGGCTCAACTATTTGAACTCATATCCCATCTCTCTTCTACCCTATGTGGGACACTTTCACCCACACACTTCTCATTCATTCTATGGGTTTTTGGTGTCAAAATCCCAACATTTTTCATACCGGACATGTCTAACACAGTGGATCCTTCATTATGTTCCTTTCTGTACAGCTCCCTCTTGACGGCTGGTACTTACGAGCAAAGATAGATATCTCGCTTGCTGACGACTCGGGGTGACAGAGAAAGTACACTCTATGAAAATTTAGATGACTTACATTTGACTCCACGTGATGTGGATTTCAACTGCGCCGCTTTTCATATTCTTTTGTTACTTCCCTAGAGTCTCACGACATCCCCGGGTTTATGTTACTAAGTTTTTGGCTAAGGTGCGTGGAAGGCGGATTATTTTTATTTGATGATGCCTTGGCATGCAGAATCAGCTTATGCCAGAAACATTAACGCTCTGTTCATGTGGAAAACTCTGCCTCTTTAACTCATTGGAATAAACTCTGGAGCACGATACAGTATTTTTTTTTTTGGTCAAATGATACCGTACTTCAAGTGTAAATACTCACTCATAGGCAGGAATGCGAGCGGTTCCTTCATGGCAAGGTTCACTAAATCAATTATCATCACTCATTCAACAGTAAGTGAAAAGCATAACAACTACATGGGGTATGAAAAGGTAATAACTTGCAAGAAATTGACACTTATTTACTAATAACCAAATAGCATTTACTCACAAACTGAATTTCATATATTGTTACATTTGAGATTATACATACAAATTGTAGGAATATAGATAGAATATATATATATTATATATATATATATATATATATATATATATATATATATATATATATATATATCATGTCCTCCTCTTGGAAATTGACCTATTAATAATTGACATAATTAATGCAAAAAATCCTCTTTCTATTATAGCACTATTTATAGATAGATTCAATTTCTAGCAACAACAAAAAAAGTCAGCACAAAAACGATGTTACCTGATTTGGCAATGGTTACATAGAAACGATGTCGTTTTAGGAATAAAACGTTCTGTAATGTTAAGGAGTCGTGGATGTGTTTAAGGAGGAATTACTGAGATTTCTCATTTATGCCATGCAAAAATTTCTACTTTTTTCTCATGTTGTGTGCACCCAAAAACATAATAAATTAAATTTACAAAAAAATTTGCGGCAGAAAAATTTGTATATTATATATTAAACACGAATGTGTATTTCTGATAACACACGCTAATATACTCCAATCCTTTTTAACCAAAACACAAGAAATAGGGATGTGTATCTCTTAATCTTCTATATTAAAAGATTTCCCGTTTTGTTTCCTTATTAGTCAGCAGATATAGTTAGCTAATTACTTATTATCCAACATCCATAATAAATGAGTAATCACCTCTTTATATATTACGTGAATGAATGTTAAAGTATTCTTCTAGTAACACTAACACTAGATAAGTAAATCATTAACATTTTTCTTATCTAATTGGTGTAAATGGTAACGGTTTGTAAGTAATGCCAAGGGAAGTGAAGGGACTGCAGTTTTATGATAATGTGGCCCAGCCACAAAGCTTTAACTTCCTAATCATCTTTAGATTTGTGATGTAATCGTGCAATTAATTTGCTTTTCTTTTTCGTATTATGGGTTTAATGTCTGTATATTCTGTTTCTATTTTCTTTTGATTTATACACAACGTATCTATAGCTCTGAATATATATTGTAAACTACTAAAGCTATGGGATTGACGAATTTATTCATATCAAGTGAATGTCCTCTTGCTAAACGGATACCGCAAGCAAACATATTAATATTTGTACACATACGATAAAAATTTTAAATACATGTTAGTTTACTCGAGATTTTCTTCAATTTATCATGCCAAAATCGGATAAACATCACATTATGTTGTTTCCTCTTTTGGCTGAGTGAAATATTCCTCACTTGTTTAATTTTAGCAATTGTATTTCTGGGTGATAACTCTAATCTAAGAAATATAATTCAAATGATTCTTTGTTTCCTTTCCCAGTTAAAATTTGGATTCCTATTTGGAGTCAGTGTATCTTTCTATCAATTAGCAAATAACAACGTATTATATATAGACCCTAAATGGTTAATTACTATAGTCATCAAAACCCATATTCTATCTCCCCTTATGATTTTCGGCTTTATCTCAATTCGATAAAGTTGAGAGTGGCGAGAAATTGGGCAGATTTCTCACCAGAGTTGCTAGGACTATGCTCGCAACACGTTTGTCTGAAGGATTTGTCGGCGTTCCGAGACAATCCGCTGCGGTCGAAGCGAGGAGCAATGTCCCGTGGTTGATGCTGGCCGACAAAAAGGATAAGCGGTGGCGCGAGTTCTTCTGCCTCCCATGTCAGTAGGTTCACAAGAAGTTCATGTCCGAAGTGAAGGCGAGGAGATGCTTCCCCTCGTGAGGTTGGGTGTTGATGGTCAGCAGGGACTGGGAAGTTCACATGTTGAAGAATCCCATGTCGCGTCGCAGCTTTACTAAGCGTCCCAATTTGAAAGAGTTCCCCGACATCGAAGTTGAAGACGTGCGCCTGCATCATCACCCGTACGGTGACTTCATCGCTAAGTTCATTTTATCTGATAGCCCTACTACATCTCAAGATTATAGGGTAATGGTCATCAATAGGCACGATGGACGGCTAGGGCTTTGGAAACCCGGCAAAGAGATGTGGACGGCAATGACCTCCCCCGAGGATTGTAATTTCGATGTCATATTTTATAACGGGTGCTTTTTTGCTCTTAACTGCCACTGTAGCATATTGATGTTCGATGAGGACGGACCAACTCCATTCGAAGCTGAAATAGCTTTCGAGGTGCTGTGGGAACTCTAGGTTGCGAGCAAGGGTATCTAGTGCAATCAACAATAGGATCACTATTGATGTTGTTGCGACGGGGACAACAAAGTAGTTGAGGAACCTTTCGATTTCTTGTTTTTGAGATTGACCTGAAAACACAATCACGGAGAGAAGTTAAGACCTTGAAGAACACGACACTCTTCTTGGGTTGGAATTTTTCTTTCTCTTTGGAGGTCGACGAAAAGCATCACATTAGGCTTAATCGTATTTACTTTGCAGATGATTTTCTCGAAATTTCCCAGCGTACTAAAGATGGAGGAGGCAAAGACATGGGAATGTACCTCCTTGAAGATGGTACGATCGAGCCGCACTTTAGGGGAAAATCTTACAGCCATTATTCTCCTCCGCTTTGGATCGAACCAAACTTGTAATTTGTTATGATTGATGATGGAGTGAGCAGACTAAGTGGGTTGGAACAAAAAGTTAGGGGTTCCTTTCAAAATCGTACTAGAAGGTTAGATGTATAGGGTTTTGTTTTCTATTGTTTTATATTATATATGTTCTAGACTAATGTCATAAGTTTTTGTTTTTTGCTTTTGAAAATGTGGTTAGTTTTGTTCCACGGATATAATTTCATGTTGGATATCTCTGTCTCCCGAACAAAATCTCATACTTTTTTTTGGTCGTTTCGAAATTGGAAATTTTTTTTTGTCCTAGTTATCGAAGTGGATGCTTGCTTTTTTCAGAGTTTGACTCATCTTGTAAATTACCATAACTTGCTCAATTACACACTAAAGTCTTAAATTAAAGACCGACCGATTCCAGGGGTCTAGATTGCACGTCAAGTAATGAAGGGAACTCTAGTGTCATACTTTCACAATTGATCGAAGATGTTAGTCCGGATAAACTTTACATAAAGTAAAAGAAGCCAGCCTCAGTAAAGTGAATGGGACTAAAGCCCTGTGCCATACCAATATCAAGCCAGACGAATTCATCAAAAACAATCCACAGATAGAGAATGTGCACTAGAATCGCTGAATTTGTGGCGGTCGACCACGTATGCTGCGGAAACGGAGGCTAATTTGCAGGGATAATACCATGCAGTCCGACCTCTAGCATGTGCGAGGACAGGTCGAAGCACGTATTTGGGACCCATACCACCTCAGCGACGCTGCGGACATCATACTTGCCGAGTAGTCGGTTGGTGGCGACAACCGTGTTACATCAGCCCCATGATTCTCAGAAAACTCCGAGATCTTTTATCCTAATTATCGGCAACCAACTGGGGACGGGACGCCTCGTCGATTGTCGTTTGCGCATTTACACGTACGCGTTGCTTCTTTGAAGCCTCTCCTTAAATTATAAACATACTTAAAAGGAAATTTAGTTTTCTTTCTACCTGTATATTTAGGGTTCAATGTTCGTGTTGTTAATATTTCTTGGTTCCCAGAACTTGATTCAGCACTAGCATTTCTGTCTAAAGATTGGGATAGCTGAGACAGCTTGAGAAGGTAGAATGAACATTCATTTGCTCTTCCATTAGCTACGTAGGGATATTGCCTCATGGAAATCTTCAAGTAGACGAATTATTTTTATTAATCTCAAGCGTAAATTACCATAAATTGCTCAGGCCATCTAATGATAAATCATGTAAGTATTCGTGGTAATGAATAAAGTACAATCAAAACGACTGTATAGGCACGACTTGTTATGATCTGGACTCCATAAATGTGGTTGTGGGCGGTTGATCTAGCTATATGTTCCTAGAGCTTTGCAGTTTGTAAGGCTTGCCCAAAGCTGCTTATTGTTGGTGTACTACTACAGTGCGTACTCTTACCAAATCTATGATAACTTAATGAAAGGTCCAAGAATGGACCCTTTCTCTGTCATAAAATTCATTTTCCAGCTAATTAAGAACTAACTAGAAAAAAAGGATTTTTTTTTTTTTGGGAGATATAAATCATTCCCAACAATTCCATATAGTAGGAGCCGCAATATAACGACCCTAATATATTTTGAATACGAACCACGAACTATGAAACGTCTTTCGTGTTTTTTAAACTGCATTTTCCATTTTAAAACTCTAGAGTCCTCTCAAGGAGAAATCATCTCATGAGTTTAGATTTTGTACCTGGATATTATTGACATTCAGCGTACTCCATAAGAGGGTCGATCTGTCAACAGCCTGAAATGGGCATGCTATTGTACTTCCATTCTCTTCTTGTATTTCCTCATATATATATAATCTCTCTTCTATCCAATTGAATTTGTAAGTGCCACAATTGCAATAATCCATGGTCAACTAAGCTTTAATGAAGAATGTATCACCATTTGTTACTGGGCCTGCGCCATATGTTTATGGGGCTGACTATTGGATGATTGCTGAGGAAAAAAGAATTCACGTCGATGTGAACATGATTCAGGCAGCTCGATACTAACTACTGACAAGACCTCTGCTTGAACACATCAAGCCTAGCGGCACCAATCTTTGCTGGGGACTCTACTACTGCAGCACCAGCCTCTCCAAGTGTGTCGATTCTGCCCTGAGCCGTGCCTTTGCCACCTGATGCAATTAGCTGCACGAAGCGAGATATCGGACCTCAATCGTATGAGAAATAAGAACGTCCTAGGGCATAATGTAGGGTATTACTCAACTGCCAGATCGAGTGGAAATGTGTTGATAGTAATAAATGGAGGAAATGCTCACCTCCGGCATGACCCATACGACCGGGGAGCAGTCAGACCAGCAGTGAAGGCAACAACTGTCTTGCTTTCCTTGTTGATCACCAAAGACAGTTTAGTGACAGTAAAGGAGAACAATCACGTGGGGCAGCGCAGCATGAGTAGTCTTTGCAAGTTTAACTCTTCCAAATACACAAATCATGTCTGACCTAAAAAAACATATACACAAATCATTGCGAACTCCGGAGAAATTAAAATTTCATTTTCACGATCGATTGGTGATGTAAGAGCAGAAGAACTCAAACAATGACACAGGCCCAGCTCAGCAATCGTACGAGCTTCAAATCCCTTATACCGCCATACTAAACTATGTAAGAGTTTTGAAACATAATGAAAGGCAAATAAGTAAAAAAAGCATTACACTTCATTCGATTTCAGTGACTTGAAGTTAAAAATTCTCTTTACAAATACAATCGGAAGAAGTGCTTGGTGTCCTCGGGGTACCGATTGACAATACGTAAACTTAAAAAGAAAAATTCTCTGTAGAGTTACCTGCGTGCATGAATAGGAGGTACTGCAAGGGCAACAATTTCAGCGGTCCAGCAGTCCAAAAGTTTACTGTGAACCAGCAATGAAGCGAAAACAAGCATTACAAGTACAAGTACAGGTCCAAAAGTTACTTTCAAGTTGTTCTGACACCGACAACGTGTTCCCAAGTAATCTCCAGAAGTAAAGGAAAATATCTTGATTAAAAAGTATATGAAACACCAAATAAAGCATTCCGCGTGTACAAATTTTCTGTTTGAATAGAGGAGACTAAATAATCAAACAAAAGCCCCTATTATGTCTATCTCTTTCATTTGATGTCATGAACTGCCAAAGGGAAGAAACATAAGTCCTCACCTTAATAAATGCAGCAGTATCTTCTTCTGCAGTTCACCCTATTTCACCAATTAGGATGATCCCTGGAATTGTGCAAGCGACAGGAGTAGAGATGTTCAACAGGATTGTATAGATGGAATCAGAAGATTGCCAATAATCCGAAGAGAATCGACCTAGTGATGAAATTATTAGTAGAGATTCACTTTCAGGGACATCCATTCTAATTCAGTCCTTCAAGAAAACATACACTCCGTAGAAAGAAAATACTCGCCACTACATAAAGACTATTTTGATCTAAGCTAAAAGCATGGGACTCAAATTAGCAAAAGTTTAGAATATGCAGATAGATACTTTGTGGAAGCAATTTCTTGATTCTGCTTCCAATTTTTTGGCAGTCGTATATTTGACACGAAGATGGCAAAGCCATCACCAGCACGCACAGGAGTTATTCTTTTACCACTAGTATAAAGCCCCACCTCCTTTACATCCTCTTCTTTAGGATGTAGGCACTCAACACTGTCCATCTAATAGCAGCCCACTGCTCATATCCCAGAAATTAACGGATAAAGAGTGACAAAAATTTGAAATATGGCTAAATTAGTGTCTTACTCTGACTAAACCTTGTCGTTTCAGGACTAAACGTTCTCTAATATGAAGGAGTCGTGGACGTTTTTAAGGAGGAATTACTGAGATTTCTCATTTATGCCGTGCAAAAATTTCTACTTTTTTCTTCGGTTGTGCGCACCCCAAAGCATGATAAAAAAATTTACAAAAAAAATTTGCGCCAGAAAAATTTGTATATTATATATTTTATAGGAATGTATATTTTGGATAACACGCGCTAATATATTCCAAACTTTTTTAACCAAAACACGAGAAATAGCTATGTGTATCTCTTAAATCTTTGATATTAAAAGATTTCCTGTTTTGTTTCCTTATTAGTCAGCAGATAGAATTAGCAAATTACTTATTATCCAACATCCATAATTAACGATTAATCACCTCTTTATATATTACGTGAATCAATGTTCACGCATTCTTTTAGTAACACTAACATTAGATAAGTATAATCATTAGCCTTTTTCTCATCTAATTGGTGTAAACGGTAATGGTTGGTAAGTAATGCCAAGGGAAGCGACAGGGGCTGTAGTTTAATGATAATGTGGCCCAACCACAAAGCTTTATACTGTCCAACTTTCTAATCATCATTAGATTTGTGATGTAATCGGTCAATTAATTCGCTTTTCTTTTTCGTATTAATTATGCGTTTAATGTCTGTATATTCTGTTTCTATCTTCTTTTGCTTTACACACAAAATGTATCTATAGCTCTGAATATTGTGAACTACTAAAGCTATGGAATTGACGAATTTATTCATATCAAGTGAACATCCTCTTCCTAAACGGATACCGTAAGAGAACATACTAATATTTGTACATACATATGTACGATAAAAAATTAAAATACACGTTGGTTTACTTGAGATTTTCTTCAATTTATCACTCCAAAATCGGACAAACATCACATTATGTTGTTTCCTCTTTTGGCTGAGTGAAATATTCCTCACTTGTTTAATTTTAGCAATCGTATTTCTGGGTGATAACTCTAATCTAAGAAACATAATTCAAACGATTCTTTGTTTCCTTTCCCAGTTAAAATTTGGATTCCTATTTGGGGCCGGTGTATCTTTCTATCAATTAGCAAATAACAACGTACTATTTATAGACGCAGTGTGGTCAATTACTAACGTCGTCGAAGCCGATACTCTATCTTCCCTTGTGATTTTCAGCTTCATCTCAATTAGATAAAGTCGAGAATGGTGAGGAATTGCGCAGATCTCCCACCAGAGTTGCTAGGACTATGCTCGCAACACCTTTGTCCAAAGGATTTGTCGGCATTCCGAGCAGCGTGCCACTCGTGGCAATCCGCTGCGGTCGAAGAGAGGAGCGATGTCCCGTGGTTGATGCTGGCCGACAAAAAGGGTAAGCGGTGGCGCGAGTTCTTCTGCCTCCCATGTCAGCAGGTTCACAAAAAGTTCATGTCCGAAGTGAAGGCGAGGAGATGCTTCTCCTCCCGAGGTTGGGTGTTGACGGTCGGCAGAGATTGGGAAGTCCACGTGCTGAAGAATCCCATGTCGCGTCGCAGCCATATCATTAAGCTTCCCAATTTGAAAAAGTTCCCCGACATTGAAGTTGAAGACTTGCACCTGCATCATCACCCGTATGGTGACTTCATCGCTAAGTTCGTCCTATCTAACGACCCTATTACATCTCCAGATTACAGGGTCATGGTGATCTATAACATCGATGGACGGCTAGGGCTTTGGAAACCTGGTGACGAGGAGTGGACGGCGGTGACCTGCCCCATGTTTTGTAATTTCGATGTCATATTTTGTGAGGGGTGCTTTTATGCTCTTAATTGCAACGGTGACATATTAAGGTGCGACGTGGACGGACCAACTCCGCTCAAAGCTCGAGTAGTTTTCCGGTTGCCGCTAAAATTGGTAGGTTTCGAGCAAGCGTATCTAGTGCGATCAACGACAGGGTCTTTACTGGTGGTGTCGCGACGGGGACAATACAAACCTCGAGGAACCTTTCGATTTCATGTTTTTGAGATTGACCTGAAAACACAATCATGGAGAGGAGTTAAGACCTTGAAGAACATGTCGCTCTTTTTGGGCTGTAATTCTTCCTTCTCTATGGAAGTCGACGAGAGGCATCACATTAAGCCGAATTGTATTTACTTCACAGATGATCTTCTCATTTTTTCCCGGACAACTAAAGATGGAGGAGGCAAAGACATGGGCATATACCACCTCGAAGATGGTACGATCGAGCCACACTTCAAGGGGAAATCTTACAGCCATTATTCTCCTCCGCTTTGGATCGAACCAAACTTGTAACTTGTTATGATTGATGATAAAGTGAGCAGACTAAGTGGGTTGGAAAAAAAAGTTAGGGGTTCCTTTCAAAATCGTACTAGAAGGTTAGATGTATAGGGTTTTGCTTTCTATTGTTTTATATTATATATGTTCTAGCCTAACATCAGAAGTTTTTATTTTTTTGCTTTTGAAAATGTGGTTAGTTTTGTTCCATGAATATAATTTCATATCGGATATCTCTGTCTCCCGAACAAAATCTCATACTTTTTTTTGGTCGTTTCGAAATTGAGAAATTTTTTTTGTCCTCGTTATCGAAGCGGATGCTTGTTTTTTTTCAGCGTTTGACTCATCTTGCAAATTACCATAACTTGCTCAATTACACACTAAAGTCTTAAATTAAAGACCGACCGATTCCAGGGGTCTAGATTGCACGTCAAGTAATGAAGGGAACTCTAATGTCATACTTTCAAAATTGATCGAAGATGTTAGTCCGGATAAACTTTACATAAAGTAAAAGAAGCCGGCCTCAGTAAAGTGAATGGGACTAAAGCCCTGTGCTATACCAATATCAAGGATCACCACAAGCTTGAAAACGCCAGAGCAAATCCCGAAAAACTATTCAGAGAAGCTGAAAGGATCTCATAAATTTGGTTAAAGAAGCATACTTGATTTACGAGCATCCAGTGTCGATCGTAATACTTCAAACCGAGGACCGGCTTTGCCGAAAAGTAGAAGTGGAATAGCTCAATGCGCGTGCTCATTAGGAGCAAGCCATGTAACATGAGTTGAGGATTCTAGAAATTGTCATGCCATGAGCCTCATTAGCACTTACAGAATTGTCAAATTTGAAAGTACAGAGTTAGAGATTTGGATCGCATAAACTGCACGAGTTGAGGGACTGAAATATTCATTATCCAAAATTTGAAAATACAGCGCTTGTGGAAATAATAAATGACAAAGAGCGTAATATTTTTCAATCACCGAAATGCCTTGATTCATCAAATTGTAAATAACGCTTAAATGTGGTCGATGATAACGTCTTAAGGTCAATGAAAATAGCATGAAGCTGAAGCATTTGATGAAAGGACAAGGTAAATAGTATAATTTTCACAATGATTAATAAGTTGTTTAGCCTCTTGACTCTAAATCCTGGCTTCTAATTACGGCTTACAGGCAGGTTGGGCTTCTAATTACCAGCATGTTGTCTAACCATCGTGCAGATATTTACTTTTGTGCTTGCATCCGCCGAGTTATTACATAATATTAAAGAACCAATCTAATCTTGCATTCCAACGTCTAGCTCGGCAATCTGAAAGGTGCAAGAGCCAATATGCTGTCGAGCCCCTTCAAGTAATAGTGCGTCATGAACTCTCCTAGTGTAATTTTGCGGTACAAAGCCGGCCTATCTTCCGACACCAGCTCCTTTATCGGCCCATACATCTTCGATGTCGGATGTTCATAAAGAGTGAAGAAGCAGGCGATGGATAGCCTTGGGCCGACATCTTTCGACAGCGCTCGGTGCTCGACGCTTTTGAAAACGTCTTTTGACATAAGCTGCCGGGAAACAAGCAAAACACATGTAAGTGGACCAATAGAACCTCTTTCATCTATGTCTTGAAGTTTCTTTCTAATTCTAGCCAAAAATCAATATAAGGCAAATTCCGGAAGAAACGCGTTACGGTAGTGTTAGGAGTGGGATCGAGAGCATGCCTGGAGGAGATCTCCAATGTTGACGTCTAGAGCGCCCGCGACAGGAGGGACATCAACCCATTAATTCTGGTAATAAACTTGAAGCCCGCCGATGTCATCTCGTAAAAGAATCATGAGGAAGTCGGGATCTAAATGATTGGCAGTGCCCATAGTCAGATCAGGCTCGGGGCAAGCCTGATCTAAATATTATGTACATACATATTGTGCCACATGTTGCAACCGCACTTGTTCATACCAACTTTACATGGATGTATTAGATAAGAACATAGATTTCTTCACCAGCTTAAAAATGTATGATTTTTGTCCTAAACCGTGTATGTATATAAAGATAAATCGATATGACGCTACTCAATTTGCATAACTCTTATTCAATCAATTTTTAGTATCCATGCAATTAATTTGCCTAACCAACCAATATGCGAAATGGTGTCCGTGTTCGATGCTGCTGAAGATATTGTTATATCAGGAGTGTACATTACATACATTGACATTACATACGTTAAAAATGTATATGCAGAAACAGTAGTGTACAAAAGAGGGGCAGCCACATTGACATTACATACATTTGTGTACAAAGAGGCATATCAACAGCTATGCCCTCAAATCTCAGTACAGTTCTAATCATTCCATCCTCCCTCATTCTACAGAAATTTTGTGGATTTATCCACCACTGATTATTGCTTAAAATTGAAGCAATCCAATATTATAGTCCAATGGCTATTGAACCAACCTGAAATGTGTCAAAGCTGAAGCACTGTCGAGTCCTTTTGAGTCATTGTATGTGATGAACTCACGAAGGGAGGTTTCCCGATACAAAGCCGGTGGCCCGTCTTCGAACAATATTTCCTTTATCGGGCCGTACATTCTCGTCATTGGATATAGATGAAGAGTGAAAAAGCAAGCCACGGATAATCTATGGCCAACACGGTTTGCCAACACTCGATGCCAAACACTTTTGAAAATGTCATTTGACATAAGCTGTACGAAAGCAAAAGAGTACAGTGAATATCCTCATTTGTTAGGTGCCAGCATTATAGATATGTAAAACTTGGCCACAATAGACAATGATCTTGCCGATTCCTAAGACCTTTAGAATCTAAGTAAGGTTTACAAATTCAGACCGCGGAAACCTACCATTGACACTATTTCTCTGACTGCATTCCTTTAACCAGTAGTGCTGAAGGTACTCTAGACTGTAGTGTTACCAAATATTCATATGCAATGGTGCTATACCATACATGAAAAATATGACTACTAGAATATTATGGGTCCAAGAGACATTGTTTTGAATGATCAACGCAAAACAGTGGAAGTTTGCCACAAAACTCAGTGATAAGGAAGATTCGATAAGTGATAAGGAAAGTTTATAAATAGTTTCAGCACATCTAGCAAGTTATTTCAATTAGGCGGATTGACAGAGTTAAGGTGTTAAGCCACAAAACACAGGAAATATTTTATAGTTTCCGTATGTCCATCTGATTTACTATGATAGCATAAAATTGGTTTTCAAGAATTCGGAACTACCGAGAAGCGAGAACAAGAATTAGGAGGTGAGCTCTCATATCAACTTAGCGGTCAAATTTGATAGCAAAATTTAAACGTACTAGGAACAGGGTCAAAGCTTGCCTGAAGGAGATCTCCAATGTAGACAACTAAAGCCCCAGCCACAGGCAGAACATCAACCCATTGATCTCGATAATAAACTTGAAATCCAACGATATGGTCTTGGGGAAGGATAGTAAGAAAGTCAGGATCAGAATGCTTGGTGGTGCCCATAGTCAGATCAGGCTCCGGGCAAGCTGGATAGTGGTGACTGAGAAGAGCATGCCCTTTTGCGCAGTCCATATTTACAAGATGGTTGGGTTTCAGACCAAGCGCCTCTGATAGCAATTCAAACAGAGCGATCCCTAATGCCTTAACTTGCTTGGAATACTCCATCATCATGTCTCTGCAATATATATGCCAAATTAGACCGAGACGAGGATCAGCTTGCTCTATTATTTCAATTAACAAACTTGTTTCAATAGTAAAAGCATAGAACTGCATCGATTTATAAAGGTTTCACAACCTAAGAGGTCTCCAACAAACTATTTTCCCAGGCATATTGATTTTGCAGTGAACCCATGATTAGATTACTTTGAAGCAGTCAGATACTGAACAGTTCGTCAACAATGTTAAGCCCGTGTACTCCATTTAAATTTCTTTTAAGCAAACCAAACAGAATTCTCTCTATTGCACACCTCAGGTGCAGTTCCAAGTGGAAGATTAATCAGCAATTTATATGACAGTTCTGCCCAAACCACGGCTGCTAGGAATAGATGAGTACACAAAGCTCGAACCAACAAAAAATAAAAAGAATTACCGTCTTTTGAATCCCTTACATAACAGACTTATATTCCCGCGAAATTACCATCTTTCTTCCTTTTCTTCTCAAGATTGCTAGAGCATGATCCAGACCGGAGAGTTCTAGGGAGTTGTAAGGCTAAACCCTGATGGAGAAACCAATGCAGACACTCCATTCCACAATCAAAATGTCATCCATGAAAGCAGCCGAGGAAGAACTTAGAATCCCAAATCTAAGTTGGCCAGTGGCAATTCTACACTGCAGACAATGACAGTCTATAGGATAATTACATCTTCTGAAGCACATCTAACCCAGGCGAAGAAGCGTCTTCAAAAGTCAAGTGAGCTTTGAAGTAAGAGCACAATGAAATAACGACACTCTCGTCCTCAATCAACAATGGTACTGAGATTCTGGAGGAACTAGTACCTACAGACCGGAGGCAACTCCAGAGGATCGAGTGGCTCAGGCCCCATGACTTAGAACAGATGTCCCTCCAATTCGCGTGCTTCGACTTGTACAGATTGAAGCTGCTCACGAACTTCACCTTCCTCTCTGCCTCCCTGCTGTAGTACCCCGCCTTCGCCTCCCCCGGCAGCTTGTGGAACGTGCAAGCCTCCGCCAGCGCCCCCGCCAGCGCGCTCTCCGGTGTCCCGTGGTTCACCACCCGTAAGAACCCAACCTCACGCACCACACCTCCAGGACCCACGCCGCCGCCACCGGCCAGCCCGCCGCAAGGTTCCCGAGGTCAATCACCTGGATCTCGATCCCGGCGGGCATGGCCGGCCCAGAGGAGCTGCTGGGCCGGTCGGCGGCGATGTCCTCTGGTGGGCAGACGAAGAAACGGGGGAGTGTGGGGATGCTGGAGTCGGCAAGGCCCTTCACGCCCGATTTGGCATTGTTGATTGTGCCCCTAGATCAAACATTTATCAAATCCTACAAGAACATATTATTTTTAACCCCACCCTTCTCCACTAATGCCGCCACCGTTGCCAACCTGACCATCGCCTGCCAAACATGTGGTAATAGTGACAGTCGTGAAGCTGGGAGCGGCGAACAGTATTGACTGGATACAAGTTCAGCAGCTCTCTCTAAATTGCAATTAATACGCATCTGGGACAAAAGAAAACCATAGCTTGGGCATATGGCCTAATTTTTTATATCCATGCCATTCTGCACAGGAACTAACTTCAAATCAATTCCTCTTCACAACTTTAAATGATCTATTGCAGGAACTCCGTCAAGACCGAAAGATAACAACTCCTTAATTGGCCCATATTTTTTGGAAGAGTTCCCTCGCTCAAAATGTGTTCTGAAGAAACAAGCCACCGTGGTTCTCGGTCGTACTTTCTTTGCCAATACTCTGTCATAGACGCTTTTGAACTTACCATCGGTGATTAGCTGCACAAAAGATAGCCAAATTTATTAGCTAATCAATCTTCTCGTCATGAGAATTTCAAATGCATAGGTACAGATACTTTACTGAAGACTACACTTTCAAGAACAATACTAATAACATGCAATAACGAGTCACGCTAATGATATATCTTCATCTCTCAAGCCATTAAGAAGATTGCATTAGTACGAGCACCTTTTGTCATGGATTTGAAACCCTACTACTTATCAGGAAATTGAGCTCGGATATACTGATCCAGTAAGTGACAAAATTGCCCGAACATTCCCTACTCCGACAAGCATAAGCAAGTTGTACAATAACAGTATGCCCATATCCTTGAAAAGACCAATGTTGAACTCAAAACTTATTTTCAAGCAGGCAACAGAAAAATTCTTTTATCAGAAAAAAAGTGAAGAAGGGACAGTTTTGTAGCATATCTCACATCAGCATGCCTCCTTCAGCATAAAAACCGACTTTTTGAAGGGAGAGAACATTTTTGGGACTTCCATTCTCCATATCTTTCAGAAGAAATACTTCTAAACCGCTCTTCACGCAAAGCACCGAGTCCTCTTACTCCTACCACAGTTACACATCAGAAAGTTTTATGAAACACGATAAATGCCGTGATTGGCACAAGCAGAGAACTATTCCAGTATTTCTCAAGTGTTTTTGGAAATATCAATCAATCCATATTCAGTTCTTCGTTAACTTAGTCCAAATAAATCTCCTAAATGTGAAGGCCGAAAGATAGCGTGTTATCACAGGTCATCAAATGCAATAAGAAGGGAATTGATTACAAGGGAGTTGAGTTCTAGTTGCCGAGCAGTCGCCTCATGCTGAAATATTGGAAGAAGTACATGCAAACGATCAAACATAGGAAGCCCATTAAGCAAAGAACCGTGTCGAACCAGCTTACCTGCAACATGTCGCCCAGGTGCACCGCAAGCGCACCATGAATGGGGTCAACATCCACCCAGTGATCTTCATGGAGGACTTGAAGGCCACCAATTTGGTCTTGCAACACCACCGTGAGCAAGGCGCTAATCCATGTGCTTGCTTAGACCTTAAGTCAAGTCTGGCTCGGGACATGTTGGACGGTAGTGTCCAATGAAGTACAGTCCTTCGGCACAGCCCATGTCTTCAAGATGCTTGGGGATCCAGTCCCAGAGCTTCTGATAGCAGTTCGAAGATGGTAAGCCCCAGTCTCCTTAGTTGATTTGAATATTCCATTATCACATCTCTGCAAGCAGAGCACCGTGGAAAATTGATCAAACATCTTACATACACGAATGACTCTGTACGTACGAATCGATCATATTGATAGTCGCAATATGGTGCACCCACCGGCATTTTCGCGAACAGGTTACCTGCAAACCTGGGGAAGCTCTTCGGGACCCGGCAGGGTGTGGCGCCATCGCACGGCACAGCGAATCCCTCCAATTCGCGACCCGCGCTCCGTAGAAATCGAAGTTGGTTTTATATAGATCACCTTCTTCGACTCTGTGTCTGGAATAGAACTCCTTCTTGGCCGCGCCATCCTGCTCGTGGAACCTCCTCACGCCGTCGAGGAATCCGCTCAGGACGCCATCTCCGATCCCGTGATTCACCACCTGGAAGAAGCCCCACTCCTCGCATGCCCGGCCGACTCTGCGGATCATCTCCCCGCGCTTGCCGGGATCTTCGTGAACGCCTTCCCAAGTCCACGATCGGGATGCCAAAGCTTATTTTTCTAGAAAATATGACCATTTCTGGAAAATATTTTCAGGAAAATGAAAATATTTTTTTATTTAAAAAAAATCATATTTTAATTATTTTTGTTTTGTTTTTCTTTTTTATTTTCCTTATCCTTTTTCCTTTTTGTTTTTTCTTCTTCCCCACTAGTGACTGGCCACAGGTGAGGGACAAGCTCGCCAGAGACCGGCGAAGCTCAAGCTCGCCAATATGGCAAGCTTTGGGCCTCGTTGGCCTCGAGCGAGACTTGAGCTTGCCGGAGGTTGGCCATCGCCGTGGCCGGCCACCGGCAAGGAAGAAAAAAAAAAAGAAAAAGACAGAGAAAAATAAAAGAAAAAGAATATAAAAAATTTAAAAATCAGAAAATTAAAGAAAATGAAAATTACATGTTATTATTCGCTTAAACTTATTGGGTAACCCATTTGTGATCCATTTAATGCCCATTAAGTTCATAAGCCAACTCATTAATGACTCATTTAAGTCTATTTTTAAACTAAAGCCAACATATTAATAATAACCCATCATAATTATATATGGGTTAACAAATGGGTTCTTGACTCATTTACCATCTTTACTCTTAAAAGACATTCCGAGCAACTTTTCACTTTGCTTCCCCTTAGCATGTTTCTCTCATAAAGCCCGACCAAGAGCAAGAGCAATACTAAGGATGTCGGGACGTGCTTTCACAAAGCACAACTTCGATTAAAAGCTACAAGTTAAAATTATGAAAACACTTCACCTAATAACCTTTAGGTAAAGCCTACATCTCCTAAATCTATGAGAACAGACTGAATATATTCAATGCATGACAGAGGAGGACGGTACAACGGTGGAGGTAACGCCGGAATGATGATGTGATAGTGATGAAGTGATGGCGGTGAGAAAGGTGAAAGGTGCAGGTAGTGATGGGTGGTCGTGAAGTTGACGGTGGTTGAGGCAGTGGCCGTTGAGATAATCATCATCATAAGGACAGTAGAGACGCCAATACGCTTTGCTGCTAATTATCATAAAAGACCATCGTGCACAGTCGCCTATACGCTTTGCTGCTAATGACTGCCTACCGTCCAACAACTACAAAGTTAACTAGCTTTGATCTGTGGCGTTACTAAAAACCGTCTAATCTCATCTGCCTTCTCAGCCCTAGTAAAGGCTTAGTGGTTAAGAGCCATTGTTCCTTCGAGAGAAGGTTCTGCCGATCGAGAAGAGAGAATGGCTCGATGATGTCTATGCGCACGTCATTATTGTTAATCATGACAGATGTCACGTAATCTCTTTGGACAGTAAGGTAATTGTCAGAAATTTTAATACCTTACATTTTTTTTTTTTTATCTCGAGGTTCCTAACGTGACCTAGAGCACCAATTCTAGCTATTATGGATAGCTTAGATACATATTGAAACCTGTACACAAACTCAAATTAGCTAAAATATATAAGAATGCGATAAAATAGGCGCGCAAGATATCAAGCAATTGCTAAGTGGGCTCACCAAATTAATTGCATTGAACATCATAACATAGACATATCCTAGGAACGACGGAAGATGAACTCCGTGATAATTTCATTGACTAAAGGGGAACGGGAGAACCTTTTTGCTTTGTAGCTTTCCAAAGTTTAGAAGAATATGGTATAGTTGGAAGGAGAGATGGTCAACTGGGCTCACCAAGTTAAGTGCATTCAACATGATCGTGCAAATAAGATTCTCACGACAAAAAGATCCGTGACAATTCTCTCAATTGAAAGGGAAATGGGAGAACCCATTGCTCTGTAGATTTCCGAAAGTTCAGAAGCAAACAGTAGTTCAATTTCTTACTATAGCAATCTTTACTTACATATGCAAAAAATTGGAATTTTGGAGAATTTCATGCTAGCAATAAGACCTTGCACTCCTCCATAATATCCGGCAGACATTCCACCGACCTTGTCCATTATGAGCACGGATTTGGGATTGCCTAGACATGCAACAGAAAGCAAGCCTCAAATGGATACTTCTCACTACTTTCTGCCGCGCATAGAGAAGAGCGAAAAATTCGTGACTAACCAATCCATGTTGACACTTAGGGATTCGTTGCTCTGTATTTTTCTGAAGCAATTGGCATTGCTGCTACCTTTCCCTTTAGAGATATTGGCGTCAGCCTTTCCATGGCTATCGATCGCATTCCCCCGAAAATGCATGAAAAAAGAGGGTAAGTAAAAAGAACAGACCAACTGCAACAGGTTGACTTCAAGAATCAATAAGGGGCAACATCGCTAGCTACAACGTTATCATGTAATAACCCATGAGTTCTATACTATAATTTCCGTTCATTCAATCTTTCAAAAGAAAAAAGTAAAAGCTGCAGAAATAAATATTAAAAGCAGTGATAATGATAGCTCAGAGCCTCCCCATTATTTGGGAAGGGGGCATGTGGGAACTGTCGAGGTTAATGAAACTACACTTGCATCATCAATTTGTTCAGGCTATCTCACCATTTCAAATTCTCCTATCTTGCAAGAATCTATTTGGCCGAAGTTGCATTTGGTAGACCCTAAGCGTACCAATTCGCCTTTTGAAGTAGCCAGGTATTGATGGTAATCATGCATAAAGTCAGGATTAGCATGTCTTGCACACCGTTCTTTTTTTTAAAGCCAAGCTTGATACGTGATATGCGTATAAAGTAGATTAAGTTGGAACAATGCAGAAACAGCAAGTAAGTCACCGAGACACAACAAAACGTAGAGTGACAATCGTGCTGTATGTTCAAAGTGCTTTACTGGAATTGGATTCTTGATTCTATCCCTAAACCCCAACTTAATCAGAAGAGCAAGCATCCATTATTGTTGTGCGCCCAGACGCCTCACTTTTCTATTCTTTTCCCTTTTTTCTTTCAAAGGCCACGACTTGGTGAGTGTAATATCAATTGGACTCTTCCTTATTCCTACGCGAGGAAGTTATAAGAAATAATTTCTGAAGATGATTGTTAGATGTTGATGCAGAGCTTAACTTTGTTTCCGATTAGAGACTTAGACCTGAAGGCACATCTACATACAAAACAAACTTCTAGAAAAAGCATTAGTTCCGAAATTTCCCTCTTTTGCTTCACATTGCACAGTTCAAAATGAGGTGCACGACGGACGAGCATATAAGATTGCAACTTATGAAAGTATGGAATCTACGTTTCGATATTTTTTTGAGAAGACATTATCATGACCGAATAACAAAGTTACCAAGTGTTTAGCATAAAACGTGAGCCAACTACCTTTCGGAGGCCACTCAGGAAAGGCAGGCAGTTACTCCCGGCCATGTGTTCTCATTTGGTGTGCCCAACATCCTTCATAGCAGGAAGATAAGTACTTTAGATTATTTCCATTTTGTCTGCCAAAAATTTTGACCAGCACGATCTTATTTAACCACACGAGGATGACCAGCATCGTACTAATCCAGGAAAATGAATTCCAAGTACCGAAGCTCAATCCAAATTTGATACACAGTGAGGAGAAAATAAAGTACTATCTTCCTAAGTCAGAGTGTGCTTCATCGCTGAACAACGTACATGGAGGGGAAAGAAGATACTGCTGAAGCTCAAATGTGTTTGTGATTGTTTTTGCCGCCATTTGAATCATGCGGCTCTAAAAGTTGTATATCTGGCCAAACGAGGTGAAGATATCCTCAGTAAGTTTGTATACAAGGCCTATGAGAAGTTCAGAGATTGAAAACAAAACCATCATCGAGCAAGATATCGATAAGACACTGACAAATGTCACATTGCTGAAGCAGGACCGTTTTCGCCACTTAATTTCATATGGACAGGCATGCAAATAGATACTTGAGATGGACTGCAGAATTAGACAATTCCTAAAATTTAATCATAACGTGTCCTTTGGTGGAGCAAGCATTCAGCAGAAGCCCGACCGATTCCAGGGGACTAGATAGCACGTCAAGTAATGAAGGGAACACTAATGTCATACTTTCAAAATTGATCGAAGATGTTAGTCCGGCAAAACTTTACATAATGTAAAAGAAGCCGGCCTCAGTAAAGTGAATGGGACTAAAGCCCTGTGCCATACCAATATCATGGTCGCCACAAGCTTGAAAACGCCAGAGGAAATCCTGAAAAACTATCCAGAGAAGCTGAAAGGACATCATAAATTTGGTTAAAGAAGCATACTAGATTTACGAGCATCTAGTGTCGATCGTAATACTTCAAACTGAGGACCGGCTTGGCCGAAAAGTAGAAGAGGAATAGCGCAATGCGCGTGCTCATTAGGAGCAAGCCATATAACATGAGTTGAGGATTCTGTCCTTCTTAATAGAACAATACTTGTTTCGAAAAATATTACTAGACAATGGCCAAATACCGCATTTGAGGCATCCGAACTGTTATCCATAAAGCAACAGCGCAGCTTCAATCTCTTGCACATTTGCACTACTTTTTGGACCATACTCCAACATTCCGGAAGCTTTCAAAATCAGATTGTGGTCTGCGCAAAAAGGATGACGGTTTAGAGTAAAGGAATAGTGAAACACAACGAACTTAAGACAGAATGCTTAGGACAAGCCAAAATGTGCTTTAAAAATCGGAAATGGACCTCCACCTTCTAATAGCATGAACATCGCGGGGAAATAAGATGACTTTGCAATCTCCTCCTCTCTCCTTAAGTCCTTGGGCATACAGTAAAGTTCAAGAGCAGCATTAGCAGCAGGTGTATTAGCCAGGCTTCCATGCAAAGTAACGGGAAGAAAATTCGAAAAAGCATACGGGCTCAGATAAGAAGATAATCATCTCTACCGCTATGTCGGTATATGTAAAGCCCAAAATGATTTAGACTGGAAGATCTCCGCAGTCTTCATCCACACTGCACCATATTGTGACCTCGCATCAAAAAGACATTGCCACAAAAAAGGGCAGAACGTCGGTCTGATTCTCCCATATCAAATGCAGTCTATTGAGTTTCAAAAGTGAAGAGGCTTTCTTCTCTAGCATTAAATAGATTGGAGACAGTTCATGAAGGAAACTCGCTTTGTTACGCAATTTGTCAAAACTAGTCGTCCGGTTCAACCATCGAGTAGTGGATCTGTCTGAGTTCCAGTTCGGTTCACGGCACTAAATTGTACTTCAGATCAAACCGCATTTGAACGAGTGAACCAATCAAAGCAAGCTTTTCCACCAGGTAGAAAACTGGTTCAACCCAGTTCTGCTGGAGAAGGATTCAAAAAATCGTGCTGGTGGTGTTCTTAACCCAGGCCTAAACCTTGGTATCGCAATACAGAAAACAGGGATGTGCAATTTTTCGATGATATGATGCTTAAGTTAATGATACTTGATTTTATGTACTTAACATAATCAGTAAGAAAATGCAAACCAAGATGATGCAAGAAGAGATTCAGACAAAGCATTGGCACGAGGGGGCATATAAGAAGCCACGCCATGTTAGCTTGGATCTTGGAGATCAGGCTGATGCAGAGCAACAAGGCGGTTAAGCCAGTTGTTGCGTGCAAATCAGTCACTCAAGTGGTTTGTTCAATAGTCCGGTGTTAATAACATTGGGCTACAAGCTAATTCTAGAGTCTTACAATTGCCGAAGGAACCAGACTGAATAATATCTTCCGCAATTCGGACAACAGAAGACCTACCTGTAATTCACAATTAGTAAGCTGAATCCAAGTGAAGACAGAAAAGCCTCAGACTTTGAAAACTTGAAGTGGAGACAGGATGTGGCCCCACCATGAAGGATCACGATTAGTGGATCAGGCACGTCGTTTTTCAATTTTGATGATACAAAAATTGCCTCAAAGTCGTTTGCAGCACCTGTAATATACCAAGTACACGGACCATGAAAAGCAGTACTTTACTATAGTCGTAAGATGAGATGTTAGACATCTGAAATGGGAATGAAAAAGCTACTGGTTACCGCATTTAAAGAACTCATTTGGCCCTCTGGCATGCTATACACACGGAACAAGCTGAACCGAAGTATGGGATATGAATTAACTAAGTTCCATTAAGACTTTTCGCTTCTTCTGACACACAATTCAACTCAGGATACTACCATGGAAAAGTCAGTTTCCCCATCCAGTAGCCTTTCTGATCTCCAAGGCCCCCAGGTACCATATCTAGAGTTCCCTAAGGCCATCTGGAAAAAGACACTCACTCATCTTGCAATCTTGCTCCACCGATTTCTTACTCTTTCCATTTAACTCTAGCTCTTTCTGTGCATATGATCAACAGATCATCCAAGCCTTGGTTCGACTATAAGAAATTAGTTAGCATTATGAACGGGTTCCATCGCACTTGTTTCATGCTCCTCACCAATCGCATTATTCGAACTTTCAAGCGGTCCGTCCTCGAAATCTTTTCTGTTTTTTGTCGAAATCCTTGAGAACCTACTCGAGCAAGGACAACTCCATCACTACTTTGTACGTGAACCAGTAGCAACATTACAGCGAAAACGGGGAATTACAATAAAAAGAAGCAACCTCGGATGCCAGGATATGCAAATGAGCAGCAACTAGTAAACAGCACATCTGCAAATACTAACGTACGAAGCTTGTCAATACAAGAAAATGCAATGTAAGAAGGAGACTGATCTTTGTCCAGTCTTCCACATTGCTTACAGAGGAAGACCGCGTTGACCAAGACATGGAAATCGAACTTACCGTTGTTCATGCTCGTCCACATGTCTAAGAACTTAAAGTCCGGCAGAAACTTCAAAAGATGCGCGAATGCACAATTTTATCATGTCGACATGAAAAGGAAGAAGCAGGGGAATATATCAATTGAAAGGAGACACGTACATAAGCGCACAAAAAGACAGAAGGTAACCGTGAGACTTTTATTCGAATTTGTGGAGACAGAGGAAGTGTCCCAATTACAACAATGCAGAACTACTATTGTGATCAGATGATCAGCGGCTTTTATTCGACAGATCTGTCCAGAGACGATATGCTACAGCAACGTAGCGAGAGGAACTCTAGAACTGCCGTGATTACAGCAAAAAAAAAAGGTAACCGTAACACAGCATGCAACAATGTAGCGACGAACGGTTGCATGTGCAACAATCAACTACGATCAACTATATACGTAGGATCAGAAAGAATCAAATCGGTCCTCCAAGCCTCCTCCAGCAAGGCGGAGAGCTTCACCTGCAGCACAATCAGGAACGCGGGAGGAACGAGCATCACCGAACCGGATGACGAAGCAAAATCAGAGAGGTAGAGAAGGCACGGATCCAACGCACCTCTAGGTAGAAGCAGAAGCGGAAGCGGCAGGAGGAGGAGGAGGAGGAGGAGGAGGAGGAGGATCGTCGTCCTCTTTCCACTTCCTCTCCTTTCCGGGATGCTTCAGGTCGGCGCAAGCTCCATCGGCGTAGGCTTCCTCGTGAGCTTCCAGTTGCTGAAGGTTGCGGAAGAGGCATCCGCAAGCAGGACACTGGTGCTTGGAGCAAAGGTGGACTTTGGAGGAGTTGTGGCTTCGGAAGCCACCGTCCGTCAGCCATTTGTCGCAGCTGAAGCAGTATTTCGTGAGCTCCTGTCCCTTCCCCATTTTTTGATTCAGAGAAAATGGCGGGAGTGATTTGATGGGGGACAAGACAGTGGCTTTCTATTTCTTTATTTATATTTATATATTTGAGTCGGTGTAGTAGTAGTCTTTTCCCGTTGGGTTGGGTGGTGGGGTGCGCCCGACCCGACCCGACCCGACCCGAGCGAAGAAAAAGGCAAAGGGCCAAACAGTGGCGCTCCGCCTTGCCTCCGCGTACTCTCGGTGCCCGTCGATGTCGCGCGAGACCGTCTCGAGCTGCGGGGGCGGAGCAGCTTCGTCCGCCTCGGCCTCGGCCTCCGCGTCCGCGTCCGCCGACCGAACGCCGCCGGATTGGCCGAGATCGAACGGGACGTGAACGAAGCAGGAGGAGCCGGTGGACCGGTTGGGCCACGATGCAGTAAGCTCTTCAGCTTCTCTATCCCCGTTCTTCGTTTGGTGAAATAGAGAAGAATCGAACATGTTCTCTGGGTTTTCTTTCTCACGAATGCAATGCTTCCTCCGACAAACAACTCCCTGTTTTGATTTGTGGACGTAGAGCATGTGCATGTTGGTGGTGGAGACGTGATCCGAAGCTCTGTTGGTTGGTGCTGATCGCAGGAGGATTTTTCAAGTGTGGAGAGAGAGTTCGATGGCCACCGCACTTATCAAGAAGGGGAGGAAAAAGGTGATATTATTGCGTTGCAACTTGTCTTCTTCTTCCTCTTCTCTTTTGTCCCCTTTCTGTCTTTTGCTCTTTTGTGGGCTCGTTTTACTTGGGGTTGAAAACTGGTGGGCTTCATCAATTTGCGAGCACTATGAAGTGATTCCAGAATGAAACTTTTAAATGAAAGAGACAATTTATTGTGTGATTGAATGGAATTTTAACGTCATAACATGAATTCCAGTATAACTGAAGAACGGAGTCGATCCATACTGATTGAAGGGCAGGTGAATCGCAGATTTGCAAAGTACTAACTAGTTACATTTGCGGTACCACAGTGGGGTCGTCTTTTGAGTTTAAAATGTGGAGCCTAATAGTGGCCTGTTTGCAGTGACTTTGCTTTTAACCGTAGAATGATGCCTGCGATGAATGTTGCTGACTGCCCGCTAGGAAATTGCCCGTGTTGTAAGAAGAATCATCTCGTCCTTTCGACTTTCGGTTGACCCTTGCCGATTTTCGATCTTAGGAACTTTCTGGGGAGGAATTGCGGAAGATATCGCTGTGGTTGAACCGCCGACTGGCTTTCAGGGTACAAATAGTCATGTCAAGCATCCTTTTGCATTTGATTTACGGCTAATCACAGTGACGAGGACGAACAACTGATTGGTGCAATCGCTAATTGCAGGGATTATCTCATGGCTTTTCCTTCCAGGGGTCGCTGCAGGAATGTACTTTGATGTTCCGGTAATACAAAGGAATATTTAGCTCTGTTAAGCATAGGACAATCCAATCTGCTACGTCTCCCTCTGTTAACCTATCAAATGACTCAGGATAGCCTTGGCTTCCTTTTCCTTCAGGTAGAGTACTTGTACATTGGAGCGGCTCTCTTTACTGTTGTCTTTTGCACATTGAGATGGATAAGCCTGACAAGCCCCACAACTTTGAGCCCCGGATGTACACCATGGAAAGAGGAGCCCGTGATGAGTTAATTGCCGACTACAATACCATGGACATATGGGATTTCAATGAGAAATATGGAGATCTGTGGGACTTCACCATTGTAGGAGATGATATAACCAGAAGATTGACTGCTCCTAAAGTAAAGACGGTAATTGTTCTTTAACGATCTCTGTATACGATGAAATTACAGGTTCATGTCCTTCCTTTCTAGATTGCCTGCTCTGTATTTTCCAGTTTTGCCTTTCACTCCCATAAAGCTAAAGCGAGATGCGAAGGAAGAGAAAGCTTGCAGAAGCAGCTGTTTATAAGCCCTGTGATGATGATGCATGCCGGTGCAAAACTTGCACTGTTAGTTTCATTACTTCAATTTCACATTATTATCCCGGACCAAAAGGAAACTTAACTGCATTGCACGGGTCGACTTTAGTTAATGTCTTTCTGTTTGGCGGGATATACACACACTTGGATATTTTCCTTGTAGAAAAGTTCCGGGTCCTTTGGCCATTGGTGGAAGGGGCAAGTACGTTTGATGCTAGGTGAATACGCCTTATTACAAGTCATAGCATGAAAAGACTGAGGCTGGAGATTTCTGCTGAAGAGTGAAATAACTATCAAGGATATCCAGTTTCTTTTCCCTTTCTCTTTCTTTTTAGTTTACTGTGGTCTTGGAAAAATGGATATGCAGCGGCATATATCTGTCAAGGATAATTTCTACATCCAGCCGCATCTACATCCAGCCGCTGTTGTCTAGTGATAATTTCTCAAAAACAATTCATAGATTTGTCAAGGATTGGCTGCAGAACTCCAGGGAATAGAGTTAAATGTTCAAATTTCTTGGGGTGATTTCATCATGACGTTTTTTGAAGAGCGGGAACCATTTCTAAGCTGGGTAAATGTCATTGAGACAGGAGGACAATGCATTCTACTTTATCAACTTAGCTTGGTGATTTTGCTCCTCCTCCGCTCATGGACATTGGTCAATGGACAAACGATGCAATTCATTGCCTTACTTCATTTATATATTTACTCATTTACATTCGACCTTTAATATGCTGTACCGTTTTTGCACAGGCAAGTATACGATCTTGTCTCATTTCCTTTTCAACATTCCATATGGTCCCAGGAAAATTTAATTTCAAGATTTCATACACAACATGGACTTCGAGAGTTGCTGTAGGTCTGATGCATGCTCTTTGACACAAATTAGGCTGCAAAATGTTTTGTTCAGACAAGATGCTAATTGCGCTGCAACATGCAACTTCACCTCGATATACATTTTGCGGGTGGAATTTAATTCTGTCGTAGAATAACAAAGAACTCCTAGAGCTTGCATTGGCCCCCATGCCAATGCAAGTTTCGCAATTCCCATGGCAGATTTAGTTCATCTTGGACAGTGCTGGCCTGGCTTAGAAAAACGTGTCTTTAACTGGGGAAAACTGATCTCTACCGCATTTTAATGCGGTAGGTTGGAAGAGAAAAAACAACACGTGTGATTCTTAGAATGTTTTAGTAAAAGCTTGTTTCTAGCTTCGTGCTGCCGTGTAGTAAAGGGCTTTGGAGGCTTTCTACATGCAGTTTCTTTACATCTTCTTTTCCTTTTAGAGAATTTCAACATAATTTGCTCTTATATCTTAAGATTAATAACTAATGAAGAGGCTTCTTTTATACATTTTACGGACATGCACTGACTGGGTGAAAGGAGCAATTGTTTTTTTCGGGGTTGGGCTGAGGCGAAGCACAGTGTGGAAATTTAGTTAGATGGTGGTTTTCTCGATACAAGAACAAACTATGCGCATAATATCGTAAATAAAGATTGTTTAAGGTCAATTTCATTGTATACGTATTAAATTTCATTAATTAACAAAAGCGCAATGTCATAGACTGTAGATTTTTCATCACGGACGTATTGATTTTTTCATAATAATAATTGATTTATGATATCGCAGAGTCGCGAGCATCATAAATGCATTCGATTGTGTATTTTTTTGGTCCAAAGTTATGAATGCGAGGTTATTTGATCACATCACTGTTTTGATTCCAAAATCGAAATGTCAAATTCACATCATTGTTTTGTAGAATTTTGGATGATATTCTTCACAAAATAGGCGAAAAAAAAGGAAAAGAAAAAACCCGACCGCGCGGGGGAGAAAGACGCCCAAATGACCCGATTCTCATTTGACCCGGAAAGAATTATACTAGTTGACTTTCATTAATTATTTTTGGTCAAACTGTTCTATCCATGTGTACGTGTTGGAAGAGTGACGCCGAGTTGACTTGAAGATGCAACGACGTATTTCTTTTTATTATGCATTTTTCCATCACTAGAGAGGGCGTAAGGAATTATTAAAATTTTATTTTCTTCGATTCCTAATGAAGTGGAGCTGAAGATTTAGGCCTTTTGTCTTTTTCTAAGGAGAAATGTTACTTGCTGATTTTCTTTTATTATAAATAATTTAAATCTCTTACGTGTTTTAAAATATGCCGATATTATGGAGGACGATACCATCCATACTACTAGCGAAAGAGTACACACACGTGTACGCGCAACGAATAAAAGGAATTCCCTTTTTTAACCTTTAGAAACGAAGAAGAAGAATGGATTATTTTCCAATAATATATACTCATGCTCGCTTTAGGATGAACGTCAGCATACCCTTTATTAACACCACCCAAAAAATAAGTATGGCATAGTGCCATAGTCAAACATCAGTTCGAGGACGGAGGTCAATGGAGTCGCTAAGTCCATTTAGGAGCGGCTTAGGTGGCGTGAACCATGATAAGTAGCTGATTTGTACTTGTATGCAAATCACGATATCGATCCTGCAAACAGATTATACGCACAACTTGTAGGAATATAAATACAATATATATACATATATATATATATATATATATATATATATATATATATATATTATGTCCTCTTGGAAATTGGCCTCTTAATAATTGACATAATTAATGCAAAGAACTCTCCTTCTACTATAGCACTAACACCAATAAGATAAGAAAAGGGTCAATGATTTTACTTATCTAATGTTAGTGTTACTAAAAGAATGCCTTAACATTGATTCACGTAATATATAAAGAGGTGATTACTCATTAATTATGGATGATGAATAATAAGTAATTACCTAATTCTATCTTCTTTCGTTTTTTGGTCTGTTTTTCTATCTTCTGACAAATAAGGAAACAAAACGGGAAACCTTTTGATATCGAAGATTAAGAGATACACATCCCTATTTCTCGTGTTTTGGTTACAAAAAGTTTGGAGCGTATTATATTAGCGTGTATTATTAGAAATGCACCTCCCTATTTAATATATAATATACTAATTTTTCCGCCGCAATTGTTTTTGTAAATTTAATTTATTATGTTTTGGGTGCACACAAACAACCTGAGAAAAAAGTAGAAATTTTTGCACTGCATAAATGAGAAATCTCAGCAAGTACTCCTTGAACACGTCCACGACTCCTTAATATTAGAGAATGTTTAGTTCCTGCAACGACAACGCTTCTATGTAACCGCTGCCAACTTAGGTGACTCGTTTCTGTGCTTACTTTTTTTTTAATTATAGAAATTGAATCAATCTAAGGTAACGGTTTCTAAATAATGCCAAGGGAAGTGACAGGGGCTGTAGTTTTATGATAATGTGGCCCAACCACAAAGCTTTATGCTGTCCAACTTTCTAATCATCATTAGATTTGTGATGTAATCGGTCAATTAATTCGCTTTTCCTTTTCGTATCATGCGTTTAATGTCTGTATATTCTGTTTCTATCTTCTTTTGCTTTACACACAAAATGTATCTATAGCTCTGAATATTGTGAACTACTAAAGCTATGGGATTGACGAATTTATTCATATCAAGTGAAGAATATCCTCTTCCTGAACGGATACCATAAGAGAACATATTAATATTTGTACATACATATGTACGATAAAAAATTAAAATACACGTTGGTTTACTTGAGATTTTCTTCAATTTATCACTCCAAAATCGGACAAACATCATATTATGTTGTTTCCTCTTTTGGCTGAGTGAAATATTCCTCACTCGTTTAATTTTTTAGCAATTGTATTTCTGGGTGATAACTCTAATCTAAGAAACATAATTCAAACGATTCTTTGTTTCCTTTCCCAATTAAAATTTGGATTCCTATTTGGAGTCGGTGTATCTTTCTATCAATTAGCAAATAACAACGTACTATTTATAGACGCAATGTGGTTAATTACTAACGTCGTCGAAGCCGATACTCTATCTTCCCTTGTGATTTTCAGCTTCATCTCAATTAGAAAAAGTTGAGAATGGTGAGGAATTGCGCAGATCTCCCACCAGAGTTGCTAGGATTATGCTCGCAACACCTTTGTCCAAAGGATTTGTCGGCATTCCGAGCAGCGTGCCACTCGTGGCAATCCGCTGCGGTCGAAGAGAGGAGCGACGTCCCGTGGTTGATGCTGGCCGACAAAAAGGGTAAGCGGTGGCGCGAGTTCTTCTGCCTCCCATGTCAGCAGGTTCACAAAAAGTTCATGTCCGAAGTGAAGGCGAGGAGATGCTTCTCCTCCCGAGGTTGGGTGTTGACGGTCGGCAGAGATTGGGAAGTCCACGTGCTGAAGAATCCCATGTCGCGTCGCAGCCATATCATTAAGCTTCCCAATTTGAAAAAGTTCCCCAACATCGAAGTTGAAGACTTGCGCCTGCATCATCACCCGTACGGTGACTTCATCGCTAAGTTCGTCCTATCTAACGACCCTATTACATCTCCAGATTACAAGGTCATGGTGATCTATGATATCAATGGACGGCTAGGGCTTTGGAAACCTGGTGACGAGGAGTGGACGGCGGTGACCTCCCCCAGGTATTGTAATTTCGATGTCATATTTTGTGAGGGGTGCTTTTATGCTCTTAATTGCAACGGTGACATATTGAGGTGCGACGTGGACGGACCAACTCCGCTCAAAGCTCGAGTAGTTTTCCGGTTGCCGCTAAAATTGGTAGGTTTCGAGCAAGCGTATCTAGTGCGATCAACGACAGGGTCTTTATTGGTGGTGTCGCGACGGGGACAGTACAAACCTCGAGGAACCTTTCGATTTCATGTTTTTGAGATTGACCTGAAAACACAATCATGGAGAGGAGTTAAGAACTTGAAGAACATGTCCCTCTTTTTGGGCTGTAATTCTTCCTTCTCTATGGAAGTCGACGAGAGGCATCACATTAAGCCGAATTGTATTTACTTCACGGATGATTTTCTCCTTTTTTCCCGGACAACTAAAGATGGAGGAGGCAAAGACATGGGAATATACCACCTCGAAGATGGAACGATCGAGCCACACTTCAAGGGGAAATCTTACAGCCATTATTCTCCTCCGCTTTGGATCGAACCAAACTTGTAACTTGTTATGATTGATGATGGAGTGAGCAGACTAAGTAGGTTGGAACAAAAAGTTAGGGGTTCCTTTCAAAATCGTACTAGAAGGTTAGATGTATAGGGTTTTGCTTTCTATCGTTTTATATTATATATGTTCTAGCCTAACGTTAGAAATTTTTGTTTTTTTGCTTTTGAAAATGTGGTTAGTTTTGTTCCACGGATATAATTTCATATTGGATATCTCTGTCTCCCGAACAAAATCTCATACTTTTTTTTGGTTGTTTCGAAATTGGGAAATTTTTTTTGTCCTCGTTATCGAAGCGGATGCTTGTTTTTTTCAGCGTTCGACTTATCTTGCAAATTACCATAACTTGCTCAATTACACACTAAAGTCTTAAATTAAAGACCGACCGATTCCAAGGGTCTAGATTGCCCGTCAAGTAATGAAGGGAACTCTAGTGTCATACTTTCCCAATTGATCGAAGATGTTAGTCTGGATAAACTTTACATAAAGTAAAAGAAGCCAGCCTCAGTAAAGTGAATGGGACTAAAGCCCTGTGCCATACCAATATCATGGATCACCACAAGCTTAAAAACGCTAGAGGAAATCTTGAAATACTATCCAGAGAAGCTGAAAGGACCTCATAAATTTGGTTAAAGAAGCATACTTGATTTACGAGCATCCAGTGTCGATCATAATACTTCAAACCGAGGACCGGCTTTGCCGAAAAGTAGAAGTGGAATAGCGCAATGCGTGTGCTCATTAGGAGCAAGCCATATAACATGAGTTGAGGATTCTAGAAATTGTCATGCCATGAGCCTCATTAGCACTTACAGAATTGTCAAATTTGAAAGTACAGAGTTAGAGATTTGGATCGCATAAACTGCACGAGTTGAGGGACTGAAATATTCATTATCCAAAATTTGAAAATATAGCGCTTGTGGAAATAATAAATGACAAAGAGCGTAATATTTTTCAATCACCGAAATGCCTTGATTCATCAAATTGTAAATAACGCTTAAATGTCGTCGATGATAACGTCTTAAGGTCAATGAAAATAGCATGAAGCTGAAGCATTTGATGAAAGGACAAGGTAAATAGTATAATTTTCACAATGATTAATAAGTTGTTTAGCCTCTTGACTCTAAATCCTAGCTTCTAATTACGGCTTACAGGCAGGTTGGGCTTCTAATTACCAGCATGTTGTCTAACCATCGTGCAGATATTTACTTTTGTGCTTGCATCCGCCGAGTTATTACATAATATTAAAGAACCAATCTAATCTTGCATTCCAACGTCTAGCTCGGCAATCTGAAAGGTGCAAGAGCCAATATGCTGTCGAGCCCCTTCAAGTAATAGTGCGTCATGAACTTTCCTAGTGTAATTTTGCGGTACAAAGCCGGCCTATCTTCCGACACCAGCTCCTTTATCGGCCCATACATCTTCGATGTCGGATCTTCATAAAGAGTGTAGAAGCAGGCGATGGATAGCCTTGGGCCGACATCTTTCGACAGCACTCGGTGCTCGACGCTTTTGAAAACGTCTTTTGACATAAGCTGCCGGGAAACAAGCAAAACACATGTAAGTGGACCAATAGAACCTCTTTCATCTATGTCTTGAAGTTTCTTTCTAATTCTAGCCAAAAATCAATATAAGGCAAATTCCGGAAGAAACACGTTACGGTAGTGTTAGGAGTGGGATCGAGAGCATGCCTGGAGGAGATCTCCAATGTTGATCAGCAACTCCGTCAAGACTTTAAATGATCTATTGCAGGAACTCCGTCGAGACCTTTTGAGTACACGTATTTGACATAGTCCTTCACAGATGTTTCTCGATAGACTGGAGGGCTCTGTTCCGATAACAACTCCTTAATTGGCCCATATTTTTTGGGAGAGTTCCCTTGCTCAAAATGTGTTCTGAAGAAACAAGCCACCGTGGTTCTCGGTCGTACTTTCTTTGCCAATACTCTGTCATAGACGCTTTTGAACTTACCATCGGTGATTAGCTGCACAAAAGATAGCCAAATTTATTAGCTAATCAATCTTCTCGTCATGAGAATTTCAAATGCATAGGTACAGATATTTTACTGAAGACTACACTTTCAAGAACAATACTAATAACATGCAATAACGAGTCACGCTAATGATATATCTTCATCGCTCAAGCCAGTAAGAAGATTGCATTAGTACGAGCACCTTTTGTCATGGATTTGAAACCCTACTACTTATCAGGAAATTGAGCTCGGATATACTGATCCAGTAAGTGACAAAATTGCCTGAACATTCCCTACTCCGACAAGCATAAGCAAGTTGTACAGTAACAGTATGCCCATATCATTGAAAAGACCAATGTTGAACTCAAAACTTATTTTCAAGCAGGCAACAGAAAAATTCTTTTATCAGAAAAAAAGTGAAGAAGGGACAGTTTTGTAGCATATCTCACATCAGCATGCCTCCTTCAGCATAAAAACCGACTTTTTGAAGGGAGAGAACATTTTTGGGACTTCCATTCTCCATATCTTTTGGAAGAAATACTTGTAAACAGCTCTTCACGCAAAGCACCGAGTCCTCTTACTCCTACCACAGTTACACATCAGAAAGTTTTATGAAACCCGACAAATGCCGTGATTGGCACAAGCAGAGAACTATTCCAGTATTTCTCAAGTGTTTTTGGAAATATCAATCAATCCATATTCAATTCTTGATTAACTTAGTCCAAATAAATCTCTTAAATGTGAAGGCCGAAAGATAGCGAGTTATCACAGGTCATCAAATGCCATAAGAAGGGAATTGATTAAAAGGGAGTCGAGTTCTAGTTGCCGAGCAGTCGCCTCATGCTGAAATATTGGAAGAAGTACATGCAAACAATCAAACATAGGAAGCCCATTAAGCAAAGAACCGTGTCGAACCAGCTTACCTGCAATATGTCGCCCAGGTGCACCGCAAGCGCACCATGAATGGGGTCAACATCCACCCAGTGATCTTCATGGAGGGCTTGAAGGCCACCAATTTGGTCTTGCAACACCACCGTGAGCAAGGCGCTAATCCATGTGCTTGCTTAGACCTTAAGTCAAGTCTGGCTCGGGACATGTTGGACGGTAGTGTCCAATGAAGTACAGTCCTTCGGCACAGCCCATGTCTTCAAGATGCTTGGGGATCCAGTCCCAGAGCTTCTGATAGCAGTTCGAAGATGGTAAGCCCCAGTCTCCTTAGTTGATTTGAATATTCCATTATCACATCTCTGCAAGCAGAGCACCGTGGAAAATTGATCAAACATCTTACATACACGAATGACTCTGTACGTACGAATCGATCATATTGATAGTCGCAATATGGTGCACCCACCGGCATTTTCGCGAACAGGTTACCTGCAAACCTGGGGAAGCTCTTCGGGACCCGGCAGGGTGTGGCGCCATCGCACGGCACAGCGAATCCCTCCAATTCGCGACCCGCGCTCCGTAGAAATCGAAGTTGGTTTTATATAGATCACCTTCTTCGACTCTGTGTCTGGAATAGAACTCCTTCTTGGCCGCGCCATCCTGCTCGTGGAACCTCCTCACGCCGTCGAGGAATCCGCTCAGGACGCCATCTCCGATCCCGTGATTCACCACCTGGAAGAAGCCTCACTCCTCGCATGCCCGGCCGACTCTGCGGATCATCTCCCCGCGCTTGCCGGGATCTTCGTGAACGCGTTCCCAAGTCCACGATCGGGATGCCAAAGCTCGCCCCGTCGGGATCGGAGCGGCCCGGCGGTCGACGAAGATGCGAGGGAGCTTGGAGACGCCGGCGTCGACGAGGCTTTCCACGCCGGTCCTCGAGGCGTCCAAGGCTTTCAATTCGCTCTCGCCGTCGTAGCTGGGCTCTTCGCCGGAGTCGGTCGCTACCACGTTGATCGGCGAAAGTTCTGCGTGCAAGTTACAGGAGGCGAAACGAAAGGGATTTTGGAGCACAGGAGCGGAGAGGACACTGGAGACGACCAAAACCGCCATTTTTTAAAAATGTGATTAGCCCAATCCGCAGACCGTTTGGTCGATCACGTTAAAAAAATAAAAATAAAATATATAAGCTCCAGCTTGTTTCGTGTCTCGTGAAAAATAAATAAATTAAAAAATATATTCTTGAAAATAATCACTTTAATGTTTTTTAAACGATTAATTAATAAAAAATATTTTTATTATTGAAAACAATTCGTATTCAAATATTTTTCCTGACCGATAAAAATATTTTGCGATTCTCTCATTTTTATAAGATATACAAGCAATTAATTTTATAAAAATAATTTTGAAAGCATTTATTTCTCGTGAAACAAACGCATCTATAAATTAGAGGTCTCATCCTCTGAATTTGACCTCCATCTCTCTCATAAGAATTCGTGCCGCTTAACAAATTCTTGCTTTAAATGCATGATTTCTCTCGTCATTTCGATTTTAAAATGAACCATCACTGCCATGTCACCCCTTTTTGGAAAGAAAAAATTATGATTTGTGGCTTATGCTCATGCTCCTGTTAGTATTTGGCTGTTAACGTTCAAGGCAACATCGCTTACTTACATTGCATTTCAGTATGAGTATCAATTTTCAAGCGATGAAGAAGGAAAATTGAAAAGGAAAATTTCTTAAACACATTGATTCATGACAGCTTAGTACGACAAAAGTATTTATTATATCGTGAGTCTCGCAAGTCATAAAGATAGGATAATATTTGAGCCGGAATTCGCATGGGTGGAAGCTGGGTGTGTGCTTGTGAAGAGTGCCAGAAACGGCAAAAGTTAACTCGATGGAATATGAAGTTAAACAATAATTGCTCAAGGGAAAATTGGAGTTTTCTACCTAACACGTACTTCAAAAGAAAAAAAAAAAGGCACTGTTTTTTGGGTAAAAAAAGAGAAAAAGCTACCAAAAACCCCAAACTTTACCCCTTGTAACACATTGACACCAAAAACCCTAAACTTCATTACTTGTAACACATTTACCCTAATACACATTATCCATGGGCATTTTCATCTTTTTTACTTTTTTTTTCCTTTCCGGCGAGGGGGGCCCTCGCCGGCGTCCGGCGAGGCTCGCCCTCGCCTGGGCAAGGTCGGGCGAGCCTCGCTGGCGTTAGGCGTGGCTCGCCCTCACTTGGGCGAGGTCGAGCGAGCCTCACCTGACTCCGGCGAGGCTCGCCCTCCCAGATCCGGCGAGAGCGAGCCTCGTCGGACGCCGGCGAGGGGAAAGGAAAAAAAAAAAGTAAAAAGAAAAAAGAAAAAACAGAAAAGACGAAAATGCCCATGAACAATGTGTATTGGGGTAAATGTGTCACAAATAATAATGTTTGGCGTTTTTTGTGTCACAAAAAAAGGTTCGGGATAAATGTGTTACAATGGGTAAAGTTTGGGGTTTTTGGTGGCTTTTTCCGGTAAAAAAAAGGAGCACTTTCAATATACATAAGCATCTATTTGACTTTTCCTTTTTCTTTTTCCAATATTTTAAAATCTTAAACAAAGAACAAAGTTTGAAAAATTCGCCCTTTTTCATGATTAAAAAAAAAATTTAGCCGAGATTAAATGTTATGTATGATAAGAAAGGTTCCTAATCAACAAAAAAAAATGTTTACGTATTTAAATTTAAAGTATACTATAATACCGAGAATACCGATAAATTTTTGTTATAATAGCATAATAAGTAAAATTATTACCAACTCTTTAATTTCATGCTATATAATGACACATTAGAAAGAGGCGACTAATTCCACATCAAAACGTTAATTAGAACTGTAATTTATTATTAAATTTTCTAATGTAATCTGTTGGAGGTAACGGCTCTATTTCGAAATAAAGAATAATCTTATTAAAAATATGACCGCTGGAAGACCCATGTGACCGTTGGGGGACCGTTGTGACCGTTGGGGGACCGTTGTGACCGTTGGGAGCTCCTTCCTCTACCTCTGCTCCTCAGTCGCTCTCTCTCTCTCTCTCTCTCTCTCTCTCTCGTTCGTCCTCTCTCGCGTGATGATGGGTCTCTGCGAAATCCCTCTCCGGGGAAGATCAGTCTCTTCTTTCGTTTCCGTCTTCGATAGATTGTTTGATGGGTCCGAATGCTTTCTCTCGTTGTGATTTTGTGAAGCATCTGGTCGCAGAGAGACTTGGTTCACTTGCGTTGCGGAGATTCTTGAGAGGTTTCGCTTGGCCTCGACCGATCGGCCTTTTCTCCTCTTCGTTTGGGGATGTCTCTGGTTCAGCTCCCCCCTCTGAATTTTTTTCCGTTGGGGATCGACCTGCTTCTGAATTTTGTTGTTTGATGAATTCGCAGTGGATTCTTTTTACCTTGGAGCGAACTGCTTGTCCGAGGATGTTGTCTAAGGGCGATTAATGGGGAAACAGGTCAGTTTTTGGTTCCATAAAACAGAGCGTTTGGGCTTTTTTGGAGGACTGAGGATCTTGTTTTGCTGTCTTTCATTGGTAGAGATGATGAAATTTGTTGGGCTTTTGTTGGTCAGTCTTTTGATAACCTTCTGGGTATTTATTGGTTTTGATTGAAATTTGTTCTCCAGCTTTTTATCTTTGGCAGATGATCATGGGTCTTGTTCCAATTCTTTTACATGTTGCGATTTTGGGGGGCTTGAGAAGTGGTGATCTGTTGCGTTATCTGTGCGATGTCGAGTTGATGATCTTTGACAATTGGATAAGCTACCGCTTTTCGAGGCAGCTAATGGTTTGAATGGAGTTTGTGTCTCCAGTCTTGTTATTTTCCGACTGATGCGAAGACCAATTCTCTTTCTTTCCGAGGTCAGAGTTTGGTCGATGTATGAACTGTCATGGTTCTTTCCATGCAACGTGTGCGCTCACTTCAGATCATTGCTATTGAAAATCCAAAGCCGGTGTCCTTCCTAGAAATTGTCCCTCCCTTGTGTCCTCATCCTTCAGTCTCGCGCTGCGTCTTTGATTGTGAATGCAATTCCTCTCTTGTTTGCTCTTTGCTTGACATCCTCTGCCGAGTACTCTTCAGAGGAGACATCGTTCCTGAATCGCGCTCTTGATCCTTCTCCTTTTCTTTCTGTTTGTCATATTTTGTGTGTTTTTTAGTTGAGTGAAATTGAATTAGCAGACCATTTATTTTGGTTTGAGGTTTTCACGCATTTGGTGAGCATGGAGTTCAGTCTTCTTTTTGTAAGCTTTTGATTCTTATCATAGTTTGATCGGATGACCAACTTTCTACGTCATTTCTATTCTATTTTATTGGTGACGACACTTGCTCAAGTGAAAAAGTCGAGCAGGAAAGTTTCTACTGTTCCTTCTGATTTTGTATGATATTGTAATATTTGGATGGTGATATTAATTCGTATACATAATTTATTTTTACACGTCGAGCATATCTGTTGAATCTATTTATATATAACATCTCCATTTGCAACGTGATCCTTGGTCGTTGATGATTCGTCTGCCAGATATCCTAACTTATGGTTCTAAATGCATCTTTTTCTCAACCGCTATACAAGGGGGAATCTCGTTCATTTTCCTTCTAATTAAAACTATCAAACAGTCTCGTTTGATTTGTTGTTGCCCTTTAAGGCACGGATTTTGCAGTATCTGGGTGGTCTATTGCGAGGACAGAATTGGTTTAGGTCCTGATTGAATCTGTATGAATGTCTTCGGGTTCATCATTTTTATTCAGGTTCAAGTTTCCCGCTGATTATTTTAATTAATAAAATTGCTCGAATGAAACGTATAGATTTATTCAGGAGTTGACAGGTGCTTGGTCCAGTCATTATCAAGCTAACTTCTCTTTCATTCATGCCTTACATTCTAATCCTTCCTACTGCTTTTTGTTAAAACTTTCAATATTGCTTTCTCCTTACATTTTCATTATCAAGCAGTTCATTGTTCCTAAACGTTCTTGTCAATAAGGGTTCCCTGTGTAGTGCCTGTTACCATTTCTCGTGACCGTTGATTACGGATGTCAACTGCATAATATTTTCCCAGAATAGGATACTAGTGTCTTTGAGAAATGTTTTTAATTAGAATGTCTCTTGGCAGTAGGTGCCTGCTGTCGAAATAAAGAAGCCAAGGACTGTGATATGGTGGACTTTACTTGATCAAACCAAATGCTGCCTATGCTTGTCCATCTTGGCTAAGTAAATGTTGTTCACCGCATCCTCTAGTTTGTCCTTTTTGGTAATTATTGCTGCCTCAATGGTGTGATCTCAACGGTGTTGCACATAAATGAGCTACATCAGTAGCATTCTTGAAACGATAGTCATGTCTTTTTAGAGAAGTCAATGTGGATCGCTATTTAATCAATGCATTATTACTTTGTTGGATGAATTTAGAGAAGTGAACTGTGTCTTTTTAGTTTACTTTTTGGTATGTTTTTTATTGTAGATAGCACTGTGTGATCTTTTCTGCTGGTAGAGATTCCTGGCTTGGAACATTGATCTGGCGACTGGACAGATACACTTTGGGTTCTCAGCTGTTTGGCAGAGTGCCTCTGTCACTTTGATCATCTACGAGGTGACGACAGTTTGCAGCCATCAAATGATGGGATTGCATCTACACTTTGCAGTGTCCGTTGGATGCTGATTGAATACACTTTGGGTTCTCAGCTGTTTCGCAGAGTGCCTCTGTCACTTTGATCATCTACGAGGTGATGACAGTTTGCAGCCATCAAATGATGGGATTGCATCTACACTTTGCAGTATCCGTTGGATGCTGATCAATACACTTTATGGTGGCTTGTTTCTTCCCTTGCTCTTTTACAATTTTGCAGAACAAATACTTTACCTGAGATGTGCACATCACGTGTTATTGTGAGTTTTCAGGGTAGTATAATGTTGCAGGATAAAATTGGTATAGAGCTACAGCAATTGCAATTGAAGCCTTGCTCAGAGTTTCAACTATGTGGTGTATGCTGTATGAATCAATCTATGACACGACTATCTTCTATAATAAGCTCTCTAGGATCAACTTTCCTCATCTTTTTTGGGTCTTCCTTCGTACACACACTTCATAAAGAAGTTTGTGCTCCAATGGAAGACGGTTCAAATTGTTGCCAATCTTTCATGGGGCTGCCATCTTTGATTTTTTACTTAGAGAATCATACCTGGACGATCAAATTGTTGTCTATGCTTGCTCTGTCCGTGGTTAAATCAAGAATTTTTAATTTTTGACCATCCTTCTAGTTGTCCTATTTTTATATATTATTTCATTGGTGCGATCTTGTTTTAAAAGTGCTCCATTGATCCTTCTAGTTGGCACATACTTGAAGCAATAGTCCTGGTCTTATCTGGACTGCTGTCTTTACTTTGAAAGTCGATGTGGATCTACTCGATCGATGGAAGGCTACCTTGTTGGATAAATTTGCAGAAACGTGGACTGTCTTATTTGTCATGTGTGTTTAATACTACTCGCTTGTTTCAAATCCAAAATTTTCACTTTTGTGATCTTTTCTTTTGTTAGAGACTCCTCACCAAGAACTTTGAAGTCGGCTTGATATCACTCCTACTAAAGAGGATCCCTGAGTCGTTCAGGTAGCACCCACAATGGTGACTCCCCTTCTCTGTGCTTCAAGTTTTTTCAATCTACTCTGTAAGTTGGCGTCACCTACGCAGAATTTTTTCGGGGGTAGTATCAATCTACTCTGCAAGTATTTTTGATAACATGGTTATCGGAAATGCCGTTACTTCTGGAAGTTATTACTTACGCCCAATTTCTGATACTATGACAAACCATGGTAATGCTGAGCACTCTTCCTTGTTTTCGCTATAGTAATTATTGTTTAAAAATGAATGTTCTGGATTAAGTTTGTGTTGACACCAAAATAGTCCCGTCATTGATAAGCACGCGCCTTATGTGCATGGCATATGAGAGTCACCGCATATATACGAGTAAGCAACATGCGTTAATCGACATTGGCACTTTAATGCCACGTATCCTGTTATCGAAATACAGTGATGGAGGTGGCCACTGATGTGAGCCTCGGCGGTAAATGATTAAGGAGGTGGCCACTGATGTGAGCCTCGTCAGTGGCCACCGTTTCGAAACTTAAGATTGATGGGATGGGTCAAAGACATGCATTTTGGAGGGACGGTTATCACTTGAAAACAACCATCGATCTCAAGGGATGCAACCGTTCAAGAACATGGATGCAAAGTTGGTTGAGATAAGGAAAGTAATAAGGCTATATCGACAGAAAAGGGATGCAATCGTTGGAAACCGTCAAAAACCGCGAGGGGGAGCCCTGTTCTCTAACAGGGCTTAAAAGTGCCTGAGGATTTTCTGCCATAGTCCTTCATTAAGTTACATAGTTGTTTTAACCATCCAATTAGGCAGTCTCGTCAAAGAAGTTCTCCCCCTCAAGGGGGACTTCTTATTCTTTCATAATTTGTGGATCCATCTCACCTCAATAACTCTACCTCCTACCAGTAGGTACTTAAGACAAGTTTCCTTTGAAGTGGATACCTGATGGCTTGTAAGGGGCATACGATGATTCTTTCGCCGTCTAGGGAGTTAATTTACCTACTAAAACATCGCCTCCCTCTACCCAAGATCCCAGCATCACAATTCCATTTTTGTCTAAATTGCGGAGTAAATGGGGATGCGGTATTTCGTTAGTGATCCTTTCGGTCCTTTGCTTGTCACATTTCATATTTCCATATTATCTTCATATACCAGACGCTTGCTAATGAGTTGTTTGCATCTTCAAAATTGTAACCAAAGCGAGTTCGCCACCATTTACCCCGCGGAACCTGGGCTTTTTTATGCATACAACAAGTATAATTATCTTTCCATCTTGTCAGTATTGGTATAAATTATCTTTCCCTCTTGTTCGGCTATAGTGTTACCAATTAAAGCTCGATTCGCATCGTAAAAAGAACAAATTGTTGGAAAGGAAAAAATACTTCGAAGATGAAGCAAGGTGTCTAGTTTGTAACAGCCATTGTCAGATAGATTCCTTTTATTGGAAGAGAGGGATTGGAAGATGATGCATTTTTCTGCGTTCTCAGCATGGTTTCATGCTTCACTGCGCATATTTTTCTGTCCAGCGTTGGCGCAGAACCCTAATAATGTTAGTGGGATAATAATGTTAGTGGGAACAATTTGCCGCCACCATTGCGAGAGACGCTGAATCATCAACAGCAAATGAAGGGCGAAGATGTTCTTAGCTACTACTGGGTATGTTCCCTCACCCTCACCTGCTACTCCTCAAACCCCTTTGCAGGATCATAAGTGGTGGTGGAGGTGGTAAGACCTACCCGACAGTGAAGCTTTAACAAACGGGGGCTAATAATGGTGAACCAAAATCCTCCATAGTATGCATTGTCAACTGTCAAGAATGCACAACCATTACTATTCTTGAAGCTCAACATCCTGCATCACCCGTTGCAATTGCTCCTGGCCAAAATCAGTTGATCCACGATCACGCGATGCAACAATATGGATGTGACATCACACCAGTGTATAAAAAGCCATATCTGGTTTGGGTGGATGCAGAAATTTGCTCTCTTCACTGGTGAAGACGATCAATCGACATACGAGCATGTTCCATTGTCTATAACTGCTTTCATGTGGTAACTACACTACTGGTCAATTCTGTTTTCTCTTAGGAACAAGTGGAAAGAATGTTTCACAATCAGTTTTAGAGAGCTGTCCTTAATGTGTGTCTATGGCATATTTGTCGGTTATGAAGCTGCAGAACAATTAATCAGTCAATCAGTTCATATGTTGATTCAAGACAGCAAGGAATAACTGTTTTGTACCATTACTTGAGAAAACTTTTGTGGACGTCGCCTTCAATGACCTAAAGTAGGACAACCCTATTACGAAAGCCTGCTAAAGGAATAAATGTCTTCTTCAATTGGCATCGATGGCAATCAAACACAAAAAGCCTGCTAAAGGAAAAAGAAATAAAAGATGGCAAAGGTGATTTGAAAATGAGATGCCACAAGTTTGCAACAAAGTAAATCTTAGGTCCTGGAGGAAAGTCTTCATAGGCCCAATGATCAAAGAGACCTAAAATCAAGGAGGCACTGCAAACTCAAAACAATCCATTTCACCTACAAATTCGCCTCATTTGTAAAAATGTCCTAAACAATGTTCCTGTACCCAAAGAGATCGTCAAATTCAAGAAAAGCTCAGTTATTCTAAGTAATAATTGACCAACCGCATCACATATACCATTCCTAGGACCACATCCTCACTCAAAGAGAATGCTCCAAGAGAAAAGAATCTACTACTAATCTTCTGGATTAATCTAGAACAGCTCGTAAAATAACTGAACAGAAGGAGAGTGAACACAAACGATGTGATTTATATTCTGCCGATCACAATTGTCATAGTTGTCCTAATATATAAAATCACAAAATATGCTTGACAAAGTAAGAAACTGGCAATAAACAGAAACAGCTCCATGCATCCTGTGCAGGAAGCGTGAATTCCAATGTGAGGTCTTGAGAACTGTTTATCCTGAAATTCGACATTAGCTAACATGCATAGCTCATACATCATGCAACCTGCCAAAGGAGACAACAGTATACCATCTCTATCAAAGAACAGGCGAAAAAAAGATGACAAAAACATCCTAACCACCATCCACATCATGCAAATTCCCCGCAAGCATGATTCTTGCAGATATAGTTAGTGGGTACAAATCAATGCCAGCTTACCGAGGAGAAATCGGTTCTGCTTAACAAGTTCTGGAGAGTGATTGGAGAATCCATGTGCAGAGATCAACTAAACTTGTTGCCAAGATTAAAATCACTTGTGAGGCAAATTTAGATCGGTGAAGATTAAAATAAGAGCATCCAGAGGAGAGCTCCCTGAGAGAGTGATTACAGAGTGAACCAAACAAATTGAAAGCAGACATGGATTTGGTCTGCCATAATATCAATATCCCCATATCGCTAGTGTAAGATAGAACCATCCGATAAAGATAAGGAACAAGCATAGTCAGACCGCGTCTCTAGTCCATAAAGTCAGACTCCCAACAATGTGTGCCACCTAATGACCAACTAAGCAACAACTAGACTTGGAAGCACAATTCAAAAGCATCCATAGCTTTGGGCACACACAAATGAATTATAGTTTATCCAGTGAATTTCGCAGACAAAGATGAGATACGCAACATGATTTGCAGTCCAACCTACAAGTGAAGAAGTACACATTCCACACATCTCCTTTAATCCTTGAAAATAAAGATATAAGCAGATATATCCAGGGTTCTATTGGAGCTATAGACAATCCATATTAGAAGGATCCAAATGTCATCTCATGGCTCCAACAAAAAAAGAAGACGATTCAGCAACTCCATTAAACAAGATCGCAATAGATCGAAACCTTCTGCTTTCACTCACTTGACAAAATTGAATTCTTTAATCACTGAATCCTATACCATCTTCACGCGACACACTTAGCTGAAGAGATCCCTCCAAATGACCAAGCACCTGTCAATGGCTGAATAACTCCATTCATTTCATGCGAGCGATTTTATTAATTAAAATGATCAGCGGGAAACTTGAACCTGAATAATGTTGATGAACCTCAAGACATTCATACAGATTCAATCAGGACCTTAACCAATTCTGTTCTCGCAATAGACCATGATCATCTCCCAAAGACAAAAGAACTTAAGAACAAATTTCAATCAAAACAAATAAATGCCCAGAAAGTTATCAAATTTCAGTCCATCATCGGTCTAAGATGTGATCAAAGACTATTACTACTTCATCATGTCAACCAAAAAAAGACAGCAAACAGATTCTCAGTCCTCCAAAAAGCCCAAACGCTTTGTTCTATGAAGCAAACTGACCAGTGTCCCCCCATCAATCGTCCTTAGACAACATACTCGGACAAGCAGTTCGCTCCAAGGGAAAAACAATCAAACGGAAAAAAAAAAATCAACTGTTTGATAAACCCATTTTTGATCTGCCTCGTCATTTCTAAAGGGTGGAATTTCGATCGATAGAGCTAACTTTTGGCAGGGCAATCTTTCGCCTTCTTTAGACTACACTACCGCACAACCTGAACATTTGTAACACAAATGTACTCGTGTGAATCAGGTAATAAGCACAATAAGAAAAGGGCTCGATCCTAATCTCAATTGCTTCCTGCAAAAATCATATCTACGGTGCAAGCTAGAATCCAAAAACGTACTTTCTGTCCCACAAAGCGTTAACAGTCATCAATTCCATAGCAGTTTATTCATTTGGCCACTGGTCATGGATGATAACACTTCCCCTGAACTCATCGCCTTCTCATGAATCACCAGCTACAATCGAAACTTGCAGACTGCCTACAATGGCCCAATCCTTTTGATAATTAGTCAATGCAATCAGCATCTTGTCTGAACAAAACATTTTGCAACCTAATTTGTGTCAAAGAGCATGCATCAGACCTACAGCAACTCTTGAAGTTCATGTTGTGCATGAATTTCTCGATATTCAATTTTCCCTGGACCATATGGAAATATTGAATAATAAATGAGACAGGATCGTATACTTGCCTGTGCAAAACGCGATAACATATTAAAAATTGAATGTATATGAGTAAATAATAAATGAAGTAAGGCAATGAATTTCACTGTTTGTCCATTGACCTATGTCCAAGAGTGGAATAGAAGCAAAATCACCATGCCAAGTTAATGAGTACAATGCATTGTCCTCCTGTCTGAACGACATCCACCTATCTTAGAAATGGCTCCCATTCTTCAGAAAATGTCTTGATGAAATCATGCCAAGAAATGTGAACATTACTCTATTCCTTGGGCTTCTGCAGCCAATCCTTGACAAATCAATGAACTGTTTTTGAGAAATTATGACTAGACAACAACGGCGGGATGTAGATGCAGTCAAGTACATTGGGATTGATGGGGAGGTCACCATCAGGGACCGAGCGTTTCTCTTCCACTATGTTTCTGGCCGAGCATGCTTGTTCACTTAGGAAAGAGAAACTTTAGCCATTTGAGTCCATGCTTTTGCTGGACTAATGGGTCTAATGTTATCCCCACGTGGAAACATGTACTTTTTCAATCTAAATGATCCTTGAGCACCTCAAAAGAGCTATCTGAAAAGGTCTCGGATGATGATAACAATGGAAACCAACTCCCTGCATACCCGCAATTTTTTACTACCAGATGTTTTCTGAAAAGGGTACATGGTAATAACCATCGTTTAAGGAACAACAAGAAAAAGAAGTACATGCATCGGATGCAGATGATTGATAGTACATTTTCAGAGCAAGCATATCGAAAACATGAAAGTCCGTGAATAAGCACAAAATTTAACTAACAAAGATCAATGCTAGTGAGGGGATAAGCAAACAATTATGAGATTGGGGTCAAAGAAATTCATAACCAGAACATGGCCTCTTTTTGGACAAGCTACGACTATGCACATAGTACCACGAGAATAACTTCGTCGAGTAATCTTTCACATCAATTCACCATATCAGTTGGACTGCACTGTGAGCATGAGTCCTCATCGAGCATGGACAAAGTGATGGAGGCATAACGAGAAGCGTGCTGCTAAAATTCTTACTCTTGTGGCACCTGAAAAGCGGCTCAAATGAAGCACTTAGGCCCTCCAAAAAAGATTTGCATGCTAAACTGCGGGAGGTCATATGACATATATGCCACTGCATATCCATTTTTCCAAGACCACAGTAAACTAAAAAGAAAGAGAAAAGGAAAAGAAACTGGATATCCTTGATAGTTATTTCACTCTTCAGCAGAAATCACTTGCCTCAGTCTTTTCATGCCATGACCTCTAATAAGGCGTGCTCACCTAGCATCAAACATATTTGCCCATTCCGACAATGGTCAAAGGAACTGAAACTTTTCTAGAAGGACTATATCCAAGTGTATATCACACCAAAAGGAAAGACATTACCCAAAGTTGATTCGTGCAATGCAGTTAAGTTTACTTTTTGGTCCGGGATAATAATGCGAAATTGAAGAAATGAAACTAACAATGCAAGTTTTGCACTGGCATGCATCATTGCAGTTTTTATAAACAGCTGCTGCTACAAGCTTTCTCTTCCTTTACATCGCTTTAGCTTTATGGGAGTGAAAGGCAAAACTGGAAAATACAGAATAGGCAATCCAGAAAGGAAGGACATGAACCTGTAATTTTGTCATATACAGAGACCGTTCAAGAACAATTGGCATCTTTAGTTTAGGAGCAGTCATCTTTTGGTTATATCATCTCTTACAATGGTGAAGTCCCACAGATCTCCATATTTCTCGTTGAAATCCCAAATGTCCATGGTATTATAGTCGGCGATTAACTTATCACGGGCTCCTCTTTCCATGTTGTATATCTGGGGCTCAAAGTTGTGGGGCTTGTCAGGCTTATCCATCTCAATGATGCAAAAGACAACAGTAAAGAGAGCCGCTCCAATGTACAAGTACTCTCCCTGAATGAAAAGGAAGCCAAGGCTATCCTTAGTCATATACCAGGTTAACGGAGGGAAATATAGCAGATTGGATCGTCCTATGCTTAACAGAGCTCAATATTCCTTCATATTACCGGAACATCAAAATACATTCCTGCAGCAGCCGCCGGAAGGAAAAGCCATGATATGAGCCCTGCAATTAGCGATTGCACCAATCAGTTGTTCCTCCTCATCCCTGTGATTTGCTGCAAATCAATTGCAAAAGGATGCTTGATATAATTATTTGTACCCTGAAAGCCAGTCGGAGGTTCAACTGCAGCGATATCTTCCGCAATTGCTCCCCAGAAAGTTCCTAGATCGGAAATCAGCAAGGGTCAACAGAAAGTTGATAGGACAAGACAATTCTTCTACAGCACTGGCAATTTCCTATTCAGCAGTCAGCATCATAAATCCCAGGTATCATTCTACGATTAACAGCAAAGTTACTGCAAGCAAGCCACTATTTAGCTCCGCATTTTAAACTCAAAAGACTATCCCACTATTGTACTGCAAATGTAACTACTTAGTACTTTGCCTAACACTAAACTGGAATAGAGTTATGACTGAAAATCTGCAATTCACCTGTATTTCAATCACTGTGTATGGACTAAGTTCTTCAGTTATACTGGAGTTGATGTTGTGATGTTAAAATTCCATTCAATCACACGACAAATTTGTCTCTTTCATTAAAATGCTTCATCCTGGAATCACTCCATATTGCTGGCAAGTTGATTTAATGCCACTGTTTTCAACTCCGAGTAAAACGAGCCACAAAAGAGCAAATGACAGGAAGGGAACAAAAGAAGAAGAAGATAACTTGCAACGCTTATTATTACCTTTCTCCTCCCCTTCGTAATAAGTGTGGTGTCCATCGTACTCTCCATACTTGAAATCCTCCTGCGATCGGCACCAACCAACATAGCTTCAGATCAGGTCTCCACTAACATGCACATGCACATGCACATGCTCTACCTCAACTAGAAACGTTAGAACAGGGATTCAAAAGGGGTCGTGTCAGAAGCTGCAGAACTTACTTCATCGACGCTGTTCGTGGCCCAACGGTCCACCGGGTCCTCGTTCAGGTCCGGTTCGATCTCGGACAATCCGGCAGCGTTCAGTCGGCGGGGCGAGCTCCGTCCCCGCGACCCGAGCCGGCGAAGAGCCAGGGTGTCGGGACGCGGCGCTCCTCTCCCGACGTCGACGGGCTTAGAGGAAGGGCGAGGGCAGAAGATTCCGGGCACCGAGTTTGCCGAGAGAACGCAGAGCGCCATTGTTGGCCTTCGGCTTCCTTCGCTGGACCGAGCGGTTTTTTTTTTATCTTCGTTCTGCGGCTGCTCCCGGCTGGGAGGCGCTAGCCAATGGGATTCTCCCACGTGTTGGTTTGGTAGTCCCTTGTTTCTTTTGGGGATGGCGTGGCATCACCGGGTTGGATGCATAGTTCAATACCCATAGGACCGAGTGCGTGATATGTGACCACAGCAACTGAAATTTGAACGGTAACGGGATGATGTCGATCATGATAATATATTTTTAGATTAGGAAAAATAGATATAAATATACAGAATTTGAAAATATCAGGGAAATCGACCTGTTTTATTTCACAAAAAATGAATTATTTGAAAAAAATATTTTCATAAAAATAATCGCATGTATCGCTTGAAATAATTAATCAATGAAATTTGTTTTCATTATCATAATAATTTATATCTAAATATTTTCGCGAACGATGAAAATATTGTTCATTTGTTTATTTTTATAAGTAATATAGTATTATGTTTTAGAAAAGTATTTTAAAAAATATTTTATTTTTCGTGAAATAAACCGAGTCATTTAATTACCTTCGGCAATCCTCTAGTCTTTTTCATTGAAAGTTTTTGATACTATTAATTTTGCAATATTAAGTCCGTTATTGAAACGAGAGTCATCTAACAATCCGCGAGTTAAAATTACGAGCAGTTCAAATGAGTGAGAATGATCGTCAATCGTTCATTGATGATCATTATCAGATGTTGGATCATGATTGTCGCTGTTTGACCAGATCTGTCGATTTTGTTACGATTGAAAAAAAATCTTACAAACCGCTGGCCCGTCGCCGGAGCCGGATTCTACACCATTGCCACCGTAGCTTTTTGGGCAGTATTTCGAAATAATAAATTAATGGACACATCTGAAAAGAAAAAAAAAAGAATTTAATGGACGCATATGAAATCAGTCCACGTCAGCACAACAGCCTCGTATTGCCTTCAAACACAACCCCCCCCCCCTTCTCTCTCTCTCTCTCTCCTTTGACTGTCAGTCGCACTTCGTTGACTCTTGCTCTCTCTCTCCGACTCACGCTCCCATTCTGCTCTCGCTCCGGCGTGTTCGTCTCCCGGCCGGTGAGTTTCCCTTCCTTCCTTCTTCTTCCCCACCTCGTGGGCTGGTTTTGGAATGCGCAGTCGGAATCCCGAATGGTGGTTCCTTCCGTCTTGTCGGATTGTTCGGTACCAAGGGACGCGCGTGCGAGTGGCGGCGGAGCATGAAAGTGGGTTCGGGTGATCGTCACCCGTCACCCGCCTCGCGTTTGTTTTTTTTTCTTGGGTCTTCAATGGAACACGGATGGCACTTGCGTCATTCCAAGGAATCGATCGTTTTTGCTTTAGCGTGAAGAAGTGCTCTTGAATCATGGGGCGAAAGATTAGTTCGCTACTGCGCTCGGCGGGTTGGCCGCGTTTTCATATGAGTTCGATTTCAGTGTGCGTGGGAAGAGAAGTCATCGAATGGGCTTGATGTCGCTTGTTGCCAAAACTCTGCTGGACCGTGTGCATCGGATGACTTAATTGGTTTCGTGTTGGTAGTTTAGGCGAGGCTTGGCTGGTTCATTCGCAATGATTGGTTGAGAGAAGTTATAGCAGGTTGTGCTATGAGAGGAATCTCGTGTTTATCTTGTCTTCTCGTGACGGACTCATGCGTCTCGCAGTCCGATTTATCGATTGTTTACTTTGAAACTATGCTCCAACAATCAAGGAGATTGAAGAAGAGTTTTGCTGTTTCCTGTGAAAGTTCATCAGGAGTGAGTTTGTTGCGTAAGAAATGATACTCGTCAATTGTTAGTTAGAAATGAAGCATGATGAGCGAACGCCATCGATATAGGTTGTAGGATCCATTGATTTTTGCAGCAAGAGTTGTTTAATGCCACGGAAAATATTGGGTTTCTGAGTTTTCTCTTCCCTTCTCATTAGTTGAGGTTGAGAACTGCCACTCTTTTCAATTGGCACTAATTTGACAATAGTTTTTGGATTGCATATTAGAATTTACTATACCCTAACATAGTTTCTTTTCTTTGGTTCCATTTGCACTTGAAAATTCTTAACCTTGTTTGCCGTGGATGTTTCTCAGGCTGTCCCTCACATGGAGGCGCATTTAGGGATGGACATTGCGACTGAAGAAGACTATGCTTCCCAGTCTCGATTACTTAAAGAGTTCACTGACATTCGCAACATTGACAAGGCATGGATATTTAAGTCCGAAAATGGTATCAGTGCTTATCTCATCTGCTATCTCCATGCTTACTCTTCCTTAGATAGACACTTTGATGAAAGTGATGATTGTATGTGATAAATGGTTATAGGAAAAGGCTCCAAGGGTATGTTTTCACTTAGCCAGCCAGATCTTCTGGCAGACAAGATGAGGAAATTCATCCTATCTGCTCATATCTCCAGCGAAACTAGCAAATCCACGACCTTTCAATGGGCCCCATTCCCCGTCGAGACGGAAAACGCTTCTATTATTGTTCCTTCACCCTCGGGCTCCAAGCTTCTTGTAGTGAAAAATTCTGAAAATGATTCTCCAACTCGATTTGAAATCTGGGGTTCATCTCAGTTGGAGAAGGAGTTCTGTGTTCCCCAATCTGTCCATGGTTCTGTGTTTACAGATGATTGGTAATAAACTATATCAGTCTCAAGCTCCAATGAATTTGCTGTATAATGTCCGTAGAAAACTGAAATGATCTCAGAATGGATAGGTTTAAGGGGATATCTTGGAGCCACGATGAATCTCTCATTGCTTATGTTGCCGAAGAGCCGGCTGCTTCCGAGCCCAACTTCGACAGTTCCGGCTATAAAAAAGGTAACCCAAATGAAAAGGATTGTTGCAGCTGGAAAGGTCAAGGTGACTTTGAAGAGGAGTGGGGGGAAACATATGCAGGAAAAAGGAAGCCAACTCTCTTTGTTGTCAATACTAAGAGGTCCCACTACATAGTTTTAAAATAATCTGCTCACTAGCAGAAGTTTGAAATTGCAACTTTAACATCTGAATTCACCGGTTGTGTGCAGTGGAGAAGTACGACCTGTTCGAGGAATCACGAGCTCTCTTAGTGCTGGCCAGGTCATATGGGCACCATCGAATGAATATATGGTTTTTGTTGGGTGGTCATCAAATCTAAGGAAGTTTGGCATCAAGTATTGCAACAACAGGCCTTGCGCAATATATGCAGTTAAAAACCCATTCCATGAATCAGAAGCTGATAAAGTTGATCTCAAGTGGGTACATCCTCAATTGGTGTCCTGCTTTTGCAAAATCTTTCTTTTATGTGATTATTATTGATATAACTGTTAAATGTGATTTTAAGAAGTCAAATACATTATCCAATTTTGTAGAGCTGATGCTGGTGAAGATTCTCCTTTGTGTAATTTAACTCAGAGCATCAGCAGTGCTTTCTTTCCCCGTTTCAGGTATGGTCCTCTTGGCTCTTAAGATATGTTCTTCATTTGTTATTTTTTTGACTATGAGTAAATACAAGTTCTTGATTAGACTTTGGAAGCACCCATCACCTGTCACCGCGGAGAATAGTAAGAATATGTTCTTCACCTCTATTCTGTAATTTTGTCCGTCTTTGGTATATGCGTGCTCATTTTTGCTGTATTTTATCTTTTTCTGCTGTTTTATGCTCAGCTGGAATTCTCTGGCATGGGTGGGTGTGTTGCAATGTTTTCATTTCTGAAGCTTATATCATGGAAAAAGAGTACTAGGGTTAGCTGTTTGTGACCGACCTGTCTATATACTGTTGCGATGTATCTCTAATATCCAAATATGATAATTTCTTAAACTGCCTGTGCACTATTATGTTTACTCAAGAGAAGCAACTTTATTTGAACGATATAATATCAATGGTAATCTCAAGAACTGAAATGGTTTTCTAACCAAATGCTTCTATGCAAAATATCAATTCTCAGCCCAGATGGGAAGTACCTCGTCTTTTTATCAGCTAAGAGTGGAGTGGACTCTGGAGCGCATTGGGATGCTAATTCACTTCATAAAATAAATTGGCCAATGGATGGGAAACTGAGCCTACACAGAAGTATTGCCAATGTGGTGAGTTTTATCATTTTTTGTCTTGCCTGATTGAAGTCTGATGGATTTAACTGCCTCACTTCATTTGTTTGTATTGTGTGTATTGCACAAAAGATGATACTATCCTGCTGATATGTCGCTGTCTTGATTCTCAGTTTAAAGACATAGGTACTCAAGTGGGCGAAAAAAACATGGCCAATATTTCTTTATTGTTTTTCCATTCTATGTGGTGCTTGATTTAATAGAAAAAATTCATTGGATGTAGGTGGTTTGTTGACTAATTAGTGTAGCTTTCCATGAAATGTGTTTGCATGATTGGGTTTGAGGATTTGAATCCTCACTTATACCCACTTGCAGTAAAATTTGCGCTGATCTAATCTTTGGTATACTTATGCTATAATAAACATGATTGGTTCTCTGTATTTTGTGTTGTCAATCTGAAGTATGTGGACTACAGTGATATTTACTTTGACAATGGATGCTGCCCAGATTTACTTTTCTTGTGCTTCTCTAATGTGTCTTCTTTGTCAGCTTATTATAGTCCAATCCTTTATAAGCGTAGGTCCCCATCATCATGAATGCTGAAGAAGGGTGCTTTCCTGGGCTTTACTGCACCAATGTGCTTGCTAACCCGTGGCATTCTGATGGATGCACAATTATCCTGACATCCTCATGGCGGAGCAGTGAAGTGATACTTGCGGTTAATGTGCTGAAGTACTAAATTTTTGTTTGTCACTACAATACTGTTCGATTTATGGATTTTGTTGGTTAAAGATTCTTTGTTGTAATTGAACTTAACTGATAAATGCTCATCTGTTTGTAGTGGCAGTGTATCACGAATCAGCCCTATGGAGTCGGACGCTTCATGGGAAATTCTTGCTCTTGATGGGGACAATGTTATTGCTGGTAACCTGATGCTGTGAGTTGCCTGTATGTTGTGAGAAAACAATATTACTTGAAATATAAGTTTATACAATTTGCTTTTTCAGTTTTTAGCAGTCCAGTAGATGTGCCTCAGCTCAAGTATGGTTATCTTATTGATAAAATACCATCAAGTGCTTCATGGAGTTGGTTGGATATTTCAAGTCCCATATTCAAATGTTCTGAGAAGGTCGTAAAATACTTTTTTCGTTCCATATTGGTGTCAAGTGCCCACAGGTTACTTTTCTACATATGGCCTAATCTTCTAAATTTCCTCTTATTACAGGTAGAAATGTTGCTCGTGTCTCGTCAATTTAGACTAATTAAAATTCCAGTCAAGGATGTTTCTACTTGTACAACAAGAGGTAGCATATGTTTTCTGTCTTATTTATGAAGAGTATACCCACCTGTATTCGCTGATGTGACTTTGTTTGTGACTTTGTTGTTGATGTGCTGTTAACATGTATCTATGATTTTCATCCTGAAATATCTAGTGAAAGGTTTTCCCTGTATGCTTACTTAGTAATGAAGTGATTAGATACTTTTCATGTTACTGCTAATGGTGCTTTTCATTCATTACATCATTCTCATCCATTTGGGGATGTAGCAGTCTTGTTTACTATGGAAATATTCTACTCTCTTTTCTTCATCTTTTTTTTTTTTTTTCGCATTGTCAGCTTCCAGTAAATATCATCTGTTCCTCCATGAAACTCTCGTGTTGTTATTTTGGTTGGCGCTTATGTATGTGTATCCTTTTGTTGATACATTCCTCTGCTTCTTCCTTTTCATGTCAACTTGATAAATCAGTGCATTTGTGCATCTTTGGAAGTTTCGTCCAGACTTAAAGTTCTTAGATATGTGGACACGTATGAACAAAAGTGAGTTTGATTTTGATGTCTTGGTCAACATGGTCTTCCTTTGTAAGCAATGCGGTAGCTTGGACAAAGATCAGTCTCCTTCTTACATGCATTTACTTGTGTTGACGAGCTTCATACGTTAGTATTTGCAAATGTGCAATTTAATAGTTGCTGCTCATTTACATATCCTAGGCATCTTGAGGTTGCGTCTTTTTATTGCAATTCATGTTTTCACTGTAATGTTATTATTGGTTCATGTACAATGTGGCGACATTGTCCTTGCTCAAGTAGGTTCGCAAGGATTCTGACAAAAACAGAAAATATTTTGAGGATTGCTTGAAAGTTAGAATAAAATGATTGGTGAGGAGCATGAAACAAGTGTGATGGAACCCGTTCATAATGCCAACTAATTTCTTATAGTCGAACAAAGGCTTGGATGATCTGTTGATCATGCACAGAAAGAGCTAGAATTAAATGGAAAGAGTAAGAAATCAGTGGAGCAAGATTGCAAGATGAGTTAGTGTCTTTTCCGAGATGGGCTTGGGGAACTCTAGATATGGTACACGGGGGCCTTGGGGATCAGAAAGGCTACAGGATGGGGAAACTGACTTTTCTATAGTAGTATCCTGAGTTAAATTGTGTGTCAGAAAAGTGAAAAATCTTAATGGAACTTAGTTAATTCATATCTCATACTTTGGTTCAACTTGTTCCTTTGGTATAGCATGCCAGAGGCCAAATGAGTTCTTTAAATGTTATAACCAGTAGCTTCTTCATTCCCATTTTAGATGTCTAAGATCTCATCTTACGACTATAGTAAAATACTGCTTTTCATGGTCCGTGTACTTGATATATTACAGGTGCTGCAAACGACTTTGAGGCAATTTTTGTATCATCAAAATTGAAAAACGACGTGCCTGATCCACTAATCGTGATCCTTCATGGTGGGCCACATTCTGTCTCCACTTCAAGTTTTTCAAAGTCTGAGGCTTTTCTGTCTTCACTTGGATTCAGCTTACTAACTGTGAATTACAGGTAGATCTTCCGTTGTCCGATTTGCAGAAGATATTATTCAGTTTGGTTCCTTCAGCAAATGTAAGACTCTCGAATTAGCTTGTAACCCAATGTTTTTAACACTGGACCATTGAGCAAACCACTTGAGTGACTGATTTGCATGCAACAACTGGCTTAACCGCTATGTTGCTCTGCATCCATCTGATCTCCAAGATCCAAGCTAACATGGCGTGGCTTCCTATATGCCCCCTTGTGCCAATGCTTTGTCTGAATCTCTTCTTGCATCATTTTGTTTTATATTTTTTTACTGATTATGTTAAGTACATAAAATCAAGTATCATTAAATTAAGCATCATATCATCGAAAAATTGCACATCTCTGTTTTCTCTATTGCGTTCCCAAGGTTGAGGCCTCAGTTTAGAGCACCACCAGCACGATTTTTTGAATCCTTTTCCAGCAGAACTGGGTTGAACCAGTTGTCTACCTGGTGGAAAAGCTTGCTTTGATTGGTTCACTCGTTCAAATGTGGTTTGATCTGAAGTACAATTTAGTGCCGTGAACCGAACTGGAACTTAGACAGATCCACTACTCAATGGTTGAACCGGGCAAATAGTTTTGACAAATTGCGTAACAGAGGGAGTTTCTTTCCTTAACTGTCTCCAATCTATCCAATGCTAGAGAAGAAAGCCTCTTCACTTTTGAAAGTCAATAGACTGCACTTGATAGGGGGAATCATACCGATGTTCTGCCTTTTTTGTTTAGATGTTTTTGTAATGCTAGGTCACAATGTGATGCATTGTGGATGAAGACTGCGGATATCTTCCACTCTAAATCATTTTGAGCTTTACTTTGGCATTCAAATATCTATAAGTATATGTTCTAATTTCTCCTATCATCAGGAGAATTGGTAATTTTGAATTAAGATTGTGAAATAAGTATTCCTTCTTTTACAGCTTTTCCTGCTTGGGTAATTGAGAAATTGGTACAATTAGTTTATATGTGTAATTCACAAATCGATCAGAAAGCTAGCAGCTTATACAGAATTTAGTAAACAAAACTGACCAAGCCGAATAAAATAGAGGATTTATGTGGATGTGTTTTGGTGTCTGAATCTTCAATTTGTCTTTGATGTCCTGCCTTAAATAAACTGCGCATTTGAAACTCTGTAATATAATGTCTAAATTTTAACCAAAAAAATTATAATGTCTAATTAAGCAGAAAGTACTATCTTACTTTGTAGATTGCATATGGTATTGGCATGGATGAAATATTACATCCATAGGGCTTCAGGAGAAATTTTGTTTTTATATAGTAGATTCATTAAGAGTGTTTTAAAATATTTTTTGGCTGAGAAGTTATCTCAAAGAATGCTGAGTGGTTATCTCCTTCTAACTGGGGATTCTTGTGTCTCATAAACGTCCTAATTGCAAAATTTAGTCTTTTACAAGATCAAGCATGAAAACACATAATAACATGCACTGGAGATTTTAGTATTTTGATTGTAATGGCCTCTGTTTTTCCCTGCTTATATCATGAAATGATTTTTCATCATTGATATTTTCATTACTTTTTCACAATATCTTATGTTCATTCAGGCTTTTCTATTGTTGTACATGCTTGCAGGGGTTCATTAGGATTTGGTGAGGAAGCATTACAATCACTACCGGGAAAAGTTGGTTCACAGGTGTCTGCTGTCATTTGTTTTCTTTTCTATTTAATCCTTCACTATAATGGAAGAAAGAGTCCTAAGATTAATTCACTTCTGCAATTCAATGCATGCCTTCACTTCTGCCTTGTGCAGGATGTCAATGATGTACTTACAGCAATAGATCATACCATCGAGATGGGACTTGCAAATCCATCCAAAATAGCCGTGATTGGAATTTCTCATGGTGGCTTCTTAACCACCCATTTGATTGGCCAGGTGGGTGGAATGACAAATAGATGCACAAAACTTGAGGCTTTTTTCTGTCACTCTCATGTCATTTCCTCTTAACCATATAACCGGCACTCTCCTGACCCTAAGGAAGTTTAAATAGTCAGCAGACTGAATCCTACTGTTCTCTTGTGACTTGCATATATGTGCAGGCACCAGATAAGTTTTGCGCTGCTGCCGCAAGGAATCCTGTTTGTAACCTCGCATTAATGGTCGGCACTACAGATATTCCCGATTGGTGCTACGTAACCTCATATGGAGTCAAAGGGAAGAATATTTTCACAGAAGCACCTTCAGATGAACACTTGAGTCTCCTGTATAGCAAGTCTCCCATCTCACATGTTCATAAGGTACACCATGAATGAACCACATTATATGAGAGGATTTTTCGACGTGGTCCAGAGCTTTGCAGAATCTTATCGACTTACACTTTATGCAATTTTTACATTGACTATATGACAAGATAAAGGTGAAACTTGAGTGAAATACCATCGTTGGTGAGGCTTTTTTCTTTGCGTATTTGGACTTAATAACAGTGAATCTATCACCAAGTCTTAATGATTTCTCTTCCGTATTCTTTTTCTTTAAGTGGAAGTTATATTTGATTTCCTTCACCTCTCTTTCCAACAGTCTTCTTTTCCTCTTTCTGGCCTGGCTTCTTTAGAGGAGCAGCTTTCTCCTGTGAATGATTTATCCAGTAGCGATAGATTTATCATCCTCGATAATCATTGCAGGTCAAGACGCCTACCCTTTTCCTTCTTGGTGCTCAGGATCTCCGAGTCCCAGTCTCTAACGGGTTACAGGTAGGATTCATTTCATTTTCTTTCAAAATCGAACCATGCAGATATAAATCTTGTGGGTTCATTTACTTTTTCAACAGAGTGATGACTTATATATACAGACATAGTGGTAGAGAAAATTATCTTCTTATCTGAGCCCGTATGCTTTTTCAAATTTTCTTCACGTTACTTTGCATGGAAGTCTGTCTAATATACTTGCTAACTAATACTGCTCTTTGAACTTTACAGTGTGCCCGAGCACTAAGGGAGAGAGGAGTAGATTGTAAAGTCATCTTATTTCCCCACGATGTTCCTGCTATTAAACGGTGAAGTTCCATTTTCCGATATTTAAACACATTTTTGTTTGTCGTAAGCATTTTGTCCTAAGTCTGTTGTGTTTCATTGTTCATTTACTCTAAACCGCCGTCCCTCTTTGTGCAGACCACAATCTGATTTTGAAAGCTTCCTGAATGTTGGAGTATGGTTCAAAAAGTACTGCAAATGAGCAAGAGAATGAAGCTGTGCCATTGCTGTTTGGATAACAGTTCGGATGCCTCAAATGTGGTATTCGGTCATTGTCTAGTAATATTGTTCGACACAATTATTGTTCAATTAAGGAGGACAAAATCCTCAACTCATGATATATGGCTTGCTCCTAATGAGCACGCGCATTGCACTATTCCTCTTCTGCTTTTCGGCCAAGCCGGTCCTCATTTTGTAGTATTAAGATCGATACCGGATCCTTGTAAATCAAATATGCTTCTTTAACCGAATTTATGATGTCCTTCAGCTCTCTCCGGATAGTTTTTGAGGATTTCCTCTGGCCTTTTCAAGCTAGTGGTGATCCTTGATATTGGTATGGCACAGGGCTCTAGTTCCATTCACTTTCCTGAGGCCTGCTTTTACTTCATGTAAAGTTTTCCCGGACTAACATCTTCAATCAATTTTGAAATTATGACATTAGAGTTCCCTTCATTACTTGATGTGCAATCTAGTCCTCCAGATTTAGTCGGTTCACCATCAAGGATCTGGTCTGGCAACCGCAGATAACCGATCGAGGCGTCCGGTCTGTGACACAGATTGGCCTTCCATTGCTTAAATCAACAGAAGGTATGTACAAGAAGGTAAGGTGATGAGACTTGGCAATTTGAGAGTGCACATCCGACCAGGGAGAACCTGTATTTTGCATAGTAACTTAATAAAAGGTGAAGTTTGCCGCGTTTTGGATGGTCCTGTATCCGATGCAGGTGGACGTGGCAGTTCTCATGCATTCCAATGAAACTAGTCTAAACCGAACAGTTCGAATTCCCCAAGTTATCAAACGGACTCCATCTCGAAAGCGTCCATTCTCCACTGGTGCATGAATCCCAGATGGAATAGCACCGACGCTAGATCGCGCACCCGTAGTGATGGTTTGTATAATTTAAACATAGTGAGGAGTGGGCAACGACTTCTACACCGACGCTTTTATGTTGCATTACATTAACAAATAATCGTAGAACATGTATGGATAGATATTTTTACATTTTACTTTTCTGCTTAATTTAAATTTTGTAACGGGTGCATTTTGAATTATTTCTAATTTGAAACGTACGAAGCATTCATGACATATATTGAAATGTAAATTCGCGTATGTTTCTCATAATTTTTTTAAAAAATTTTGATAATATTGCAAAGTTTGACAGAAAATAAAACAAAGTGCGAAGTACTTTTTCACTTTTACTTTAATTCGAAAAGGATAACTGCTCAAATTGCCTATAAACTTTGGCTAAATGTACAATGTCGTCACTGAATTTTTAATTTGTTTAATGTGGTCCTTAAACATTAGCCCAATGTGTAATGTCATCCCTGAAATTTTGTTAAATGTTCAATATAGTCCATAAATTATTATATCTTTAGATTTAATTTAGTCCCTGGATTAGCTAGTTTAGAGATTAAGTTGAATACACACCAAGAGTTCATGGACCTTATTGAATAAATTAAAAGTTCAAGGACGACATTGCACATTAAATCAAAGTTCTCATGGATCATTTGTTTCATTTTCACAATCTTAAACAAGCGGGCCTTAAAGTAAAGTTGATTTATTTCTTTATTTTATTTTTACCATAAATGTTAATATTTTTTTATATTGTGTTACTATATTATTAGACATGATCATGTACTTTAATATATATTTTTGAGTTGTATGATGAAAGTGTTAATAGCTAGAATTACGATAATTTTTCAACAAGAAATTCTTTTTTTCAAGAAATACAAGGCAGTATAGGGTATCCAAAAACCTATAGAATCGACAGGTTTCAGATTTCAGGTTCCAAAGTGATCCCTATAACCTATATGGTACGATTTAGGTTTTGCAAATTTGGATCCAATACTGATAAGGTATGGTCCAAGGTAGTGCAAAAACCATAGCCGCCCTGAGCCCATGCACCCATAAACTACATTGATGCCAAGTTACAACTTCACAAAATTTGCATACTCTTAAAACTACATTTTTTAAGCATGTGGCCATGCAATTGACAACATCTTTTACTTTGACCCTCCTTAAGATTCTTCGAACAGCCATTTTGACTCTAATCCATCTTAATAAACCAAGTTGTTTATTTACAAGTAATAAGCCCAAGTTCAACCAAAAGAAATCATTCAAATCATGAACGGACCTAATCATTCAGATACTTAAATCAAGAAAAGAATAATAAAACATTGAGGTATTGGTTCATGAAATTTCATTTGTGTGTGATAATGATCTCTAACTTTCCTTTGCCTTGAATACGGTCATCATTTTTGCACGACACTTAAATTTCAAGAATATTATGGAATACTTTGATTTAGTTCAGTCAAGTGCAGAAATAATGACCTGAATTTTCGTGTGATCTTTAATTTCCTCACACTTTGTTGTGGTTTATCTATATCAGTTGTGGAAAGGGGTGGTTCGAATCTCCATCATCGTCCACCTTCATCCCAGGTTTCTTTCTCCAAACCATAAACCGAACCACATCTTAGGAGGTCTTGGGGCTCTTTTATTTCATAAGTTAGCTCAGAAGATGATGCCCACCCCTCATAATTAAAAACTAATCGTCAGCTCTTTTCACAACTGATGTGGAATAAATCCCAACACTGTCACCTTGCACATGGCCTAAATTTGAAGGATATACGTCTGACCTGTGACATGGATCACGCTTATGTGGACATTATATTATACGTATTGATTATTTATTTTGTAAAACAAGGGCTTTACTTTTGACCGCACGCAAGAGGAGTGAGAAATTTTTCATGAAAACGAGGGCGGCTTTATAAAATCTGTCTTGCGTTGCACGCATGATGTTTAGCACAAGTCCAAGTTAACTGTAATATTATCAACTGGACTTTGCATTTTTCTTATTCTTGATATAAATCATTCGGATTCCTAAAAACAACCACTGCCTCGAAGTCAACTGTAACGTATAAAAACCCTTCAGGCTAAGGCTCCGTTTGATTGGGAAAAAATATTCCTTTTCTGAAAATTATTTTTCAGAAAAATAATAATATTTTTAGCTGTTTGGCTAAAATCTGATAAAGAACAAGAAAATATTTTCCGTCATTTAGAAAAGAAAATCTAATTTTATTTTCCTCAATAGACATATACTACTTGAGCATCAGTATCTTGCGCATGGGTAGTTGAAGAATTAGGCATGGGCACCCAAGTCCAGCCTCAATGGATCTCGACCCGAGCACCGGGGACCTGGGTACGAGCATGTGAATCTCGGGCATGAGCATGAGCACTGGTCCTAAGTCTATAGAAGCTGGGTCGAGAACCCGATGCTCATGCCCAGCTCCTTGGTGTCTCAGCCTAGGTCCATAGAGCCCAAGTCTAAAGGCATCAATACTCGTGACCCCCTATCATCCCGGCCTTGAGTCCACTAAGGCTAAGCATTGGACCCCAGTGGTTGGGCCTGGGACATAAGCACGAGTGCCAAGATCCTAAACTGGACATTGATGGATCTGGGCTCGAGCACAGGCATGGGTCCTCGAGCTTGGGTGCTAGGGACCCAGCCATGGGCACTGGGAGCCCGATTAACGGGGATTCAGGCACAGGCTTTGGCTTCTTGAGCAAGGCCTTTATGGTCTCGAGTCCGTTCTCCATGGACCAAGGCCTGGGCGCCAAGGACCTGAGGCATGGACACCAAGGCCTCAAGCCTAGCTTCTGTGGTGGACCTAGGTTGGCCTCAATGGACTTGAGCCTAGGGGCTCGGGATTTGACTCATCTGAGTACTAGCATGGGCAATAGGGTTTGGGCCCAACCTCTATGAACTTAGGTCGGGGCGTTAGGGAGTCAAGTAAGGGTATTAGGTCCTAGACCCGGCTTTTATGGACCCGTGCATGGGCGCCGATGCCCGAGCCCAATCTTTGTGGATATAATAGGCTCAAGTATTGAAACTTCGAGCTTGGCCTCTTTGGAACCGACCTTTACCTTTATGGACCTGGTGGCCTCGACCCCGGCCCCGGCCTCTAGAGTTAGCTCCGCTGCCAAGTGTCCGAAAACGAGCATTGGGGTTTCTACACTCAAGCGTAGAGTTTTAACTCAAAATGCCGATATTTAGTTAATTTTCTGAATTTAAATTTAGATTTTTTATTGACTTATTTTTCTAAGCTGATTCGAATGTCTGAAAATGATGGGAATATTTTTTTCGAAAAACGTATAAAGTTGTTTTTTTTTTTTTTTGTCGACTAAAGTCCTTCCCATTATCTTATTTTCATTAGCATAATTAAAGCCCAGATTCCCCACTGTCTGCTGCCTTTTCGGGACGTGACATCCTCGGCAAATGGAATCAATCCACGTGAGCATCGCCGCCCCGAGTTGGTCACCTGAGCTTCCACGAGAGCGACGCCGTCGACGACCTCCTCCTCCTTTTCGTCTTCTTCCTCCTCCTCCTTCGCCTCGCCCTCGCAGCTCTCGCTCTGCACTTGCGCTTGCTCGTAACTCCCTGCCGCCGCCGGTAAATGCGCTTTGCTCAGTCGTTGTTCCTTCTTCTCTTCGCTTGCAACGCTAGACCTCGTATCAGTCGGTCAGTCTGCCAGTTCCTTTTTCCGCCTGTGTCCGTCTTGCGTGCGGCAAAACCGTGTCGAGTTATGCTGTGGCAGGTGATAAATTGGGTTATGTGGAGCTTTTGAGAGCGCATTATCGGTGCGCGTGGAAAGAAACGCTACCGAATGTGCTTTGATGTTACGCGTCGGCAAAACTGTGTCGGGCTATGCTGTGGCGGATGATGAATTGATTTTCTTTTTTAGACAGTTATGTGAGGATTGGTTGAGAGGAATGTGTTTGTTGTAAAGGAATCAACTACCATCTTGTGCTTCTTATAGTCCGATAGAGCAGTTAATTTTAAAGGAGCTGGTGGAGTTAGTGGGTTAGGTTACTATATGATGGTTGTGCTCCAACATTCAAGAAAATTGAAGATGGATTTGGCTGTTTGCCGACGGAACATCATTGCAATAAATTGTATGATCATCGCGGCTTAGACTCGTTTGCATGGATGGCTTAATTTGACATAACTTGGGGTTATGAGCGTTTTCTCTCCTCTAGATTAATTGAGGTTGAGCGCTGTCACTCTGCTCCATTGGTATTAATTTGACGATAGTTTTTCGATGGAATAGTATCCTCTAATCCTCCTAATTAAGATTTTTGCTTTGCTTGCATGTGTAGTGGAAGATTTTCAGCCTTGTTTGCCATGGATGTTTCTCAGGGCGATCCTCTAAAGGAGTTGACTCTGGGTACGGACATGGCAACTGAAGAAGATTATGCTTCCCAGTCTAAGTTACTTCAAGAGTTCACTAACATCTGCAACATTGACAAGGCATGGATATTTCAGTCTGAAAAGGGTATGACTGCTTAGCTCGCCTTTTATCTCCCTCCTTTCTCATCCTATTTGTACTCAAATCAGAAAAACAATTACAGGAAAAGGCTCACAGGCTATGTTCTCAATTAGCCAACCAAATCTTCTGGCAAATAAGAGGAGGAAATTTATCCGATCTGCTCAAATCTCCTGTGGAAGTAGCAATTCTGTGACCTTTCAGTGGGCTCAGTTCCCTGTTGAGATGGCAAATGCTTCTCTAATTGTTCCCTCACCCTCGGGTTCTAAGCTACTCATGGTGAAGAATCCTGAGAATGATTCTCCAGTTCAACTGGAAATCTGGGGCCCGTCTCAGTTGGAGAAGGAGTTCCTCATTCCCCAATCTGTTCATGGTTCTGTATACGCGGACAAATGGTAATAAACTATATGAGTCTCAAACTCCTCATGAAGTGCCTGGATGTTGACTTGTTTTTTTGTGTCCAATTTTATCCTCTTTATTTGCATGTAATGTTACTAGAAGCAGTACTGCTGCCCACTTTTAAGAATAACATCAGCAGAAGAAGCTGAAAGAGTGATCTCCATGTTACCTTGTGAGATTTGTTGAATTAAAAAAACTGAAAGTTCTCTCAATGGCTAGGTTCGAGGGAGTATCCTGGAACTTTGATGAATCTCTCATTGCTTATGTCGCTGAAGAACCTGCTCCTTCCAAGCCTACCTTCAACAGTTCTGGCTATAAAAAGGATAGTTCAAATGAAAAAGATTGTAGCAGCTGGAAAGGTCAAGGTGACTTTGAAGAGGAGTGGGGCGAAACATATGCAGGAAAAAGGAAGTCAGCACTCTTTGTTATCGAGATTCAGAGGTCAATTACATATCTCTCTTTTAATACTCTGATAACTAACAAAGGCTCTAAGATGGAACTTTAACGTGAATTTTTCTATGACATTCAGTGGAGAGGTGCGAGCGGTTCAAGGAATTGCAAATACTTTGAGCGTTGGCCAGGTTATATGGGCACCATCATCTGTAGGCACAAATCAACATTTGGTTTTTGTTGGGTGGTCATCAGATCAAAGGAAGCTTGGCATCAAGTACTGCTACAATAGGCCCTGTGCATTATATGCAATTAAGAATCCATTCAATCCATCAGAAGCTAATGAAAAAGATTCCAAGTGAGCACATCTTTCGTCAGTGTCCTGCTCTTGCTTATTTGATTTATTTTTTTGTTACCAGTAGATGTCGGACTAAACACAGTAAGGTCCTTAAAGTTTCAAGGGTGTCTGTTTTTAGTCCTTAAATTTTTCTCTGTGACAATTATGGTACTTAAGTTTTATAAATTGCGCAAATATAGGATAACCATGGTATTTGCATTGCAAAACAAATGAAAATTTGTAGCTGGCAGCTGTTCACCCAAAGGGAGTCCATAATAGTTGAATTTCTCTTCAGAACGTTTAACCATAAGATAGCTTGCTTTCTCAGCGCGTGCGCTAAGGATTGATTAGCCTTTAGGAAATACGGGGTGCAGGCGTGCTGTGCTTCTCTTCATTTGTTGTGTTTGGGAGGGAATTGGAATGGTTGGGTTTCCACAAGTTGAGGGATAGAGAGGCTTCACAACCAAAGAGAAAGATTCCACAAATATTCTTCTTTTTGTATTGAAAGTTCAGAAAAATTATCTTATACTTTTTCTGTGTTGTGATGAAAAATCCAACTATTGTCCTACAATTGCGCAACTTAAGCACCATGACTGTCACAAAGTAAAGTAAGGACATCAAAGAATACACTTGGAAGTTTATGTATCATAAGTGCAATTAATTAATATAACCTCGATGTTTGAAATGAGCTATCATATTTTCAGAGGTGATTCTGGTAAAGGTTCGACTTTGTGTAATCTAACTCAGAGCATCAGCAGTGCCTTCCTTCCACGGTTCAGGTATGCTCCTCCTAGGACACGTACTTCGCTTATTCTTACTCCTCTACTTTTTGGTTCATCAGTACGATATGCTCTTAATGAAGTTTCGGAAACGCTGAGACTTCTGTTTTAACTTTTTGCTGTTTCAAACTTAATGGTAATTTACATACCCAGCCTGACGATCCTTTTGATAATTTGGAGTTTGGCTGTCTCCTCTGTAAAGTATATGCGAGTGCTTTTTGCTGTATTTCTCTTTCTCTGCTGTTTAATGCAGCTGGAATGTTACCTCTGAATAATTACATAATTTTATACTGTGAAGCTTGTTTATCAGTGTCATTTATCCTACAAGATGAATATTAGGATTAGCTTTTCATACAATCTGCGTTTATACTGTCGAGACTTCTCTCTATGTCAAAATATGCATATTATTCAGCTTTTTTTTAATTGCCTGTACGCTATTCTGTTACTTGAAAAAGAAGCAAATGAGTTCAATGATATTATATTGGCCTATTGATCTCAAGATGAGAAATGGATTTCTAACCAACTGCTCCCATGCAAAATCACCATTCTCAGCCCAGATGGGAAGTTCCTTCTTTTTTTATCTGCTAAGAGTGCAGTGGATTCTGGAGCACATTGGGCTACTAATTCACTCCATAAAATTGATTGGCCAGTGGATGGAGAGCTGAGCCTGGATCGAAGTATTGCTGATGTGGTTAGTTATCAATTACCTTTGGTGTTTTTGTCATTTTTTGTTTGTTGACAGTCTTTGTATCTGTTTTTTGGGAATGTTGACTAACTGTCCTTCTGTCCCCTTCCCCTTTGCCTCCCCTTTTTGGTAGAGGTATAGACCAGCCGGATATTGTTATGGAGATGATCCTATCCTGCTAATATGTTTCTGTCATAAAATTCAACATGTAAAAAATCAGTACTCAAGCGAACTTAATGGAGCTAATATTTATCAATTCTTTTGGGAGAGTATTGCTGGATTTAACAGTAACTACAGTTGATTTAGATGGTTCATTGACTAATTCATGTAGCTCATGTAGCCAAATTTTCCCAACAATGTGTTTTGCATGATTGGCTTCTAGGATTTCACCACATGCCACTTAGCAGTAGAATCTGTGACGTTCTAAACTTAAAGTGTTGACTCTGAGTACTTTGTGTTATCATTAGGAAGTGAGTGGCTTTAAATGATAATTGCTTTGACAGTTCTAAATTTCAGTATTGACTCTGAGTACTTCTGTGTTATCAGAAATATGTGGATTTTAATGATGTTTGCTGTGACAGTGGATGCTGTCTAGATTTACTTTTTTTGTGTCCTCTCGATCTTTTTTTGCTTGAACCATCGTTATTGCAGATCCCTGTTATAATGAATGCTGAAGAAGGGTGCTTTCCTGGGCTTTACCTTTCTGGTCTCCTTGCTAACCCGTGGCTTTCTGATGGATGCACGATGATCCTGACTTCCATATGGGGTAGCAATGAAGTTATACTTGCAGTTAATGTGCTGAAGTAATAAAGTTGTTCTATATGGTGGTTTTTTCAATTGAGATTCTCTCTTCCTTTCATTTGGACTTACCATTTAACTTATTTATATGCAGTGGGAGTGTATCACGAATCAGCCCAACCGAGTCGAATGCTTCATGGGAAATTCTTTCTCTTGATGGGGACAATATTGTTGCTGGTAACCTGAAGTTGATTTTTGCCAATGCATTGTGAGAAAGCAATATGACTCGAAATATAAGTATATGCAACTTGCCTTTCAGTTTCTAGCAGTCCCACAGACCTCCCTCAGCTCAAGTATGGTTATCTTATTGACAAAACAATATCAAGTGCTTCATGGAGTTGGTTGGATATTTCAAGTCCCATATTCAAATGTTCTGAAAAGGTCATTCTATATTTTCATTGTCCTTCTTTTGACACTGTTACTGAACTCCATATGTGTCCATCTCGACTAATACTCCACTCATTACAGGTTAAGATGCTGCTCGAATCTCTTCAATTTAGTATAATTAAAATTCCAGTCAAGAATGTTACTGCTTGTGCAACAAAAGGTAACATGTGCCATTTGGCCTATTTACAAAAGGTCTACCCACTTGTATTCACTGATGTGATGCCAGCAAGCCTTTGTGACTTTGTTTCTTGTATGCTTGCTGGAGATTTTTTGTTTTCAATTTTAACTTGTTGCACCTGTTTCATCAAATGAAAATGTCACTTTTCATGATAGAAGTGGGTGGAAATCAACTTTGCATTTATCATCATGTTTTTCATTCTTAACTCTATCCTCATTCATTTGGGGACAAAACATTCTTTTAGTTTGGAGACTTCTTTTCTTTCACATTTTTAGCTTTGTCTTGGTGCTGTTCTGTTTGCTCTTTGAAAACTCGAGGTTTTCTTTGTTCTATCCAACTCTTACATGTGTCTCCTTTCAAATGGTATTCATGTTTCTTCCTTGGTTTGTTGCCTTGATCAGTTTAGGTTGTGCGTTTGTGCATCTTTAGAATTGTTTACTGGACTTAAGTTTCTTAGACACATTAATGTTCATGAGCAAGAGGCTGCGATGAAATGGATAGGAATCAAAACCCATTTGACCCTGATTCAGAAATGAGTTTAGTCTTTTTGAGATGGGCCTAAGGATCTGTAAATATGATAAATGATGACTAACTTTTGGGATTCAAAAGGCCACTGGATTGAGAAAATGGCTATTTCATAGAAGGATTGTGAACCTTATTATGTAGGAGAAGTGTTAAGATAAATGCTTGATATGTACTATGGGCATGTTTCCTGATAGCTTAAATTTTTGAGAGAAACGATTATTCAATGGTTTGAATCTTAACACTCCTTATTATGATCATTATGTCTGTCACTCCTGTTTATCCTTTGGTTATTGTTTGGTGTCGTTAGATCTAGATCCTATGTTTTAAGTGTATGGTTCAACTTACACGTGCAAGGGGCTGTTGAGATTTAGGCTTGATATACTTGTGGGCTTGTTTGCGATAGCTTAAGTTTTTGGTGGAAGGGGGTTCAACAAGAAAAAAGAATTGTTATACTTGATTGAAATCTCATAGTTTGGTTCAATTTGTTCCTTTCAACACAGCATACCAGTGGCTGAACGTCTTTTAAAATTATCAGGAGTTGTTTTTTTAATTTCCATCCCCAGAAAAATCTAAAATCTCATTTCATGGCAATGGAAAAATTATTGCTCCTCATGGTCCATATATTTGATTCATTACAGGTGCTTCAAAGCACTTTGAGGCAATATTTGTATCAACAAAGTCAAAGAATGACGTGCCTGATCCACTTATTGTGGTCCTTCATGGTGGACCTCATTCTGTCTCCATCTCAAGCTTTTCAAAGTCCTGTGCTTTTCTGTCTTCTCTTGGGTTCAGCTTGCTATTTGTAAATTACAGGTATGCCATAATGTTGCCTGATTTATTGAAGATAAAATCAGTTTAGTTCCTTAAGCAAGCGTGAGATTCTTTTATTAGCTTGTTACCCAATGTTCTCAAAGCCAGACCAATGAATAAACTAGTTGAGTAACTGGTTTGAGTTCAACAGTTCAATTGGTTCAACTGGTAAATTTTCATTTGGAGTATTTATCTCCATGATACAAAACATCACAGGGCATGACTTGTTGCAGCCCCTCAAGTCTCAAATAGGGTCAATACGATGTTGGCTTTTTTTGTTTGATTCTATCAAATACATTGAATTGAGCATCATGGCACGATAATTAGCATTGTGGAATAACTATTCAATTATTGCTTCCTGCTTGGGAGTTGAGAAATTGATATAAGTACTGGTTTTCCTCACATATATTGCCTAGGGAATAACTATTTGTCTATACTTGTGCAAAACAATCAGCAAGCTAGTAGCTTATTAAGAATTTAGTAAAGGAATTTTGGCAAGATAAATACATGGAGGAATTTAAACGGGTATGGAAATAGAAGAACTTTTTATTAGCTAAGAAGTTATCTCTAAGAATTCTGAGTTGCTATCTTTTTCTTACAAAAGATTACTTGTGGTTGTCCTAGTGCCTGATTCCTTGGAACTTGAATTTAGAATGTAGTCTTTAATGAGATTGAGCAGTATAACAGGCACGTAAAAGTGCCAGTTTCCTTGGAGACCGCCCGTGTGTATCATGGACAGACCTTTCATGCTTATGTTTTCAATTTTTGTTTTGCAAAGTTTAGTTCTTCATTCAGGGTTATCCTTTCATTATTAATGCTTGCAGAGGTTCATTAGGATTCGGTGAGGAAGCATTGCAGTCTCTACCAGGAAAAGTTGGTTCACAGGTTTCTACCCTTCTTCTGTTTCATACTTCATTAATGGAAGAAATAATCTCAAGATTTAACTCGGTCAGCCATTTAATGCATTATCCTGTCTTTTGTAGGATGTCAATGATGTACTTACAGCAATAGATCATGCTATTGATTTGGGACTTGCCAATCCATCTAAAATAGCTGTAGTTGGTGGTTCCCATGGTGGCTTCTTAACTACTCATTTGATTGGCCAGGTGAGTGGTTATCCTCAATGCAGCAAAGACGAGACTTTTCTTTCACTTTGTTATGTTCAGTTTCAAGGACAGTCATTTGTCGTACCTGTAAATGGAGTCCTCCTAACTCTAGGAAACTTCTATGTCCTTTGAGTTTGTTTTTACACCAAGTCAAGTTGTAGCATGAATAGGCTATATAGTCAGCAGGCTGAATCCTAGTTTTCTGTTGTACCTTACATCTGCAGGCACCCAATAAATTTATTGCTGCTGCTGTGAGGAATCCTGTTTGTAACCTTGCATTAATGGTTGGGACTACTGATATTCCTGATTGGTGCTATGTGGAATCTTTTGGTAGTGAAGGGAAGAATCATTTCACAGAAGCACCTTCAGCCGAACATTTGAGTCTCTTTTATAGCCAGTCTCCAATCTCTCATCTCCATAAGGTATGCTGTGACTGAAGCACGTTATATCAGGAAATTGTTTGACATGGTTAAAATCTTTGTACACCTTAACTAGACAATGCCGTATGCCATTGTTACACCAACTCTATGACAAGATAAAGGTAAACCTCTAGCGGAATACCAATAACAGATGAAAGATGCATGCATTGCAGAAGCTTTTGCTTGTGGATTATTATGGAGATAACTTTGAGGTGGGAGGGGCAGGTTAAATGGTCGACATGGAAATGTTCCTTCCGTTGCATTATAGCAATCTAGTTCCTTAATGTCCAGCGTGTTTTGCGACATATTCTTTTGCTCTAAGTGAAAGCTACATTTGATTTTATTCATCTCTCTTTCTCTTCTTTTCCTTTTTCCGGCCATCTTTGTTTAGAGAAACAATTTGTTCCCATTACTGGTTTCTCCTGTAATGATAGGAAGTATTTGTCTTTATAAACATTGCAGGTCAAGACACCTACCATTTTCCTTCTCGGTGCTAAGGATCTCCGTGTTCCAGTTTCTAATGGGTTACAGGTAGGAGTCATTTCAATTAGAGATCGGACTATGCTGACATTGATTATATTAACTTATCCATAGGGACTGAACTTTGGTACCTTCGACTTAGCAGATTGCATGGATGCCAATTGTGCTGATTTTTATCCCGCTATCTCCTCTCATTTTACCCCTTTCTGACTTCTCTATATGTTACTTTGCATGGAATTCTAGCTAATCTACCTAATTAATACTTTGGTTTGAACTTTACAGTATGCTCGGGCACTAAAGGAGAAAGGAGTTGATTGTAAACTGATTGTATTTCCCCATGATGTTCATAGCATTGACAGGTATAGGGTCATTTCCTATCTCTGCACATTCTAGCTTTGCCATAAGTTTTATGTTCGAAGTAGCATTCTAGTTTTTCGGCTAACCATAATCCCCTTTTATGCAGACCACAATCTGATTTCGAAAGTTTCCTGAACATTGGAGTGTGGTTCAAGAAGTACTGCAAATGAGCCAGAATATGAAACTTGCATTGTTGTATGGGTAACATTCGGATGCCTCAAATTTGATGTTCAATCATAGCATAAATATATGCCAAAAACAAAAAAATCATAGTGTATTTGGGGGGGAAAAATCGAGGACCCGCAAAAAGAATATTCCACATGCTCATCAGGAGCAAGGCCAATTATACAAGTTAAGGATTCTCGTCTTCCATTTGAATAATGATGCCGGATTCCTGTCAATAAATTATGTTTCTTTGGTCAAATGTTGCAATGTACCCAATTACTAGTATGGAACAACAAACCCATGGAAGTCCATTTTCTGAGATTGGTTGATTGGGAGAAGCGAGCCTCTATTGTATATTTCTAATCTTCGTAGCGTAACATGCTCTATAGGTGAAGTGACTTGGATGGGGGATAATTTGCAGCCACTTGAAAGCTTGGGGAAACCGCATTGAGATAATAGTAGGTAGATCATTTTACCATTGTGATTCTGCCCATTTTTCTTTATGGGAATATATCCGCGCGTTGCGCAGGGTCACATGTTATCTATTTTGTGGGAACTATTTTTAAGGAGAGCTATAACAAAATGTTAAGTTCCTTTCATGAGGCTCAAATCTCAAACTACTTAACAATGGTTACAGTCTAGAAATAATCAACGTATTAGAAGATTACCTTACTGAAAAAGCATAAGCTATTTAAGATTCTCCACCAAATGAAGTCAGTTGGTCTCCAGTTCTTTCCCGTGTTTTGGCTCGAATCCATCGTTTCTTGCTTAAAAACAGAGGGCGATCCAAATGTTCCCGATGTCAGCAAGTAATGACAGAAAAGAGATAAAAATTGATGTGCAACAGCATCTCCATTCTTCAAGTAGCATAAATGATTTCTGGGATTATTGCATGTCACTGTATCGATCAGAGTACATTATGTAAACTCCACCAGGTACCAACTTGTACATATATCATACAAAAGATTTGGGCTCCATCTGTTATGTCTTTTGAATGGCCTCTGTTTCCCACGTCAAAGAAAGTGTAACAGTCTTGAAGGAAAAAAAATAGTCTAGGTTAGTGTAAAACTTGCTTTCAAAAATGAACTCTTCGATCTGCAGGCAATGATTGCGTGATGCACGCGTAATTTCTTCAGCATTTTCTATCATGTGCTACCCTTTTGTTATATAGTTTTTCGCCTTCTTGTACAGAGTTTCACAGAGCATAACTTTCCTTTTATGTAGTGAACAGCACAACGAGGGTGGTTAATGAATTAGAGGATATTTCTAGGTGCTATGAGGATATTTCTAAGTGGCGAGTATCTTGTATCTTGCCATGAGTATATTTTTGGACCACAACTTCAATAGTTTCTTGCGGAGTAGGGCCACCCGATTGCTGGGGTCTGGGTTATCGTCCATTCCTCGATTAGTGCAGAACGAGCAAGTACAAAAGGAAAAAGGAAGAGAACAGAGCAGTTGAAAACAAAGAAACAGAATAGGTGAAGAAGAAACGGTTCAATGACGTTTAAAAAGCAAGCGTTCCTAGGCAGCTACCAATGGAAACCAGGGTAGAGAGATTCTTTAACAATTCTGTAGAATATCTGGTTAGAGCTCAATCCAGTTAAAATTGAATTGTACCTAGCTGCTTATGATGATGAACACATTGTTGCTTTGTGTCAACTGAGAGGATTTAAGAAAGGCAATCCAAGTGTGGGATATCTAGGACTGCCTCTGATTTCTAGCAGTCTAAGTAATTCTTAGCATTACTTCTACAATGGAAAGCTGGAGCTCAGCGCACTTGAGTTATGCAGGAGGATTGCACTTTGAAAAAATCTGTGGAATCTACTTCGGTTAACTACTGCTGCCAGAAGATTGTCAAAGCAAATAGAAAGCGAGTGCTCTGCCTTCTTATGGAGAGTATCATCCACCAATGCTCATGGAGCAAAGGTGAATGGGATGAGGTTTGGGATTCGAGTAATCTCACAGGCTCTGCAACTCTGCTTGCATCCTGAAGAAGTTTGTGGAGTCTGTTGCTTCAATTTGGATCTTCAAAGCAGCTTGTCCTTTAAACTGCTTGATACTGAATCACTGATTCATTCCTCAAACAATGGCCCATCTTCCGTATCTATTATTTAGTTCAGATTGAGATGGAGGCTAATTAGTTGAATGATCCGAGTGACAAACACGTACGCACAAGATTCAAAATTCACGGAAAGTGGCATGTCCCCTCCTAAGTAAGAGGTTAAATTGCTTTGTCTGGCGCCTCGTGTGGACCTCGACATCCGTTAGACATTAAACACAGAGAGTGTATACCCTTCCTTTGAGGAAAATAAAGATACGGGGTAACAAGGAAGGCTAGGCATGTAGATACCGGTACGTTAAAATAAGGCAGTCTTGTCAGCCTGCCAGGTCTTGGTTGGTGCTTTGGCACTTGCCCTGTGGTGAGGATTTCCTTAATCACCGAGGATCCATGGAGTGACAAACATGTATGCACAAGATGTATGCACAAGGTTCCTCATACAATGGCCCATCTTCCTTATCTATTATTTAGTTCAGATTGAGGTGGAGGCCGATCAGTTGAATGATCAAGCGACAAACATGTATGCACAAGATTCAAAATTCACATAAAGTGGCATGTCCACCTTCAATTGGCAGGGTAAGATGAGAGAGAAAGAGAGAGTGTGTTCTTCCATTGCTCATTTTCTTGAACAGAGGCCATGAGTTTTGGTATGTTGGTCAATACATACTAAGAACAGAGACTGGTAGAATTTTTTGATAATATAATTATGTATGCTAAAAAATTGCCTCACCGTAAGTAGTTATTTATATTTAATATTTTCTTATAAATTAACAATTAATATTCCTTATAACTTATATTTTCATTTAATGCCATTTAACTACCTGCATTAGGAACCTTTATTCAAATGTTCCATGCACAAATGCTTAGAGTTAATGGTTTCCAAATATTCACGATCCTATTAATCAATTAATCTTTCTCTCACGCTTTTTCATTATGGTTGTCATACATCTCTTAGTATGTAAAACGTAATATTTAATTAACAACTGTAAGAAGCGAATATAATTGAGATAAGAATAGTAAATTTTGCTTCCAACCAAGATTAACATAAGAGGATCACGTAAAACAGGAGATTGAACATGGTTCGGCTTAAATAGAGCATTGATAATACATCCATGGCAATTTTTTTCGCAAAAAATAAAATAAAATTACATGGTATATATATAGGGTTAATACCACGAAAAACCCTAAACTGGTACACTTGTGACAATTTTACCCAAAACTATTTTTTTGACCATAAAAAACCCAAACGGATACACTTGTGATAAATATACCCTGAACTATTTTTTTGACCACAAAAAATCCCAAATTGGTATACATGTAATAATTTTATCCCGAACTAATTTTTTAATATTATTTTTTGAATTTTTTTTATTTTTTCTTTACCTTATTTTTTTCTCTTCAACTCTAGCCGGCGAGGTCGGCCTCGCCTGAGGCCGACCTCGCCATTGCCTAGCGAGGGCTCGGCCCCGCCGTTGCAGGGCGAGGTTGGCCTCGCCGGCGTTGGGCGAGGTCAAGCCTCGCCGTTACCTGGTGAGGCCAACCTCGCCCCACGCTGGCGAGGCCGACCTCGCCCTGCAATAGCGGGGCCGAGCCCTCGCCAGATCCAACGAGGCTCGACCTCGCCGTTGCCTGGCGAGGCCGACCTTACTAGGCAACGGCGAGGTCGACCTCACCTAACGCTGGCAAGGTCAGCCTCGCCCAACACCGACGAGGTCGAGCCTTGCCAGCGGCTGGTGGGGCCGACCTCGTTGGCTTTCGCCTTTGGCTGGTCGCTGGTTCGGCGACCGGCCAGAGTTGAAGAGAAAAAAAAAAAAATTCGAAAAAAAAAAAATAATATTAAAAAATTAGTTCGGGGTAAAATTGTCACATATATACCAATTTGGGGTTTTTGGTGGTAAAAAAATAGTTCATGGTATATTTGTCACAAGTGTACCAGTTTTGAGTTTTTTGTGGTCAAAAAAATAGTTTTGGGTAAAATTATCACAAGTATATCAGTTTAGGGTTTTTCGTGGTATTAACCCTATATATCTCCCTTCCTTTTTCAATCTCATTGTCATAATACAACTTACTCGACTCTTTCATCTTCGTAGTATGCATAAATGCTAGACAAGTGAAGATGTTCAAAAATTATTTCAAATTAGCCAATATGAGTGACCAAGAAAAAAAGAAGCAGCCGGGATGTATTTGCTCTCTGTGATTTACCAACCAAGCATGATTCCAAGACTTAATGTGAAGATCGGTGTTTCCACAGGTTGTTAAACCAGCCCTTCTCTTTTGGGGGCGATAGGGGCTCCTCTTTAGACTTCCGAAATTTGAGTTTCCTTTTCGGTCATAAATATTTCAAGGCGGTGAATGTCTTAATCAACAAATCCAGTATACCTACTTTCAACAATTTATGGCATGGCCAAATCTCCTTGTGGTGTCATGTCATAGAAGCCGGATATTTCCCCTCCAATAACTCATTAGAAGCTAACTTCACGTCCAAGCTAACTGTCTCGGAAATCCATCTTAGCCATGCTTAGAGGAACAACTGGAGTTACCGATGACGGCTAGCTAGGGCTGTTCTCTATCCTTTTACTTTTCGGCGCAAATGTTTGTCGCCTTGGTTCATAGGATGCGGCATGCTGTGAAGGATGAAATTTCACATTTAACGGGGTTCATAATCCCGAATTGCTCCTCGGATACTAACGATTGTACTATCAGCAAATTATGGATCTGGGATATGGTCATCACACTATAAGATTTAAATTTAGAGCAAAAAATCTTCAATCATGAACGCTATGAACAAATTGTTACCACCATATATACAAAATTAAACCCCCTCCCTCCTCTTTCCTCAAGATTAGTCCCTCCCACCCACCCACAAAATTTTTTCCTAAATATATTCGTCGCTTCTCATCGTTCCAGGAACTTTCATCCGCGTCGACATGAAATTCATTGTCAAAAATCGAAAGCCCCGGCCTCTCTCGCCACCCTTCACATCGCGTCGTGCTGCCACGAATGCACAATCTCCTCGAGCCCCGACTTCCAATCCCCCCACTGAACCTCCTCAAGGCTCGCTCCGCCGTACCCGACCGCCCTGACCTCCACCATCAACAGCGACTCCGCGATCTCCGACACCTCCACCGCCAGAACCGACCCGACCCCCTTCCCCAATCCTATGCTCCCCCCCTTCCTCGTCTCCACGCTAAACCCCAATTTGCTCCCGACGTCCTGGACCTTCTCCGCTATCGCCTCCACCGACGCCCTCGACGTGAACCGCTTCCCCTTCGTGCCACCCGTTGCCTCGAACAGCCCCGACAGGTCCAGCCCCGAGGACAGCGAGATTATGTCGAAGGCATTCATCGTCCCGACCGCATGGTGTTTAGAATCTGGCATGTCGGGTTCGGCGATCGGGGCTTGATGGGACCGGGGCTTCGGATTCAAGGATTTCTTGAACCAGGAAGCATTCATGAGAGTCTCAAGACTCATTCTTGAATTGGGGTTCGGATCAAGAAGCTGGTAGATTATGTATCTCGCGGGCTTGGAGATCCAATCCGGGAAACTGTAGTCCCTCGTGTGGACTCTCTTGTACATGGCGACGAGGTTGTGGTCGTCGAAGGGCATGAAACCGGCGAGGAGGACGAAGAGGATGACGCCGCAGGACCAGGCGTCGGCCTTGGAGCCATCGTAGCCGCGGCGGCAGACCACCTCCGGGGCGGTGTAGGCCGGGGTCCCGCAGGCCGTGTGGAGGAGCCCGTCCCGGAGCTGCTCCGGAAGCGCGGAGAGGCCGAAGTCAGAGACCTTGAGCGCGCCGGCAGCGTCGAGGAGGAGGTTCTGCGGCTTGATATCGCGGTGGACGACACCGCTCTGGTGGCAGAAGCGGAGGGCAGAGACGAGCTGCTGGAAGTAGCGCCGGGCCACGGGCTCGGTCAGGCGGCCGCGGCGGACGATCTTGGAGAAGAGCTCGCCGCCGTCGGCGAGCTCCATGACGAGGTAGATCTTGGTCCGAGTGGCCATCACCTCGTGGATCTTGAGAATGTTGGGGTGGCACTGGAGCCGCCGCATCGCCGCCACCTCCCGGAGTATCTGCGGCTCCATGGCGGACGTCCTGGGCTTCGTCTTGTCGATGATCTTGATGGCCACCGGGGAGCCCTCGGCGAGCGACGAGGCCCGGTACACCTTGGCGAAGCTGCCCCGGCCGAGGAGCTGCCCCATCTGGTACTTCCCCAGGAGCGCCGCCCCCGAATCCTGGCGGCCCAACTTGCCGCCCCCCGGGAGGAGCTCGGACCCCCCGACCACCGCCGCGGCGCCGGCGCCGGGAGACGGAGTAGGAGGAGGGGGAGGAGCCGCCACGTCCATGGACCCTTCAAGAGAGAGAAAGGGTGGCCGGCGCCGGAGAGAGAGCGTGCTTGCTCGTTGTTATATGTACAGGGAATGAGTTACCGGCGGAGAGCGGAGGGGCCTGCGGGAGACTTTTATACACGAGCCTTCGGGGGAGGAGGAAGGAGACGACGAAGGCCAGTCGGTTCGGGTACGAAGTTACGGGAATACCCCTGGTCTTCCCTATCGTCTAGTTGTCAGTTGGCTGGTTTATGGTAAATCCGGCTCTCTGATGATGCAGTGTTGACTCGACGTAGTAATCCTCCCCCCCCCCCCCCTTCCTTTTATTTTATTTAATTCTTTTTAAAACTCGTTTTAACTGCGTGAAATTGGAAGAAAATTAGATAATATCCAGGTATATTCGGGTTTTAATTCCGCGTAATTACTGGTCTCCCTTCCTCGTTGACTCGTGCCGTTGGTGGGGCTTTTGACTGCCCCCAATTCCCTAATTAAATTTTCTATAACCCAAAAAAAAAAGGGAAATTAACGTATTTACAAAAAAATCCCTTTTCTTGTGTGCTTTTTCGAGGCTCGATCTCGAATTGAAATCGAGCTGGCAAAGATGATCAAATCCAAATTACTCTCAAGTTCCCCGTTGTCATCCCCTAGGCACGGTAATTTTGTTTATGTAATTATTGAGGTCATTAGGAAAATGCGACGATCCATTTCGAAAATTCCCTCTCCCCTCTCCTGTTTATGAGTATTCGTCAGCGATTTCGCAGTGACGATTCGTTTAATTTACTCTGATTATAGGTTTCGACAAGAATTGCGCGATGTTCACATTTCGATTCCATAGATAAATTGCTCCAGATTTCAATTCCATAGATAAATTACTCCAGATTGAGCCTTCAGATTTGGGAAAAGATGATAATTATCCCTTTTTTTGTAGTTACCATCGGATGATTTTCCATCATGGTATTGCATTTAATTCCATGGCCATAATTAGTCGCATAATCTTCCATTCCACTTTTCATAAATTCGAGTCCTTACTACCCCATTTTTTCTCCTTCATTTAAATTTTTTAAAAAAAAGAGACATTTGTATAACTTGTTTATGGCTGTATTTTCATTTCGCTAAAATTCTTTCGAGCCTGGTCCGGGCCAATTCGGGCTTGCGCCGGCTCAAACGAAATTATAATACAGAGTATTCGGTCTGACCTATCTTGCTCTTGGCCCGATTTTGTTTTTCCCTCGCCCTTCACAATTATACGCTTGATTGACATCGCCCTGAACTCGTAAAGAAAACATGGACTTTCGAAAAGCTCGTGACCGTGGATCTCACGCGACTTGACGACTCGCCTGAAAAGGGCATCAACATAGGTACATAATTCTTTACTAGGGAATATTCTGTTAACTATTTCACTTGGGGGGGGGGGGGACATTAGTAGTCCAACTTTGTCGGTAACGCGACTGGAGAGAGGGAGGGAGAGAGAGAAGAGATGAACGGTCGACATTTTCCGAGAAAGCAAGTTGTCGAAAAAGAGCAGGTGCGTGAAAAGGAAAGAAACATACGAAAGAAGACAGCTGCTGGAAGTTACTGCCGCTTCTGAAAACAAATTCAATGACAGCGACGCCAACGTTACGCAAAATATCCTTAAAGTCGGCAGATCTCCGATAGATTCCAACGTCTGATGATAGGTTGGCGGCAAGATCGGCGAATCACATGCCCGCCTCCAAGGGGTGGGGGGAGGAAAATTCAAGAAAAGGGAGAAAACACGAGGCTTCCGATGTATCTTCTGTCGTCTTCCCCAGGGATTTTCTCGGCCGAGAAAGAACGAGGAAAGAGACGTTTCGAGGCAGCGTTTGCAGGCTGGTGTGTGAAGGGCGTCGCTTCAGAAGACCGACTGGCCACCACTAACTGCATTGCTCACAACATGCGCAAAATACTTTCCCATCTGTCAAAGCTGCTGCTGCAACTTGGAGGTAGCGTTTCGGGTCAATCCTCTTCGAGTTTCCGGGAAAGTTCAGCTCGCGGGGGGTTGGTGGCGCCACCTCCATCGCTGCAGCGATTGCTTTCGCATGGAGAAACATGCTGGCGACGCGCTGACTGATTTTCATAAGTAGGACGTGCATATTTAAATGAACGATATATATATTTAAATGGTTTTAATAAGTACGGATGTTCTTTTACGTGAAGCTTACGGAAACAATTCAGGTGTGCTGACTTGATGCGGGTGATACCGTGACGTATCACGTTCAAATGTTACAAGGAACGAGAGTTCTCGAATTATATTGATCAATAAACAAAAATTGCTTCATATTGTTTATACCAAGTGGGACGAAGAAACTATTTTCTTGAAACTTAACCTAATAAGCTAGAGTCGCCCCTGTAGAAACTAGCCCTTGAATCGCTCATGTCCTCGCGTCCTAAACAATTAGCCGAAGATTTTGGAGGGAGCACATCGGACCTTTCTCCAAAATTTACAATCTGAAAAAGGAGATTTTGTTAACACAAATGATTAACCTTTAGTACACAGGCCAAGTAACCTTTTTTGTTCATAATCATAAGCCACCTCCATCATTCTTTAATGGGGTTAGTGATGGGAAAATTGTCAAATCAGTCATAAACCTATTGTACGGCGGCCAATTCAGTCCTAAACTTTTTGAATTCATGCCAATTCAGTCCTTCCGGCCAATTTTGGCCGGTCAGCGCTGACGTGGCCGCCGACCGGCACCGACCGTCCGGTCAACGCTGACGTGGCAATTTTTAATTATTTTTTTCAATTTTTTTAAATATTTTTTCTTTTTCTTCTTTTTTTTTTCTTTTTCTTCCCTTTGGCCGGTCCGGCGGCCGGCCAGAGGGGAGGGCCGGCGAGGCCTCTGGCGAAGCTCGCCCTGTCGGCTACCGGCGAGGGCGAGCCTCGCCAGCCCTTGGCTGGGCGAGGTGAGGTCGGCCTCGCCTCGCCGTCGCTTGGGTCGCGACGGCGAGGTCGAGCCTCGTCGGTGGCCGGCGGGGCGAGCTTCGCCAGAAGCCTCGCCAGCCCTCCCCTCTGGCTGGTCTGGCGACCGGCCAGAGGGGAGAAAAAGAAAAAATAATTAAAAATTGCCACGTCAGCGTTGACCGGACGGCCGGCGCCGGTCGGCGGCCACGTCAGCGCCGACTGGCCAAAATTGGCCGGAAGGATTGAATTGGCAAGAATTCAAAAGATTTAGGACTGAATTGGCAAACTTAAAAGGTTTAGGACTGAATTGGCCGCCGTACAATAGATTTAGGACTGATTTGACAATTTTCCCGATTAGTGATGCTTTTACTAATTAGCTAACATTATAAATAAATGGCCATAAAATCTAGCTTGGGTTAGAAAATTTACACTCCCAACAAACAAAAGAGCCATCTTTCGCAAAGAAGTTCTTACACACCTTTCATGATAGAAGCCCATCGAGGGATGCTTCACCTAATTATCAAGTTCACGATATCGATTAAATAATATTAGCACCAAAATTGTGGGACATGGATTTCACTATTCCAATTAATGAATCATTTAGATGTTCAACTCATTCAAGACGGTCCAACCACTCTTTTTCTTTATTTTTTTTCTTCTTATTTTTAACCTTTTGCAAGATAGTGTCTACGTCGCAATGGCGACGGAATGAACCATATAAAAATACCCAATGGAAAGACATCAAGGCGTTGTCGTCATTGCTTAGCCGTCTTTGTAGACAAAGAAATCACTCAAAATGGGAGTTACGAAGCTCGTTCATGTCCATTTCTTGCTTTCTTTTTTCTTCTCTCGAGTTTTATGTGAAGTTGTCCTCGTGCTTATTTCCGGTGGCTGCTGAAAATACTCCGCTCGGGTACGTCCAAATCCGAGAAGAGAAGTAAAGAAATTGACTACTAATACTACTACTACTACTACTACTACTATTTTTATTATTTAAATTTTATGGGAAGTGAAGCATATGCTAATATTATGTGGCTACCAATAACCGGCGAAGGAGTATCGACGCATGAAATTAGAAAGAAGAATTTTCTTTTCCTAGAAGGGGAAAATTGAAAACATGTTGCAGCGATTTAAGTACGACATAAAATAACGTGTTTAGAGTTAGCTCTTTTAAGCGTAAACCCTCTTTTTGGCTAAACCCTTCTTCACTTAAGCCCGTATAGCGGACAAAAATTATGAGAACCCATCCTCGCGATGCTTGTCGATTACATTTTTACAGTTTTGTTGCTTTCGGAGTTGCTACCTATAGCTAGTCATATTTGCATTAGAGAAGGAATAAAGACAGGAGGGCCATAATAAATTAAGGCTCAATTTATTTCGCCGAAAATGAATGGTTTTGAAAACATTTTCTTAAAAATGATCAATTGTATTGCTTATAAAAACAAACGAACGAAAAAAAGTTTTGCTATCCACGAAATTATATAGACATAAATTGTTATCGTTAAATAAAAATACTTTTCATTGACTAATTATTTCAAGCGATACATGCGATCTTTTTGAGAAAAATATCTTCCAAATCATTCATTTTCTGTGAAACAAATGGAGCCTAAATGGCATACCATGTATCAAATGCATCATCAAATTTGAGATTTCTATATGCAATTTGGATTTTGCAACGGCTCTTCTTTTCAAACTCGAGTGGCTTCTACACTAAGCACGTTTTAATTATGTATTATTTAGCGCACTATACTGTTTCAAATGTATATAACAATTACGCACGAATCACATGCTATTCTGTCACGCTCACCTTTATATTACAATAAACTTTACTATAAACTCATCTTTATTCCTGTCCTTTTCTTGTATCACTTCTTTTCTCTCTATATACTCATATTCCTCGAGTCTCACATGAATCATGATGGACTACATAAGAATCCTCGGTCAAAATTGAGGGTAAACTATATTATCTTCCGATACGCGTATAATGCTTTTCTGCTCCTTTTCCATTTATTTTCCAATTTCTAATGACAAAGCAAATGGGGACGACCCAATGGAAAAATTTTCAGCGGCTGTAAATCAATCCCACTTATTCGATAGTGATGATACATACATTAGAAAGAGCGCACAAGCATAAATCAAAGTGCAAAAGTGATGTCCAACTAATATTAGCATAAAAAAAAAAAAACCGAACTTGGAGGAGGCAGGATTATAATAATTGTGTAGATTATCGCAATTATCGTCCCATTGTCCACTAGATATTTTTTATTTATTTTTTCTTCTAAATTAATTCCAACGATACACGTAAATTGTCATGTCCATTTGCATAGAGTGCAATTCATAGAATGGGGTAGATAACACTTAAGATTAGCGCGAATGAAGAAGCTGTTATTTGAACACGAGTTTTGTCGCATCCAAAAGAAACCCTAAATTAATCGAAAATTTTGATGCAAAACTCTTTCTAATCATAAATCACCATCAATCTTACTGGGTTTCTCTCGTCTGGTAATGTGTTATAGGCTAATACAATAAATAGAAAATTCAACCAAAAATGTAGATAACTAAGCCCGTCGTTATTGAACAATTTGGGACTTTTTTTTGGCATTTTCTGGTTAATTAATATCAATGATACACGTATATCATCCTGTCCATTTGCATAGAGTGCGATTCATAGAATAAGGTAGATGACACTTATAATTATCGCGAATGAATAAGATTTTATTTGAACACGAGATTTGTCGTATCCAAAAGAAACCCTAAATTAATCGGAGATTTTGATACAAAATTCTTTCTAATCATAAATCACCATCAATCTTACTGGTTTCTCTCGTCTGGTAATGTGTTATAGGCTAACACAATACATAAAAAATTGAACCAAAAATGTAGATAACTAAGCCCGTCGTTATTAAACAATTTGGGACTTTTAGTTGGCATTATCTAGTTAGAAGTACGTATAGTTTTGGTTAGTCTTGCGAGAAAGGCATGATGATGTAGACAATAGAAATGAAACCATTTTCTTTGCTGAACTCTACTGATCAATTCGATCAAATATGAAAGGTTCTTGTCAATTAGCATTACAAGAAAATTGAGCTCTACCAACGAACCAAATTCATGGGTAAAACCAACAATTTTGTCACTACAGATTTTTGCTGCGAGAAAAGCTTTGTCGCCACCTTTCGTCGATCGGTGAAGCTGCATCGGCATAGCTCTTGGCGACGAGTTCATATCGTTGCCATAGCGAGGTGAAGTAAGATTCATTGCCAAAAGCTTGTCTATAGCAATGAAAAGTGGCGGTGCAAGTGACTAAGACCGGCAACGATATTTGATTATCATCGTTAAGCCTCAAACCATGAAATATATAGTAGTGTAGGTAAATAGGGGCATAGAAGAATTTGAGCTCGGAAGCTTATGCTCTCATAGTCATGGATGAAATTCAGTTGCTTTTCTTGGATCTCTAGCGGCGAAGTTACAATTTTCACTTAATACTTGGTTCAAACAGTGAAATTACAATCTCACCTAGTAGTCGCGGCTCAGTATGTTTAAATCGATGTAAAGAAGTAAGTGCAAAAAAACATGTGTATTGTTGTGACAAGATTTGGAAATGAGATTAAATAATTTATTTTTAGATCTACATTAATGTACTAAAGATAAAACATTTTAGTACTTTGTATTATATATAATATCAATACTCTTAAATCTGTAACATGTGGAGAATCAAGCACATTTCGGAAACTATAGGAGGACGAGCAATGATCTCCACACACATTCAGCAGAAATATAGAAATTAAAATTTCACGGCTGATAATTCTGTGTTCTGTAAAATTTAAGCGGGCAAGCTTCAAGCCTTTAACACTTGATATGGGGATTGCCAGAGCACAAAATACAGTTGACTATTTATGAAATTCAAACAAGAACTTTAACGAAAAAAAATTGAGCAAATTATTTTGATAAAACATTTTTTTAACCGATGAGACAAAAATTTCATATTGTCTGAGGGAGTCATCAAACTATTATATCCATGATTAAGATAAAGTGGGCATCACAAGAGGTGTACTGCTGAATGTGGTAGTCCAATGATAAAAAAGGTGAACTGTCTTTCACGAGATTACAAATTCGAGTCATGTTGTGAGAGAATGGCCAGCTTGTACCTTGGAAATTTATTGCCTCATGTGGAGAGATTTACAGACTTATGGCACATTGCACTCCTTCCAACCCTAATTACCAATAAAAGATAAAAGAAACCAACAGTTATTTCTCTTTTTTGTCTTTCACTTTTTTTTTGTGTGTCTAATATGAGAGTTTCCTCACTGGAATATTCCAAGCATGCGAGGACATTGACTCCAAGAAAGATATTCTACCAACGAAATTGCCGGGCTTCGATTCCATTTAGGGCAGTGGCCAATCGGCTCGGGTGGAAACTTTTGAATATTATAAAAGGATATACTAATTTAATTGCTTATAGTATGATGGACAAATTATTACTAAGGAAATTTTGGAAGCACTTTGTGCTTGGAACCATGGGCGGATGTCACATTAAAGAAATGTTCCTGCGGTGAAAATACCTACAATATAATATAGTTTTTATCACTATGCTGCAAGTTGCAATAATCATCTATACTATTTTATCGAAGGCTAATCATTTCGACGTGAATGATTGGATGTTCTTGACATGTGGACCAGTGATAAAGACACCAATAAATTGCCAAATAAGCCTTAGTCGGGCCACTAGATATAGAGTGTAAATTTGGGTGTCAACATCACACATGGCTTGTTGGCAAGGAGGGAGACCGTCTGTTGCCTTCGGCAATCGCATCAAGGTCAAGTTTCAATCTTCATACATCATTTAAAAAATCAATTTGATTTGTAGATTGTTTTGATCTATCTCCACTCCCATATAGTTCTTCAAACGATTTTATTCTAATTTGCATGTATAAAAGATTGCGAAAAAATCCTATGTCACTTTATATTTGTATATATTTGCTACTTTATTTATCAACTTTAACTTTTTGATCGATCCCTTCCACAATTGCACTATTGAGTAGAAGAGGAAATTTAATATCTAAGTGATCATGCCCAAGTATTATAAAGAATTCGATTAACATGTCCATCTAATATCATGTGAAATATGGAGCTTTGTAGTTTACAAATAAACTAAGCAAAAATTACTGGCGACGTCACGTGTTTTTCACCAGTTGATTGATTGCACCAACTTATTTATGGCTCAGTAAAATCTCCGATAATTGGTTAAATGTGTATGTGAGATTACATTAAGGAAAAGTTGGCTCAAACACTCGCGAGTTACTTGAGGTTGGTCATCACTTTAGGTTTATGCTAAATATCTATAGTAATACTTTTTCAGGTTTGAGATTGATAACCTAATATTTTGTGGTAGGCAATGTATCAAGCCAATTCAAAAGGAAGAAAATATGAGAAACTATTGCTATTGCAATAATGCAAGGGTAAACATCATACCTCAGATGACTAACCGTGATTAATAATAGATCTAACTTTCATGTCCCTCTCCTTTTCGTGCATGAAAAGACATCTTCAATTTAATTAGAGGAATAAAAAATTAATGGTCCCCATTTGGGACAATTAATGCCATTAATTGTCACAAATTGTGGGATAGAGTCACTTTCCTAAATCAGCAATCAACGTTTGATTCCCACTTAAATCCAGTGTCCATAAAGTAAATAGTCAGTCTCTATTTAAACATTGTTGGAAATGACTTTTGCTTCTGTTTAAAGGTCAAGTAGAGATCTTCCTTGTCACTATACCCAAAAGGAAAAGTATATAGTCCCTGTCAGCATGATTAAATGTGCGAATCTCTATTGAAGCATTATTCGATATCCTTGGAGTTCAAGTTGAGTAAAGTGCTTTACGTGGCTACACATTACGATACTTTATGTTTTTCCCTGTATTTCTGAGACCTGATTTTTCTGTATGTATGATAAATATGGATAGAAGTGACTATTTCAAAGTGATGAAAAGCGAACTTCAATTTAATCATCATCCCTCATATGAATTAAGACAACTATAGTGAATGAAAGTGATTAGACTGCGTTTGATCATTTGGAGAAGAATTAGATTTGAGTAGGATAAAGATTTTGGGGGGCTCATGATAAACTATCTTCTATTTGGTAGCACAAAAGATGTCACAATAACATAGTAGTGGTTAGTCCAATGACAAAAGCAGGGATCGAGAACTTGAGAATCTAATCGTGCTGACCACTGCAAGCCCCTGCTGTTGCAATGGTTAGCCCAACAACTAGTTGCGTCCATCACAATTGTTGCTTGAGACCCCCACAACTAATATAGGGAGCCAAATCAAGATCTAGGTCTTGATGTGAACTTGACCTGCACATACGACTGCCATCGCAGTGACCACCTATCAACTGCGACCACCGTCACGGGGTCGCATGTCAAGGGCAACCACTTCGACAGTGGCCTCATGTGTCATCATGGCGGTCGACCACCAAGACTACTTTGAAAGTGGGGACAAAACTAGGGCGAGGCACCAAGAAATGACTGCAGCAACAGGGTCGCCGACGGTGTGATCAAAGCGCTTTGATCGCCAACGACGCCATTGCCCTTTTGTTTATTTTTTTTGAGGTTCTTTTAATCTATCCATGTGGTATTATTTTATCCCATCCCTAGTGCATGGATAGGTTATCCGATATTTTATCCGGACTTATCCGAGCTTATCCAACTATAAGTGTGCATCTAAACGCCGGATAGATAATGTCTATACTATTTGGCTCTGTATCCAGGCAACTAAACACAGTCTTAGTACTTTGCATAAGGCTATAATGTTCAAAAAGGTTTCCAATTGACGCAAACAAGAAAAGATCAGAATTTGTGAGATTGTTTGGGCTGGGCTTGGCCACCTGTTTACATGAACCAACGCATTTGAAAAAGCTCGTCCTGAAGAAGTCTTGGCCCACCTATGTACATGAATCTACATTGCATATCATGGTTTAAATAGATTGATTTTGTTAAAAGAAAGCAGGCATTGGCAGTAAACCTAGTACAATAAATGTGATACAATGGTACCCAAAAGTATCAAGAATGTTCGCTGCTTATTTCAGCTGATGACCCAAAATAAAATATTTTTGGGCGCAATAAGATTTTGTATTCTAGGTTGATGTGTGCATGTTCTTCTCAGAGGCTAAAACAACATAAAATGCTTGATAATCATTTATAAAGAAAAAAATGAAATTCATAATTGTGATGGTAGATATTGACTTTTTCATAGCATTTTTCCCGATAATTTGAAAATCTCAAGTCATTTACAGACCATTGGGATGATCTTGCTCCACCACCTGGCCCAGCTGAGTACCCATAAGTCAAGCCCACGAAGGTTTTAGCAGCCACTTCTTGTCCTTCGCACGATGGAAAGAGATAATGACACAAACAATAATTGAACTTTAGTCCAATATGTAATTTTATCCCTAAACTTTTAATTTGTTCAATGTAATCTCTGAAATTTAGGCTAATGTTTAATTTGGTCCCTGAACTTTCAATTTGTTCAATGTCATCCCCGAATTTTTGGTACTTATTCAATTCAATTCCTGAACATGCAATCCTTTCCATCAATTCAAGTTCAGGAACTATATTGAACATTTTCATATAGTTCAATGACTGAATTGAACATGTACTAAAAGTTCGGGGATAACATTGAACAAATTGAAAGTTCAATGATCAAATTGAATATTAGTTTAAAGTTCAGGGACTACATTGAACAAATTAAAACTTCAAGGATCAAATTGCATATTTGGCCAAAGTTCAAGGACTGTTTGTGTCATTCTCCCCACTGGAAAATTATTGGAATGTTTATATTCTTGAGTATGATATCAAAAGAAAAGGCAAATGCTCTGATGATCCAAATATGAGTCTTGAGCAAGAAATATAAACACGCTTCACATACGAGCATCTATGAAAGGTGTTAAGAATTGCCAAGCTTGGAGTCTATAGATAAAAGGCTTCGTGGAGGCTACAGATTGAGAAGCGCAGTAACGGACGCGAAGGTTTAACTTGAAAGGGGGCGAATTAAGGAATTCAGCAAAATCTAAGTTTAGGAGGATCGAAATAGAAAGATCTCACATGATAATTTTAAAGGAGTGTAAAAAAATATGAAGAACAGCGTACAAAGTACATGGGTTAAATAATGTGTTAAATACATTAGATGGGCAGAAATAATTCTTCGTGTCATAACGTTGTTCAAAGACATGGGTTTTTATGTGAACCTACGAGCATTGGATGGGCCTTATTATAATCAATCTTGGCAGGAAGTTTGGGCAACAAGTTCGAAATGTGCGAAAGCCTATGACCAAACGATTTCAAAATTCCCTTTTGCAATTCATGTTAACTTTTTGTATGATTATATCTGTTGAGAGTTGACTGGTTGACTGTCCAATGGTTGTGTCCATTAGATGTGAGCATGGTTCTCGGGAAAAACCTAAAATCGGAGACTGGTGAGAACCTATCGGGTTTTGGGTTTCATACTTTAAAAATTGAAGAACCTATTTTGACGGATATATTCCAGATTTTAGGTAAGTAGAATCTGAAATAGTTTTTGTGTTTTTCTTAGTCTATGTCTTCGCATGATCCAGTGGTATTGCATAACGATTGATGATGAATATATAATCCAGAACCACTAGTCTGAGTTTTTATTTTATGACTGAGACTTTTACTTTGTTAATAATTTATATTATTCGTGTGTCTAAATATAAATTATTGTCAGTAAATTATAACTCAAGTGATAGTCATTAAAGGTGATGATTCACTGTAATCGTTCAATTAATATTGCAGGTGGAATCTAGATAGACCCTAGAATAGATCATGAACCTGTGACAGGATAGGCTTTAGGTTTCATGTGAAATTTGTATGGAACCTAGAACCGCTTATTACTAGTGCCCACTGAATTATTCTAACCTTATATAATGTATTTCTGCATTCAAATGTTGTATATAAACGTATTCCTTCTTTCAGATGTTGTTCCCTCTTTCCTGTATGTTTACTTTGAGAGAGTTTTGGGAGGCTTGACTTATATCTTGGGAGTTATTTGCTTGCATCTAATAGTTGAGGGAAAATTGTTCAAAAAGTCATAAATCTATTGCATTTTTGCTAATTCAGTCATAAACATTTCAATTTTGCTAATAAAGTTCAAAACATTTTCACATTTTACCAATTAAATCCATCTGATCAGCTGAAAATCACTAACATTGACTCCAGTAGTATCACATAGGATGGTTGATGACGACCTAGGCAATTCTTTATAAATTTTATAATTTTTTTTCTTTTTCTATTTCTTTCTTTCTTTTTCTTTTTTTCCTTTCAAGTCCGGAGAGGGTCACACCAACCCTCGGTAGTCACGAGCAAGGGCCACAGCACCGGGAAAAGTGTCAAAAAAGTCCTAAACCTTTTGCATTAATGCCAATTTAGTATTAAATCTTTTTTTGGTGTCAATTCAATCCTAAACATTTTGCATTTATGCCAATTGAGTCTTAAACTTTTTTTTGGTGCTAATTCAGTTTTAAATCTTGTGCATTGGTACCAATTTAGTCTTAAACATTTTGCATTTGTGCCAATTCAGTCTTAAACCTTTTGCATTTGTGCCAATTTAGTCCTTAGACATGTGAATAGCTATTAGCCGGAAGGATTGAAATGACACAAATGCAAAAGATTTAGGACTGAATTGACACAAATGCAAAAAGTTTAGAATTGAATTAGCACAAAAAAAAAGGTTTATGACTAAATTAACACAAATGTAAAAGGTTTAGGATTGAATTGGCACTGCAAAAAGATTTAGGATTAAATTGTCACAAATGCAAAAGATTTATGACTTTTTTGACACTTTTCTCTCACGACACCCTTGCTGGTGGCGGCAAGGGCTTCGTAGCCCTCGCCTAATCTGAGTGATGGCTATGACCCTCACCTGTAGCTAGTGAGGGTCAACTGGCCCTCGCTTGTACCGGCTTGGGTTGGCTAGCGGCCCTCGCCAGGCTTGGAAGAAGAGAAAGAAAAGGAAAAAAAGAAAAAAGAAGAAAATTAAAAATTGAAAAAATATTATAAAAAATTGTTTACGTTAGCGCTGGTCAGGACGTGCCATGTAAGATGGCCGACGTCCACATTAGTGATTTAATACTCAATTGAAAAAATTGCAAAGTTTAGAACTAAATTGACGAAAGAGTAATAGATTTATAACGTTTTGAACAATTTTCCCAAAAGTTGATCCATTTATTGCCTTAGGAAAATGATTTTCGCACGTCTCTTAGTCAATAACAGGTCTTTTTGCTACTTCCTTTTCTTACAAATGCTTAAGTATGTGGAGAGTGAAGATTAACACACCACACTCACGTCGGCATTTTCATCAGTGTTCCCTATAGAAATGTCCTGATTTTGGCTATGGTTAGTTACGCTGAAGTCTAAAGTTGATGAGCTTGTTATCTTGACACCTCTAAAGTATGAAAGTTTCTACGCATAAGGTACATCGTAAATGATCGAGACAAAATCTGATCGTAAATTTGTTTACGACATGGATCAAACTCGTGACATCGTTGAGCACAAGAGATTCCTTCATCGTTTGGGTTGTCACCCATGGCGTTCGACTGTTGCTGCATGCATCAACTTGTGCTTTCTTGGGGCCCCCCATAAACTTGCCTAACTAGACATTTGGCCCCCAACGAAATTTATTTCCCTCAGAGGATGTCGGCTGTTTGTCTGGGCAATCTCTTCTCTTCAAGATCGACGGCTAACATGTAACTTCAAATCATTAGCCTTTTTCGGTCATTATGAGCTATTCCAACCCAACACTGGGAAAAACCAAAATATAAACCCGAAAGCTTCAAATCCACTTCAAGCGATCCATAATCACTCGTTCTGTCCTAAAGCTACTCACATGAACATTTGACAAAGAGAAAACTCGTAGCGCATGCAAAAAGTACGTACACGCTAGTGATATCATCTCATTCATTGCTCTCTTTCTTTCGTTTCTCCGAATCATTTGCTTGGCCTCAATGCAACTGAGACAAACGTGGGATGTTTCTTGCTGTCTAGTATTTTGGATCCGAGTGGACCAGAATCCATGGTTCCAAGATGGGCCACTTGTATGGATAAGTAAGATGGACCATCCAAACTGAGATCGGACTAGACCGATCGGTATGGTCTGGTTATCGAGAATATTGATCCGATTCTCAGTTTCTAAAAGTAGTACTTGTTTCCGGGCGGTCCGGTTCCCGATTCTAGGGTGGGAACTGGACCGACAAATATATATTTTTCTAATTTCTTCATACATATATCTATTTACTTTTAAAAAAATTTTAAAAGAATAAAAAACCTAATCTAATTTCTCAAATTCATTTTTGCCTTTATCAATAAGTGATTAGTCTCATTAGAACTGGTCCACGGTCCCAAAACTAGGCGGTCCGGTTTTCGATCTTAAAAACAGGGAACCAGTCCTCCCGATCCAGTTTTCGATTCTTGAATTGGATCGGACCGAACAAGAAACCGCTCGCCCCTAGTCACTCGTGCATGTGAAGCAAGAAGTCCCAGCTGTTCTGTGGCTACGAATTGGCAAAACTTTTGTAGGTTGGAAGCTTGAAGTTATGTGCATTAAATAGATGGTTATGGTGAAAAAACTTTGCTTATTGGGCTGATCAAAAGATGATGCTGAGAAGTACACGCATTCGTTCGACCGAGGATCCATTTATATACTTATTTTAGTTGGGCTGATTTGGGAAGAGGTCAATTTCCAGTTTGTTTTCCCTCGTTTATTGTGTGTTTGGTTTGGTCACTGAGTGAGAAATGACTTTGCTGCTGCGAAGTCAAAAGCCAGCTGGGGTTGTCCCCGAATTGAATTTCTCGTACCTGTCAACCAGCCATGCATTGCCCTAGCGATACATCAAATAAATGTATGGGACACCTTACAGGGTATAACGTAAGAACTTTGTCCTTTTTGGTCAGCGCGTTTTTGGATGCACGTCATATTCGTGTACTGAATCCGAAATCATTAATTTTGCTTCCAAAACTAGCTCGTGTCCCAACATTTAAGAAATGCTTAGCAATTGACTTTTACTTATTTCAATGAATCTTGCGAAAACACTCCAGTGAAATTTAGTGGAGAAGCTAATATTTCTAGCATTGCTCGTCGGAGTAGTCAGCCTTATGAAGCGAATGCGATTGGGGTGTATTTCGTGTATGTAATGCAGCGGTCATTAATAAATCATGATATTATTCAAGATAAGTGTTACTTACACCAAAAACAACATATTGAAAAACCTTTTGTCTCTCCTCTGATCCCTTTCTCACTCTTTTTGCAGTCAGTGCAACATTGCCGTTGCCTCCACCCCCATCGTTTTTATTATAGCTACTCCACCGTTACTATTACCTTCATCGCTGCTCCATGCCGGCATCACCTTCGTTGCTTGCCATCGGCGGCTACAAATTGACCTCAATCTAGGGTCTCAAGAGGACCAAGAACTTTGTTCCATGACCTTTTATGGAGAGAGAGGGATTGAATTGGCCGCCGTATAATAGATTTATGATTTTTTTAGTAGTTTTCCCAAAAGAAAATCATTCTTAATGGCTCAGGTCACTAAACTTGCCAGAGCATGTAGATAGGTCCTCCAAGGTACATCCCAAATTGAACCAAGTTTTCATAGACACATCTAAATTGCATGCACTTCACCCGAAATATTCACAAAAAACAGCCACTTTCAATTTCATAAAGCACATAACAAATATCCACGATGGTCTTGTAGCCCAAATCTTATACAAACCCAAAGCAAAACCCAAATCCAATTTCATACACAACATGAAAGTGATGGCTTGGATATAAATATCACGCGAATGCGTAGTGCACATGCACCCACATGTGTTAGCAGTTGCGCACTAATCCGCTGGGGACACTTTCGTGTCTAAGTAGGCATTAGCCAGCTTTCCCATTGATGAGAAGTGGGAGGATCACGGCTGGTTCACATTGATCTCTCCTCCTTTCTTGGAGTAGGAACTAAAGATGGAGGGGGCTTCAGAGACTCGTTTGCGTAATTAATTCTCTAAACCATGAGGCCATCGACATCATTTGAGCGAAATTTTTTCTTCGCCAAAGATATTAACTTGGACGTGGATTCTCTAAATTTAAAGGACTTACGTCTTAAATTTACATTCTTGAGGCATTGACACTTCGCCAAAAAAGTAATTGGACTACTAGAGCTCACTACCCCCCATCCCCACAACCCCAGGTTAGGGCTCACTGGCCTCGCGTTAGAGCTTGCAACGTCAGGTCATAAGCTGCAAGCTCAAATCCAACTTCGCTGGCCTCGCCAATTTTGGCGGTCGCAACCACCATGAACCCCTTTGCCTCGTTGATAGAGGGAGCGACGGAGAAACGGTGACAAGTGCGAGACCCATCAGGGATGACTTATGGGGGCTGAATGGTGCAACAACGGGAGGGCTGTGACGGCAAATCGGCAACGGAGGTGGGGTGCGATGACAGAGGCCGATGGGCGGTGGAGAGAGAAAGACAGGACACAATACTAATCTTCATGTTTAGAATTCTCGACGTGAATTCTGAAAGACAAAATAATTATGAGCGATTTGATGGTTCTGATGTATTTCCTAACTAGAAAGGACTTCAACCCATTATGAACTGATTTAATTGCCCATATAATTTGGTTCAGGTCACATTCATAGAGGAGGGAACCACATGAGATGCTTATCAAGGGAAAATGAAAAAGTAGTCTTTTGACTAATCTCTTTTCTAACAAGCATTTTTTTTTTTCACTTTTCGCGTACACTAGACATCCATTGTGGTGCAAGAAAGTTTTCTCGCTTTAAATCTAAACACATCACAACTTCAGTATATCAAAAACCCTAATTCTAATTCATTGTTGATGGGATTGTGTCAAGTGACCTCTCATAATAACAATGATATTCACGTTCAAGAACTCACGTTTGTTCACGGGAAATAAGATGTTGCAAATTAGCTACGTCCTAATTTTTCATTTTGGAGTAATTTGGCAGTACATAATCTAAACATTAACATGCGTTTTTTTAGGAGGTTCTGTGCAAACATTACATATGAGTTGTCCGATAAACGGTTTGGTACGATTCGAAGCCATCAAATTCAACTGCACAAAAAAGAATCGCTGGATATGTGAGGCCACTCCCTCCCTTCTCTAATCCTTTACACCTCTCACATGGCCTTTGTCTAATGCTGCCTAGCCACGGGCCATAGAATGACACACGGTTTTCAACGTTAGAAATCTAGTCTAGGACTCAATTGAACTTTTTTTTTTTTTTTTTGCAAAATACTAAAGACTTAATTGATCAAAATAATATCCGAGGCGTGAATCGATCCATGGCCGAAACGTTAAGAATTGATTCATACACTTGTCCCCTCACCTAAACCTAAGTGTGCAATCTTGTCCCACGACGGTGACCCACGAGCACATGATGGATGTGGGGGAGGAGAGGCATCATCACCATGGTTTACGTGATCGAACTTCTAAATCTCGAGCGGTTTCGATGGGGGTGGTAATCATGCATCGTTCAACAACACATCACCCCCAACCAACGCGTACTGACCAGCAGCGATGCGACACGTGGACAACTTGCCCCTCTGGCACGAAATTATTACGCATTGGCTTACGCGCCTGGATGTGGAAACGGTGATGGCGTGGCGGTCCGCTGGTCAAACCCGCTGTTTCCCCAGGTTGTCAAACTGTTCAGTATTCAATGCCCACTGCTTATCTAACAAATTAATTGTCCGTTGAAGTAGTTGCACCCTCTCTCTCAAATATACTTTACTTTTGTGAATTACTTGACAATAAAAAAAAATTATATGAGAGTTTACTATGAAATTGGAAAATGTTAATAAGGTGCCCTAGGGCAAATGACAACGATCTTTAAGTGTACGTTTGAAATTTACATTTTTATATTTGAAGTAGGGGATTTCTTGATATGTGTTTCTTTCAAATTATCCAAATGCGTGGATATGGGTTTTATCATTTGCGGCGGTCATAACTGGTGTTCTTGAAGAACTTGTTAACAAAACCTGTTATTATTTTTATACAAGTCTGTCAAAATATAATTTTAATATGTAGCGGATACAGTTACAATATAAAATTAATTTCTTGCACTGCTCTAATAAATATCAAGTTTCAAGTTGGTATATCCAAGTTAGAAGTTTCGATTCCGATTTCTTGTATATCCCTTTCACCCACCTATGAACTTCATTCTTTACATACGCCTTGGATTTTAAAATCCTTGATCTCTAGGTCTTAGAATTTAGGATCACACTTTTGACCTTTATCGTTAAATCAATTTTCACATGAAAAGAAGTGTTCTATAATATCAATATATTCCGATGCAAATCCGGTTGCTGAGAAATTTTTTGGAGCATTCAAATAAGCTGAAACATAGTCAGCAACCCCAGGAGAAGCCAGTTTGATGAAGATTTACGTGCGAGTTTTCAAGAAGATATCGAGATGTGATGGATATTTTATAATAGATATTTAAATATAATTTTGATATCATTGTCCAGAATATTGAGTTTAGGGAATTTTTATTTGAAAAAAGGGCTTTTGATTTGCTGCTATTTCGAAGAATTAGGGATTCGATAGTTCGTCCTTTTTAGGGCACAATTTTCTCTATTATAAATAAGTGCTATATATCAAGAATGGATAGCGTCTTCATTATTAATCAGTATCCATTCGAGAGAGAACTTTTTCTTGTGTTGTGAATTTAGTTTTCTTCTAAATTAGTATTTCCTACATTTTCACCACGTCATATTCTTCTCATCATATTTTGAGAGAAAATACGCCGGTGGACAAAATTTCAGGAGGTACATAGGTTTTCAGCACATGGCAGCCTCCCCAGTTAGGGTTCTCTTGTAATTGGAACACATCACAACCTCATTCATCGATAAAATTCTCAATCCGGTTTTCCACATTTTTAACAATTTTTTGCAGTTTCCTTCTTCATATGCATTGTTTCTCAATGATACTTTACCCGCGGAGCTCGCTAGCATATATTCTAATCCACATCATCAAATCGATTCTCTCGCGAGAGGAAATGTCGAGATATAGAAAACCGTTTTTTACTTCCTAATCCGATAGCTAAAACTTTTGGAGCAAACCATTATTCCTATGATCACAAATGGTACATTTTCCACCTAACCAACGAGGGCCGTGGTCATCCAACCGTCGCCACAACTAGCTGGACACATGTACCAAATTACAAAGGTATAACTTCTCATCTCTCAACAGGTGTTTGACCTCAATCGATCTCAGCAATACGCGTATCGTAACTCCTATACGCTTCCCACGCACTCTATTTAAAGCCACCCCAAGCGCTCCCTATCTTCCCCATGCATTGCTAAGACTCTCTTCTCTCTCTCTCTCTCTCTCTCTCTCTCTCTCTCTCTGCCATTTCCCTCCGTTTGCTTTCGAGACCCCAAGTTCTCGTCCTTTGTGATTCTTCAGGAAACCCCCCTGAAGAAGACACACAGGAAACCCCCCGAAGCTGCAAAAATCTTGTCTTCTCCGCAGAAATGGCCGACCCACAAGAACAGATCAGTCGACAAAACCCAGATCAGACAGTCCCCGTCTCAGTCGAACCTCGAAGCCAAGACTCGAACAGACCATCGAAGCACAAACTCCCGAACTTCCTCTTGTCAGTGAAGCTCAAGTACGTGAAGCTCGGCTACCACTACCTCATCTCCAAAGCCATGTATCTACTCCTCGTGCCACTCCTCGGCATCTCCTCTGCCCACCTGTCGACCCTCACGGCCCGAGACGTGGCCCAGCTCTGGGACCAACTCAGGTTCAACCTCGTCACCGTCGTACTCTGCTCGACCCTCATGGTGTTCCTGGTCACTCTCTACTTCATGACCCGACCCAGAAAGGTCTACCTCCTCGACTTCGCCTGCTACAAGCCCGACCCGGCCCGGATATGCACCCGCGAGACCTTCATGGAGCGGTCGGAGCTCACGACCGCCTTCACCGAGGAGAACCTCGCTTTCCAGCGGCGGATCCTGGAGCGGTCCGGGCTTGGGCAGCGGACGTACCTACCCGAGGCCGTGCTCCGGATCCCACCGAACCCGTGCATGTCAGAGGCGCGGGCGGAGGCTGAGGCCGTCATGTTCGGGGCCGTCGACCAGCTGCTGGCCAAGACCGGGGTCAAGGCTAAGGACATAGGGGTCCTCGTCGTGAACTGTAGCCTGTTCAACCCGACGCCATCCCTGTCGGCGATGATCGTGAACCACTACAAACTCAGAGGGAATGTGTCGAGCTACAATCTCGGTGGGATGGGTTGCAGCGCTGGATTGATTTCTATCGACCTTGCTAAGCAGTTATTACAGGTTTGGTTTCTTTTTTCCTCTCTTTTTTTCTATTCTTCGAAGAATAAGTTTGATAATAGGAACTTTTATGAAGAACACCCTCAGTGTTATCCAAGCAAACAGGGAATGAATACTTTCATTTACGAGCGAAATGCTGAATATAAATTGGGTTATAGGAATTTTATTAGGTTCACTAGTGAATAGCAGGCCATTTTACGTTGATAGTGTGTCATGTAATTTAAAAACATTTCATAAAATATTAGAATCATGACCGAAAAAACTAACTTTGTTTAGGTTGTGCAGACAAAGAAACTTAGGTATTTTATTTCCCCAGTTTACGCTTTGGTTGGTTGGGAAGTGGGAGTTAGTCAATCCAAGATTGATTATGCCACAGAATATAGGTCACCGGATTCAGGAAACAGGAAAGGAGGAAAGAGAGAGTTCTTGTCCTGTTGACTTGCCCTCAGCATTAAATTCACGAGATTGATGGCCTAGGGCACCTACCTTTCACTGAGCTAGAGCCTTAAATTGATCGTTAACTTCCAACTGTATCTGTTCCTACCTACATCTACATCGAGGAATGCAATAAGCAGGACAGTAATAAAGCCAATGGTATATTGGCTTAGCTAAAGTTGAAATAGGACCTTTCGAAGTTATGAATTCGATATATGACAACGGATTTGAATATAAGCTTTGTACATTCTCAATTTACTATCTGTTCTATCTACTAGGTACAAAAGTTTCTAGGTTTTCTTGCTACGGAAATTTAATTTTGGTCTCATGAAAATGAAACCCCGGCCTATTCTTATTACTTCTCTTATGAATCAATCACCAGGTACAACCTAACTCCTATGCCCTAGTGGTAAGCATGGAGAACATCACCCTGAACTGGTACTTCGGCAATGACCGGTCGATGCTCGTCTCGAACTGCCTCTTCCGGATGGGCGGTGCAGCGATCCTCCTCTCCAATCGGTCCTCTGACCGCCGCCGCTCCAAGTACCAGCTCATCCACACCGTGCGCACCCACAAAGGCTCGGATGACAAGAGCTATGGCTGCGTGTTCCAGCAAGAGGATGAGAAGAAGAAGATTGGCGTGTCGCTCTCCAAGGACTTGATGGCGGTTGCCGGGGAAGCCCTGAAGACCAACATCACAACCCTTGGCCCGTTAGTGCTCCCAATGTCAGAGCAACTCTTGTTCTTCACGACCTTGGTCGCGAGGAAGGTGTTCAAGATGCAAATTAGGCCGTACATTCCCGACTTCAAGCTGGCCTTCGAGCATTTTTGCATCCACGCTGGAGGCCGAGCTGTTCTGGACGAGATAGAGAAGAACCTCGAGCTTACCGATTGGCACATGGAGCCATCACGAATGACTCTATACCGATTTGGGAACACGTCGAGTAGCTCATTGTGGTACGAATTGGCCTACTCAGAGGCCAAGGGAAGGATTAGGAAAGGTGATAGGACATGGCAAATTGCTTTTGGGTCCGGATTCAAGTGCAACAGCGCAGTTTGGCGGGCAATGAGGACCGTCGATCCGGCGAAGGAGAAGAACCCATGGATGGACGAGATTCACGAGTTCCCTGTCCATGTTCCGAAAGTGGTGTCCATCGGATCTACTGCGAAATAAGCATGCAGTCGGGATTTTGCCAATATAGGCGAGGCTAATCCGGAAGGATACGTGAACATTAATTGTCCTTTTACCTTGTGTTCATGCACAAGCGTCATTCCAAATCTACTCAAGATTAAACTATTTTTTCGCTTGGAATCGATTCCTGGAAGAAGTGTGCAATTAGCTTTGTAATTGTCCGCATAACCGGTCAAAGCAGGTTTTTTATAGCTGGATTAGTTGAAGAAACTATTGTGCAGTTCACCTATATTGAATAGTTAAATTGAGACTTCGAACTTTATACTCCATGGAGACTTTTAGGTGTTACTACCTCTTGTTGCGACCTTTCTCAAGATGAACCACAAAAAAAAAAAAAAACTAATGGATATTAAGTCTAGAGATTTATATAGAACAAATTTTTCCAAGCCCATACTAACTCTGGGATTTTAATTTAATCAATTTAAACATGTGATTCAATTTATCCACGAGTTGCTACTAATCTATTATGAGTTGATTAAAAAGAAAGTAAAGTGTTATTGCGAACATGAATTAATTTAACTAACAGGGCTATGTGAATTCCATGAACATGCATTAATGAACTAACATGAAATTTAAATGACATGTATTGTATGCAACCCATATGCAATACTAATGAACTGAAAGTATGATTAATCATGAAATAAACCCTATTATTTAACTACGCGTGAGACTATTTTTTGTGTTTTCTTTTTAATAGTTGAAAGACTAAACTCTAGGACACTAAACATGACCAAAGTAACTTTGATTAAAAGACGATTAATGATGCAACCTTAGTTATTTTTGGTATTTTCTTTTTATAAGAATTAAACTATATGATATGCATGACAAGCAATTATTAATTTACATGATGTTATCATTAAAATATTGACCCTAAAACGTGCGGCTTACTAAATGACGCGTACTACGTGACATGCACATTACAAGAGCCATTATTTCTATACCTAAATGCAATGTATATGGTTTGAATGACATTTTACTTATATGAATTCTAAAATTAACATGCATTGCCCTACTGAGTTATGAACGTGCCTTAAATTCTAAGCATGCATGTGACATATTATATGTAATATATACGTGATATTAATAAATTTCACAATGCATTGAAATATGTCTTTTTTTTCCATAATTTGTTTGTATGATTTAATGACAAATTATTTTAAGCAAGCTAAGTTTATCTAATCAATCACGCTTAAAAAACATATGCGATAAACCACCAATCATGCATGAGGTAATACAACCACATGAAAGACCCAGAGCAACTATAACAAGAAGTTACCGTACCAAGGTTGTTTGGCTTCGACCATGCGGAGGACATTGCAATTACGAAGCGAAACAATATAACCGAAACTTGATGTGCCCAGAGAAGTGAGTGACCATGAATAATCAAGGCAGGAAACACGTTCCGCGTGTAAAAGGGAAGCCTCAATATTCCAACATGCAAATCTTAAAATAAGCACAAAATTAGTCAAGAACAAATTGACCTAATAACCTCTCTTGATTTTAAAGTTCCAACATGCAAATCTCAACGTCACTTCCATTGAATTGAGGAATCAAACCGCGGCAAAATCAACGCATGGAATTCAACTATTTAAAGAATTGAAATCTTGGAGTTTGATCAAAAAATAATTCAAGATGACGACTCCATTTGTTTTGCAGAAAATGAATCGTCTAAAAAATATTTTTTTAATACTTGTATTGCTTATAAATTTGAATGAATGAAAAATATTTTCATTTTTATGAAGACATACAGACGTAAATTTTTGCGGATATCTATTGACTAATTAATTCAAGCAATCTTAGCGATTAGTTATAGGAAAAAGTTTTCCAAATCATTCACATTTTTCGCGAAACAAACACAGTCAAAGTACTATTTATTCTTCCAGCACAACCACGGATTGATGACGATTGCTTGAGTTCGCCCAGCAGCGAAGAAGGTGTTCAACAATTCAGCAACGACAGTCATAGGGCGGCCATCGCGCTACGATTCAGTAAGAGGGGCAACTCGGCTTTGGACCGCGAAAGGCGAGAACTTGGCACGCTGGAGAGCTGCTGGTTTCATCGAGGATCTGCCGTGGTTTGTGCTCGGTGATTGCCTTACGGAGGACTCCTTGAACATAAATCGATGACGGTGCGACTGGAAATCCTAGAATGTTGCAGAGAAGAAAATCTGAAATCAGTGGATGAATTTCGGTATTGAGGATGATTCCTTGTCGTCCTCCTTTTGGCAAAGTGTGCCTCCGCCATCGTGTATCGTGTGCATTTTTGAGTCAATATCTTTTTTGAGTCTGGACGATTCCTTTCCTGCGTCTCTTTCTCTGCTTCTTTTCCAATGCGTGTCTTGTCTGGTATGAATTCAGCCCCACCTCCTCTGTATTGGGTCGTGAAATATTGGAGAAAGAGAGAGTGGGAGACCTCATGAGATCTGGGAATCCGTACGTATTTTGGTTCTACCTTTGTGGCCATGTTTTCCTTTTATTATGTTTCTTTATTTGGCTGGGAATATCACTCTTGTATGGCCAATTATGATCTTGTCTTGTTTTCTCTTTTTTCGCATTCCATCTTTGGCCACCGAACCCCTCTCTCTCTCTCTCTCTCCTTTGTGCAATGGTCTATCTCATGCTTTTATGTGCCCAAGTTGTTCTTTTTTTTTTTTAATATTTTCTTTTCTATTCGAGATTGATTAGATGTTACTCTTACCCTATTAAACCATAGAATATGATCAAATATATATACCCTTTTATGTATTTTGAGAACCCTTGCTCCTTAAGTTACTTCCCTAATTTTGAATACTACCCATGCATCTTTCGCACGCAACTCTCGGCTGCTATAATCTTCAATGGGTTTGGTCAAATTTTGTGCTCTTTGTGGGCTTTATCCTAAAAATTCAAGACCTCTCTGCTTGAGTCCATCAACTCTATGCCAATGTAATTTATGTGGGCCTATTGTTACTAAGGCTATTAAATGACAAATGCTCCTATTATGCAATTTAATTATATTTTTTTTGTTAGGAGTTGAGATCGACTCATTGTTTTCTACGTAATGAATGCCTACTTGGGTTGTCAAAATTTAGGGTGTCAACACCTCTTGAATGAGAAAATTACTATAAAAAAAGTCGTGAACTTATTGCATTTATGCCAATTTAGTCATAAACCTTTCAATTTTGCTAATTTAGTCTAAACCTTTTGACAATTTGCTAATTCAGTCCATTCAGTCAATTTTGATTAGAAATTGCTGATGTGGACACCAGCCTTGTCGACACTGTTGTGGACAGTTTTTTTTTTAATTTTTTTAAAAATATTTATATTGTTTTCTTTTATTTTTTCTTCATATTCCTTTTTTTCATTTTGGCTAGTGAGGGTCATAGCCCTTGCCTAGGCCATCGCTGGTCACGGACGAGGGCCACCACGCCCTTGCCCAGTAGAGCCCTCCCCAGATTTGGCGAGGGACAACCTTTGCCCAACCGAGGGGTGGAGCCTTCGCCAAGCAATAACCTCATAAAATGCTCATACCCTTAAAAGTGGATTTTTGCATGATATTTTGCCTATCTAAATCACCAATTTCTATTTTGAAATTTATATAAATCGATAATCTAATGAATTGATTTGGAATTACTTGAGTTTGCTAAAAATGAGAAATATCAGGACGATGAAAGGCAAACCTTATCTTATACACAATCCCTTATTATCCACTATGAAATGAGTGGAAAAATTCCATGTCCTCAAGGTAAAGCGTTTTCTTACGAAAGGTATGCACACTGAAATGATGAGAGGCATTCCATTTTTCTATCCTAAACACTACAAGTAAACTGTTATTTAACCCATTTTCACCTGAGTATTTGGAGAATTCTTTTAAACTATTCCTATCAAGAACCACCTCACATTGGGGCAGAATGGAGGTATAATTGACATTACAAGGTGAGAAGAATGGATAGACCTTTCTTGTCCCCACTTGAATCAATCTTTGGGTATCTTTATTGCATATGAATTCAAATGAGAATTTAAGTACCTTAAGATGACGAGGAGATTTTTTTTTTCTATCGTACACACTCTTATCCCTTGTACAACCCAATTAAGCTTTGCCAATTCATTTCCCCACCCAGTTGATGATCATCCTCAACATTGAGACAAGGCACATGAGTTACCACGATGAATCAACATAATCTAAAGCATTGATTGAAGATGAAGATCCCGAGAAGTCAAAATGTTGAACTGTTTATGAGCCAATCGAAATGAAAATTAGAGTTTGATAAGTCTTTAAATTTTTTGCTAGGAAATGTGTTGTGAGAAAATTCCAAAAAATGATAGAAAAAATGAAAGGAAAAAAAGAGAAAGAAAAGTGAAAAAGAAATAGAGAGAAAAAAGAGTAGAAAAAGGTTGATGTGAAGCCCAATTGACAATGGACATGAAAAGTCAAAAGTGTTTGTTAAGAGTGTGAAGATCGACCCCAATGTGAAGGCGGTGATTTGACAAAGTCTTCGAAAAATCAGTGTTGGACTCTTGCGGCCAATGAAGTATCAACACGAGAAGACAATCCATAGAGAAGGAAGAATACAAGAGATCACTAGCTTCAAACCCTTGAAAGTGTTGGACTTTGGGCCCGTTTGGTTCGGCTTTGGGGGAATACATTTGAGGAAATGCAAATACCTTTATACTAAATGGATTTTTAAAAATACAAGTAGTATTTGGTAAGTATTTTTTAAAATCAACTTAGGCTAAAGGACTTTTGCTAAATAAAAAAAAAAAAGCTCAAAACGGCAGCCACTGCCGCCAGCCAGATCTGGTCGCCGGCCAATCGCTGACGGCCAGATTTGGTCGTCAGCGACCCTCAGGCGGCGGTCGCCCGAGGGTCGCGCGACCTAGGCAACACTTGGCCTAGGTCGCGCGACGCTGGCGACACCCGAGGTCCGGCGACCCCGGGCAGCGGTCGCCGGGGTCACGCAACCCCGGGCGGTAGTCGCTAGGGTCGGGCTAGCCCTTAGGCGGCGGGCGTCGGGCCTCGGTCTACTGTTCATGAACAGTGCAAGTTGCATTCCGAAAATGCAACTTTCCAAAGTACATCCGAAAGAGCATTGGTCAAAGGTCCCTTGGGGAGTATTGGAAATGCAATTGCATCTCCCCAAAGTGAGTAAAAAAATTTGCCAAACGCCATTTACATTTAGCCAAGGGACTTTAGAGCCCAACTAAGCATTGCAAATACTGAACCAAACGGGGCCTTTGTCAGATTGGTAAGGCCAATACCGTTTTCCAAAAAACTCAAACCCTTGTCAACGAGATCGATTGTTTTTCAATTTTCCCACTTCGGTGGATGGGACAAAGCAGCCATCTAAATGAGAGTGAGCGAAAACACTCTTTCTAATTGAAAGTTTTTTCATTTAGCATTTTCAAGAATTCCACTTTATGAATAAAAATTATCTTAGTGCTAATTCTCCCAAGTGGAATTTGTGATGCAGAGATGGTGAAATCCTTATGCATAAACCTCAATTAAATTGAATCTTGAAGTATGTGTTCTAGAATAGTTTTGGTTTTATATTTTTTTATGAATACAAATATACTTGCTATAATCATATTTGACAGGTAATGTTTCCATGAAGATTAAATAGTTCCCACATATGTCTGGCAAGTACATCATTACCCAGACTTACTTTAAATTGATAATTCAACAAAAAATTTTAAATGCTTGTGGTTATCCAAGTGTTTGAATGTTTCAAGTACTTGTGTGGTTATCCAGGTGCTTCCTCCTCAAGCCACGTTACTCGTGCAAGTGCTTGTTTATATCAATTTTCAAATATTTGTGGTTATTCAAGTATTTAAATGTTTTAAGTACTTGTGGTTATCCATGTGCTTCATTTTCAAACCCTGTCGCTTGTACAATTTCGTATACGGAAATTTTCGAATAATTTTGTTATTCTATTGGTTTGAATGTTTTACGTACTTGTGGTTATCCATGTACGTTCTTTTTAAGCCCCGCCGCCTGTGCAAGTGCTTGTTTCGTGAAATTTTCAAATACTTGTGGTTATCCATGTGTTTGAATGTTTTGTTTTTGTTTTTTCTTGTCTTTCTTCTTCTTTTCTTCCAATTCTGGGCCAGCATACAAAAAATAAAAACTTAGAAAAATTAAAAAATGGAAAATTTACTTACGTCAGTGCCGCCCGTGTCACACGATACATTTGGCGTCCACGTCAGAACTTTTCAGTTAAAATTGGCCAAAAAGACTATATTGGTAAATTGTTAAAATGTTTATGACTAAATTCACATAATCAAAAGGTCTAAAACTGGCTACCGTACAATAGATTTAAGATTTTTTTGGTAGTTTTCTTGACAAAGTTCCGTTATTGATGGCTCCAATCACTACACTCGTCAGAGCATGTAGATCGAGTCCTACTACTTACATCCCTAATTCAACCAAGTTCTCATTGATACATATAAATTGCGTGCACTTCACTTGAAATATTCACAAGAAGACAATCACTTTCAATTTCATAAAGCACATATCGAATATCTGCGATGGTCCATATTTAGTCCAAATTTTATACAAACCCAAAAAAAGAAAAGAAAAGAGAAATACAAAGCAAAACTAAAATCCAATTTCATTCATGACATGAGAGTGATGGCTTGGATATACATATATACACATGCGAATGCATATTTGACATGCACCCATTTGTTGTGTTAGCAGTTGTGCACTAATCTGCCGGCGACGCTTTCTTGTCTAAGTAGGCATTGATATTGCTAGCAGGGATCACCTAGAAGAGGTGAATAGGTGATCTTAAACAATTTTTATGAAATTAAGCGAAAATGAAATATCACAGTTGAGTTTGAATAAAATTCAGATTCAAAACAGTTTATATAAACAGTGCTCCTGATGTGCAGTGTGTAAAGTAACAGAAGAGGGATAGAAAAACTGCACACAAATTTAGTGGTTCGGCTTTAGATAAGCCTACGTCCACTCTCCCACGCTGATAGCCTACTGGCTGGATTTCATTATGTAATCAAGAGGAAATACATATTCTGAGTGATAGCACTCTTGTGTATGATAGGACTCTCTATCTCACACAATCACTCTTACAAAACGTCTCTCAAGATCTTAATATTTGGCACAAGAAAGACAAGAGGAATGATCGAAATATGCTTAGATTTTGGACTTGTTGATTCTTGATTTCGTTCTTTTCCTTCTGCTCCTCGTTGAACTCCTTTTATACTCCTCCACTACCAAACTAGCCGTTGGATAGTCTTCAGAGGATCATCTTTCAATACTCACCCTTTGACAGATTTGTATAAAATGGATTGAGTAGCCGTTGGTTGACAAAATTTGAATCCCGCTAATTCTAGTCGTCCATACAATCAGAATCTTGATTTCCATAAGTAAATTTTTATCCATTGTAATGTATTCTTGTTATAGTATTTGATTGTCAATCAATTATAGCCGTAGATTGAAATAATCAAAACTTTCCTTCTGTAAAATCCATACCAAATCACTAACTGTTATGTTTCGGTCTGAATGAGTTTTGCTTCTGCGTCTGCGTCTGCGTATGCGTAACTTTTGCGTATGCATAACTTCTGCGCCTGCATTTCTCATTTTGACAGCTTGTAAAGTCTGAAATGATTCTTTTTGAGCTTCCAGAATATATATACCTAGAAGAAAATGGTTCATAATAAGTATCATATTAATAATAATATAGAAAGTTTTGTCAACTTCAAAATCATTAGGAGCTTTTTTCAACAATCTCCCTCTTTTTTATGGCAACAAAACTTCCTTGCAGATTGAATCAGTTTGAAATTAAATTGAGATAAATAATCATATTAAGCACATGAGGCATAGATTGAGATTGAAAAAGCAAACTCTATTAAGATCTGTGTCTTTTTCTTCTTTTTGTATATAACCTACATAAGATGTTAGTATGGTAATTTATCTGCATATAATTTCTCCCCCTTTTTGTCATCAGCAAAAAAAAAATAGTAATAACAATAAAGCATTGATAGAAACTATCCAAACAGTCTAAAAAGAATTGTTAAAAGATTACATGACCAATTTTCAAAAGAGGATAAAAAGCAGGCTATTTCTTGGATGGAGTTCGAACACGTTGAAAATTTTCCAAGATGGAGACAGTTTCCTCAATTTTCGAAGAACATTGACCAATAGCTTGCTCTATGTTGGTTGAGCATAGAGCAATAGCTTCCTCAAGTTTTGCTTTGTCTGTTGCTGCCTAAAGACGTTGAGTCTGATAGTTTTCCTCAACAATTTTCTTTAGAATATTCATGTCTTGTTCAAGTGTAGCTTGTTTGACTTTGATTTCCAACAAAAGGTTGAGAATGGTCTGATTTTCTGAGGGCTGTTCCTAGACATTGGCTTGTTCAGTCTGATTGATCCCAGTTTCTGCTTCTGTTGGAATCTTCCCCTGAAAAGGTGCATGTTCTGCAAAAGCATGTTCTTCAGTATTAAGGGAAGACTGACTTACATTTGTCCTTGGTGGAGAAATATATTGTGTCATTTGAAGCAGATTAGAGTCTTCAGTTGTTGGTTCTGAAGCTCTTATAACAGGTATTTGGGCTTGAACTTGTGCAATAGATGTTGGTTCTGAAACTTTGGCAGTAGGTGTTGGTTCTGAAACATGTGCAACTGATACCGAGACATGACCTGGACCAACAGTATGTCCTGTTTCAAGATGTTCAGATTCTTTATCCTCATCTCTTAGAATAAGTTTTCTTTTCTTTCGATACACCATCAAAGGATTTGAAGAAGCACTCTGCTTGCTTGCATTTGCTGATCCTGCTTTCTTTCTTGCTGCTCTCTTAGTTTCTTCATTCTTATTCACAATTCTTACTTCCGACTGATGAATAGACTTTCCTTTTTCTGCACTGTAAATAGCAACTTTCTCTTTTCGATAGTCAAATTGCTTCATATGTATCTTGGTGAGCATATTTTTTCCAACATGCATTACATGAACAGGAGTCTTGCACAAATTATTAAGAGTAGTGATATTCAAGAAATTAAATATCCTACTGATGAGAGCGCCATAAGGGAGTTATCCCTTATCTTTCATAACTGTTCTGTACATGTGAAATATGATAATATGAGGAAGAGAAAATTTTTGCCCATTCAAAATTGCCCATATAAGCTTGATCTCATATTTGGATAAGTCTGTTTTAGAAGCAGCTTTAGGCCTCAAACAGTTTATAATAATCTTATGTAAGATCATTGTTCTTCTGGTGAAATCTGAATAAGAGATTAGACGTTTAGGTCCTTTGGCAAATGCTGGATTTTCTGATGCAGCTTTAGAAGCTTCCTCTAAACTCACTTCAAAAGGAGTAAATTTGTGATTATCGACACCAATAATCCGAGCTAGAGTTTCCATTTTGAGATCATAAGACTTGCTTCCGACAGTGAATTGAAAACGATTTGGTGACAAGATTGAGAGATTTAAGTAAAAATATGCAATTAGTTATGCATATGTGTGTGCAGATTGAAAGCAAAATTCTGTCATACCCAATTTCTCAAAAAAAATGTTGCACAGTAATGCCAACTTGATTGAGATAATCAAAATCTACAATGTGATGCTGCATCATTTATCTATTCAACAGCAGTTTGTAGTATTCATGGTGAATTTTAGATAGAAACAAACCTCCGCTGCCCTTTTCACCATAAGCAATGCCTAACTTCTTGCATAAATTATAGTAAAGTCTAGCATCTTCATCGATTGTAGCCTTAGAATCAGAGGGCGATTTAGGGCTTGTCTGAACTGGTTTTCTTTGAGATGAAGTAGACGATTCTCCAATCTTTGCTTTGCCTTTACTAAGAGTACTTTTGGAGTGAGAGATACTATTAGGAAGCAAATGAGTGTAACAACGAACTAACTCTTCTTCAGATCGAAAGTTGTTATCTTTTAAACATTGACGAAGAACCAATTTAGATGCACTACCCCTTTTCAAAAGTTTGTAAGCTTTCCATACTTGTTTGATGTTTGGGAAGCAAAAATCAGATTTACTCGAATCTTTTGGAGTAGACAATGATCATGGTGCTTGTTGCGTCACTTCAGAAGATTCATTGTCATGATCTGAATCTGTATTAGAAATATCCATGAATTCTGGCTTTTCTGATGACTTGATGTCTCTGTTTAGAATCCTTGTTGATCGTCTCTTGAAAGACATTGTGATCAGTAAAAAGATGTGATCTTGGAGAAGGGGGAGGAGGAGACTCGGAGTATCGTAATGGTCGGGAGAGAAAAAAGGTTCGTACTGAAATGGTTTTTAAGAAGAGAAGAACGATATATATATATATATATATATATATATATATATATATATATATATATATATATATATATATATATATATATATATAGCAAATAAGATATTGGTAAAAGTTATAAGAGGCTATCATACAAATATATATATATATATATTAAGCACAAACGATCAAATAGATATATTTGAATATTTACCTGATTTGCTTTCCAAAATTGATAAATATGAAAATATTATGCTAGAAATACCAAAAATATTCCTCGCAAAATTTGAAATTAAGGACATACCTTTCTTTGTGAGTCTGAAATAGACATTCAGACGGAGAACATTGAATCTGAAAAATTCATGTCTAACAAATACTTCAAGAAAATGGATAAGTAATGCACAGTTTATTTCTAATATACTTAAATGAAGACTTATCAAGTAGTTTTATGAATATATAAGCTAATTGATTCTTAGAATCAATGAATTGAATATTCACATCACCATTATGAACATGGTCTCTAATAAAGTGATGCTTGATTTCAATATGCTTGGCACGTGAATGAAGAATTGGATTCTTGGTCAAATTGATAGCACTTGTGTTATCACATTTGATTGCAATACTTGAATCTTCAATAGCAAAGTCTCATTATTGCTGCTTCATCCATAGAATCTGTGCACAATAACTTCCTAAAACCACATATTCTGCTTTTGCTGTAAAAAGTGCAACTGTGTTTTGCTTCTTTGAGTACCAGGACACCAACATATTTTCAAGTGGTTGACATGTACCTGTAGTACTTTTCCTATCCACTTTACATCCAACTAAATCAGCATCAGAATAACCAGTAAGAATAAAATCTGAATCTTTGGAATACCAAAGACCTAACATTTGATAAGTTTCACTGTATTTGATTATTCTCTTGACTGCAGAAAATGTGATTCTCTTGGGTCAGATTGAAATCTTGCACACATACAGACATTAAACAATATATCAGGTCTAGATATAGTAAGATATAACAATGATCCTATTATGCTTCTATATATCTTATGATCAACATTTTTACCATTTTCATCTTTGTCCAGTTTGGATGTGTGAGACATTGGAATATCTATTTTCTTGCAATTCTGCATTCCAAATTTCTTGACAATCTCCTTTGCATATTTTTCTTGGCAAATGAATGTACCAACTTTGGTTTGTTTCACTTGTAGGCTAAGAAAGAATGTCAATTCGCCCATCATACTTATCTCGAACTCATTCTGCATATTCTTTGAAAATTCTTTGCAAAGTAGCTCGTTAGACGATCTAAAAATGATATCATCAACATAAATTTGAACGATTAAAAAATCCTTATCTTATCTCTTAATAAATAAGGTTGTATCAACCTTATCTTTTCTAAAGTCATTTTGCAGAAGGAAATTACTCAACCTCTCATACCAAGCACGAGGTGCTTGTTTGAGACCATAAATGGCTTTTTTGAGTCTATAGACATAATCAGTCTTCCTTGGTTCTTTAAAACCAGATAGTTGTTCCACATATACTTTTTTTTTTTATATATCCATTCAGGAAAATACTTTTCATGTCCATCTGAAACAATTTAAAGTTATGGAAATAAGCATAAGCTAATAGTAGCCTAATGGCTTTTAACCTGGCAACTAGTGCATAGGTTTCATCATAGTCAATGCCTTCTTCTTGAGAATAGCCTTTTGCAACCAGTCTTGCTTTATTACTTGTGACTTTCCCTTTGTCATCCAGTTTGTTTCTCAATACCCATTTTGTTCTAATTACCGGATGATTTTTGGGTTTTGGTACAAGTTCCCATACTTTATTGATTCTGAATTGCTGAAGTTCCTCCTGCATAGCTTCGATCCAGCTTTCATCTGATAATGCTTCACCAACTTTTTTTGGTTCAATTTCTGATATCAATGCCAAGCTGCTAATGTTCTCTTTGCATTTAGATCTAGTTTTGATACCATCTTCTATTTCTCCAATGATGAGGTTCTTCGGATGACTGGATTTATGTTTCCAGTTTCTATCAAATATTTCATTTTGAATATCATCAGCTTCTAAAGGTTTTGATTGAGTTTGGATTATTTCTTCTTTTCCATCATCTACGAACTTTGGATATTCTTGTTGGGCTTCAGATAATTCAGATTCATTTTTGTGAATCTGAATATTTTCATCAAACCTTACATTCATTATTTCTTTCACAGTCTGAGAATTCTTGTTGAAGACCATGTATGCCTTACTCGTAGTAGAATATCCAAGGAGAAATTCTTCATCTGCTTTCTCATCAAACTTATTAGAGCGGTCATTGGGATTTTTAAGAATAAAGCATTTACAACCAAACACACGAAAGTATAAAATGTTGGGCTTTCTACCTTTGTAAAGTTCATAAAGGGTTTTCTCAAGAATGAATATAAGAAAAGCTTTGTTAATGATATAACAAGCTGTAAAAACTGCATCTGCCCAAAACTGAAAGGGAATCTTGCTTTCAATTAACAGAGATCTTGCCATTTCTTGCAGAGAACGATTTTTCCTTTCTACAACACCATTTTGTTCTGGTGTATAGGGAGTAGAAAAATTGTGTTGAAAGCCATTTTCCTCACAGAAATCTGAAAAGTTTTGATTATCAAATTCTCTCCTATGATCAGTTTTAATGCAGGAAATGGTATAGCCTTTTTCATTTTGAACTCTTCTTGCAAATTTTGAAAAATATGAAAATCCTTCATTTTTATGAGCAAGAAAGAATACCCATGTAAATCTAGTGAAGTTATCAACAATAACCAAACAATATTTCTTATCACAAATACTTTATGTTCTGGTTGGTCCAAATAAATCCATATGAAAAAGCTGCAAAACACGGTTAGTAGAAACATGATGTATAGACTTAAAAGAGTTTCTTACTTGTTTCCCCAAGCTGCAAGCATTGCATAATTATGTTTTCTTGTATTTCAAATCTGGCAAATCTCGAACCAATTTCTTGTTTGAGATTTTTGAGATTTGTTTCAAACTGTCGCGTTATAGATCTTCATCCTCTTTGATTGAGATCAAGCAATAAGTAGAGTCTGGATTGACATCTAGAAGATAAATATTGCTGTGTCTTCTTCCAGTGAACATTTGAGAATAATTTTTGCTTGTTCCTGAGTATGTATCTTTTTGAAAGTTGATTCTGAATCTTGAGTCACATAATTGGCTTATACTTATCAAGTTGTAGGTGAGTCTTTTTACCAATGACACGTCATTGATCTTGAGTCCACCAATTTCAACAGTTCCTTTGCCAACTATTTTTCCTTTGTTATTTCCTCCAAAGAAAACTTTTCCACCATTCAGACTTTGTAGTTCAACAAATATACTTGGATCTCCTGTCATGTGTCTAGAATATCCATTGTCTAGGTACCACTTCCTTTTTCTCTTTGTGGTATCCTACATAAATCACAACTTCTCAAGCTTTCTTTGGTACCCAAATTTGTTTGGGTCCTTGAAAGTTAGTGTAAGCTGTCTTAACAAAGTCTCTTCGTATAGGTCTCCAGACCTTAGGACATTCATTCTCAAAATGCTGTGGATCTCCACATTTTGAGCATTTGAGTGCACTTCAACCAACATGTTTGACAAGATTCTTTTTAAAATGATTTTTATAAACTTGTCGAGGAGGTCTTTGCTTCAATCTCTTTTTGACTTTTGGAAAATCAATTAAACTGTCGCTTTCCTTCATAAATCCGAGGCCAGATTTGTTGTAATAAGGAATTTGTACAGAAAGAATATGCTTCAAGGTTTCTGAACCTTTTGAAAACTTGGAAGTAAGTTTTGAAACTTCAATTTTCAAAACAGCATTTTCTTTGGAAAGAAAATCTCGATTTTCCTTGACTTGGTGAAATTCTTTTTGAAGGAAATCGATTTTTTCTTTTTCTGAAATATCCTGTTATCTTAGTGATGAATTTTCCTTTATCAAGGAAGAAATTCTTTTAAGAACAGCCTTGAATTCGAAGCATAATTCATCAATGTAATTTGACACTTTAATAGGCATTTTAGAATGATTTACCTCAATCTCAACTTTATCATCTGAATCCGAATCTAACTTAGCCATCAGATAGAAGTTTGAGATATCTTCATCACTGTCTTCACATTCTGTATCACTCAAGGTTTCTGTTTTCAAGGCTTTCTTTGCTTTTTCAAATTTGGTCTTCTTTTTCAGAAGTGGACAATTTGGCTTGATATGTCCACGTTTTCTATAGTGAAATCAGATTACTTCCTTTGATTTTTCTGTTCTATCGAAAGACTTCTTCTTCTCGAAAGGCTTCTTTCCTTTAAGATTTCTTCCTCTGATTTTCATCTTCTTATACTTCTTTATGAAGAGAGCCAATTCTTCATCGTCAACATTTTCATCTCCAGAATCCGCATCATTAGAATCAATATTAGATTTTTATGCAATTGACTTCTTACCTTTGGATTCATTTTCCTTATTTAGATTTTTAGTCTCATATGACGTAAGAGTTCCGATTAACTCATTCACTGATAGAGGCATGATCCTTTGAGACTCTCAAATAGATATTTTGATATTATTCTATGGTTGAGTCAGTCCTCTCAAAAGTTTGTTGACTTTCATTGCATCTAGAACAGGTTGTCTTTGATATGCAAGACCATTTACTATGTCAGTAAATCTGTCATACGTATCAGCAATTGATTCTTTAGGCTTCATTATGAAGGATTCATATTAGCCAAGCATTAGATTGATTTGAGTTTCTTTGGCTCGATCTGTTCCTTCATAGGTGATGTAGAGAGTATCCTAAATATCCTTAGCTGATTCACAAGAAGCAATTTTTTTTATATTCGACAGGTGCTAAAGTACAATAAAAAGAATAAATTGCTTTGGAATCTAAGGCTTCTCTATTTGATATCTCAATTTGAGATAATGGAGGATCTGCTGGCATGCTTCCTTCCATCTTTTCTTTAGAATCAGAAGGTCTTGGTCTAATTCCTTTGATGATGACATCCCATTGCATGTGATCAATTGACTTTATGAATGCCTTCATTTTATTTTTCCAGATGCTGTATTCCTTGCCATTGAAATATGGTGGTCTGTTGTTACTTTGACCTTCAATGAGACCTGGAGCACCAAAGCTAGCCATATAGATTATTAGCTCAGAAGTAAAACACTTTAATGCACGAGCAACCTGCTCTGATACCAATTAATGTTGTTAGCAGGGATCACCTAGAGGGGGGTGAATAGGTGATCTTAAACAATTTTTATGAAATTAAGCGGAAATGAAATATCATAGTTGAGTCTAAATAAAATTCAGATTCAAAATAGTTTATATAGACAGTGCTCCTGATATGCAGTGTGTAAAGTAATAGAAGAGGGATAGAAAAACTGCACACAAGTTTATAGTGGTTCGGCTTTAGATAAGCCTACGTTCACTCTTCCATGCTGACAGCCTATTGGCTGGATTTCACTATGTAATCAAGAGGAAATACAGATTTTGAGTGACAGCACTCTTGTGTATGATAGGACTCTCTATCTCACACAATCATTCTTACAAAATGTCTCTTAAGATCTTAATATTTGGCACAAGAAAGACAAGAGGAAGGATCGGAATATGCTCAGACTTTGGACTTGTTGATTCTTGATTTTGTTCTCTTCCTTCTACTCCTCGTTGAACTTCTTGTATACTCCTCCACTACCAAATTAACCGTTGGACAGTCTTTAGAGGGTTATTTTTCAATATTCACCCTTGGACATATTTGTATAAAATGGATTGAATAGCCGTTGGTTGACAAAATCTGAATCCCGCTGATTCTGGTCGCCCATACAATCAAAATCTTTATTTTCATAAGTAGAGTTTTATCCATTGTAATGCATTCTTGTCATAGTATTTGATTGTTAATCACTTATAGCCTTAGATTAAAACAATCAAAACTTTCCTTCTGTGAAATCCATACCAGATCACTAGCTGTTATGTTTCGGTCTGAATGAGTTTTGCTTTTGCGTTTGAAAAATTTTAACGTCTGTGTCTTCATAACTTCTGCGTTTGCATTTGCGTAACTTCTGCGTCTGCATAACTTTTACATCTGTGTCTGCATTTCTCATTTTGATAGCTTGTAAAGTCTGAAATGATTCTTTCTGAGCTTCCAGAATATATATATATACACACACACACCTGGAATAAAATGGTTCAGAATGAGTATCAGATTAACAATAATATGGAAAGTTTTGTCAACTTCAAAATCATTGGGAGTTTTCCTTGACAGGCATTAGTTAGCTTTCACATTGATGAGAAGGGAGAGGATCATGACTGGTCCACATTGATTTCTGCTTTTTTGGGGTAGGAGGAACTAAAGATGGAGGGGGCTTTAGAGACACGTTTGCCGTAATTAATTCTCTAAGCCATTAGGCCATCAACAACTTTTGAGTGAACTTTCACTTCACCAAAGATATTAACTTGATGTTAATCCATAATTTTCGGCGTGAACTTTGGGAAAAAACAAAATGAGCGTTTTGATGGTTCGAGTATAATTTGTACTTGCATTTCAACCCATTATGAATTGAATTAAATGCCAATATAATTTGGTTCAACTACATTCATAAAGGAAATGTTCCTTTTCGGCAAGTTGGCAACGGAGGTAGGGTGCAATAAATGAGCCAGATGAGTGGTGGAGAGAGAGAGATGACATAATATTAATGTTTGTGTTTAAAATTTTCGGCGTGAACTTTGGAACAAAATAAAATGAGCTTTTCGATGGTTCGAGTATAATTAGCACTTGCATATCGACCCATTATGAATTGAGTTAAATGCCAATATAATTTGGTACAACTACATTCATAAAGGAGGGAATTACGTGAGTCCATTGTACTGAAAAGTTCCTTTTTCTGTCTCCTTTAAGCCTTTTAAAATCCTGCTCATGACTAAAAGATGCTTGCCAAGGGAAAAAGAAAACATGATCCTTGACAAATCTCTTTTCTAACAAGCATTGTTTTTTACTTCTCGAGTACACTAGATACCCACTGTGGTGTAAGAAAGTGATACCCATCGTGGCATAAGAAAGTTTTCTTGTGTTTAGTGTTGACACCTAAATTTTGACATACCATTTAGTGATTAATTACATAGAAAATTGATGATTAAATTTTAACCCCTAAACAAAAATATCAAAATCGCATAGCATATAGTTTAGGATTATATAATTTAATTGCATTTCACATTGGACCGGTGGTGGCGAGTAAGCTGAAAATCCATCGCATAAACTGAGTTCGAGCATCGAGTGAAACTCGGCTCACTCAAGGAATTGCGGGTCGAAACTCACAAGTCTAAAAGGCTTTAGTTATCTTAATTTGAGCTTAAATCAGCCCAAATTAATTTAGTCCATTTGAAATTAAAATAAAACTAAAAGATAAAGCCTAAGTCTAAGCCTATTAGGATTAGGAAATCCGGTTAATTAATCTAAAGTTACAATATAAATATGTGGTTATACCCTTAAATGAAAATGGGCTATTATAATTTCGGAGATCAGAATTTTTAGAGAGAGCGAGAAGCCACACAATGGACATTGACGGCCACAATTGAAGAGAAAGGGAGAGAGTGTGTTTGGAGAAGAGCAAAGTGCACTGGCGGTACTCTCTCCCTTTGGGTGTTCTCACGGCGGCCCTCGGCATCCATCCATCATCTAACTCCTTTGTCTCTCTCTCTGGAGGATTGCCATTGTTCATCCACAGAGTGTAGGGCCGGAGACAACATCACCAAAATAAAGTCATAAGAGGGAGCCAAGCGGTGGAAGTTGGGCGAAGAAGGACTTTGACCACCGTTCAAAAGAGAAGTATGTTCTGCGCATTACAGGAAGTGCGCATTACAGGAAGACCCCAAAAAGGCACATCTCCATTGCGAAGCCACCCCTCCAGTTTGCCGCAGGTCTTGCTCGACACTGCTGCTCCATCGACATTGCTGTTTTTTTTTATCCCGAGCGACGCAGCCGCTACATTTCATCCTGTGTCAATATTGCCCCTGTCCCGCACAAGCTCTTGTTCGGCAAAGTATATCGCTCTGTTTTGCAGGTTTATCAGTGAGAGCTCCACACCGCACGTCTACACCGAGAAGCCACCACCGCGAGTGACGCCGTCATCGCCGGTCCGTTTGCCACCGGTCATCCAATCCACAATCCCGATCCGTGTGATTCAAATTTGGAAAGTAATCCGCAAACCAGGTAAAAATCTCTATCCGGTATATTTTCAAAATCTTTAGATTCCTAGTTCAGATATTTTAAATATTTCGTGAATATTGCGTGGATTGCTAGATATCTTAGGATAATGTGTGTTATATATGCAATATTCGAAAACACCCAAAATTAGGAATTTTTCCTAATTTGACAACGTATTTGGACGACTATCCGACTTTATCCCTAAAGTACGATATGTGGCGATACGGAAAATCGTTATCTTATTCATAATCACTTGGATACGATAATAGATTTTATTTGCTTTCAAATTCGACCAATCAATTTTCCGTCGATATCTATAATCCTATAGATATGACCGTTAGTTTGATTTCTTTGCCTCATTTAAATTTGATAAGAAAAATTTTGCGAATTGTGTGGATATTGATTTGATGATGGTGTTTATCTCTTATTTGATTTTGTTTCTTTAAAAGAAAAGCCAAAAAGATTAGATGCAATTTGAATTGATTTCTTAGTAGATAATGTTGTATGTTTAGAATATATCTAGATAACTTTTTTCGAATAGAATAGAACAACTGAGATTTGCTAGAAAGATAAGATAATTTCTAGTTTAATTAGATATTATTCTAACCTTGATAGTTCATTTCGGGTTGATTTTAATTTCGAATTTCGATAAAAAAAAATACCAAAAAGATTGTTCTAGAATAGGTTAATTTGCTTTCTTTAGTTTAAAATTGCATGTTTAGATAATTGGCATTTTTAATTCCGAATTTCATAAAAATACCAAAAATAAATCATTTGTCTGTCATTCGAATTATGTCACGTTTGCACGTTAAGCTGCGTTAATCGTATGTTAATTTTTGCACGTCATTACATATAGGTTAGCTTTAACTTAAATAAGCAAAAATCCAAAAAAATATTGAGTGAACTGCTTGTTAATTAGAAATCATATTATGATTGTTAATGTGATTTTCTAGCTAACAATGTAGATGCTTACATTGCTTCGAGGTAAGTAATTCTCTCAATCTTGCAATTTATTTAATGTTTTGATTATTGGGTGTTACTTTGGTGGTTTGCGCATCCGTATGATCATCTTACATGCTAGTAACTAAGTTAAAATAAATCAAAACTGTCTGCCAAAACATTTTTTGAAAAGAAAAGGTATCGAAAGGGCGTTAAACTAGATCTAGCGTAACCAAGTCTCCGAGCTTAGAATCTCTGGTTCATAAAAATAAAACATATTTCCCTATGTTTTATTTAGGTTTCTAATCGACCTATCATAAATAGATTAGTGGCAACTCCAACCATGAAAACATTTGCACATTAAGAACTTAAATCCTAAGTTGCGAATTGGTAGGACTTGGGAGGGCTCAAATTAAGCTTAGTCTTAATAATCCATTAGCTTGAGAAAATCTTAGGTCGCGACATTTAGTTACTTTGATAAATCAAAAGCCCTAATTCTAATTCGTTGTTGATTGGATCATATCAAGTGACCTCTTATTCACATCCAAGAACTGACATTTGTTCACGGAAATTAGTTATGTCCTAATTTTTATTTTGGAGTAATTTCATAGTTAATAATCTAAACATTAACATACATCTCTCGCATAGCCTTTCTCTAATGCTGTGTAACCACAAACCATAAAATCGCTTAGATTTTCAACATTGGAAATCTAGTCTAGGACTCAATCGAACATCTTTTCACAAACTATTAAAGACTCAATTTATCAAAATAGTAGCTGAGCCTTGAATTGACCAATGGCCAAACGTTAAGAATCGATTCTACAATTTTCCCCTACCCAAACCTAACTTTGCAATCTTGTCCCACGACTACGACCCATGAGCACATGATGGATGTGGTCAAGAGAGGCATCATCGTTTACGTGATCAAACTTCTAATCTTAATCAATTTCGATGGGGATGGTAATCATGCATTGTTCCACAACATAATACCACCATTGTAGCATTCCTACCGGTGAGGATAACGCACGATTACCAAACCAACTCCAGTTTGGATAGATTCCGTGTCATATATGCTAGGATTCTCTCGGCCAGACTTCAAAATGGTCGACGGAAGAGGAGACCCGCACTAGCATCTAGCACATATTTTGGTAAGATGTGGGCAGATAACGCAGAATGGGATACCGACTGTGCTTTAGGTTCTTCGTTCAATCACTGGAGAGGGCGACCGAATCAGGGTATGCCCGCCTCTCTAAAGGGTCGATCACGACTTGGGAATTAAGGGTCTTGGAGTTCGACATTCCTACGTGTACCAATCGACATGTGGCCTGGCTGCCCCTCTTGCATGAAATTATTACGCTTTGGCTCACTCTCCTTTCGAGAAAATATTGGGTACCCCAAGTGGTACCAGATCAGCAAAAAACAAGTCCATTCTTTATGTGCCAAGTGTCCCTAGCAGGCCCACCTGCTAGAAAAAACTCTCTCTTCTGCTCTTTCTCCTCGCCTCTCTCTTCTGCACTTGCTTTTCTTCTGTCTTTTTTGCCGCCACCATGGCCATGGAGCTTGAGCTTGAGCCCAACATCTCGGCGTCCATTGCCACATAGCTCAAGCTCGTGGTTGTGAGCATGTTCAAGCTTCAAGCTAGCGGCCATGGCTGGTCATGGTTGCTCAAGTTTGGAATCCTGTCGATAGCCGCTAGATCTAGAGATTTATGGCCAAGGATACTCAATCCGGAGTCTCGCCATCGCTATAGCCGCAGAGCTCGGGTTCAAGCCTAGAGCATGAGCTTGAGCGCAACCATTTGACCATGGCTGCCATCTGTTGAGCTGGCGGCCCGAGTTGCGACGACTTGAGGCCATGGATACTCAAGCTCAAGTTTAGAAGCCGTGTAGATGGAGCTTCGAGCTTGCAGCTATGGCAGTTAGACCCGGAGTCTCGTGGCCTCGGACACTTGATTTGAAAACTTGCAGCGGCCATGAACGCGGAGGTCGAACTTGAGTTAATGGCCATAGCCGAGAAGAAACCGCAATGAAGAGAGAGGAGAGGAGAGAGAGGAGAGAAAGCAAGTGCAGAAGAGAGAGGTTTCTCTTGCAGGTCGGCCCGCGAGGGACACGTGGCACATGAAGAATGGACTTGTTTTTTGCTGACCTGGTACCACTTGGGGTTCCTGAAACGGTGATGACGTGGCTGTTTCCCCCGTTGTTGAACTATTCAATGCATTCTCCTTGTCTGACCAATTAATTGTCCGTAGGCGTAGTTGCTTCCTCTCTCTTTCTCAAATATACTCTGCTTTTGTGTATTACATGACAATAAAAAATTATGTGAGAATTTACTATGAAATTGGAAAATGTCAACAAGGTGCCCTAGAGCACATGTTAACGATCGTTGATTGTACTTTCGAAATGTAAATTTTTATATTTGAAGTAGGTGATTCCGTGAAATGTGTTTGTTTCAAATTTTCAAAATGTGTATATATGCGGCTTTATCATTTGCAGTAGTTTTAATTGCTACACTTGAATAATTTGTTAACAAAACCTTTTATGATTTCTTATGGGACTGTTAAAATATAATTTTAATATGTAGTCGATATTGTAAAAATATGAAGTCAATGTCGTGTCATACTGTAATAAATACTAAGTTTCAAGTTGGTATATTTAGCGAAAAAAAAAGTTTCAAGTTGGTATATCCGACTAAGAGGTTTCAAATTGGATTTCTTGTCTACCTTTCACCCACCTGCGAGCTTCATTTGTTATATACACCTTAACACCTTCATTATTAAATTAACTTTCTCATGAAAAGAAGTGTTTTCAAATATTAATATATTTTGATGTGAACGTGATTGCTGAGAAATTTTCTAGAGTGTTTAGATAAGCTAGAAACATAGTCAACGGGCCCGGGACAAGGGAATTTGATGAAGATTTAGGCAAGAGTTTTCAAGAAGATATTGTGATATGATGGATATTCTAGAATAAAAATTTAAATATACTTTCGTTATCTTCTTTGTCTAGATTATCGAGTTAAGGAAATTTTTTAACAAAAAGGAATTTTGATTTGCTGCAATATTTAATTAGGCATTCGATAGTTTGTTCTTTTTAGAGTATGCTTTTCTCTGTTATATATGTATCGAGAATAGATAGCTTCTTCATCCTTAATCAGTATATACTAGAGAGAGAAATTTTTACTCATGTTTGCAAATTTATTTTTCTTCTAAATTAGTATTTAGCACATTTTCACCGCATCATGTTCTTTTCGCTGTATTTTGATAGCAAGTATAAGTGTACACAACAATTTCGGGAGTACATAAGTTTCAACCCATGATAGCCTCTCCATATTTAGAGTCCTCCCGAAATGGGGACACGTTGCAACTTCATTTATTGATAGAGTTCTTAATCCGATTTCCCACATCTTTTGCGCCTCAATTATCGATTTCCAAATCATCAAATCGATTCCCTCCCAAAAAAGATCTATCAAGATAAAACAAAAACCGTTTTCCACTTTATCATCTTATAATTAAATTAATCATAGCAATATACATATTAATAACTCCTCAACGCCCCCCACGCACTCTCTTTAAATCCACCCCAAACACTCCCCAATCTTCCCCATGCATTGCTAAGAATCTCTCTCTCTCTCTCTCTCCCTCCCTCCCGTTTCCCTCCGTTTGCTTTTGAAGCACCAACTTCTCGTCCTTCTATTCTTTGGGAAACCCCTCTGAAGAAGACACACAAGCTGCAAAAATCTTGTCTTTTCCGCAGAAATGGCCGACTCACAAGAACAGATCCATCGACAAAACCCAGATCAGACAGTCCCCTTCTCAGCCGAACCTCGAAGCCAAGACTCGAACACACCATCGAAGCACAAACTCCCAAACTTCCTCTTGTCAGTGAAGCTCAAGTACGTGAAGCTTGGCTACCACTACCTCATCTCTAACGCCATGTATCTACTCCTCGCGCCACTCCTCGGCATCTCCTCCACCCACCTCTCGACCATCAGGGTCCGAGACGTGGCCCAGCTCTCGGACCAACTCAGGTTCGATCTCGTCACCGTCATCCTCTGCTCATCCCTCATGGTGTTCCTGGTCACTCTCTACTTCATGACCCGACCCAGAAAAGTATACCTCGTTGACTTCGCCTGCTACAAGCCCGACCCGGCCCGGATTTGCACCCACGAGACCTTCATGGAGCGGTCGGAGCTCACGAACGCCTTCACCAAGGAGAACCTCACTTTCCAGCGGCGGATCCTCGAGCGGTCCGGCCTCGGGCAGCAGACTTATGTGCCCGATGCCGTGCTCCGGGTCCCACCGAACCAGTGCATGGCAGAAGCACGGGCGGAGGCTGAGGCCATCATGTTCGGGGCAGTCGACCAGCTGCTGGCCAAGACTGGGGTCAGGGCCAAGGACATAGGGATCCTCGTCGTGAACTGTAGCTTGTTCAACCCGACGCCATCGCTTTCGTCGATGATCGTGAACCACTACAAGCTCAGAGGGAATGTGACCAGCTACAATCTTGGTGGGATGGGTTGCAGCGCTGGGGTGATTTCTATCGACCTTGCGAAGCAGTTACTGCAGGTCTGGTTTCTTTTTTCCTCTTTTTTTGTGTTCTTCAAAGTGTAAGTTTGATAATAGGAACTTTTTATGAACAACACCCTCAGTGTTATCCAAGCAAACAAGGACAGAAAACTTTCGTCGATGAACGAATGCTAGATATAAGTTGGGTAATAGAAATTTTATTAGGTTCACTAGTGAATAGCAGGCCATTTTATGTTGATAGTGTGTCCCGTAGTTTTAAAGCATTTCATAAAAACTTAGAATAATGACACAAAAAGAAAACCAACTTTATTTAGGTTGTGCTGACAGTAAAACTTTCAGGTATTTTCTTTCTTTAGTTTACGCTTTGGTTGGTTGAGAAATGGGAGTCAGTGAGTGGTTTGAACTTGGTACCCTCGAAATCTAGATGACGGCGAACAAAATGATCCACAAATAAGTCAATCCAAGATTCATTGTGCCACAGAATATAGCTAGAGTTAAAATAGGACTTTTCGCATTTATGAATTCGATATATGACAACGGATTTGAACATAAGCTTTGTACATGCTCAATTTACTATCTGTTCTATCTACAAGGTACAAAAGTTTCCAGGTTTTCTTTCTTGGCAAATTTAATTTTTTGGTCTCATGAAAATGAAACCCAGGCCTAATCTTATTGCTTCTCTTATAAACCAATCACTAGGTACAATCTAACTCTTATGCCCTAGTGGTGAGCATCGAGAACATCACTCTCAACTGGTACTTTGGCAATGACCGGTCGATGCTCGTCTCGAACTGCCTCTTTCGGATGGGCGGTGCAGCGATCCTCCTCTCCAACCGGCCCTCTGACCGTCGCCGCTCCAAGTACCAGCTCATCCACACCGTGCGCACCCACAAAGGCTCGGATGACAAGAGCTATGGCTGCGTGTTCCAGCGAGAGGACGAGAAGAAGAAGATTGGCGTGTCGCTCTCCAAGGACTTGATAGCGGTTGCCGGGGAAGCCCTAAGGGCCCACATCACAACCCTTGGCCCGATAGTGCTCCCAATGTCGGAGCAACTCTTGTTCTTCATGACCACGGTCGCGAGGAAGGTGTTCAAGATGAAAATTAGGCCGTACATTCCCGACTTCAAGCTGGCCTTCGAGCATTTTTGCATCCACGTTGGAGGCCGAGCTGTTCTGGACGAGATAGAGAAGAACCTCGAGCTTACCGATTGGCACATGGAGCCATCACGAATGACTCTATACCGATTTGGGAACACGTCGAGTAGCTCATTGTGGTACGAATTGGCCTACTCAGAGGCCAAAGGAAGGATTAGGAAAGGCGATAGGTCTTGGCAAATCGCTTTCGGGTCCGGATTCAAGTGCAACAGCGCAGTTTGGCGGGCATTGAGGACCGTCGATCCGGCGAAGGAGAAGAACCCATGGATGGACGAGATTCACGAGTTCCCTGTCCGCCTTCCGAAAGCGGTGTCCATTGGATCTGCCGCGAAATAAGCGTTCTGTCAGGATTTTGCCACTATAGGCGAGGTTGGTCCTGAAGGATACGTGAACATTAATTATCCTTTTGCCTTGTGTTCATTTACAAGCGTCATTCCAAATCTACTAAAGATTAAACTTTTTTTCTCTAGGAATCGATTCCCGGATGAAGTGTGCATTTGGCTTTGTAATTGTCCATATGACCGGTCAAGGCAAATTTTTTATAGCTGGATTACTTGAAGAAACTATTGTGTAGTTCACCTATATTGAATAGTTAAATTGAGACTACAACCTTTATATTCCATGAAAGCTTTTAGATGTTATTACCTCTTGTCGCGATTTCCCGCGAGATGAACCATAAAAAAGAAAGCTAGTGGATTACTAAGCCTAGAGACTTATATAGCACGGATTTTTCCAAGCCCATACTAATCACAATTTTCGAGTATTAATTTAATCATTTTAAACATGCAATTCAATTTATGCAAGAGTTGCTACCACGTGACATGCACATTACAAGAGCCATTATTTCTATACCTAAATGCAATGTATATGATTTGAATGACATTTTCTTATATGAATTCTAAAATTAACATGCATTGCCCTACTGAGTTATGAACGTGCCTTAAATTCTAAGCATGCATGTGACATATTATATGTAATATATACGTGATATTAATAAATTTCACGATGCATTGAAATATGTCTTTTTTTCCATAATTTGTTTGTATGATTTAATGACAAATTATTTTAAGCAAGCTAAGTTTATCTAATCAATCACGCTTAAAAAACATATGCGATAAACCACCAATCATGCATGAGGTAATACAACCACATGAAAGACCCAGAGCAACTATAACAAGAAGTTACCGTACCAAGGTTGTTTGGCTTCGACCATGGGGAGGACATTGCAATTACGAAGCGAAACAATATAACCGAAACTTGATGTGCCCAGAGAAGTGAGTGACCATGAATAATCAAAGCAGGAAACACGTTCCGCGTGTAAAAGGGAAGCCTCAATATTCCAACATGCAAATCTTAAAATAAGCACAAAATTAGTCAAGAACAAATTGACCTAATAACCTCTCTTGATTTTAAAGTTCCAACATGCAAATCTCAACGTCACTTCCACTGAATTGAGGAATCAAACCACGGCAAAATCAACGCATGGAATTCAACTATTTAAATAATTGAAATCTTGGAGTTTGATCAAAAAATAATTCAAGATGACGACTCCATTTGTTTTGGAGAAAATGAATCGTCTAAAAAATATTTTTTTAATACTTGTATTGCTTATAAATTTGAATGAATGAAAAATATTTTCATTTTTATGAAGACATACAGACGTAAATTTTTGCTGATATCTATTGACTAATTATTTCAAGTAATCTTAACGATTAATTATAGGACAAAGTTTTCCAAATCATTCACATTTTTCGCGAAACAAACACAGTCAAAGCACTATTTATTCTTCCAGCACAACCACGGATTGATGACGATTGCTTGAGTTCGCCCAGCAGCGACGAAGGTGTTCAACAATTCAGCAACGACAGTCGTAGGGCGGCCATCGCGCTACGATTCAGTAAGAGCGGCAACTCGGCTCTGGACCGCGAAAGGCGAGAACTTGGCACGCTGGAGAGCTGCTGGTTTCATCGAGGATCTGCCGTGGTTTGTGCTCGGTGATTGCCTTACGGAGGACTCCTTGAACATAAATCGATGACGGTGCGACTGGAAATCCTAGAATGTTGCAGAGAAGAAAATCTGAAATCAGTGGATGAATTTCGGTATTGAGGATGATTCCTTGTCGTCCTCCTTTTGGCAAAGTGTGCCTCCGCCATCGTGTATCGTGTGCATTTTTGAGTCAGTATCTTTTTCGAGTCTGGACGATTCCTTTCGTGCGTCTCTTTCTCTGCTTCTTTTCCAATGCGTGTCTTGTCTCGTATGAATTCAGCCCCACCTCCTCTGTATTGGGTTGTGAAATATTGGAGAAAGAGAGTGGGAGAGCTCATGAGACCTGGGAATTCGTACGTATTTTGGGTCTACAATTGTGGCCATGTTTTCCTTTTTTAATGTTTCTTTATTTGGCTGGGAATATCACTCTTATATGGCCAATTATGATCTTGTCTTGTTTTCTCTTTTTTCGTATTCCATCTTTGGCCACCGACTCTCTCTCTCTCTCTCTCTCTCTCTCTCTCTCCTTTGTGCAATGGTCTATCTCATGCTTTTATGTGCCCAAGTTTTTCTTTTTTTTTCAATCTTTTCTTTCCTATTCGAGATTGATTAGATGTTACTCTTACCCTATTAAATCATAGAATGTGATCAAATATATACCCTTTTATGTATTTTGAGAACCCTTGCTCCTTAAGTTACTTTCCTAATTTTGAATACGACCCATGTGTCTTTCACACGCAACTCTCGGCTGCTATAATCTTCAATGGGTTTGGTCAAATTTTGTGTTCTTTGCGGGCTTTATCCTAAAAATTCAAGACCTCTCTGCTTGAGTCCATCAACTCCATTCCAATGTAATTTATGTGGGCCAATTGTTACTAAGGCTATTAAATGACAAATGCTCCTATCATGCAATTTAATTATATTTTTTTTTGTTAGGAGTTGAGACTGACTCATAGTTTTCTACGTAATAAATGCCTAATTGGGTCGTTGAAATTTAGGGTGTCAACACCTCTTGAATGAGAAAATTACTATAAAAAAATTATAAATCTATTGTACTTGTGCCAATTTAATCCTAAACATTTTGATGATTTGTCAATTCAGTCAATCCAATCAATTTAAATCGGAAATCACTAATGTGGATACTAGTTGTCCTATGTGGCATCGTCGATGCTGTCATGGACAATTTTAATAATTTTTAAAAAAATATTTTTATTTTTGATTTTCTTTTTTCTCTACATTCTTTTTCTTTCATTGTGGTCGATGATGGTTGCGCCCCTCGCCCAGGCAAGCCCTTGCTAGATCCGATGAGGATGGCCCTTGCCCGGTCGTGGGGATGGAGCCTTCGCTAGGCAATAACCTCATAAAATGCTCATATCTTTAAAAGTAGATTTTTGCATGATATTTTGCCTATCTAAATTACCAATTTATGTTTTAAAATTTATCCAGACATAAAATTTAAAAAATTAATGTGGAATTGCTTGGGTTTGCTAAATGAGACATGTCGGGATGATGAAACGAAAACCTTATGAGATGAGTGGAACAATTTTGTGGCCTCAAGGTAAAGCATTTTCTCGCGAAAGGTACGCACACCAAAATAATGAGAGGCATTTCATTTCTCTATTTTAAACACTGTAGGTAAACCGTTGTTTAATCAATTTGAGCCTGAGTATTTGGAGAATTCTTTTAAATTACTCATGTCAAGAGCCACCCCACATTGAGGCAAAATGGAGGCATAATTGACATTACAATGTGAGAAAAATGGATAAAACTTTCTTGCGCCCACTTGAATCAATCTCCGAGTATCTTTATTGCAAATGAACTCAAATGAAAATTTAAGTACTTAGGATGATGAAGAGCATTTCTTTTTCTACTGTACACTCTATTATCCTTTGTACAACCCAATTGAGCCTTGCAAATTCATTTCCCCACCCAGTTGACAATCATCCTCAATACCGGGGGCAAGGCACATGAGTTACCAAATGAATCTGCATAATCTAGAGCGTGGATTGAAGATGAAGATCCCCAGAAGCCAAAGTGCTAAACTGTTCATGAGCCAATCAAAATGAAATGTAGAGTCTGATAAGTCTTTGAATTTTTTGCAAGGAAATGTGTTGCAAGAAAATTCCAAAAAATGATAGAAAAAATGGGAGGAAAAAAGAGTGAGAAAAAATGAAAAAAAAAATAGAGAGAAAAAAAGAGTGGAAAAATGTTGATATAGCCCAATTGTCAATGGAAATGAAAAGTCAAAGTGCTTGTTAAGAGTGTAAAGATCGACCCCAATGTGAAGGTGGTGATTTTACAAAGTCTAAGAAGAATCAATGTTGGACTCTTGTGGCCGATGAATATCTACACAAGAAAATAATCCATTGTGAAAATAATAATACAAGATCACTAGATTCAAACCCTTATAAGTGTTGGACTTGGTTAGATTGGTTAGGTTGTACCGTTTTCAACAAAACACTAACCTTTGTCAACAAGATCAAGTGTTTTTCATTTTTTCCGCTTCAATGGACTGAACAAAGCAGCCTTTTAAATGAGAGTGAGGGAAAAGTCATTTTTAACCGAAAGTTTCTCATTTAACATTTTTAAGAATTCCACTTTATGAGTGTAAATTCTCCCAAGTGGAATTTGTGATGCAGACGTAGTGAAATCCTTATACATAAACCTCAATTAAATTGAATCTTGAAATGTGTGTTCTAGAGTAGTCTTAATTGTATATATATATATATTTTTTATGAATGAATATATACTTGTTGTAATAATATCTGACAGGTAATGTTTCCTTGAAGATCAAATAGTTCCCGCATATGCCTGGTAAGTATATCGTTACCTGGACTTACTTCAAATTAATAATTCTATAGAAATTTTTAAATGCTTGTGGATATCAAGTGCGTGAATGTTTCAAGTACTTGTGGTTATTTAGGTGCTTCCTTTTCAAGCCTTGTCACTCGTGCAAGTGCTTGTTTATATTAATTTTGCAAATACTTGTGGTTATCCGGGTATTTAAATGTTTTAAGTATTTGTGGTTATCCAGGTGCTTCCTTTTCAAACCCTGTCGCTTGTATAGTGTTGTATACCGAAATTTTCAAATACTTATGGTTATTCATGTGCTTGAATGTTTTACGGGCACGTGGTTATCCATGTACTTTCTGTTTAATCCCCATCCCTAGGCGAGTGCTTGTTTCATGAAATTTTCAAATACTTGTGGTTATCCATGCGTTTGAATGTTTTATTTTTTTTCTTTTTTCTTTTCTTTCTTCTTTTTTTTTTTTCCAATTCTGGCCAACATACAAAAAAATAATAAAAACTTGGAAAAATTTAAAAACTGGAAAAATTGCATGCGTCAGCTCTAGCTGCATTACGTGATATGATTAGCGTTCACATCAGAATTTTCCAATTAAAATTGGCTGAAATGACTATATTGGCGAATCGTCAAAAAGTTTGGAACTAAAGTGATATAATCAAAAAATTTAGAACTAAATTGGTCATTGTACAGTAGATTTATTACTTTTTTGGTAATTTCCTTGACAAAGTTCACTCTTGATGGCTTAGGTCACTAAACTGTGTAGATCGGGTCCTACAACTTACATCCCTAATTTAACCAAGTTCTCATGTATACAAATAAATTGCATGCACTTCACTTGAAATATTCATAAAAGACAATTCACTTTCAATTTCATAAAGCACGTAATAAATATCCGTGATGGTCCATGCAATCCAAATTTTAAACAAACCAAAAAAAGAAAAGAAAAGAGAAATACAAAGCAAAACCAAAATACAATTTCATACGCGACATGAAAGTGATGGCTTGGATACACCTTTATACGCACGCGAATGCACAGTGGACATGCACCCACATGTTTTTTTTTTTTTTTGGTAAGGGACATGCACCCACTTGTTGTGTTGGCAGTTGCGCACTAATCTGCTGGGGACACTTTCTTGTCTAAGTAGGCATTGGTTAGCTTTCGCATCGATAAGAAGGGGGAGGATCATGGCTGGCCCACATTGATCTCTCCTTTTTCGGGGTAGGAGGAACAAAAGATGCAGGGGGTTTTAGAGACTCGTTTGCCGTAATTAATTCTCTAAGCCATTAGGCCATCAACAACATTTGAGTGAATTTTCACTTCACCAAAGATATTAACTTGATGTTAATCCACAATTAAAAAGTTTACTATGAACGAACATGAATTCTCTAAAGAAAGATTTACGTTTTAAATTTACATCTTTAAAAGATTGGCACTTTACCACAAAGTCACTAGATTGCCATAGAGATTGCCCCTTTCCACTTTCCCTCCCTCATGTTGACGCTTGAATTTTCGCTGACAAATTCAATAGAGTAAAAACTCAAGACTTTGGAATCTTGATCGCAATGGAGTCCATTTTTCGACCAAAAGGAGTTTTTTTAATGTCTGTCATGTGCTATTTCATTTCATTTGTATATTGACATCATTTTCTTAATAAGTTAAAGATTGACTTTTCGGTCTAACCGAGAACTCTGGCCCTCCACTCGAGTTACTAAAAGACTAAGTGTTTTCCAAGCTCCAATTACATCTAATAACTCGCGCAGTGTTTAGTCTAACAATTTCTTACGAAATAATCTCTCAATCTCACGAAAGAATTGTACACAAATTTTACATTAAGATTTAATGGCTACAAACACTCAGATATCTTCATGGTGTAATTCCCTAGCAGAAACTCCTCTTTGATAATTTTCACAAATAACATCCCCTACTTAGTTATAAGCAAGAATTTGATCCAAATTAAGAAACCTCCTTTCAGGAAACCTTCTCCAATTAAAAAATCATATAATTGGAAAACCTATCCAAAATAGGAAACCTACTTGAAATAGAAAACTTTCCTATTCGAGCTCAGACTCGATACAAATATTCAACAATATCCATTTTGGCTCAACGTTTGAGCCAAATTACAATCGCTTTGCTGGAACTTTGCTACTTTTCTCCCACAGCCCCAACGGGCTCAATCGCCATTGATATCTTCCGAGCACAAGCCTCGCTTGACTTCGCCATAACCGTAGACTTCATCAAAATACCGACTCCACATGCACCTTTAACTGCTCTACAAGGATTTTCAGATACAACCTCCTCAACTACAGATAAAGCAAAACCATCATTGCATCAATATCTATGAGGTGATCAAATACACACCTTATCAATATTGGCAGTTACAACAATTGTTGGTTCTATAGGCTCCACTGTGCTGCAAGCACCATTTGTGTCGATTACTTCACTAGTGCCCACTACCTCAGGAGTTTCTGATTGTAACTCCACTTCAAGTTGAATACCGTTTAGATCTGTATAAACATTGCTATAATCACTCTTTGCCAAAAGTACCAGAGACTCGTCAAATGTAACTTCTCTGCTGACAATAGGTGAATTTAATTTTAGGCATCATAACTTATAACCTCACTCACCTTGTGCATAACCTAGAAACATGCAATTTCTTGCCTTTCCATCGAGCTTACCATCACTAACTCGAACATAACACAGGAAGCCAAATATTCTAAGAACAAAATAATAAGCAACATTACCTGACTATACTTCTTCGGGAGTCCGACATCCAATTGCAGTCGATGGAGATTTATTCACCAGGTAACTCGTTGTACTAAATGCATCTGCTAGGAATCTTCTAGCCATACTAGCACTATAAAACATTTTATGAGCCATCTCTAGTAATGTTCTGCTTATCAAGTTTGCAGCATGTTGTGATTCATTGGCACTAATGCAGTGTCTCATTATACCTTTCTTCATGCAAAATTCATTTAACAGTTTCGAGCAAAACTCCATATTATTGTCAGTCCGCACATACTTGATTGTTTTACCAGTCTTTTTTTCGATCAAAGCTTTCAACTACCTGATTGTGACAACAACATCAAATTTGTGCATATGCACAAACACCCATATCTTCCTCAAGTAGTCATCCACAACTATTAGCACAAATCTGACACTCTTCCTCGAAGGAAAACACGAAAACTTGCGAACATCTAAGTGAATTAATTCTGCAATTTATGTGGTGTCTTTAACAATCGTACTAAATTGCACTTTTTACCGTTGAAATAAGTTACAACATCTACATACATTCAGTTTATTAGCTATATAATCACATAGCAAATTCCTTTCGCTTAGAACCTTCAAGCATCTCTCACAATTATGCCCTAAACACATATGCCATAATTCAGACTCTCGAACCGATGCATAAGTTCGAGAGTCTGAATTGTGGCATATGCGTTTGGGGCACATTCCTTTCGCAAATGTCTCCACGGCGAATTTCATTGCTATCTCACCTTGAAGTTCATACAGGCTATTATGCTTGATTCCTTTCATTATTACTAAAGCACCTCAACGACCTTTACAATTCTACATTCTAAAGAACACCGACACCCAATTGAATCTAGGGCACTCGAGGAAATCAGATTTTTCTTCAACACTAGAACATGTCTCACTCCAGTCAATGTCTACACAATATCCTCATACGTTCTGATTCTAATATCACCAAAACCTACAACATCGCACTTTGCGTTGTTCCCCAACTGCACTTTACTACTATCCATGCACTGATAAGTAATAAACCAGTTCATCTTTGGTGTAGCTTGAAAAGAACAATTAGAATCCATAATCCATCTATCAAACAACGAATAATTAGTGATGGACAAGACAAAATCAGCACCATCCGAATTACTGTTTGTTATAGCTGCAACATCATCCCAAACTCAACGCTAATTCCTTTACCCTCCTCATTATTTGGTTTAAAGCAATTCCTTCTAAGATGTGCCCTCTTGCCATAACTCCAACAGACGACACCATCGATCTTAGATTGACTTCATCTATTCATGTTTATACAACTCTTGCTAACACGTGTACCGGTTCTTCCTCTATTTTCACCTACTAGAGCAGCAAATACTTGTTCACCAAATTCTCTTTTACGGATGTCCTCACTTAGAATTAAATCTCGCACACCATCAAACGTCAAACTTGTTGACCCACAGGAATTACTAACAGCAATAACAATAATATTCTAACTATAAGGTGATGGGGATAATAGAATCAAAGCATGTGCCTCATCTTCAAAATCAATCTCAACATAACTCAATTGACTAAATATCACATTGAATTCATTGATATAATTAGCAATTGGTGCACCTTCGCTTATTTTCCAGTTAAACAAACGTCGCATTAAATAGACCTTATTGATTACAGAGGGCTTCTCATACATGTTCGACAAGGCATCCATCAAACTTGCAGTGGTCATCTCTTTCACGATGTTAAACGCAACGTTAAGAGCCAACGTCAGTCGAGTAACACCCAAAGCTCGTTTATCCAGCAATTCTCAATAAGCTTACTTCATCGTCTTTGGCTTCTTCCCAGATAAGTGCAAGTGTAATTTCATCTGATATAGGTGATCCTCAATCTGCATCTTCCATAAACCAAAATCCTTCCCATCAAATCTGTCGATTCTCACTTTCCCTTCTTCTGTTGCCATCGATTCACTTCAACTTAGCCAAATATAGCTCTGATACCAATTATTACGGAAGCCAAGTGATCGAACAATAAAATAGATAGAACAAGAAAATAAATCGAACAACAAATTTATGTGGTTCAGTTGTAATGACCTACATCCAGGAGGAGAATAGCACAAAATTCCACTATAGATTAAGCGATACAACGGAGATTACAAGCACACTCTAGTTACTCAAATACTTTAAGTGTTTCCTAAGCTCCAATTACACCCAACAACTTGCGCAGTGTTTATCCCAATAATTCCTCACGAAATAATCTCTCAATTTCACGAAGGAATTGTACACAAATCTTACCACAAGATTTAATCACTACAAACACTCGGATAACTTCAGGGTGTAATTCCCTAGCATAAGCTTCTCTTTGATAATTTTCACAAATAACATCCCCTACTTATTTATAGGCAAGAATTGGATCCAAATTAGGAAACATACTTTTAGAAAACCTTTTCCAATTAGGAAACCATATAATTAGGAAACATATTCATAATAGGAAACCTATTTGAAATATGAAACTTTCCTATTCGGATTCAAAATCGAGACATACTTGCAACACTATCCTTAATAGAATAAGTAGAATTTAGGCTCACCTTAATCTAGAATTAGGAATGGCCTTTAGCTTCAAGTTTATAGGGATTCATGTCCCCAGGCTTATAATAAGGCGATGTAACATTTTTTGCCCGTGTTAATATTGGATCAAGCTTATGGGGGTTTATATCTTGAGGCTTATAACAAGTCGTTGCAAAATTCTTTGCTCGACTAGTATCATCATTTATTTCTGCGCTTTTACTTCAAGTTTTCAATAATTATTTGCTCGACTAGTATCATGATTTATTTATGCTCTTTTACTTCAAGTTTTCAATAATTAGGTGCTTAATTCCTGCAATTTCAATACATTGTTTGCTCATTTTTCTTATTTTAAATGGTTAGGATAAATATAGGATCATTAAAACCATTAAAGAACATTACGCGAGCAAGTACTGACTCGAAGGACCTTTAGGACTCATAATTGGTAAAGAAACCCATTTGATCACTTAGATGAATAATCCAACCAAGTTAGAGATACTAAAAGGGTGTTAGTTAAACTATTAACATAATCAAGTCCCCGAACCTAGATAATTTTTGGTTACATAGAAAACGAGATAAACTCTTGTGTCTCGCTTAGTTTTTAGCTAACTCCGAAAGGATAGTGGCGACCATTGTCTCACACTGAATCCCTTAGCCCAATTCAAACTTCAAAATGAAAGCCAATATCATGTGAGATAAAAACTTGGGAGAGCCCGCGCCTAAGTGAGAGTCGTTGGCTTGTCTTTAGGCATTACCTCGAAACTTTCTTTCTCTTTTCGCCTCCGACCAAAAAGAAGTGGGTCCCCCCCACCCCACCCCCCGACCCTGGGGTTGGAGCTTGCAATGTCGGGTTCTTAGTCGTAAGCTCAAAGCCAACGTTGTGGGCATCGCCAACTGTGGCTGTCGCAACCACCGCGTGCCCCTTTACCTCATTGATGGAGGGATCGATGGAGGGATGGTGACAAGTGCGACTAAACTTGCTTTCTCTTTTCGCCTCCGACAAAAAAGAAGTGGGTTCCACGGCCCCCCCGGCCCTGGGGTTAGAGCTTGCAATGTCGGGTTATAAGCCGTAAAGCTCAAAGCCAACGTTGTGGGCATCGCCAACTGTGGCTGCCGCAACCACCGCGTACCCCTTTACCTCATTGATGGAGGGAGCGATGGAGGGATGGTGACAAGTGCGACCTTTCGGGGATGATTCATGGGGGCTGAATGGCGCAACAATGGGAGGGATGTGACGGCAAGTTGGCAACGGAGGTGAGGTGCAATAAATGAGCCAGATGAGTGGTGGAGAGAGAGAGAGGACATAATAGTAATGTTCTTGTTTAAAATTTTCGTCTTGAACTTTGCAAAAAAAGACAAAATGAGCGATTTCATGGTTCGAGTGTAATTTGTAATTGCATTTCCACCCATTATGAACTGAGTTAAGTGCCGATATAATTTGGGCCAAGTACATTCATAAACGAAGGAACTACATGGGTCCATCGTACCGAGAAGTTCATATCCCTGCCTCCTTTAAGCATTTTAAAGTCTTGCTCAGGACTAAAGATGCTTGTCAAGGGGAAAAATAAAAACAATCCATGACAAATCTCTTTCTAACAAGCATTGTTTTTTACTTCTCGAGTACACTAGATACCCATTGTCGAAAGTTTTGTCGGGTTAAGTTAACATATAACAATTTTGATAAATCAAAAACCCTAATTCTAATTCGTTGTTGATAAGATCATATCAAGTGACCTCTTATTCACATCTAACAACTGACATATATTCACGGAAATTAGTTATATCCTAATTTTTATTAGGAGTAATTTCATAGTTAATAATCTAAACATTAACATATGTTGTTTTAGGAGGTGTAATACGAACATTAAATATGAATTGTCCGATAAAAGGTTCGGTATGAGATGAGCCATCATCTTCGACCGTGCAAATAAATCGTAGGATATGTTTACCCACTCCCTCCTTTGTTTTTTCCCTGATGTAAGAATTCAAGATTCTGGCACTAAAAACAGGAAAATAGCAAAAGGGTCTTTAAATCTATACCGGCATGTCTAAACTAAACCCATCTATAGGTTGTTCCAACGTCGATACCCAAAGTAAAAAGACGTGCTCATCCGTTACCTACTAAAGTTGGGATAAGGGAGTCTCCGATCCTGAATGTTTTGTTGGCGATTACTTGAGTCCCTAATATCTTATTTTCGTTAATTAAGTCCTTAACGTTTGAAAAACGCAATAATCTGACTCCTGAACTCATTCTCCTACGATTGTGGCCATGTTTTCCTTTTTTTATGTTTCTTTGTTTGGTCGGGAATATCGCTCTTATATGGCCAATTGTGATCTTGTCTTGTTCTCTTTTTCCATTATGCAATGGTCTATCTCATGCTTTTATGTGCCCAAGTTGTTCTTTTTCGTTCAATCTTTTCTTTCCTATTCGAGATTGATTAGATGTTACTCTTACCCTATTAAATCATATAATATGATCAAATATATATACCCTTTTATGTATTTTTAGAACCCTTACTCCTTAAGTTATTGTCCTAATTTTGAATATTATCAATGTGTCTTTCACATGCAACTCTCGGCTGCTATAATCTTCAATAAGTTTGGTCAAATTTTGTGCTCTTTGTGGGCTTTGTTCTAAAAATTCAATACCTCTCTACTTGAGTCCATCAACTCCATTCCAATGTAATTTGTGTGGGCTTATTGTTACTAAGGCTATTAAATGACAAATGCTCCTATTATGCAATTTAATTATATTGTTTTTGTTAGGAATTGAGACCGACTCGTAATTTTCTATGTAATGAATGCCTAATTGGGTCATCGAAATTTAGGATGTCAACACCTCTTGAATGAGTAAATTACTATAAAAAAAGTCCTAAATCTATTGTACTTGTGCCAATTTAGTCATAAACCTTTAGACGATTTGCCAATTCAATCCATCCAATCAATTTTGATCGGAAATTGATGATGTGAACACTAGTTGTCCTACGTGGCATCGTCGACGTTGCTGTGGATAATTTTTATAATTTTTTAAAAATATTTCTATTTTTTTTTTCTTTGCATTGATTTTTTCATTGTGGCCGGTGTGGGTTGCGCCCCTCACCTAGGCCATCACTAGCCGTAGGCAAGGGCCACCATGCCCTCACCCAAGCAAGCCCTTGCCATATCCGATGAGGGACGGCCCTCACCCAGCCATGGCGATAGAGCCTTCGCCAGGCGATAACCTCATAAAATGCTCATATCTTTAAAAGTGGATTTTTGCATGATATTTTGCCTATCTAAATCCCCAATTTCTGTTTTAAAATTTATCTAGACAGAAAATTTTAAAAATTAATGTGGAATTACTTCAATTTGCTAAATAAGACGTGTTGGGATAATGAAAGGAAAACCTTATGAGATGAGTGGAACAATTTTATGTCCTCAAGGTAAAGCGTTTTCTTGAGAAAGGTATGCACACCGAAATGATGAGAGACATTTCATTTCTCTATTCTAAATACTGTAGGCAAACCATTATTTAAGCAATTTGAGCCTGAGTATTTGGAGAATTCTTTTAAATTATTTAGTTCAAAAACCACTCCACATTGAGGCAAAATGAAGGTATAATTGACATTACAAGGTGAGAAAAATGGATAAAACTTTCTTGCCCCCATTTGAATCAATCTCCGGGTATATTTATTGCAAATGAACTCAAATGAGAATTTAAGTACTTAAGATGATGAAAAGCATTTCTCTTTCTACTGTACACTCTATTATCCTTTGTACAATCCAGTTGAGCCTTGCGAATTCATTTCCCCACTCAGTTGACGATCATCCTCAACACCAGGGCAAGGTACATGAGTTACGACAATGAATGAACATAATCTAGAGCCTGGATTGAAGATGAAGATCCCGAGAAGCCAAAGTACTGAACTGTTCATGAGCCAATGGAAATGAAAATTAGAGTCTGATAAGTCTTTGAATTTTCTGCAAGGAAATGCGTTGCAAGAAAATTCCAAAAAATGATAGAAAAAATGAGAGGAAAAAAGAGAGAAAACAAGAGTGGAAAATTGTTGATATAGCCCAATTGTCAATGGAAATGAGTCAGAGTGTCTGTCAAGAGTGTAAAGATCGAACCCAGCGTGAAGGTGGTGATTTTACAAAGTCTAAGAAGAATGAATGTTGGACTCCTGTGGCCGATGAAATATCTACACAAGAAAATAATCCATAGCGAAGGAAGAATACAAGATCACTAGCTTCAAACCCTTAAAAGTGCTGGACTTTGTTAGCTTGGTGAGGTTGTCCTGTTTTCAAAAAACACTAACCTTTGTTGACAAGATCAAGTGTTTTCCACTTTTCCCGCTTCAGTGGACGGGACAAAGCAGCCTTTTAAATGAGAGTGAGGGAAAAGCCATTTTTGACCGAAAGTTTCCCGTTTAGCATTTTTAAGAATTTCACTTTATGAGTGAAAATTCTCTTAGTGTAAATTCTCCCAAGTGGAATTTGTGATGCAGACGTGGTGAAATCCTTATGCATAAATCTCAATTAAATTGAATCTTGAAATGTGTGTTCTAGAATAGTCTTGATTGTATATTTGTTTGATGAATGCATATATACTTGTTGTAATAATATCTGACAGGTAATGTTTCCTCGAAGATCAAATAGTTCCCACATATGCCTGGTAAGTATATTGTTACCCGGACTTACTTCAAATTAATAATTCTATAGAAATTTTTAAATGCTTGTGTTTGAATGTTTCAAGTACTTGTGGTTATTTAGGTGCTCCCTTTTCAAGCCTTGTCACTCGTGCAAGTGCTTGTTTATATTAATTTTGCAAATACTTGTGGTTATCCAGGTATTTAAATGTTTTAAGTATTTGTAGTTATCCAGGTGCTTCCTTTTCAAACCCCGTCGCTTGTACAGTGTTGTATACCGAAATTTTCAAATACTTATGATTATTCATGTGCTTGAATGTTTTGCGGGCACGTGGTTATCCATGTACTTTCTGTTTAAGCCCCATCCCTGTGCGAGTGCTTGTTTCATGAAATTTTCAAATACTTGTGGTTATCCATGTGTTTGAATGTTTCTTTTTTCTTTTCTTTCTTCTTTTTTTTTACAATTCTGACCGGCATACAAAAAAATAATAAAAACTTAGAAAAATGGAAAAATTGCTACGTCAACTCCATTTCACATGGTACAGTTGGCGTTCATGTCAGAACTTTTCAGCTAAAATTGGCCGAAATCACTACATTGACAAATCGTGAAAAGGTTTGGAACTAAAGTGATATAATTGAAAGATTTAAAACTAAATTGACAACTGTATAATAGGTTTATGACTTTTTTAATAATTTCCTTGACAAAGTTTCGTCCTTGATGGCTCAGGTTACTAAACTATGTAGATCGGGTCCTACAACTTACATCCCTAATTTAACCAAGTTCTCATAGATACATATAAATTGCATGCACTTCACTTGAAATATTCACAAAAGACAAATCACTTTCAATTTCATAAAGCACGTAATAAATTTTTGCGATGGTCCATGCAATCCAAATTTTATACAAACCAAAAAAAGAAAAGAAAAGAGAAATACAAAGCAACACCAAAATCCAATTTCATACGCGACATGAAAGTGATGGCTTGCATATACATATATATACGCACATGAATTCATAGTGGACATGCAACCACTTGTTGTGTTAGCAGTTGCGCACTAATATGCTCGGGACACTTTCTTGTCTAAGTAGGCATAAGTTAGCTTTCACATTGATGAGAAGGGGGAGGATAATGGCTGGTCCACATTTGATCTTTCCTTTTTTGGGGTAGGAGGAAATAAAGACGGAGGGGGCTTTAGAGACTCATTTTGCCGTAATTAATTCTCTAAACCATTAGGCCATCAACAACATTTAACTGAATTTTCACTTCACCAAAGATATTAACTTGATGTTAATCCATAATTAAATAGTCTACTATGAACACACGTGAATTCTCTAAAGAAGGATTTACATTTTAAATTTACATCCTTAATAGATTGAGATTTTACCACAAAGCCACTGGACTACCAGAGAGATTGCCCCTATCCCCTTTCCACTCCCCCTCCCCTCATATTGACACCTGAATTTTCGCCGACAAGTTCAATATAGTAAAAACTCAAGACTTTGGAATCTCGATCGCGATGGAGTCCATTTTTTGACCAAAAGGAGTTTTTTTATGTCTGTCAAGTGCTATTTCATTTCATTTGTATATTGACATCATTTTCTTAATAAGTTAAAGGTTGACTTTTTGGTCAAACGGAGAATTTTAGCCCTCCAACGAAAAATTCCTAAATCGTTGATTTGATCTTTTGATTTTTTAAAACATTTGATTCAAGGATAATGACAATTCAACATTTCAAGCCCAATTTCAAGAATTCAAGTTCAAACAAGTCGGTCAATGTTCAAGCACGAAGTGAGGGATGTGATTCACCCTTCACGATAAAATCAATTTGCACAATTTCAACTTGATTAAGCCAAATTCATTCAATTTCAACATCAATTTTGGAAAAATCAATTTAATTTGGGGAAATTAAGCAGAAACAACGAATCAAGACCAATGGGGTGGGGTTGGATTAGGTCCACAGGTTGCGGGTTGGGCCGAAGCCCAATTTGGCCTATGAACCGAATCAATTGAAATGGCCAAGCCCATAGCGTAACTTAGATAGAATTAAGACAATTGGAAAACCTTGGGTCAACCTGGCGGGGCCCAAACCAGTTTGACCCATTGGGCCAAATCCCAATTAGCGCCATTCGGCCCAATTAGTTGGATAGGTCAGCCCATCCATCCCGTTAAGCTCATTTGGCTGGCCCCCTCATCTATATATATAACCAAATTGCTATTTCCTCTAATTTCCAATAAAAATCCATGTCACCAATTCTTGTGTGATCAAATCTTGGTCCTTCATTCCTCATTTAATCATAGCCATGGAGGGTGCCATGTCACCCATCCATGTGCTCAAGCTTGAGTCAATGAAAGCGTCTTTTAACCATTAAAGGATGAATTGGAGCGCTTAGATCAAATAATGATATGTATGATCAAAATGAATTCTTATTTCAAGATTCCCTCCAAATTTTTCCTCTTTAATGTCACTTAGCGGGCCACATTGCTCATGACACACAAAAATTACAAAAAAAAATTCAGCAAAATACATATATATATATATATACTATTAAGGGATGGATTAGAGTGTTTACATCATAATGAGATGTACGACCAAGATGAACTCTTATTTCAAGTTTCCCTCCAAATTTTTTCCTCCCAAATCTCACTTGGCGCTCCTCATTGCTCATTACACACAAAAATTACAAAAAAAAATTCAGCAAATCTCTCTCTCTCTCTCTCTCTCTCTCTCTCTCTCTCTCTCTCTCTCTCTCTCTCATCCTTCATCCGGCAAGTTCCCGGCCACTTGTTGGCCAAAGTTTGGCCTTGCACCACCTAGTTATTCTTGTGACCGAATCCCCCAAAGTGTCCTTAAGTTCGTTAAGGTTGGAGCATAGCTCGGTCGTAGCGGAACTCTCCAAAACTGGTCATTTCTCGCTATCGGTCGTTGGTGATCTTAATAGAAGGTAGGTTATTAAAATGTGAGGTACTCGCTTCAAGTGATCATCCAATGATCCTTGATTCAACTATAGTAAAAAATAAAAGTCATAGCTTCAATTTATGGTTGAAGTCCAAGGTAAGCTGTGATGAAATTGACTAATTACTAGTTGTTAGAATTAGTTGAATTTCCGAAAATAGAAACCAATTGCATGTTTAGATTGCTCTAGGACTTCGATTCTTACTTGGTTGAATCATTATGGATGAACATTGATGTTAATTTTTTATAATAGCATGTCAATCGAACTAGGCCTTGCATTATTAGATAAAAATCCTTACGCATTAGGTTTAGCTCAAAGTCAAAGGAAGCTTTGCTGTTCAATATCTTGTGAAATTCAAGTTAGTCGAATCCTATGGGACCAAATATGATATTCGTTAGTCGAATTCTATAGTCCTATATTAGATGAATGATGCTTAGGAGTAAAAGGAATGTGTTTTTGTGTTGATTTCTTAGAATTCTAATAAGCTGTCGGATGATTTTCATGTTCATTGAAGTTCTTGAAGAATGCTTGAATGTTCATAAGGTAAAGTTGGAAGATGTTCTAATTCTGAAAAAAAAATGTTAAGAACATAGGTTGAAAGTGGTTGAAGATGTGAAGGTTTTTTGGAAAATCGTACCCTAATCCGACCTTTCTGTATTCTTCAATTATTTTCGAAAATATATATAATGAATTAGGAAAACTTGTCTTCAAATAGAATGTATAGGAGATTCATAGCTTTTGATTAATATAAAGAACATGGAATTTAAACATATTTTTGGTCAGTGAAACTTGCATCCGAAATTACCGAAGAAAACTACGGTTTGATCCGTGAAAACTAATTAATCCAGTGTCGACTAAACTTGTTTTGCAATTAATAAATACTTGGAGGATTAATTTGCAAAAACTCAAACCATAAAAGTTGTAGGGGAGGTCCTAAATTGCATATACCTAAAATTTCATAAAATGCTAAGTAGATTTTGTCGGTCAATTTGAATCAACAAGGTCAGAGTCGGGATTGGCCCCAAAAACTTTCAGATTGAGTGCTTGGGGTAAAATGTGTAATTACTCATAGTAGGAAGGCTTTTTTGCAAAAAGTAAACAAACGAAAATTGTAAAGCGCATCCTAAGCTTGCTGTCAGTCAATTGTGGCACTAATTGGAGTTCATTTGCTATTTTTCCTGAATTTTTGAAAAACCGGGTCTGAACACGGTCAAATCCTCAGTGCTCGGGCTCAATTGAATTTACCGTATTGGTTGGGCTAAAAATAGGGAAAGTGGTCTAAATAAAAGTTTAAGTGGACATCCTATGCCTGAATTGGCAAGCGGAATTTCTTAAATCAGAGGTCATTAAGGCCCTTAATTGGATTAAAACTTAATTAGTCAGAATCAAGGGAAAACAGAGAAGTTGTCTTTTTTTTTTTTGTCAATTAATTGATTTTGTGATTTCTGAGGCTAATTGGCCTAATTGCATGACAATGTGACCTTGCTTGTGAATGAATGATGGTTGATTTCCTTTTAGTTTGATTATCAATGCATGATTCTTCGGCGGGTAGATTAGGAATGGGGATCATATGTTAATTAGGTGCTAGTGACTTGGTCTACTGTTGTGCGAAATTCAAGTAGGGGTTAATGATCACTTAGCATTAATAAATTAACCCCTTAGTTGATTACGAGGTTGATTGGCAATCAAATTGCATGACTAATGTCAAATTATCGGACCAAACCCGAAATTCTTGATTGATGGTTGATTGGGTGAACTTGTTAATTATTTGAGTTGAGTGATTGCATGTTCCTGTGGTGGATGTAATTGTCGAAGACCGACGGTCGGTGGTCAGAAGCTAGGAGGTGGCAGTCCATGGTGGATAGTATTAGGTTCATTAGACTAGCTTACAATCAATTAGGTTAGTTTAGTTAATAAATATAGGAATTAGTAACAAAATAGCTTAGTGTTTAGTTAATATGGGCTAGTTAAGGAATAAAACCAATTTAGACTTAGGATCACTCTCTTAATGAATGATTAGTTTATTGGCATCACCATCCTTAATAAAATGAGTAGAATTTAGGCTCACCTTAATCTAGAATTAGGAATGGCCTTTAGCTTCAAGCTTAAGGGGATTCATGTCCCCAGGCTTATAACAACGCTATGTAATATTTTTTGCCCAAGTTAGCATTGGATCAAGCTCATGGGGATTCATATTTTGAGGCTTATAACAAGGCAATATAATATTCTTTGCTCGACTGGTATCATGATTTATATCTACACTTTTACTTCAAGTTTTCAATAAATAGGTGCTTAATTCCCGCAATTTCAGTACATTGCTTGTTCATTTTTCTTTTTTTAAAATGGTTAGGACAAGTATGTGATCATTAAAACCCTTAAAGAACATTACGTGAGCAAGTAGTGACTCGAAGGACCTTCAGGACTCATAATTGATAAAGAAACCCATTCGATCACTTAGATGAACAATCCCACCAAGTTAGAGATACTAAAGGGGTACTAATTAAATTATTAGCGTAATCATGTCCCTGAACCTAGATAATCTCTGGTTACATAGGAAACAAGACAAACTCCGATGTCTCGCTTAGTTTCTAACCGATCCCGAAAGGATAGCGGCGACTCTTGTCTTGCACTAAATCCATTAGCCTGAATCGAACTTTAAAAATGAAAACCAACGTTGCGCAAGATAAGAACTTGGAAGAGTTCGCGCCGAATTGAGGGCCGTTGGCTCATCTTTAGGCATTACCTCGACACTTTTTTTTCTCTTTTCCCCTTCTACAAAAAAGAAGAGGGTCGCGACCTCTCTCTCTCTCTCTCTCTCTCTCTCTCTCTCTCTCTCTCTCTCTCTCTCTCTCTCTCTCTCTCTCTCTCTGCCTTAGGTAAGGGCTCCTTGGCCTGGGGTTAGAGCTTGCTACGTCGGGTTCATAAGCCGCAAGCTCAAAGCCAACGTCGTGGGCGTCGCCAATTGTGACGGTCGCAACCACCACGAACCCCTTTGCCTCGTTGATGGAGGGAGCGATGGAGAAATGGTGACAAGTGCGACCTTTCGGGGATGACTCCTGGGGGCTAAATAGCGCCACGACGGGAGGGATGCGATGGCAAGTTGGCAGCAGAGGTGAGGTGCAATAGATGAGCCAGATGAGTCGGGGAGAGAGAGGACATGGTATTAATTTTCATGTTTAAAATTTTCGACATGAACTTTGGAAAAAAAACAAAATGAGCGATTTGATGGTTCGAGTATAATTTGTGCTTGCATTTTAACCCATTATGGTCTGAGTTAAACGCCAATATATTTTAGTTCAACTACATTCATAAAGGAGGGATTTACATGAATCCATCGTATGGGAAAGTTCCTTATGCCTCCTTTAACCCTTTTAAAATCTTGCTCAGGGCTAAAAGATGCTTATCAAGGGAAAAAGAAAAAACAATCCTTGACAAATCTCTTTTCTACCAAGCATTGTTTTTTTACTTCTCGAGTACACTAGATACCCGTTGTGGCTTAAGAAAGTTTTCTCGCGTTTAATTACCTTGATAAATCAAAAACCCTAATTCTAATTCGTTGTTGATAGGATCATATCAACTAACCCCTTAATCACGTCCAAGAACTAGCATTTGTTCACGGAAATTAGTTATGTCCTAATTTTTATTTTGGAGTAATTTCATAGTTAATAATCTAAACATTAAACATATGTCTCTCGCATAGCCTTTCTCTAATGCCGTGTAGCCGCAAACCATAAAATCGATTAGATTTTCAACATTGGAAATCTAGTCTATGACTCGATCGAACATCTTTTCGCAAACTATCAAAGACTCGATTTATCAAAATAGTAGCTGAGTCATGAATTGACCGGTGGCCAAAACGTTAAGAATCGATCTATAATTTTCCCCTACCCAAACCTAACTTTGCAATCTTGTCCCATCACTACGACCCATGAGCACAGGATGGATGCGGTCAAGAGAGGCATCATCGTTTACATGACCAAACTGCTAATCTCAATCAATTTCGATGGAGGTGGTAATCATGCATCGTTCCACAATATAGTACCCCCATTGTAGCATTCCTACCGGTGAGGATGCATGATTACCGAACCAACTCCGGTTTGGATAGATTCCATGCCGTATACGCTAGGATTCTCTCGGCCGGGCTTCAAAATGTTCGACGGAAGAGGAAACCCGCACTAACATCTAGCACATATTTTGTAAGATGTGGGCCGGTAGCATATAATGAAATACCGGTTGTGCTTTAGGCTCTTCGTTCAATCATTGGGGAGGTCAGCCTAATCAAGGTACGCCCACCTAGGGTATCAAAAACCGAGCCGAAGCCGAACCAAGCCGAACCGAACCGAACCGAAAATTCGTGAATTTTCGGTTCTATTTCGGTTTCGGTTATGATGATAAGTAGAAAACTTTGGTTAGTTGATAGGTGGGTTTGATTCGGATCGGATACGACCGGATCTCGTTTTCTTTGTATTGTTTTTTTCTTTTCACGGTACACTCTCTCTCTCCTCGCTTTCACTGTCGGTACCCGTCCTCTCGCTTACTTTTCCCTCTCCTCCATCCCCCTCTCTCCCTTCCCTTCTGCTCTATTCTGTCTCTTCCTGTATCCCTCTCTCTCTCTCTCTCTTCCCCTTTCCTTCTTCATTCTATCCCCCCCTCTTCCCCCACCCGACAGACCCTTTGCTTCTCTTCCTCTCCACACGCAAAGCAAGAGAGAAGACCAGACCAGGGCCTTGACCGTGCTGAACCATGGGGCTCCCTCCTGCATTCTCGCCGGGACGACGGCGCCATCAAGTCGCCCAATGACCGACGGTGTCCACCAACTTATCAGTCTCCCCAATGTGCTCAGCACCTTGCTCGTTCACGATCCCAAGATTTACCCCGACCGGTGCTGCCCCCCAGTCGCTCCAGATCCACCCACGATGGCGACGGCGATGAGGATTTCGACGAAGATGGCGATGAGGAAGAAGATGGTAGTCAGGGGGAAGAAGGGGATGACGATGAAGAAGAAGGACAAGAGGTCGAAGGAGGCGAGGAGGAGGAGGAAGAAGAGGGACCCAAAACCGAAAAACCAAGCTGTCAATCAAAAGCAAAAAAAAAAAAAAAAAAAAATCGAAAATCGAACCGAGCCGAATAAAATAAAATTTTCAATTCGAGCAAAATTTGATTCGGAGCAACACACCTCCAACGATTCGATTTTTCAAGAAAATCGAACCAAATCGAATCATTTACATCCCTAAAGAGTCGACCCCGACTTGGGAAGGAAGGGTCTCGGAGTTCGGCATTCCTATGGTACCAATCGACATATACTCTGCTTCTGTGAATTACGTGACAATAAAAAAAAAAATTTATATGAGGATTTACTATGAAATTGGAAAATGTCAATAAGGTCCCCTAGGGCACATGTTAACGATCTTTGATTGTACTTTGAAGTGTAAATTTTTATATTTGAAGTAGGTGATTTCTTGAAATGTGTTTGTTTCAAATTTTCAAAATATGTACATATGCGGTTTTGTCATTTGCAGTAGTTTTAATTGCTACACTCGAATAATTTGTTAACAAAACCTGTTATGATTTCTTCTGGGACTGTTAAAATATAATTCTAATATGCAGTCGATATTGTTAAAATATGAAGTTACTTTCGTGTCATGCTATAATAAATACTAAGTTTCAAATTGGATTTCTTGTGTACCTTTCGCCCACCTGCGAGCTTCATTCTTTATATACGTCTTAACACCTTCATCATTAAATCAATTTTCTCAAGAAAAGAAGTGTTTTCAAATATCAATATGTTATGATGCGAACGTGATTGTCGATAAATTTTCTGGAGTGTTTAGATAAGCTGGAAACACAGTCAACGAGCCCAGGACAAGGGAATTTGATGAAGATTTAGGCGAGAGTTTTCAAGAAGATATCTTGATGTGATGGATATTCTAGAATAGAAATTTAAATATACTTCCGTTATCTTCTTTGTCTAAATTATCTAGTTTAGGGAATTTTTTAACACAAAGGAATTTCGATTTGTTGCTATGTTTTTTTTATTAGGGATTCGATATTTTGTTCGTTTTAGGGTATGCTTTTCTCTGCTATATATGTAGCGATAATAGATAGCTTCTTCATCATTAATCAGTATACACTCGAGAGAGAAAATTTTCCTCATGCTTGCAAATTTATTTTTTCTTCTAAATTAGTATTCACCACATTTTCACTGCATCATGTTCTTTAAGTATACGTGTACACAACAATTTCGGGAGATACATAGGCTTCAGCCCATGACAGCCTCTCCTACATTAAGGGTTCTCCCAGAATGGGAACACGTCGCAACTTCATCCATCGATAGGTTTTTCAATCCGATTTTCCACACCTTCTGTCCCTCAATTATTAGTTTCCGAATCATCAAGCCCCGCGAGTTGATCTACCAAGATATAAGAAAAACCGTTTTCCACTTTATCATCTGATAATTAAATTAATCATGGCCATACGCGTATTAATAATAACTAACTCCTCTACGCTCCCCACGCACTCTCTTTAAATCCACCCCAGACACTCCCCAGTCTTCCCCACGCATTGTTACGACTCTCTCTCTCTCTCTCTCTCTCCCTCCCATTTCCCTCCGTTTGCTTTTGAAGCACCAACTTCTCGTCCCTTTGCTATTCTTCGGGAAACCACTCTGAAGAAGACACACAAGCTGCAAAAATCTTGTCTTTTCCACAGAAATGGCCGACTCACAGGAACAGATCAGTCGACAAAACCCAGATCAGACAGTCCCCGTCTCAGTCGAACCTCGAGGCCAAGACTCGAACAGACCATCGAAGCATAAACTCCCAAACTTCCTCTTGTCAGTGAGGCTCAAGTACGTGAAGCTCGGCTACCACTACCTCATCTCCAACGCCGTGTATTTGCTCCTCGTGCCACTCCTCGGCAACTCCTCCGCCCACCTCTCGACCCTCACGGCCCGAGACGTGGCCCAGCTCTGCGACCAACTCAGGTTCAATCTCGTCAGCGTCGTCCTCTGCTCGACCCTCATGGTGTTCCTGATCACTCTCTACTTCATGACCCGACCCAGAAAAGTCTAACTCGTCGACTTCGCCTGCTACAGGCGCGACCCGGCCCAGATATGCACCCCCGAGACCTTCGTGGAGAGGTCGGAGCTCACGACCGCCTTCACGGAGGAGATCCTCGCTTTCCAGCGGCAGATCCTCGAGCGGTCCGGGCTCGGGCAACGGACGTACCTGCCCGAGGCCGTGCTCCGGGTCCCACCGAACCTGTGCATGGCAGGAGCGCGGGCGGAGGCTGAAACCGTCATTTTCGGGGCCATCGATCAGCTGCTGACCAAGACCGGGGTCAAGGTTAAGGACATAGGGATCCTCGTCGTGAACTGTAGCTTGCTCAACCCGACGCCATCCCTGTCGGCGACGATAGTGAACCACTACAAGCTCAGAGGGAATGTGTTGAGCTACAATCTTGGTGGGATGGGTTGCAGCGCTGGATTGATTTCTATCGACCTTGCTAAGCAGTTATTACAGGTTTGGTTTCTTTTTTTCTTGCAGCGCTGGATTGATAATAGAAACTTTTTATGAACAACACCCTCTGTTATCCAAGCAAACAAGGAATGAAAACTTTCATCGACGAGCGAAATGCTAAATATAAGTTGGGTAATAGGAATTTTATTAGGTTCACTAGCGAATAGAAGGTCATTTTATGTTGATAGAGCGTCATGTAATTTAAAAACATTTCATAAAAATTAGAATCATGACAAAAAACACAACCAATTTTATTTATGTTGTGCTGACAGTAAGACTTCAGGTAATTCTTTCCCTAGTTTACTCTTTGGTTGGTTGGGAAGTGGGAGTTAGTGAGTGGTTTGAACTCGGAATTGAGCATTAGCTTTGTTCATTCTAATTAACTATCCTTTCTATCTACTAGGTACAAAAGTTTCTAGGTTTTCTTACTAGGGAAATTTAATTTTGATCTCGTGAAAGTGAAACTTCGGCCTAATCTTATTACTTCTCTTATGAATTAATCACTAGGTACACCCTAACTCTTATGCCCTAGTTGTGAGCGCGGGGAACCTCACCCTGAACTGGTACTTCGGCAATGACCAGTCGATGCTCATCTCGAATTGCCTCTACCGGATGGGTGGTGCAGCGATCCTCCTCTCCAACTGGTCCTCTGACCGCTACCGCTCCATGTGCCAGCTCATCCACACCGTGCGCACCCACAAAGGCTCAGATGACAGGAGCTATGGCTGCGCATTCCAACAAGAGGACGAGAAGAAGAAGATCGGCGTGTCGCTCTCCAAGGACTTGATAGAGGTTGCCGGGGAAGCCCTGAAGACTAATCCTCAGCACGTTAGTGCTCCCGATGTCAGAGCAGCTCTTGTTCAAGATAAAAATTAGGCCGTACATTCCCGACTTCTAGCTGGCCTTTGAGCATTTTTGCATCCATGTGGGAGGCCAAGCTGTTCTCAACGAGATGGAGAAGAACCTCGAGCTCACCGATTGGCACATGGAGCCATCACGAATGACTCTTTACCAATTCGGAAACACATCGAGTAGCTCATTGTGGTACGAATTGGCCTATTTGGAGGCCAAAGGAAGGATTAGGAAAGGCCATAGGACATGGCAGATCGCTTTTGGGGCCGGATTCAAGTGTATCAGTGCAGTTTGGCGAGCACTAAGGACCATCGACCCGACGATGGAGAAGAACCCCTGGATGGATCAGATACACAAGTTTCCTGTCCATGTTAGAAAGCGGAGTCCATCAGATCTATCGCGAAATAAGCGCATCAGTCAAGAATTTGCCAATATAGGCGAGGTTGATTCTTATGGATATGTATAATCTTAATTATCCTTTTGCCTTGTGTTCATGCACAAGCATCATTCCAAATCTACTCAAGATTAAACTTTTCTACGTCTGTAATCGATTCCTGGAAGAAGCTAGCTTTGTAATTATAGCGCCCCATAACGTCACTCACAAACATGTCATTTCCGATTATATATTGTAATCATTATTATTGGCATGTGGAAGCATGAGAAAACATTCACATCATCTCACCAAATGAATTTTGCGAGTTTAAATAAAGTATTTATGTATCTTCTTTATATTAATATTAGCATCACAATCCTAATACAACATCCAAGCAAAACACCAAATACAAAAGTCCTGAGAAGGGTTGTGGTTACCTATCTCCAAAATCATTCCTGTGCCCAAAATTTTGCCCGTATAAAAGTCTAGATCGGTAATATGGATCGACAATCTCGCCCATCGACGTGTCGCCATCACCATCAAAACCCCACAACGGTTCAACCAACCGTCAATGTCCAATTACTGAGCGAAAAATCAATGGGGAATCCACTCTAGAAACTCCACATTGACCCATATGGTGGAAAATAAGGAGTGAGCCGAAATCCAGCAAATGAAATCTCTAAGTATAAGATAGGAAATTACCTTACCACTAAACATGGTGCAAAGCAGCGTGAGTTCAATGCAATATAAAATCACCACATATGACTAGTCGAAGAGTAAATGTATTATCTTTCTTATCATGATATATCGATGGAAACCAATAACAACATATATGGATGACATAACATAATTTGAGATACGGTCATCAACAATTAGTTCAAAAATAAACATGTGTGCCCATATGTAGTTATATATGCACAGATACATGTATTCTATTATTTACTTCTCCCTCCAAACACTCCTAAAGCATCTTGACACAAGGAGCATCTTGACTATCGGGACATCCCGACACATAGGATATCGTCACACTAATATATGAGTGACAAATTGTATAACATAATACTTTCCATATTTAGTCATATGGTAGTAGTGCATGTAATAACTTTATAAACTTATGGTCTCCCTTGCATCATCAACGAAATCAACACTCATTTTAAAAAATCAACATCCAATACACAACATTTTTTCATATAAATCATTACCATCTTTTCATTCATGAGTAATGATAATGATGTGCTCACCTCTCTTCATTTCTCATGCAAGCATTGATAACATATTCAAAGAATTAGCAACGTGAACATCAACAATCTAAGTAATCGACAACGTGAATATCAACAACTCAAATAATCGGCAACATGAACATTAACAACTTGAATTGGGTAATCACAAATTGACCACTTTGGGAATGACCCTTTGAAAATTGACATCTTGATAATTAGCCCGTTTGTTAATATTGATGAATTGGTCAAGAAACCGGTTAGGCATGAAAATCCAGTAAAATATTTAGAATAGGTGAGGTGGTCGAAATCAATGGAATAACAGGAATTGGTGAATGGAAAAATTGACATAATAGAATAAAAATCAACAACTTAAAACAGAGATTGGTATCTCAATTAAGGTCTGTTGCAACCGTATCTCAGGATGCACCTAGTGATTTGGCTAATAGATTATTAAATCTAAATTTAACTCGGGCTTTCCCAAGCCGACATTAATTTTTAACTTATTGTTCAAGTTATCAATTATGAATAAATCACTAGGTACACCCTAACTCTTATGCCCTAATGGTGAGCGTCAAGAACATCACCCTCAATTGGTACTCCGGCAATGACCGGTCGATGCTCATCTTGAACTGCCTCTTCCGGATGGGCAGAGCAGCGATCCTCCTCTCCAACTAGTCCTTTTATCGCTGCCGCTCCAAGTACCAGCTCATCCACACCGTGTGCACCCACGAAGGCTTGGATGACAAGAGCTACAGTTGATTGTTCCAATGAGAGGACGAGAAGAAGATATTTGGCGTGTCACTCTCCAAGGACTTGATGTCCGTCGCCGGGGAAGCCCTGAAGACCAATATCATGACCGTCGGCCCGTTAGTGTTCCCGATGTCGAAGCAGCTCTCGTTCTTCATGATTTGGGTCACAAGGAAGGTATTCAAGATGAAGATTAGGCAATACGTTCCTGACTTCAAGTAGGCCTTCGAGCATTTTTGCATCTACGCTGGAGGTCGAGTTGTTCTCAACGAGATAGAGAAAACCCTTGAGCTTACCGATTGGCACACGAAGCCATCACGAATCACTCTATACCGATTCAGGAGCACATCGAGTAGCTCATTATGATACGAATTGGCCTATTCGAAGGCCAAAGGAAGGATTAGGAAAGGCCATCGGACATGGCAATTAGCTTTTAGGTCTTGATTCAAGTGCAACAGCGCGGTTTAGAGGGTGCTAAGGACCGTCGACCCGGCAAAGGAGAAGAACCAATGGATGGAGGAAATTTATGAGTTTCCCGTCAATCTTTTGAAAGCAGTGTCCATCCGATCTACAATGAAATTAGTGCATCGGTTGGGATTTTGCCAATATAGGCAAGGTTGATTACGAAGAATACGCAAAACCTTAATTATCCTTTTGCCTTGTGTTCATGCGCAAGCATCATTCCAAATCTACTCAAGAGTAAACTTTTCTTCGCCTGGAATGGATTCCTGGTAGAAGTGTGTATTTAGCTTTGTAATTGTCCATACGACCGGTCAAAGTAGGTTTTCTATAGCTACATTACTTGAAAAAACAATTGTGTAGTTCACCTATATTGAATAGTTAAAGTGTTAATACCAAAAAAAATTTCAAACTGGTACATCTTTAACAAATTTACCAAAAATTAATGTTTTTACTACAAAAAATCTCAAACTAGTACACATATGGCAAATTTATGGTCCGTTTGTTTGCGTTAAAGTTTACCGTCAAATTGCTAAGTTGGATGACACGTGGTAGTTGACGGGTGTACCAGTTTTGGGTTTTACCCATATATTTGTCACATATTTACCCGTTTGTGATTTTTTGTGGTATTAATCTAATTGAATGGAGGGTAAATTTGTTACATGTGTTCCAGTTTGGGGTTTTTGCTAATCAAAATATTAGTTTGGGGTAAAATTGTCATATGTGTACTAGTTTGGGATTTTTGTCGTCAAAGAATTAGTTTTGAGTAAATTTATTACAGATGTATCAGTTTGAGGTTTTTCATGACATTAACTCATAATTAAATTGAGATCGTGAACGTTAAATCCCATGAAGGCTTTTAGATGTTATTACTTCTTCAATGGGAAAATTATCAAAAAAGTCATAAACTTTTTGCATTTTTGTAATTCAGCCATAAAACTTTCAATTTGGTCAATTTAGTCTTAAATGTTTTGACAATTTTATTATTTAGTTCATCCAACTAATTTTAACCGAAAATCGTTGACGTGGATGCCAGCCATCCTACATAGCACTGTCGACGTCAATGTGGACAATTTTTATAATTTTATAAATATATATTTTTTGAATTTTTATTTTTGATTTATTTTTTCTTTTGTGTTTTTATTTATTATTTATTTCTTCTTTTTATATTCTTTTTTTTTTTTTTCAATTGTGGCCCCGATTGGTCCAAGACATTGCCATTTGCTGGCAAGGACCGCCATGCCCTTGCCTAGGCGAGCCCTCACCAAATCCGGCAATGGACAACCCTTGCTTGGCCATGGGAGGGGAACCCTTGCTAAATAATATGCTCGTATCTTTAGCAGAGGATTTTTGCCAATCTAAATCATCAATTTCTATTTTGAAATTTATTTACACAGACACTTTAACGAATGATGTGGAATTGCTTGAGTTTACTAAATGAGATGTGTCAGGATTATGGATGGCAAGTCTTTTCGTATACTCAATCCCCTATTTATACGCTATGAGTTGAGTGAAAAAGTTTCATGTCCTCAAGATAAAAGGTTTTCTCATGAGAGATATGTGAACTGAAATGATGAGAGACATTTCATTTCTCTATCCTAAATATTATAGGTAAACTGTTGTTTCACCTATTTGAGCCTAAGTATTTGGAGAATTCTTTCAAATTACCCCTATCAAGAACTACCCCACATTGGGGCAAAATGGAGGTACGGTTAACATTACAATTTGAGACAAATGGATGAAACTTTCTTTCCCTCACTTGAATCAATGTTCAAGTGTCTTTATTGGAGATGAACTCAAATGAGAATTGAAGTGTCTTAAGATAATGAAGAGCATTTCTTTCCTATTGTGCACACTTCTATCCTTTATGTAACACCATTGAGCCTACAATTCATTTCCCAACCCAGTTGGTGATCATTCCTACACTGTGGTAAGGCACATGAGTTACCACGGTGAATTAGCATAATCCAGATCGACTTAAGATAAAAACCCCGAGAAGCCAAAGTGTTGAATTGTTCAAGAGCTAATGGAAATGCAAATTAGAGTCTAATAAGTTTTTGAATATTTTGCAAGAAAATGTGTTACAAGAAAATCCCAAAAAATGAGAGAAAAAAAAAAGAGAAAGAAAAATGAAAAGAAATAGAAGAAAAAAAAGAAAAAAAACAATGGAAAAATGTTGATATGAAGCCTAATTGTCAATGGGAATAAAAAGCCTAAAGTGTTTGTCAAGAGTGTAAAGATCGACCCCAATATAAAGGTGGTGATTTCACAATGCTTCAAAAGAATTAGTATTGGATTCTTGTAGCCGATAAAATATCTACACGAGAAGACAATCCCTAGCAAAGAAGGAATAATAGTAATGATACCAAGATGATCACCAACACCAAACCCTTCAATGAAAATTTTCTTTAGGCCTAACGAATCTTTTCGTTTCTTAACCCTTTTAACCAAGCCTACATTAATTCCTTTTAAAGTCTCTTCAAATGTTAAAAGTTTTGCTCGAAAAAGTGTAAGTAAGACTATTTCTATTTCATTTACAAGGTTCTTGACTTGTAGATCTAATGGAAATAACGAAGAATATTTATTTCAAAGCCATGAATTGAATTAACCCTTGATAAGCCATTGAACAAGCATATCTCACCTTACTATCAAAAGACCTCTTAAATCAGTAAGGTCATATCGTTATAAAAAAAAAAAAAAACTCGGACCTTTGTCTACATGATTATGATAAGATCGAGTGTTTCACTTTTCCCGCATCAATGTGTTGCAACCTTCTTAGAGGAAAACCATAAAAAAGAAAGCTAGTGGATTTCTCAGCGCAAACTCTCCCAGGTCCTACTAATTTCAACTTTTGGGATTTTGATTTTTTCAATTTAACATGCAGATTAATTCAATCAGGAGTTGCTACTGATCAGTTATTGTTAGATCAATTAGACACTAACATAAAGTGTGGGAGAGCACTTTACTTTTGCTGACTAGAGATTTATGGATATGGAAATTTGATTACGTTAGATAAATCTAATGCCATTTTGATGCATTTTTTCTTTATTTCAAAAATATTTTTCAAGTAGCCTTGGTTAATTTTAACTTAAGTCACTAAAATGCAAGAGTCATCATGCAAATCACAATCAATGATGTAACACTCAATAAACAAAGTAATAAATATATTGCTAGAAATAGGGTTTACCCTCAATACAAAGCAAAGCATAACTTCAATAAAATTAATATCCCAATATCTGCAAGATGTTAATTAAAAAAATGCATGCCTAGCCTAAATATTATTTCTAAATGATTATGCAACTCTATATAATTCTTTTTGGGTTTTTCTAATCTATGAAAAATAAACTATATGTAATTTTAATCTAAGTTTAACTTGCATTAATTATTAAACTAATGACATGTGACGTGACCTAATTTTAATGACAAGTAAAATTAATATGAACTATTCTAACATGAACGTAAACATGTAATCACTAAATGACATAGAAATATGGTGACATGGAATTGGTGCGGGATCTTGTTTTCAAAAACTCTCAAATATCTATAAATCATCAAGGTGTTTGATTGATTCGGTCTTTTTTTTAGAATCTAATGATTCCCAAGAAATTGTTTTCGTGTCCAAGTAATGGCAGATACGTACTCTATTTTTGTATTAGCATCTGTATTTTTATCACATATCATTGCTTTTCAAAAAATGTGGGTAGGCTCATTGAGATCTGTCTTCCCAACCAAAAGAGTTATTACATTGCATTCTCACATTCAAAAGTTAGGCATAATTTATTTTTTAATGAAACCTGTATGAGCTCCTCCCCAAAGAAGGGTAGCTATTAACACATAAAATTTTGGCTATTCCCCTTAGTCATTTATTGCATTAGTAAATTAGGGTCGTCCCCGACTTCGAAACTAAAATACCATTAGCATAATTTATGTTCGCATTTTATTTAAGTCATGCATCACATGCAAATCACGTGGTCATAACACGATGTTACCACGGACCATCACGCGGCGCAATCGAGAGCTATGATCAGCCATATCCATAGGAGGAGTTTAAACTCCACAGTCAACTCCTTGTTGATGAAGTTTGATCTCCAGTGGTTACTCAATTTAACAGTTATCCATACAATTCTATTCCTATCCGCATTTGAATCATTTCAAACCCATGTTTTATCTAAAAGGAGGGTCTGCTCATTTGAAGGTTATTTTATTCTATCTGCCCTGTTTCAAAGGTGATTTAATCGGTTTAATCTACGAAAGATATATATAATGACCAAAACTGACTGAGCTTTCAGGTGATTCTCGAATTTGATCAAACTCTTATAAGATAAACCTTGATTGTAAATAAGCCCCTCTTGGCGGAGCAAGAAAGAGGAGGGACGTGCAGAAAAATTTTGAGAAAACGACGAAGCTTTTTTTCTTGGCAGCAGAATATTTTCAGCGAGCAAATTCACGAATCGACAAGTGCGCCATTGGATCGTGCTCAAAATTTGTGTAGAGTACGGTAAGACATTATTCTTGAGTTTGTCCGGTGGATTGGTGAGTAAATATCCGGAAGTATGTCTTTAACATAGAAAACTGAACTGGTAAGACTAATGGATCAAGACAAGAGAGCTCAACGTGCGGCCTCACGGAAAACGGTGAGCACATGTTTGTTTTGGGTCGGAATGGGTTGAAATTTTGAGATCTCTACAACACATAGTTCTTAACCCCACTAAAGGAATCAAGCGTTGAAGATTTAGAGCCCCAGGGATTCGACCAAGAGCTACCAACTCCATCGAGCCCAATCCTTGGTCGTGATTCACACCAACTTGGGTGGTCAGCTCTTCGGATGTGGTCCCAATTGCTGTTGTGATCTCTTCATTGTCGCCACCTTACTGTCATTCCTGTTGAGGTTGATCCATATCTGTGTGGAAGGGGGTGATGGTTAGTTTATAAGTATAAGAGAAAGTTTCACCCTTTGAGCTAGCTTTTAGAATGAGAGAGGCTCAAGATCATCCAACACCAGTGTTAGAGCTTAGGTTGTCAATAAGTCTAAACCCAACAGTAATGTGTGAGGGGGAAATTGTTGAGGTTGTCTTACATCGATTGTGAAAGGGAATGGTAGTTAGTTTATAAGTGCAAGGAAAATCCTCTCTCACCCCTAATGCTAGCCTAAAGGGTGAGGTTTTCCCTCGCATTTATAAACTGACCACTACCCGTTCCACAATCGACGTGGGACAACCTCAACGGTTCTCTCGCCATGGTATCGCCGCCTGCCCTTTACTAGTCATCATCGTCAAACTTTCCTCACTCCTCGCCGTTGGATCAAAGTCCAATTTTGGTAATTTCTTAAACTAAATCAAATTTGAATATTTGATTACCTAATTTGGATTATTTGGTTGTAATTTAATTTAGTGCGAGATTATAAGTGTCAGGAAATTTATATTTTTTGAGTCGTGCATAATTATGATAATTGGGGTTTCGATCTTTAAGACTATCGGATCCCTGATTACCTTTATTTCCTATTTTGAATTGTGGAAAATATTTGATTATATGGGCTTAAATAGTGCATAACATTAATTTAGGAAACTTTACTATTTTAAAAAATACAATAAAATTGCAATGCATGTTAGGATAGATTGCTTTCGTCTTTCTATTTTAGAATTGCATATTTAGTGACCATGCAGTTAATTAGGAAATTACCTAATTTAGATTAAGATGTAATGTAAATTATTTCTTAATTTAAATTAATTAATTACAGATTTTAGGTAATTTCCTATTCTAGTTGGGCTAATTAAAAAAAAAAGAACACCAACTTTACTTTGAGTGACAATTTTGGCCCGAACTTTTTTTTCTCAATAAAATACCCAAACTTTTACCCAAGTCTCAAATTTGGCTCTCGTGATGTGAAATTTTCAAACTGTTCGAGCCAAATGTCGGATTTAAGTGAAAGTTTATGATTTTTTATGAGATAAAAAAAAAGTTCATGTCAGAATTATCACTCAAGGTAAAATTGATGCTTCTTTTTGGAATTTGACCTATTCTAGTTTCAAAGAAAATCACAAAAAATAACATGCATGTATCATATAAAATTAGTTGCATCATTGTTAGGTCATCTTTACCAAGTCATTATTGCCATGTCATCATTGCATCATATTGCCGTGTCCATCATATCAATGTCATTTAGTAATGCATGTTTAGGTTCATATAAATTAGGTTGTGTGTCATATTAGAATTATGTTACATATAGATTGCATATAGATAATCCATGTCACATGTCATTAGTAGATTAGCATCATATAGACATAACCTAGAATTAAATTGCATCTCATGCACCGCATATAGTTTAATCTTTTAGTAAACAAGAAAAGTCCAAAAAGAAATAATCATCATTGCATTAAGATATTATATTAGAGCATGCATTTTTTTTTTTACATAAAATATTGCAGATATTGGAAAATTAATCATAGTGAGGTTATGCTTTGCTTAATGCGCTGAGGTTTGCCCTATTTCTAGTAATTAATTTATTGTTTTGATTTATTAAGTGTTACATTAATTGATTGCACCCTCGCATAATCACCCATGCAATGTTAGTGGCTTAGGATTAAAATTTGCCAAAACTGCCTCCTAAATATTTTCGAAAGTAAGGAGAAATTGTACTAAAAGGATATTAGATTAATCTAGTGTAACTAAGTCCCCGTATCCATGAATATTTGATTCGCGGAAGTAAGATGTTACCCACATCTTACTTGGGTTATTTATTGACTCACAATAGATTAGTGGCAACTCCTAATATAAATGAATTATACATTAAATTAATTGAAACAAAACCCTAAAGTTGCGATTGGTATGAGTTTAGAAGAGTTTGCACTAAATCTTTAGCTTAGTAATCCATTGGCCTTTTTTTTTTGTGGTTCACCTTTGGGAAGGTCGCAATACATAGCCATAACAACCACTCCACATTTAGGGTCCTCCTGGTCCTATGCTCATGATGAATGGGGACACAAGACAATCTCGTCAATTTCCTTTAAAATATTGGCTTTGCTCTTTATATTCATATGGTCTCCCTCTCCTTATTAGCGTAAATTTTTGTATTGAACTTTCTATCATGGTATTAGAACTAGTACTATCCCTTTCGTGAATGTGTGTCCACCTCTCATTAGTAAAACTTCACATAAGATGGAATGATGAAGTATTGTCTCACATCGCTTAACAATTGTCTTCAAATTGATTCCCTCGCAAGAGGAACTGTTAAGATATATAAAATCGTTTTCCACTTCCTAATCCGATGGCTAAAGCTTGAAGAAGACGATAGAGAAAGAAGAGAGAGAAAAACTTTTAGGCTTCTATAAACATTATTCCTATGATCTCAAATGGTGTAGTTTCCACATAATCAACGTGGGGCCCTCGTCATCTAACAGTTGCCACAAACTAGCTGGACACATGTACCAAATTACACGGTATAACTTCTCATCTCTCAACAGGTGTTTGACCTAAATCAATCCCAGCAATACGCGTATGATAACTCCTCTACGCTCCCCACGCACTCTCTTTAAATACCAGCCCAAACACTCCCCAATCTTCCCCATGCATTGCTAAGACTCTCTCTCTCTCTCTCTCTCTCTCTCTGCCATTTCCCTCCGTTGGCTTTTGAAACACCAAGTCCTCGTCCTCTGTTATTCTTCAGGAAACCCCTCTGAAGAAGACACAAAAGAAACCTCTGAAGCTGCAAAAATCTTGTCTTTTCCGCAGAAATGGCCGATCAACAAGAACAGACCAGCCGACACCCTGATCAAAGAGTTCCCGTCTCTGTCGAACCTCGAAACCGAGACTCGGACAGACCATCGAACCACAACCTCCCAAACTTCCTCTTGTCAGTGAGGCTCAAGTACGTGAAGCTCGGCTACCACTACCTCATCTCCAACGCCATGTATTTACTCCTCGTACCACTCTTTGGCATCTCCTCGGCCCACCTCTCGACCCTTACGACTCGAGACCTGGCCCAGCTCTGGGACCAACTCAGGTTCAATCTCGTCAGCGTCGTGCTCTGCTCGACCCTCATGGTGTTTCTGGTCACTTTCTACTTCATGACCCGACCCAGAAAAGTCTACCTCGTCGACTTCGCCTGCTACAAGCCCGAACCGGCCCAGATTTGCAGCCACGAGACCTTCATGGAGCGGTCGGAGCTCACGAACGCCTTCAACAAGGAGAACCTTACTTTCCAGCAGCGGATCCTCGAGCGGTCTGGCCTCGGGCAGCAGACTTACTTGCCCGATGCCGTGCTCCAGGTCCCACCGAACCCGTGCCTGGCAGAAGCACGAGCGGAGGCTGAGGCCGTCATGTTCGGGGCAGTCGACCAGCTGCTGGCCAAGACTGGGGTCAGGGCCAAGGACATAGGGATCCTCGTTGTGAACTGTAGCTTGTTCAACCCGACGCCATCGCTGTCGTCGATGATCGTGAACCACTACAAGCTCAGAGGGAATGTGACGAGCTACAATCTTGGTGGGATGGGTTGCAGCGCTGGAGTGATTTCTATCGAACTTGCTAAGCAGTTATTACAGGTTTGGTTTCTTTTTTCCTCTCTCTTTTTCTGTTCTTCAAAGCATAAGTTTGGTAATAGGAACTTTTTATGAACAACACCCTAAGTGTTATCCAAGCAAACAAGGAATGAAACTTTCATCCACGAACGAAATGCTATATATAAGGTTTTTTTTATGTCGAATCGAAATATAAGTTGGGTAATAGGAATTTTATGGGGTTCGCCAGTGAATAGCATGCCATTTTATGTTGATAGCGTGTCATATAATTTAAAACCATTTCATAAAAAATTAGAATCATTAAAAAAAAATACCAACTTTATTTAGGTTGTGCAGACACTAAAACTTCAGGTATTTACCTTACCAAAAAAAAAAAAAAAACTTCAGGTATTTTCTTTCCCTAGTTTTACGCTTTGGTTGGTCGGGAAGTGCGAGTTAGCGAGCAGTTTGAACTCAGAACCCTCGAAACCTAGATGACGTCTAACAAAATGACCCACTGATTAGTCCATCCAAGATTCATTGTGCCACAGAATATAGCTCGAGTTAAAATAGGACTTTTCGCATTTGTGAATTCGATATATGACAACGGAGCTGAACATAAGACTTGTACTTGCTCAATTTACTATCTGTTCTATCTACGAGGTACAAAAGTTTCTAGGTTTTCTTTCTAGGCAAATATAATTTTGGTCTCATGAAAATGAAACCTAGGCCTAATCTTATTTTTTTCTCCTGTAAATCAATCGCTAGGTGCAATCTAACTCTTATGCCCTAGTGGTGAGCATCGAGAACATCACTCTCAACTGGTACTTCGGGAATGACCGGTCGATGCTTGTCTCGAACTGCCTCTTCCGGCTGGGCGGCGCAGCAGTCCTCCTCTCCAACCGGTCCTCTGACCGCCGCCGCTCCAAGTATCAGCTCATCCACACCGTGCGCACCCACAAAGGCGCCGATGACAAGAGCTACGGCTGCGCATTCCAACGAGAGGACGAGAAGAACATTATCGGATTGTCGCTCTCCAAGGACTTGATGGCGGTTGCCGGGGAAGCTCTGAAGACCAACATCACGACCCTTGGCCCATTAGTGCTCCCGCTGTCAGAGCAGCTCTTATTCTTCACGACCTTGGTCGCGAGGAAGGTGTTCAAGATGAAGATTAGGCCGTACATTCCCGACTTCAAGCTGGCCTTTGAGCATTTTTGCATCCACGCTGGAGGCCGAGCGGTTCTCGACGAGATAGAGAAGAACCTCAAGCTCACCAATTGGCACACGGAGCCATCACGAATGACTCTATACCGATTCGGGAACACGTCAAGTAGCTCATTGTGGTATGAATTGGCCTATTCGGAGGCCAAAGGAAGGATTAGGAAAGGCGATAGGATATGGCAGATCGCTTTAGGATCCGGATTCAAGTGCAACAGCGCAGTTTGGTGGGCGCTGAGGACCATCAACCCAGCGAAGGAGAAGAACCCATGGATGGACGAGATTCATGAATTCCCCGTCCACGTGCCGAAAGTGGCGTCTGTCGGATCTACCGCGAAATAAGCGCATCGGTCGGGACTTTGCCAATATAGGCAAGGTTGATTTTGATAGATACGCAGCACCTTAATTATCCTTTTGCATTTTGTTCATGCACAAGCATCATTCCAAATCTATTCAAGAATAAACTTTTCTTCGCCTGGAATCGTTTCCTGGAAGAAGTGTGCATTTAGCTTTGTAATTTTCCATACGACCGGTCGAAGCTGGTTTTCTATAGCTGTATTGCTTGAAGAAACTATGGTGTAGTTCACCTATAATGAATTTTTAAATCGAGACTACTTATAGTCCATGAAGGCTTTAGATGTTATTACGTCTCGAATCCTCACTTGTTCCAATGCAAGAAACTAACCTAGAAGCCCAATTTAAGTCGAGAATCCCGAAGTTTAAAAGTCAAACGTTAATTTACTTTAATTGGTCGGACGACCGTCTCTCGTTTTGCTGCATGGGACCAAAATACCGATGGCGAAGAAAAGGTCCGAACCCCGCACACCGTCATATGTGCAGGAACATTAAATATCCATTTAGACACTGAAATCAATTAGATAATCCCCTCTAACGTGATCATCAATTGTGTTTAGGTGAATAATCGCTAATTACTTCTAATAAATTATTTTGTAACCTTTTCTTAGAAGTAAAGTTTCTCTAATATTTTTACTCACAGTCGCCGAAACTTATGACTTTCATCAGCGATGCTTATTGTCGAAGAGGTGGTTGGTAAAAGATTCGAGCTTAAGGCGACGATGAATGTTGGACCGTATGCACTTTTCCTTTCATCGGTGCAATTGAAATTTGACACTTGTTGGAGACACAAACATGGTCGTTTGACCATCAGTTGACTAAATGGAGGATTTCCAAAGGGCTCAGATAATATAAGAATAATATCAAATCAAGAATGTGATGTGGAACTGTAGAATGGGGAATGAAAAGGCAAATTAGTAATCTACAGCAATAATGATATATCGTATAGATTGTCAAGAACTAAACTTGAGTTTGGTGTATATTGGATCCAAATCGATCTAGGCTAATTTGACAAAAAGGGTACTGAGAAAACAGACTAATGGTTTGTTCTTGGGTTCGAGGCGCGATTCAAAGTGACCAAATTTCCACAAAACAGGTTTTTCGGATTGAATGGAGATGAATTTGAGTCGGAAAAAAAAAGGCATGCTAGCTCCTGTGAGCAAAATGTGATTAAAAAGGATTTGTTTCGATCTAAATAGTGAGGAGATAAGAGTGTTTAAAAAGCAAAGTGCAGAAAATTGGAAATTAAAAGACATTTCAAGGAAAACACCAGAATTAAGACTGAACTAGAGCGAGACAAGCAAAATTTAAGGGAAATTGAAACAATGATGCTGAGATTAAAGTTACGCACATCGAATTGTAAACAATTTGAGGGAAAAACACTAGGAACCGGACATTGGTTCATGAGAATTAAAATAACTCGAAAGTTACGGCCACATTTACGCTCAAAGGGTAACAAACACAGCACTGATATTCCTAATGAACATTACAAATAACAAATTTGACCTGGAAACTGAAGCTGAAAGTAAAGGACATTGATTCGAAAGTGGAAATGCAATTTGGCGGAGTTTTTGCATAACTTGAGTGTGTCTTCTTCCTTTGCGTTCTCTCCTGCTACTAGGGGAAATTGTCCCATCAGTCATGAATCTATTGTATAGATATTAATTCGGTTCAACTTTCCAATTTTGCCAATTTTAGTCATGAACCTCAACGCAAATCTTTAATATAGTCTTTCCGATCAATTTTCATTGAGAGCTAATATGGTAATATGCCATGTAGGACAGTCGACAATGACTTGATACGACGTCAGCGATTTCTGACAATATAAACCGGAAGGACTGCATTGAAATTTTGTAAAAAAATTTAGGATCAAATTGGCAAAATTGAAAAGTTAAAACTGAATTAGTATCCATATAATAGATTGATGTTCATGAACGGTCTCTTGTATTTTGCGACACTAACTGTCAATCCTTGTTGTAAGCACTCTTAACAGCGAAATGACGATTTTCAGTACCTATCCACACCAACTTGTCTTGTGTGTCTTGGGTTTTCAAAGGAGTAGCTAGAATTTCGCTAACAATTTGCTCATCGAACAGTCTACGGAGAGATTGTTCTTCCCATTTATCTTCCTCTTTAAGAATCAATTCAGAAACTCGTGTGGGTTCGCCACAATTCGCTAGTCCACCGATAACTCCTCTGTTAAGCCATTTGTCTTCTCTTATGTCAATACTCTCTCCATTACCCACTGATCATATCCCTGAAGGTGAAATAGCTTCTCTGCCCGTTAGTATGCTTTGCAACCCCAAGAGGGTCAGGACCCTTTGTCAGCATTCCAAAATGAGCCATGAGGGCAGTAGATCCCTTTTAGAATCTTACACCATAAAGAAGGTGCATTCTGTGAAAGTCTCCATGCTTGTTTACCAAGCATAGCTCTATTGAATGATGTAAGATCTCTAAATCCCATTCCTCCAAAGTCCTTTCGTTTTTTTAGCAATTCCCATTTTCTCCGGTGTAGTCCTGTTTTGGATTCGCTATTTTTCCACCAAAACAAAGCTATTCGCCTTTCAATAGCTTGGCAAATGGATATTGGGATTTTAAAAATACACATGGCATATTGAGGCAATGCCCGAACCACCGTTTTGAGTAGGATTTCTTTGCCAGCTTTTGAGATCAAGTTTTCCTTCCACCCCTCTAATTTCATGTTGACTCGAGCTAATATCCACGCAAACATTTGTTTTTTAGACGGCCCCCATTCTGATGGTATTCTTAGGTACTTCCCATTCTAATATCAAAATATTGATTATGCATATCGCGAGAACAATTTGTACTTTGAGAATTGCAATATATCCTTTTTTTGATTGCTTCATGACTACATTATGATACTTCTTAATGAAATCCATGAAACAATGTATAGATATGTTGAATTGCCCAAGCGTCTGCTTGCTATCCTTAATAATGGTTGGAATTCGTCAAAGAATACCTTAACCAATTAAGAAAATATAACAAATTTTAATACATTGACTGTTTAGATGAAGTGTGTAAGCATTATTTTGAAGATTGAAATATATTTATGGATTATGTTTAACACTTCCACACTCGTTAACAAGATCCTTATTATTATCTTATGAAGATAATATATCGTACGTGAAGAGAAAAACTATAAGCTGTTACTGAACATTATAGCATGAAATAATGCAGATGCAACCCCTATTTGAAGTTTAAAAAAAGGGAAAAAACAGTGTTATAAATCTAGGATGGGCAGTGCACCCGAATATATTAATATATAAATCTCTTGAATATCTAAAAGTGCATACATTCCTTCACTCGCAAGTGTCACTTTTGGGTCTTCAAGTGAGACTTCAAGGACATGATTGAATTAAAATGAAACGCAGATTATAATATACAAACAAAGCCTACATAGAAAAAAGATAAGGATTGTGAGGTTACTTTACATGCAGAACCAGATACGCTAGGTCCAAAAGATTAGTCAAGACATTTAGAACTGCTAAATCAGAGTTTGGTAAGCAAGTCACGCCACCCGTCCGTCTCTCTGAGCGATCAAAATTGCTCGCATGACTCAGGAACCGAGTCATCAATTGGAAGAGGAATTGAAAAGAAGAGGCAGTTGTTGGCTCGACAAGTTTCTCCTTTGCATATCGAAAGGGTCAACAGACATTGAGAACTGGACATTTTATAGGTTTCTTGCTGGCTGATAAGGGTAGAAATGAGCGTTCCTGAGCACTTCGCCCCTTTTTTCAAGAAAAGAAAAGGTCAGATGGGTTAAGTGAGGAAATGATCCTAGGGAATTTTATAAGGTTTGAGTGCCTTCCTCAAGTCTTCAAACGCTCTTGTTTGGGCTTTGTCACCACCAGACAATGACAAGAGTTGTTCACGAAGTTAGTGAAAGCATGGAATAATGTCTTTGATCAAACAAAATACAGTACTATTATTTTATAGTCGACAAGAAACTCGCACATCTATACACATCATGTGTGACGCATCATGTGTGGCAAACCATTTGTTCACGTGTCGAAATTGAAACGCAAAGTTAATTTTCATTGATAATGTAGGAATTATTTGTTCGCCTCAAAGCATTAGCAGCTTATCAATTTACGAATTTTTTTTATGACGTGGGCTATCTTTATTGAATGGGTGAATTAATCCTTATAAAACTACGCAAATCACTCCAACCACATGTATCGAATAAGGCTTCACCTATATGATGACAGAGATGTGATTCACGAGATTAATATGAGCGGGAGACACTACTATTCGAATTGAGATTCACCGTAGTCCAACTCGAACGTCAATTACTCAGTCAAATGACAGGCTATCATGATCCTAGTGAGAGACAACTTCAGGAGTCATCGTGTGAATGCAAAACTGACAAAAGACTCGTGCAGCTAGATGTTGACTCTGTACTTGTTCTTGTAACGAAAAATGGGTATGACTCGTGGCACGCAACGAATGCACATTGCTGCACGAGTTTGTACATCCAATTTGAATGCCTGACTTTTGGAGAATAACACCTCCGTAGTCCATGAATGTCTGCTTCTGTCAATGAGCAATCAAGCGCATGGAACCAAACATTGCAAAGCTGTTGGATATAGATAACTAGAGCAAAGCGTGAACTACATAAATCAATGCAGAATAATAAGGAGATAGAGTGCAAGAAACTTCGGCGTCAACATATCTCCAAACGCACCCTTCATGGGCATTGGTGCATCCTTTTTGACCTCGTCGAAATGCACCTTATCGCGTATGGTGGCGGCTCTTGCCCTCGCTCGTTTTTCTACGACTGTGAAGTAGGTCAAGGCTTCTATGTTATGCTATGTTCTTCTGGCCAACAGCAAAAGTTGGCCCCCCATCGGATTTCTCAGAAGGTATACAATCAAGCAAAATTGGACGCATTCACACTTCATTATGTCGTTGACCCCACAGATCGCTAAAGCTTAATGATTAGAATGGTGAAAAGGTCGTTGCTATACACAAACAAAGCCTGCACAGAGCCAACTTCTATTTTGTGGGTGTAAGAACACTAATTTAATTACAAAAATAACCATTGACTAAGTTTTACAGAGAAACATTTCTGGGTCCCCATGTGTGGGAAGCCCATCAGTGTGCACTTCCATGTATATATGAGAAACCCATTGTCTAAGCCCATGAACAAACCTTGCCCATCCTGAACAACGCAGATATCAAACTTTTGTTTTTCTTGGTGGTGCGTGTTTCATGTATTTTTCCACTGGTTGTCCTGTCAGAGTTAGAAGCAAGCACAACTTGCTGTTGATGAACGTGTATTCCCACATGGTTAGGCTGTCTTAGCTAGCAGATTTTGTGAGTTTGCGTGCTTAAGATAAAGTTCCAAGATCGGTTCAACTGTACAGGTAACCACCATCTGCCTACAGGCCATCTGCATCAGCTGAAGACACTACGCGTCATCAAATACTCTAATCTGGTGATTTAGATATGGTAACAGCAGTTTGCTCCATAACCTTTTGTAAATCACATAGTGGATTGCAAAAGCGAGGAGCAAAAGGGGATGGTCGTACTCAGGTTCATACACTGGCAGCCTCAGCTACAGAGATTCTCAGAGTGTTCCTAGTATTAGAGTCTAGTCGGTCCAAAGAACGTTTGGATCTTCCTTGAGTTCTCTTCTCAGCTATGGTTCGTTTAAAAGGTTCAAAATCACCATCGACACAACATTCTCTTCCGAACTCTCGAAACCTCATATTGCGTCTACAATACTACATCGGTATCTCCAAAATAGGTTCATTTATCGCAGATAGTAATGCTTAGTTTAGGATCCCTCGGTACGGTATTCAATAATTAAGTGAAGAAGAGAGTCTTACATTGTCCAGTATTATCAAACCAGGGAAAAAAATGGAAACAATAGCTCCAACTTCCTGCTCGAACTTTGCAACCGGGACACATAGCTTATCATTATCTCTGCTGAGCATCGTCAGCAGCTCAAAGCCAAGCAGGAGATTCGAGAACCAGCCTCAGGCTCAAATGCATACAAATCCAAAGCAGGATGAGCAAAAATCCGAAAAAGGAACTTCTTGACCGCGACCCCGTCGTTGAAACTCTGACAATCATCGTTATCCAGAATTACCGCTTAACACAATTTACTTGCACGGAAAACAAGTTCTCTTCAGGGTACGTTCATGACTTGAATAGACTGCAGCATATCAGAAACAGCAATGACAAGATCACCCGATTTGATCATCCCCCTGGCCTTGAGAAGAGAGAATGTTTTATTGAGGTTGCTTTCCATGTCATCGGAGAAGCTTAATCTGAACGGTATCAGACCCCACTGAAGGTTCAGACGCCTCCTCACTGATGTTGTAGTTGTGAAAGCAAAAATTGGGCAGTCAGGTCGGCATCGCGAGAGGAGAGATGCCATGTGACCGGATGTTGTGTAGACAAAAAGTGCATCCACCCCCAAATTGTTGGCTGCAAAAAAAAATATAATATAACTCATTATACATGAAGGACCAGAAAAGCACCTCTTTACAACTACGGAGAAGACATTGGTACAGTTTCAAGGTCAACACTACAATTGTCAACTATGTTCCATAACAAAATAGATAATGGCACAAAAGTATTTGTGACAACAAGAAGAATCACCAAAAGAATAATGCAACAAAGTAAACCAACGTCTGATGACATGGAACAGGTATCCCCTCCAAGTTATACTAGGGCAGAGTTTTCACTTAAGCTTCATTCGAATTTCAGCAATCAGAAGCAAAGCAAAGTTATATATGTCCTATCTTTCAATGGAGTACAGCAATGACAAGTGATATTAAATGACAACACAAAGAATAGATATACGCTATACACACGACATCTGTCAAAAGTTTGCTGTCATGGATATATCTACGAAGTCCTACAGCCATTACTTTTTTCAAGAATGTATGCCCTCATTTGCCAAGCATTGAAAGTAATTGTAGAGAAGACCTAAGCCACAGTTACTCACCCATCTTGGCAGCAGAAATGCATATCTCTTCCGAAATGTTGTCTGCAAATGAAGATCCTATAGGTGGAAGTTCCATAGCTTCATGGCGTTTCTCATCCCTCCACCACTTTTCTATTCTCACACTGACAGTCCTTAAGACCGTCAATGCCTTCTCCGGGTACTGACCCATGGCTGACTCACCAGAGAGCATCAGAGCATCTGCTCTCTGTCTAACTGCTTCTGAAACATCGGCAACTTCGGCTCTAGTTGGTGTAGGGTACTCAATCATAGATTCGAGCAACTGAGAAGCAACAACAACTGGTCTATTAAGCTGCCTGCAGACCTGAACAATTTTTTGTTGAGCTGACGGGACCTGCTCAAGTGGTATCTGAGCACCCAAATCGCCTCTGGCAACCATAGCTCCATCTGATGCTAGTATGATCTCTTCTAAGTTCTTCAATGAGTCAATACTCTCTATCTTTGCAATGACAGAAATGTCCCTGCAAAATTAAGTGAACAAGACATGCAATTGGCCCTTCACAATACAAATTACATATAACTAATTCACTATATATGAGTCGGAAGGTATATGTTCTTACGCATCACGAGAGCGGGCAGCAATGTAACTCTTAAGATGAGTTATAACATCAGCAGACTTGACAAATGATATCGCGATAAAATCAACACCCTCGGCGATCCCAAAATCAATGTCCAGCCAGTCCTAAACATGAGACATTCAACATAGGTTTAGGTTCATCCAACAAAGGATCAATATTTTGTTCGACATCAATATTTGGATGGTAACTTATCCTTTTTCAGTTTTCAACATTATTTGTCAGCATAAAACAAATACATAAAGACAGAGGTAAACCTTTGAAGAAATTGTCGGGAGCATTGCATTACGTTCCCGAACAAGACTACCATTTCTCCAGAAAGTCAAATTAGCTCGTGGAAGCAAAAGTCCTGGATCAGTACATAGACATTTAACATCTGGACCAATTTTCTCAATCACTTCAAACCTCACCATTCCACCATCCACAAGGAGTTCATCCCCAACCTTCACATCTGTGAATTTCAGCAGATTAACAAAACAAAAGCACAGTAAGCAGTGCATGAGCTCACAGAAATAACAATTGTTTCTTTAATGAACGAGATTTTCCATAAGTTATTACCTTCGGCAAAACCATCATAATTCACAATGATGGTTCGTTCAGGGAGAGTGGAATCAAAAGCCCTCACACTAAAAGTCCATATTTCACCGTCCTGACAAAAGCACAATCAGTTAAAGAAAAGTTCTTTTACAAGCAATGCCATCTGCCACAAAAAATGCAAACTGATCAACAGTAAAAAGTTATAACACCACTCTATGGAACTATTTCAATCCAACTGTTACTACATGGAGAACATTTCAAATTTAACTCTTTCCTCTAGGTATATGAGCAATCACTTAAATCCAGCCCGAATCTTTTGCATTAGGCCACTGTAGAAGGTCCAATTGTGACTACTACAAAAAAGACGCAATTTTGACAGGCTCAAAGGGCATGAAAAATACAGCAGGGCCACAGTTCAGAGAAAGAGAGAGATATATCACCCGAATATTAGCAGAGTTTGGCTAAAAATTCAGCAAGTAAAATTATATGCAGAAGAGTGTCAAACGTAAATTAGAGAAGAATATTATCTCCAAAGTAGCCAGACAAATAAAAAAAACAAACTTCTTGCACTGCCATCCTGGTCGGTAGCAAAGTGTGAAGATGTACAATATTTGACAAGAAAAATTATAATACAGCAAGCAGGTCAAATTTTCAAATCATTACAAGCTTTTTCGTCCTTGGAAGAAGTTAATTACAAGAGGAAGGATATGGGGCATTAAAAGCCCAGAGGACAGCTTGCACAGAATGGCATCAAGGATTCAGACTCGCAGAGAAATTTTTTTTTTTTTTTGGTCGGACTCACAGAGAAAAGTTGGAAAGCCCTTACTATGACGATTTTTGATGGCTTGATCGATATATCAGAAGATGACTGCTCTTAGCCATGTTATTGGTTAGACTGCTTAGTTTGGATTTTTTACATTTGATGTTTATCTCTGTCCTATTTTTCCATATCCTTCCTCCAATACTTCGTAATGTATACTTTCTATGTGAGTCTTTAACTTGGTTCTGTTTCAATAAAGTGCTTTTCATTCCCCCTAAAAAGCCCTGTACACAGGATAAGCAGCTTGCCCAAGGCAAAAGATAAGAATTATCGATCAGCAAAGAGACCATTGTTCACCATAAAATTTCACTCCGCAAATACAAGCAGCTACCACTGAAAGAACAACGGAACCTAACAATAAGAAAGTAAAAACGTTCACATTGTTCCTATGAAGCATGCACCCAACACAAGCACAAAAGCACGCATAAGGAAAACTCGGTTTCCTAGTCAGTCTGTACTGAGTCCTATAAAAAAGCCCTTGCATTGAATCAGCACCAATGGAATTTCAAGTATGATGTGCACATATTGGGTGAAAATTACAATAGAGGACAGTGTAGTTCCCCGTCTTGCCCTTGACTCGGCGTTTGATTAGAGAAAAGTTATGTATCGTCAGATACCTATCAAGTGCATGCATTAATTGGTAGAGTTCCATGATCGAGTGACAAATCATGCCTTGCCATCTCAGCAAGAGCACATTAGTTCATATGTCACCCAGGCAAAGGTCTTTACATCGCGGAGTTTACTATTCCTCACAAATTCTATGCATGCGGGTTGCACTATATGGAGAACAATAGAAACGTAGTTTCATCAAGTCCATTCCTTTTTCTTTTTCTGGAAACCTGAGGTATCACAATCTTACGCAAATATGGTAAGAGAATACAGGACCAAAACATGTGAAACGAATGCACGAACACCCATTTGCCCACCAAACAACTACAGCTAACTCAATCAAGTCCAAAGTTCCAAAACTCCAGTTCAATCAAGCTTCAACTCAGCATGCCTTAACAAGTCACACCATTTAAATGATAAATGCAAATTCGATCAGAAAAGAAGAAAGGAACCCACAAACGAACCTCGGCTTTCGCGGAAGCAGCCCCACCAAGATCGCCCATGTGAATCTCGCTTCCTTCCGTGTCCATCATTACGGCGACGGCGTACCCCTTCTCCTCGTTGAGCCGCCGGACGCGCTCAATGAGGCGGCGGTGCCACTCCCGCGTGCCATGGCACATGTTGATCCGCGCCACGTTCATCCCCCCGACCGCGAGCGCCTCCAGCTGCTCCGACCCGCACGTCGCCGGGCCGATGGTGCACACCAGCTTCGTGCGCCGCGTGCTCCGGAACCCGTTCTCCTTCAGCTCGGCCTCCGTCACCGCATCCACCTCGATGGCCGCCGCGTCGCCCGGGCGGGGGGCCGGCGAGGGGACCGCGGAGGCTCCGGTCCCATTGTCGGACACCAGGACGTGCGGAGCCGACGGGGACGGCGGGCTGGGTTCGGCGGCCGAGGCTCTGACGGAGAGGCCGGGGACGGCGACGGGGAAGGGGCGGACGGTGGTGGGAAAGGATGGCTTGGGGTGGTGGCTGGATTTGCTCAGGAAGGCCACGCTGGGCGAGCCGGCGTAGAACTGGAGGGACTGCGCCGCCATGGTGGGAACGGCACGGGACGGCACGGGACGGCGAGGCTCCGAGGTGGGTTGGGGAGGGAGCGCGAGATGGAGGGCGGCGATGGGTGGTCGGAGCTGGTGATTGTTGAAGGAGGAGGAGGAGGAGGAGGAGGAGGACGCGAGAGGAAGGCGGAGTTGCTTATGGGTTTTTGAGAGAGCGGCGGAGTTTACGAAGAGGGGAAAAGGAGAGAAACAGAGGGGAGCGCGCCTGCTTTGGCCCGTTTCGAGCTTTGGGAGTGTCGTTCGGGGAGCGGCCCGTTGGAGCCTTGAGGGCGTGGGGGACAAGGGCTCGCCGTTTCGCTCCGAAACGACCCCGACGAGGGGGCGCGGGCGGAAAGCGCGATACCGAATGTAAAATCGGAAAACAAGTCCGTTCTAGGGCCAAACAATTGAGGGACGCGTTCCGAAGGATAGATTCTATGTTCCGGGCGGCCTGAAACCTGAGGCAAGTCTATGTGTCTTTTCTTGTTCAATGTCTCCACGCAATCTTGTTATGTTCCACGGCGCCCAATGATGAGTGTGTAATCTAAAACTACTAGCCTAAACTTTCATTTCCGGCAATATCCATGATTGAGATTTTTTACTTTGTTAATATTTTATATTCTCGTGTATCTAAATAGGAGATGTGGTCGGTGAATTATAACAGCAAATAATGATCATTAAAAATGATGATTCTATGCAATTAGATGGAATCTAGATATACCATGAACCTATTGCAATCGTTCAATTAAGCAAATCGGGTAGTTTCTGACGGCGGTCCTCTGGGTGGAACCTGAGCTAACCTGGAGCCGCTCACCCCTAATATGGACGTGCGGAAGGATGCCGAGGCTTGAGCCACGTGGCGCATGGCTATTGGACTGATATGGAGGAATCAACCTAGGGGAGTGCGGGGGCCCGGAACATTGGGGACGGTAGGGTAGGATCATGTACCTTTTTCTTGCCTAAAGATATTTTCTGCTTTTCTTTTCTTTTGGTAGATTTCTAGGTTTCCTTCTTCCGTTTTTGTTTTGACTTTTGGGCAAACCTCAAATTAGGAACGATTTTGACCAGGATGTGCCCCTTAAGATCTAGCGTTCTCCCGCCCCACTCAGCGGGGTGGGGTCGGGGTTTGTCATTACGAGGAATTCAATCCGTTTCGAACTAAGACGGAGCTCATATAGATAGCGCTTTCAAATCATAGGAGACGAGTTCAAAATTGATTTTGCAGGTGTCCTGAAACTCGAATCCGATTGCCATTTTATTAAAATATTTTTACTCTTACGAAGATTGTAACGTCACTTATATGACTATATATACTCAATAGCAATAAATCTTGTTCCAAATTTTCTTTTCACTTTTTCATTTCATTCGAATCCTACCATACACGTACTTTAACTCTTTTAATTCTACTCTCATGAAACTTACAAAAAATGTGTAAAAATCGATACGTTAGGTGATAAGACTTAATTAAAAGAGCTACATCATACAATAAAAGATTTATTAGTGAGAACTTTTTAGTATTTCTAGCATTGCTCTTATGCGAATAGTTCCCCTACCAAAATGTGGAATCTAATCCATACATCATTTGGTCTTTGCCGTCGAATGCCAAATTCTTCGTTATTATATTTTGGCTTTGCTTTTTATTTATTCTAGAGTAAGAGGAAACATGCCATAAAAAAGCAAAACATCTAGATTTTACTGGACTTTAGTTAACTCATGAGATTATTCTATTCCACGATCCAATCCAACATTAATCCTTCGTAAGGATAGGATTCCTTAGGCGCATCAAGTACACGAGCAATAGCCCGGTGTATCACGATCTTTGATTTTTCAATGAGCCTCGCATGGAATTTACACACTATTCGAACCGCCTAGGGCTTAAAACATTAAGGGAAAACGACACAAACAGTCCATGAACTGTAGTCCAATGTACAATACGATCCCTGAACTTTCAATTTGATCAATATGGTTGTTAAACTTTTAGTTCATATTTAATGTCGTCCCTGAACTATAACTAAAAGTTCATAGACCCACGAACTTTTAGTTATAATTCAGGAACTACATTAAACATGAACTAAAAATTAAGGAATCATATTGCACGTTGTATCAAAATTCATGAACTGTTTATGTCATTATCCCAAGCACGAACTAATGACTCATATACCTCACAAGCCAACGTGGCGTGCCACGTCATCTCGGCACAGGAGTGGTGGTGCCGAGTCAACTCCCGTCATGCCTCGGAGTCACCACGGGCTACGCAAACACAAAACTCACGACGGTCTCGAACCCTCTCTCTCTCTCCTCTCTCTCTCGACCTTTTTGCCAGAACAAAAGCAAATCGATCGCGATCTGGAACTATTAACCTAAATCCCGCGGATTGATTCTTGATTATCTCCTAAAGAAGCGATTTTTCCTCCGCCGCACGTCGCTCGAACCCGAAATCCCCGACGAAAGATCGTCTTCCCAGCCCAATTTTCTCCATTTCAGGTTCGGTTCTAATGAATTCTGCATATCCATCTCGATGGTCTCTTGCTTCCCTTCTTGTTAGCATACAAGCTGATCGATTCGTTTTCTGGGCTTTTGGTTCTTTGCGATTCGCTCTTAAAGTTTGCGCCTTTTTTAGGTTTTACCGATTTTTGCTCCGTTTTCCGCGTTGGGCTTGTTTGATTTGGGGTGGATTTGATTGTTGGGCTGGAGACGATGTAGGTGTTGCGGTGAGGGATGGGAGCGTTCATATCGAGGTTCTGGTTCATGTTGTTCCCGGCCAAAGAGTACAAGATTGTGGTCGTGGGGTTGGATAACGCTGGGAAGACGACCACCCTTTACAAATTGCATCTAGGAGAGGTCGTCACGACGCACCCGACCGTCGGGAGCAACGTCGAGGAGGTCGTCTACAAGAATATCCGATTCGAGGTGCGGTCACGACTAACCCCGTTTTGTGCGTTTACTGTGTGCTGGTTCTCATAATTAGTGGTGGGAAATGTGATCTTTGATTGTGCCCGTCAGTGCTTGGGGTTTGGGATTTGGAGTTTCGTATGATGGCGGTCCTGCAGATGATTTGAGCTTGTGGGCTGCCGTTTCGATTGGTTGCTGTAATATGTTAGAGTCTACTTTATGGAGTTTCCTTTTTTGGAGTTGTGATTATCCTTGGAAAGTATTATGCATTGCCTGCACAAGAGAGCTATGTCACCTAGTTAGCTAATTGGTTGGTTGAACTTTGTGATTTCAGTTCTGATCTCGACCCTCTGAGTATGTATGTTTGTGTTTATCTGTGATAAGATGACAGCTTTGTTTAATGGGCTGTGGAGCCTGGATTTTTTGTTGATCATTGCTCGAATTACTTAAATTAAAGATTTGAAGCTCACAAGAACTTCTCTTGCTTTTGTTTGTTAAAGATTTGGAATTGCAGACTATCGTAGCTTGTCTTGCTTTTGGACAACTCTTTTGCTTAAGGTTCTTGATGAAAAGAGTTCTTTCTACCATATCGACGAAAGAGTGCAAGCTTTGGCAATAGGGTTTCATTTCTGAAATACGATTTCATTTATAAGTTGATGTTCTATTAAATTAGATGGTTTTGATTTTCTGTGTCGGTAAATTGTCAAACTCCTATCTGACCAAAAAAAAAATTGTCAAACTCCTGATGGTTGTTGAGCTTAGGTACTCGCAACACATGCTGCCTTCATCGTGTTGTGTGCTGCATTCTGTTTTGATTGTCATTTTAAGGTGTTTAGATGATGGCAGTACTTGGATACTTTGGATTGTGATAATCTGCTTTCGTCCTTCAATACATTGTCTCGGCAATTTCAGATAGGCCTCCATATGTTTCAGTTATATTTACTTTAGTATCTTTGGTAGAGCCAGTTCAAGCCAACAATTTCACACGAGGGTTAATAATGCCATTCTGTTTTTATATTTGGTTCTCTGTCATCTTGCGTCTTCACTGATCAAGACTAGTCTTTTTATGAGGAAATAATTCATGGATTAGTCATTAAGATTGTTCAAACAAAACGGCTCTGAAATGTATCTCAGTTTGTTAGATGAGTCATTAATCCAAAGGAAGATTGACTGGGAAATCAGATAGATAATCTAACATATGCAAGTGATTATGGTCTCATGATGCATCCGTCAGATTGAACTAGACATGTGAGTTTTTATACTGTTCATGTACTAGTAAGATGGACTGCACATATGATGGCCAATGATCTTTCAAGTGGTAGAAAACGCTGGTTTAATGAATTCAGTCCGTCAATAAACTGATCTTGCTATTCTTGTGATGATGCTTGTTATCAGGTCTGGGATCTTGGCGGGCAAGAAAGATTAAGGACATCATGGGCCACATACTATCGCGGAACTCATGCTGTCATTGTAGTGATAGACAGCACTGACAGAGCACGGATTTCAATCATGAAAGACGAACTATTCAGGTTGCTTGCAAGTGAGGAACTTCAGCAGACCGTGGTGTTGGTGTTTGCAAACAAGCAAGACCTGAAAGATGCCATGACCCCGGCAGAAATAACCGATGCACTCTCTCTTCACAGCATCAAGAACCATGATTGGCACATTCAAGCTTGTTCTGCCCTCACAGGCGATGGGCTCTTTGATGGTCTTGGATGGATTGCTCAGAGGGTCACTGGTAAGGCGCCTAGTTGAAAAAGGACGACGGATGAGGAATCTCCAGTTTTCTTCTGTATTTGCTGGAGTTGGATAAGTGAACTCTCCTCTGTAACCAAACAAATTTGTAGATTGATCCTCTTTGATGTGCCTTCCGTACCTTGAAATGACAGATTTGTTTCATCAAATATCTTGTCATGGAGAAAATTTGCTGAATGAAACTCACGTTCCATTACGAGGATACATGGATACCCGTTACTGTAATGATGTATGATCTGTATGTATCTTAATTTTCGGTTACTTTTGCCTATATAGTCGTAGTTTGTGGGAAATCAGCCTGTCTTCTCATTTTTGAACGGATGAACAACTTGTGTTCTCTGTTTAGACACAGCTGCTAAGGGAGCGCATGAAATCTATTCTAGAGTAGAAATTTTGCTGCCGAATGAATTTCGGAATAAAAATGTGTTTGTTAAAAAATTTCTGGAATGCATTCTGGAGCAATTTTTGCATTCTGGAATAAAAATACGTTTGTTAAAAATACTTAATTTCAAAATGTATTCTTGATTTCAGAACGCGTTTTTTATTCCAGAATGAATTTTGGGCAAGAAAAAGAAAAGCTATTTTTTGTAACTTCTCTTTTCCAGAATGCATTCTCTCTATTTTCTCTTTTTCTTACTAATTTTTTTTTCAAAAAATGCATAAAAATTGAAAATTTTCAAAAAAAATTCATAAAAATTTCCATGAAATAAAAAAGTTAGATTTCGGGAAAATAGGAAATTTGGTGAATTTTTTTTTAAAAATATAAAAAAATTAAAATTTCAAAACTTTACAAAATGGCTTAGAATACCTTTGGGCACTCACTTTGAGTGAAATTTAATTTTTTTTGAGGTGCCCAAAAAAAATCAAAAAATCAAAAATTTCAAAATTTCACAAAATGGGTGCTCAAAGATATTTTAAGTCATTTTGTGAAATTTATTTTTTTTGAGGTGCCCAAAAAAATAAAAAGTTTCACAAAAAAGCTTAGAATACCTTTGGCCACCCACTTTGAGTGAAATTTAATATTTTTTAAGGTGCCCAAAAAAATCAAAAATTTCAAAACTTTACAAAATGGCTTAGAATACTTTTGGGCACCCACTATGAGTGAAATTTAATTTTTTTGAGGTGCCCAAAAAAATAAAAATATAAAAAAAATTTCAAAACTTCACAAATGGCTTTGAATACATTTGGGCACCCACTTTGAGTGAAATTTAATTTTTTTAGGTGCCCAAAAAAAATCAAAAAATAAAACATTTCAAAACTTCACAAAATGGCTTAGAATATCTTTGGGCACCCACTTTGAGTGAATTTTAATTTTTTTTTAGGTGCCCAAAAAAATCAAAAAATCAAAAATTTTAAAACTTCAGAAAATGACTTAGAATATCTTTGGGCACCAACTATGAGTGAAATTTAATTTTTTTAAGGTGCCCAAAAAATAAAAATATAAAAAAATTTCAAAACTTCACAAAATGGCTTAAAATACCTTTGAGCACCCATTTTGAGTGAAATTTAATTTTTTTTAGGTTCCCAAAAGAATCAAAAAATAAAAAACTTCAAAACTTCACATGGGTGAAATTTATTTTTTTTGAGGTGCCTCAAAAAAAAAAAAAATAGAGTAGTCACATTTTACCAAACAGATTTCTCCTCTAAAAATCAAATTCTGGCAAGAATTCCAGAAATCAATTTCTGGAACAAAATGGTTACCATTCACACCCTAATTTTTCAAAACCAATATCTATATACACACGAATAATTTGCTGGAAGATCATCCTTTATTGATAATCCAGATTCACCGAAGCGCCAGAAATATCATAGTACTTGGAGCACATTGACAGTTTAAGCTCAGCATCACCTTTCAAATCTACGTGAACTGTGCCCTGTCCATTGTTTTAAGCTGTTACCCTCACTAAGGTAGCGAATGATAACCATTCTGTTCCGGAATGAGTTCCTGAACCAGAAATAGATTTTTCTATTTCTGGTTCATGGATGAGTTTCTGAGAAAAAAAACCCGTTTGATAATGACAAAAAATTTCTATTTCTGGAACAGAAACCCGTTTGATAACAGCACAAAATTTCTATTTTCTGAAACAAAAACCCGTTTGATAAACAACAGAAAATTCTATTTCTAGGAACAGAAATCCATTTTTTTAGAAATGGAATAAAAATAATAAAAAATCCGAAAAATTCATAAAAATCTTTAAAAAAATTCAGAAAATCCCAAAAAATTGAAAAATTCCAGAAAAAATCATCAAAATGTCGAGAAAATAAAAAAAAATTCAGATTTTGGGAAAATAGGAAATTTGTTGAATTTTTTCATAAAAAATCAAGAAATCAAAAATTTCAAAACTTTACAGAATTGCTTAGAATACCTGTGGCCACCCACTTTTAGTGAAATTTAAATTTTTTTAGGTGCAAAAAAAAATCAAAAAATCAAAAATTTCAAAACTTCACAAAATAGTTTAGAATACATGTGGTCATCCACTTTGAGTGAAATTTAAATTTTTTAAGGTGTCCAAAAAAATTCAAAAACTCAAAAATTTCAAAACTTCACAGAATGGCTTAGAATACCTGTGGGCACCCACTTTGAGTGAAATTTTAATTTTTGGAGGTGAAAAAAAGAAAAAAATCAAAAATTTCAAAACTTTATAGAATGACTTAGAATACATGTGGCCATCCACTTTGAGCGAAATTTAAATTTTTTTAGGTGAAAAAAAAAACATAAAAATCAAAAATTTCAAAACTTCACAAAATGACTTAGAATACATGTGGCCATCCACTTTGAGTGAAATTTCAAAAATTTTTGATTTTTTGCTTTTTTTTTCGGCACCTAAAAAAATAAAATTTTGCTTAAAGTGGGTGGCCACAAGTATTTAAGTCATTCTATAAAGTTTTGAAAATTTTTCTTTTTTGCTTATTTTTATTTTTTTTTCGACACCTAAAAAAATTAAATTTCACTTAAAGTGGGTAGCCATAGGTATTCTAAGCAATTATGTGAAGTTTTTTATTTTTTAATTTTTAATTTTTTTCGGCACCTGAAAAAATTTAAATTTCGCTCAAAAGTGGATGGCCACAGGTATTTTAAGCAATTTTGTGAAATTTTGAAATTTTTTATTTTTTATTTTTTTTCGGCACCTAAAAAAATAAAATTTCGCTCAAAATGAGTGGCCACAAGTATTTTAAGCCATTCTGTAAAGTTTTGAAATTTTTACTTTTTTGCTTATTTTTATTTTTTTTGGCATTTAAAAAAAATAAATTTCTCTCAAAATGGGTGGCCACGGGTATTTTAAGTCATTCTGTGAAGTTTTTAAATTTTTTATTTTTTACTTTTTTTAATTTTTTTTTGGCATCTAAAAAAATAAAATTTCGCTCAAATTGGTGGCCATAGGTATTTTAAGACATTTTGTGAAGTTTTTAAATTTTAGATTTTTTTATTATTTTTTATTTTTTTTGGAATCTAAAAAAATTAAATTTTGCTCAAAGTGGGTGGCCATAGGTTTTCTAAGTCATTTTGTGAAATTTTGAAAATTTTTATTTGTTTATTTTTTTAAATTTTTTCGGCACCTAAAAAAATTTAAATTTCACTGAAAGTGAGTAGCCACAAATTCTAAACCATTCTGTTAAGTTTTGAAATTTTTGATCTTTTACTTTTTTTTCTCACCTCAAAGGTCGTGACTTTCATATGAATGTGTGTTGAAGAAAATGAATTCCTCAGAAATGGTTCTCACTTTTGTTCCAGAAATGAAAAACCAACTTTTTTTTTTGTTCTCATTTCTGGTTTCAAAATCAGTTTTGGAAGCAAACTTGTCCCGGAAATAGAAAAATGAAATTGCGTTACCAAACGGGTTTCTGGTCCAAAACTGATTCTAGGAACAAAAAACTAGTTCTGAGCAGAACCAAAATGGTTTTCATGCAGTACCTAAGTTGCCAGTTCGAAGCGGAGGCTTTCAGAGGGAGGAGGGTATAACCATTCTTCTTTATTGCGTCTATGTCTGAGTGCAATTTCCGACAGCCGAAGAAAGACTTGCTCTCTGTTGGGCCACCTGAAAACTCAAGCTCAGATTTCTAAGACGACATGCAAACGCTTCCTGTTGTGTCCATAGCAACTCCTTGCTGAATCAGATCGAGTACGTGTGGATGCACAGAGCAATAGGTGTTTGCCGAGTAAATTTGGCCAAGCCGAAACTGATGCCTGCTCTATCCCCGCAAATGGTGGTGACCGAGCTCATGATCTCACAGGAGGATAGATTCCTCAGCATCCCCTTAGCTTAGCAACCATAGCTTTGCTATTGCTGCTTCAAGCCTGCTGATCAACGAATATAAGACATCACCATATGTTTTATCGCTGTGACGAAAGCACTGGATTGCCGTTCTCATCTCGTTTGCTTCCTGCGAAGTATTTTATTAATCGAGAAAATTACTTGAACAGCTGCCACACCGACTTTTCCTAGTGAAGAGATTAGCCTGTTTGACCGAGCCTCTAGATGCGTTTCCTCGCTTTTGTGATGACTGCACGAGCTTGTCAGTGCTGCCCATTTTGTGGTCACACCGACAGATGTTAGTAGCATCCCGGCCAAAACTTGTCACCGGCTTATGTGCGAGAGAGCAAGAAAGGGTCACTATCAACTTCCACATATCTTCTCTACGCCGTCTAGCTCGATTCATCAATCCATCAAGTGCCCTTCTAGGAACAGTCATCGGCCAAAACTCCGCTACCCTTTTTACATGCAACAGTTTTGCCGTGATTGAGCTTGGCCCTGATGATAAGGATGAGCCGATCACTAATTGCCAGCCTTCGTTGAGCTTGTCAGACATGGTTCCTAAAGATGCCAAGCACCCACAAAGCCGGAAAAAGAAGAAGACGATTGAAGTATCGAAGAAGCTTTTACAAAGAAAGGTTGTGTTACGTAGTTGTTCGCTCGTTTTCACGAGGAATATCCTTTACCGAAATTTCTGTCTTCGGTTTTTTTATTAAAGTAGGTTCTGTGATTTGATTACTATGAGAGTTATGGTGAAAAATAAAGTGTAACACAGAATTGTATAGAATGGATGGAAATCGGAACAGAGTTATATGGAATGGATGAAAAGCGTATGGATTGAAAACGGATTTAGGATCAACAGAGTTTCAAGCTACGTTACAATACCCTTATAAAAGTTGTAAGGAACTGGAAAGCTACTAAAGATACAGGAAACTGTAAATACATGAAGTAAAGATGCATAGAAAACTAAAGTGCAAATAAGCTTGAGTGGTTTTTCTTTCTGTCATTGTTCCTTCTTTTTTCTTTGCTTCATCTGAGTATTTGTATCTCCTCCTATCTTGCAATTGCTCGTTGGTTACTTCTATGTTTTTAAACTTTGAATATTTTGGCGCTTCCAATAACTACCTTTTCTACCCACGTTTCCAGTTTTATTGTCCGCCAAAACTTAATCTCAACCGCTAAGATGATTTCAAATCTGAACCATTAACCTTCCATAATATGCTCGTGCTTATTGTCTCCATTCCTGTTCATAACTTCATGCTGTCATGGCTAGGTTGTGATTTTTCAGTGTATTCTCGAAGTATGAACCTCCCGAAAAGGGTTGCTGTCATGAAGCATAAATATTCCAAAATCCCGAACTATAACTCTTCATATTTCGGTAAATATACATATTTTTATTACTTACCGAATTCGGGATACCATGCCATTCTTACTTGCTTCTCCTTGCTTCTCGGCAAGTTGCCGAATTTGGTCCATACGTGTTTCGGAATATGGCTGATTTCCATTCTACGCCAGATTTGGCATTAAAGCATATTTGGCACTTATGCCGATTCTTATTTTGATGTCAACAGTAGTCCACCAATTTCAGGAGCTAGTTCACATTGCAGGAATCCACGAAGAAAGGGCTTATACTGAGAGAGACATAATAAAGCAAATTAACCGGTCTTGTTAATGAATAGACATGTCCATAAGTTAAGCCAACACTGGCAATGCCATGTGATTGACTAGAAACTTCTTAATACAACTCTTGAAAGGATTGGAAAACACGTAGTAACCAATAAGCAAGAGGCCGCAATTTTTACTGCGAAGGACCGAAGGAAGAATTCTGATATGAAGCATGCACGCAGCACCCTAGGAGTGGTCTGTTGTGACTGGATTGGTGCCACAATTATATTCTCAAATGACACTGTTTAACGCTGAATGATGGGATTGTCTTGTGAAGAGCGGTGAACATGTCCGTCTCTAGAACAGTTTCAGTAACTACTCCAGTAACTTTTCATTTATTGAACACAGGTGCATACAGACCGTTGTGAGGTTTCTTGCCGCGCTTTGGCATGGCTTGCCCACCAATCTACGCAGTAGAGCCAATCCATTTAGAGATTACTTACTGGTTCAGTGAGCATTGCTTGACCATGTTACTTGGCTGATAAGCTGAATCTGTTCACTGTTGAGGATTGCAGATGGGCCATTATGATGGCTCTGCATCAACGCATGCTGGGGACACATACGCAGGTATCCTTTCCACTGGAAATGTCTCGGGTGCAGATATTCTCTTTTCTTGCCTGGAAAAATAAAGGTGAAGCCGATGATGATGATAACGTTATGTTGTGAGGACCCATTGGAATAAGGAAATGGTGCATTGCTTTGGCTCGTGACAAAGATCACATCCAACCAAGTAGCTGGTCTGAATTTGATGATGAACACCAAAAGTGAATATAAGTTTATGGATACCATGACTTTTATGGTTGGCCTTATGAAACTGGCGTGTAGGACTCTTTAAGCACTCAACGCATTATGTATTGCTCATTTGGATTTTTGTTACTAAATCTAATTACACCCCTATCCTTCTCGCCACTTCACTTTAATTATCGAGGAGTTGTCGTGATATAGGTGTTCCTTACAAAGTATAGAATATCTTGAAATCTGATCATCGGGTTTGTGGAAACTCTTGATATAAATACTACTCACATTTATGATATTTTGTTATATCTATTCTCACATATTGAGTCTTTCGGTTAAATTTCTTAATCAAACTTTCAATCAATTTTGATTTTATTTTTTTGGTCACACAATCAATTTTGATTGCATGGTGCTGTTTGGCTAAAAATGGAGGCGCCAATAGCTACTTTCACATTTTCAAATTAAGAACAGATGATTATGAAAGTGGCATCGCTCAATCAATTCTGACTACATCTAGATTGATTGGATATCCAAAACCTTAAGGTAGTATTTAGGGCCTGAAGTGCATGTGTGCAATGATATTAGTCCTTTCGTGGAAACCTCAGAAATGTAGGAGCTTCTTCCTAAAACGTTTATAAGCCAATTCATCATTGTGGGGCAATGACATTCTCCTGTAGTGGTGACATGTCATAGGCGACGTGGCATAGCGTGAGATGTGTCACGAGACATTGCATGACGTGGCGCGCGCACCAATGAACAAGTGTCTCCCCACCGCCTCCTTGATTTCCTACTTTAGTCCTTCCCAAAATCACCTCCGTTCCACTGCCCATAAGATCGCTGGCCGGTCGCGCCATGAGAAAGATGCCTCCTTCCTCAGTACTATTATCATCCAATTCACTCAGAAAATTGATCGCCTCGAGGAAACCAATTGCCCCGAGATCAATTGGGTTGCTACTCCATGATCCGTCCAACCCGCCGGACTTCCCCGGCAAATCTCCGTCACAGTTCCCTTCGGCACCGGATGTTCCGATGACTCTAATGCCATCGCCGCCGACTCCCCACACGCCTCCCCCGGAGCCTGAAGTGCTGCCGCTTTGCCCAAACGAGGACACAGGAATCCATCGACCACCGACAAAGCCAGCGGACTATGTGCCTCCGCCGGTGATACCGCTGGATATTCCACCCCGGAGACGTCCGGCCGTAGAGTAGAATAGCAAAGGCACTTACGGAGTGAGATGGCAATGTATTCCCGTCTAGTTTTGGAATTGAGGTGCTCAGTGTTGCTCTTTAACCGTTGGCGGTATCGTTAGTAATAATAGTGGGCTCTTTTTTAGTATCACCTTTTGACGGTACGGTTAACTTTCGGCACTTCGCAGTGCAAATTGTGCATAGTTGCTTTCGAGTCCTATACGACAATCGATTGATTTATTGATAATAGTGTCTATCATGATAATTGTGTCTTGATAGTCCATTAAAATTTAAGATTATCGATTTTAAGTGGGTCAGTTCTCATGCGAAGTTTACTAATAAAGGTTCACCGATCTGTCAGTCCAATACGAACGATTCAATTGATTTGATTTCTTACTTGAAATTGGGAACCGGACTACTTATTCTTGATTTTAGTTCCCGGTTTCAGATTTGTGGAATCAAGAATCAGATCGATCTTCTCGAGAACCATTTAAAACCGGCCGGCCTTGTCCCACATTTTCTAGTTAGAGCGGGACCAATGCACACCCCTAATTGAGACCCCCCTTAAATGACAAGGTTGTGCCCGGGGACAATCCCGGAACAATCTACGAGCTCGGGCGGTCCGGCCCAATGTGCGTCGCAACGTACGAGCTCCGTGAATGCATCAGTTGCTTTAATTTCTCTCGCGTCTGGCAGTTGCGGTGGGGGTCGGTTCTTTAAGACCTCCCGAAGTCTGGTCGTTCTTTTCTAGAAGAGCACCAACCCCAATGAACACGGCCTTGGACTCTTCCGGTCCATCCGTCCCTCGTTCCAAGTGCTCACTTCATCGCAGACTCCCCTGGAAGTTCTGGTCATGATCGTTGAACACGACCAAAAGCCGCGAACGAAGACCGTTGACTCATTAGAACCATAGGACCGACGTCATCATGGCAGTTGATCATCGTGCATTCTGCAGTTTTTTTCGCGTGTGGAATCCACGTAATGAAGGGTTGCAATCATTTTGAGTCTTAGGACTTGGGTTCAGGCAAGGTAAGGAATTAATTGGGTTTGTTCTAACGTGAAATGATGTGAATACCAAATAGATGTCTTAGACAAAGGGATTAGTTTTATGTTTTTGTCAAAAAGATTTTTTTCATTCGTAAACCTCAAGTTTGAACAGACATTATAGAAGATTTAGAACATATAAGAGCTCAACTTGAAGGGGTTGGATGGCCCTATTTGAAGAAAGCACCTTTCATTTTTGGTTGGCTACCCAATCTTCCACTTGATTTGCTTCATTGTTACAGTGGACTAGACTAAGATCAGAAAAAAGCCTTATTTGGGCTCGGGCTTTATTGATTAGCGCACTTGCGTTCTATCTTGGTTGATATGCACTCAACACCTCCGTTATCAGATCAGAGTGATATACTTTCAACTCCAAACACTTCTCAGCTCATGGTTGAAAATGAATTAGGGTTTCTAGGAGACCAGTCACTTCAAAAGTTCGGTATGGTTGAGTTCAACGAGTCATTCCTCTACTCTTGAAAGCCTAGCGTTTGAGATGTCGATTTTTAGGGACGAGTTGGACCAAACATTTTTCATCGATATAGCAAAACGATATGTTCAATTGTCTCGGTACGCTGGTGGCACAAATCGGATATAAGATCAGGTATGGTTCTACTCTTGAATAAATTATCCTTGGTAGAAAGAGCATTTTGACATACACTCCAAAGGAAAAACCTAATTTTGGGTACTGTTGGATATCCATGAGTTTATGGGAAATGAACTCGAGGGACCTTGCTATGCTCATGCAACTAATTCCTTTTTTAAGAGTCATATCTTATGTTTTAACAATCGTTTTGCCGAGGTTTACTTCCAAACAAGTGTGAAACATGATGATTGCATATGTAGTACAACTATTTAGAGGATGACAACTTGCATAGAGTGAGATACGCTTGCAGCCTTCCAAGGAATAGAAGGGAAAAAAATAAATTTATTTACCTATTGATTCGATTTGATTCAGTAGTAAGACCAAGTGGGCTAATTCCTAGTTCCACAAATCTCGAACCAACCCACCCTAAAACCGATCACTCCTAATGCTCTAGTCCAAAGAGCATGCGGCGCTTGAAAGGAGGAGGAAGCCATGTTAACATCCGCTTTTGCTTGTTTCTATATGTACTTATCATGCACACTTTTCGCAATGAAATACTACATCAATTTATCCTTTGAGGCTTTGCTAACATAATAATTTTTGGGTCATTATAAGAATAATAGTACGTTGTAAGTTACAAATTTCTAAAAAAGTGAATCCCACAACAAGTTATAATTATTTGTTATCTATTGTTTGTAGTCCAGAATATATTATTATTCTCATAGTTGATTAAGGATTGTTACTTAATCATATCGCTATCCTCTATAACCTGAGAATCTAGAGCAGTGGTAAGAATTTCCCAGTCAGTCTCTTCGTAAAAAAATTCCCGTAGGGTCTGTTCTTTCCATTTAGACGCCTCCTTATCTATCATATGAGCAATCATACTAGGCTCCCCTCGATTAGCAGGTCCCCCAATCAATCTCCTTTTAAGCCATTTGTCCTCTCATATCTTGATACCCTCTCCGTTACCCGCGACCCACGTAATCGAGGGTTGTGATGCTTCGCGGCCCATAAGCAAGCTCCGCGACCCCCGAGATGGGCGAGTGCCTTTCCCTGCATGCCAAAAGTCGCGATGAGGAAAATATGGATCCTTCATAAGTTGACCTCATAGAGCTATGGCGCTTTTGTATTATCCTCCAAGCTTGCTTCCGTAGCATGGCTTTATTGAAGGTTTTCAAATCCCTAAACCTCAACCCGCCATTGTGTTTTTTTTTTTTTTTTTTTGGATTTCAACACATTGGATTTTCTCCGATAAAACAGAAAAAGTCACTATGTTCATTAGTGTAAGAGGATATTAGGCTTTTGTTGCTCTTATGTACAAATTCAAGTACTGTGATGAGATATTTAAATAGAAGGTAATTATTACGAGAGGTCGATTTGCCATCCACTCAAGTCTGAATAAAAATATAATTGAGTACGAGTAATTCGAGTGTTAACCCAAGTTAACGTAGACTTTTGAACAGTTTGTATTTTCTGTCGAAAGAATGCGTTTTAAGATAGAAATATAATAATCACTGAATCTGAGTGATGCAATGATTATTCGATTCAAATACAAATTCTCACCGAACATTTCTTGTGCTCCAAAATCGGGAAAATTGTCCAAAAAAATAATAAATTTATTGTATGATGGGCAATTTAGTTTTAAACTTTTTAATTTGACCGGTTTAGTCTTAAGCTTTTTTATGCCAATTTTGGCTAAAAATTGCTAACGCAAATGAATTTTGCAATTTAGTAATTTTCTTAATTTTTATATTTGTTTTCCTTTTCTTTTTTTACTCTATCTCCCTCCACCGCTGGCCATGGTCAATGGAGGTCACTTGCCATAGGCAAGGGTCGCGACGCTCTTGTTAGCCACAAACCCTCACCTGTGTCCGGCAACCTCCGCCAGCCATTGTCAAGGCCCCGATGAAACAAAACAATAACCTCTCAAAAAAAATATTAAGGTACCTTAATGTACACAACTTTTTCATATTGTCGTATCAAGTTGGCCTTACATTTACTAAAAAACTTAAACCAATGAGTTATAAGCCAACTAGAACATACTAATTCCTCCGGTCCACATCAATTTTTCGATACAGGACCTTTTTAATATAACTCACGGACACATCTTAACATCAAGTTGATGGGAAATCGTACAAATATGAAACTACATAGCGCGATTGTATCCGTAGGGTGAAAGGTGGAATGGGTCTAGTCATGTACAGAATGAAAACAGCTACGTGGTCGCATGAAGTCAACGGAATCCCGGGTGGTGTGGCCACACCGAATTGATCAAAACCTCCGCTGTCCAAACGTCCATTCCTCGCGTACGATCCAAAAGGGAACAAAAGAAGGCGGGGTGGCGTTTGTGTCGGTGTCCACGTTGGGAGGAATTTAAGAAAACGCGTTTCGACAGCCGTGCGGGTCACGCATGACCTGACCCCACCGACCTTCGCCTCATTTATGAAACATGCAAGCTGACCAATTCCTTTGCGCGTATGACACGAACGATTGAAACCTATAAGGAAAACCAGAAATAAATGGAAATTTTGGTGAGATCAAAGTCAACTGGTAGACGGATTTATGATTTAATATTTAATTATTTTAACATTTTTCTTTATATTCTCTCAAATTTTTTTCTTAATACTAAAATTTGAATATATTTAATTGGGGAGGCAAATTGAGTTATGAAAGATTTAAACTCGAGACCTTCAGTTTTAATACCATTTGAGATTTTGGTGGGATCATTGTCAACTGTTCTAAAAGTTTAAATTATTAGATGTAGGTGTGGTTTAATATGTAATTATTCAAACAAAATAGATTCTTTTCTAATGTTCTCAAATCTTTAGAAGCTTATAAAAAAAATCACATGTCATCATAAATTTATGTATCATTAAATTTTTGAAAGTTTGAATAATTTTTTCTATATTTTGTTGGGAAATTTAAAGGGGGCTTATTTAATTTTTTTTTTCTCTTTTTTTAGTTCTTGTTTTGGGGTCTCTCCTGGTCAAGATCCACTTGCCACCTAACCAAATAGCGCGGAGAGAGAGAGAGTCCTTGCCATAGGGTAAATGCCATTGTGGTCCTTTTTTGTTTTTGGTTTTTTTTATTCATTTTTGGTTCATCTCTCTATTTCTAGCCCCACTTGTGTTTTTTGCTCAAATTCCATGGCAAGGCAAATTTAAATGTACATATTAAGGGTGCGCAACGGGTCCAATTCAACCTAGGAACCGGACTAAATTGACCTGGATCAATCGGCCCAAGTCCGCTTCTAAGGAGAACCAGTATATTACCCGGTTCCACGAACTTAGAACCGGCATAGGATCACTTCCATTTCTAGTTTCAAGGCCACAACCATTGGTTCTATTGGGGAACCATCTCAAATTGGTTCAGCTCCATTCTCAGGTTAAATCATTTCTGATTCAGTTCAAAACGTCTTTAAAAAAATAAAATAATACTCTTGCCCATATCGAGAATAGAATTATGGTCTTTAGCTCGAACAAACAGCAACATAACCACTCGATAATCAAACGTAAATCAATTCTGCTTTCACAACAGTTCCATCATAGTCAGCGAAAGGTGAATTGACATAACTGGAACGAACTCAATTATGAATCCCTGTTCCATGTTTTCTCGTGATCAAGAGATGATCACCATGACAATGCGAAAAGGAAAAAGCCAAAGACAAAAGAAAAGAGAGAGCGAGAAAAGCCTTTTGTTTTCGAGTGGGTTGCCCCACATTCTTTGGTGGATATGTGAACGCTGTTAATTTCTCCAACACGACAAGTTCCATCGCCATTTTCATGTCCGACACAAGTCAAACTTTTGAAGATTCTAACTCCACTACTTACGAAACTCTAAAACCTCTTTTACATGCATCGTCGACGTTCCGCTTTTTTGCTCTTTATGTTCGTAATTATGGTCACCATCTCTTGCTAATATCTTACAAGAAGGGACATGTTGCTGATAGATTGTGTTTTCCCCTTTTTGACTCGGTCCACCTAGATTGAAAAATATCCCAAATTTATAGAGTACCCCCCAATGACTTTGTCAATCAAAGAAGATGCAGGATATTTTGGAGAGATGATATCTCGAGCATTGATAGATGTATGCATCATCCTAGAGCTCATTATCACAAGCAAAGTCCAAGTTTGGTTGGCATCTGGGTATACTGTAACTCCATGGGAAAATTCATAAGGTCATATGAGTTTTCATCACGAAATCACTTTGCATCCTCTGTTTTAAGAAATATGTATTTGTGTTCTTACCAAATTTCATTCGACAATCACCAATCACCAATCCTAGAGTGACGGTGAGTCTCGAGGAGATTAATGTTTCGTAAATGACTAAGCGAATAGGGCCCGTGGTCGGTTTTGGAATATTGGGATTTTTCTCAGGAGGCAAATCATGGGCTTTTGCTCTATTGAGAATGTCTTAAATTTGAGCCCGAAAAAGAAACTTTACTATTTTAAGTAGGTTTCCTATTTAAATGGTTTCCTAATTATAATAGGATTCCTAAAAGAGATTTGCTATTTTGGATCTAACTCTTGTTTGTATATAAGAAATGTCTTGTTGTAAAGAGCATTTAAGAGGCGACTTCTTCATGAATTACACCTAAAACAATAAGAGAGTGTTGAAACCAATAAATCTTGTGGTAAGATTGGTGAATTCCGTTGTGAAATTGGGAGAATATTTAGTAATAAATTGTGAAGGCTAAACACTATGTTAATTGTTGGGTGTACTTGAGTGCTGGGAAACACCAAGAAAATTTAAATGACTTGAGTGTGGTTCTAATCTCCATTATATTTCTTAATCTATAGTGAAAATCTGCACTACTCTCCCATGGACATAGGTTATATCGATCAAAACACGTAAATCTAGTATTCAATTTATTTCTTTATTTTGTTTATTTTATTGTTCGAACGATAGTTTTCCTTAGCAATTAGTATCATTGTTAAGCTCGGTTGAGTTGAAGCAAATTGATAGCGATGAAAGAAGGAAAAGTAAAATTGACAGATTTGATAGGAAGGATTGTGATTTCTGGAAGATGTTGATTGAGGTTTATCTGTACCAGAGAAATTTACACTTACCCCTTTAGGAAGAAACCAGAGTCAATGAATGGGAATTGCTAGATAAATAAGAGCTGGGTGTTATTAGGCTAACATTGTCTTGTAACGTTGCGTTTAATATTGTGACAAAGAAAATGTATGACTAATGAATGCTATGCCATGTTAAACATGTATGAAAAGCCTTCTATGATCAACATGGTATACTTGATGCAATGTCTATTTCACTTAAATATAGGCAAATGTGCATTGATTGAGCATATCAATGAATTCAATGTGGTCATTAGGTATTTGAATTCAATTGAGATTAACTTTGATGATAAGATACTTGCTTTGATTTCATTATTCTCATCGCCTGATAGTTAGAATAATATTGTTACTGTTGTTAGTAATTCATTTGGATCACATTTTTTATGAGGTTTGTGATTTGATTTTGAGTGAGTACATCAGTATGAAAGAACCTAGTGAACTAGCGCCTACTGATTTAGTAGGTGTAGGTAAAGGAAGAAGTAGTATTTGTGTTAGCATGAATAGTGCCAACCTGACGGTAGCATAAAGACTAGTAAGACGATTAAGCATGCACGGACTAATGGTGGCATGGAGTTTTGCTCAAAGCTAATAAACGATATTTACACGAAGGAAGGCATTATGAGACATCACACTAGTGCCAGTGAATCATAATTAGGTTGTAAAGTTGATGAGTAGAATATTATTATAAGCGACCCATTAAATGTTCTCGAGTGTTGGTATGGTTAGAAAATTCCTGACAAAAGTACTTAGTACAGTAAGTTACCCGGTGAATTTATATCCATCGATTGTGATTGGATATTGGACTCCCGAAGAAGTGCAATAACGTAACATTACTAATTATTCAATTTATAGAATATTTTGTTGTATGTGTTATTCTTGAGTGAATAATAGTAAGCTCGATGGGATGGCAAGAAAGTGCATATTCCTAGATTATGCACAAGGTGAGCGCGACCATCGGTCGTGGTTCTTGGTATTAAATTCACATATTATTAATAGAGAAATTATATTTAACGAGTCTCCTGTACTTTTTTTAGTAGAAGTGATTATGGTAATGTTTGTATGAATTTGGACGGTGTTCCACTGGTAGAGTTACAATAAAAAACTCATGAAGTAGTGGTTACTAGCACGATAATCGATACATTTAGTGCTTATAGTGAAGTGGTGCCTATAGAGTCAACGGTTGCTATAGTTGTTGAGTTTGACAAGGTGCATGTTCAGTCTCCTGACAAATATGAATGCAACGACAATTTTGATCTATCTGCAATAATTGAGGTTGTGTCTGAAAATCCTTATGGAGTAGCCAAAAGTGCAAGCGGAGTTGGAGTTCTAAGAAGATCCACGGTTATAGCAAAATTCAAGTGTGGCTTAGACTTGGAAGATATTTGTGCCGGTTGAGTCCATGAGTGGTCATAGAAGAGTAGCAGCAAAATTCAGACGAAGTGATTGTGACTTGGCTCAAATATCGAGCCCATGTAGAGATTATTAAAAATGTCTTAAGATTTAGTGCAAAAAGGAAACTTTCCTATTTCAAGTAGGTTTCTATTTGAGTGATTTCCTAGTTGGAGTAGGATTTCTAAAAAGGATTTCCTATTTTGGATCCACTCTTTGTTTATATCTAAAAAGTGTATGTTGTGTAGAGCATTCAAGAGGTGACTTTTTCGTGAATTATACCTTGAAGCTGGAAGTGTTTGAACAACTCAAGTGTAATTGTAATGTTTAGCCAATGTGGAGATTATAAAAAATATGTCTTGAGATTCAGTGCAAAAAGGAAACTTCCCTATTTCAAGTAGGTTTTTATATGAGTGGTTTCGTAGCTTGAGTAAGATTTCTAAAAGGGATTTCCTATTTTGGATCCACCTTTTGTTTATATCTAAAAAGTGTATGTTGTGTAAAGCATTTAAGAGGTGAATTTTTCATGAATTATACCTTGAAGCTAGAAGTGTTTGAACGACTCAAGTGAAATTGTAATTTCCGATGTGTAGCTTAATTTATAGTGAAATTCTATGCTACTTCTCTATGGACATAAGTTACACTGGCTGAACCACATAATTTAATACTTGATTCATTTTTTATTCCGTATATCTTATTGTTCGATTGCTTGCATTTTCCAACATGTTCAAGGACACGAACGAGGTAAATTTAAAACCAGAGTATGCACATAGTGATATGCAAAAACTTGAGAGAATTACATGCATTTTTTGCTTAATTATATCCCGAATGATGTGCATTTCACTACCCTTGCCACGCAAAAATTTGAGGTGCACCATTACACACGAGCTTCGGATTTTTGGACAGCCCCATATTACGTGAGGTGAACTTTCCGGCAATGTCTTGAAGGGGGACAATGTCTAGGGTCCTTCAACGGCAAAAACCCTTTTGGCTAAAATAATATGTACACACCTTTATGCGTGCAACGACTAATATGCACCTTAGACTTCGTCTTCGGCCTTAAAAGCTCAGGGACATTGTCCGACTTCAAACTATAGCGAATGCGATGGATGTTGCAAAGTTCGCTTCAACAAAAGAAACCCTCGTGCAAGCAACGCCGCGTGCAAACTGGGGTTGGGTCGAAGCCGAGAAAAAGGAAAGTCATATTGTGGAAACAAAGTGCACGCCTCCAATACCCTCTCTCTCTCTCGATCTCTCTCGAATGCTCACAAGGTCTCAACTCCCTGTTTTGTCCCCTAGACACCAAACCTTAACAGCTGTCATTTTGGTTAGTCTAATCGTTAATCTTTTCACACCACCAAGCGGAAAGCAAATAAAAAGAGACAACAGGAAAAAGTGGAGACTTTGTTTATGTCACTTCAGTTGCATCTTCCCCGAAAGTCAATGCCTATCTAGAGGGACATGAATGGTCATGGTCTGAGACGGCTACAGAGAGAGAGAGAGAGAGAGAGCATTTTGATTTGATTTGATTCTTCTCTGCAAAGGCCTTGACCATGAGAACCCAAAAGTTTAGTCATAACTTTAATTTGACTAGTATTATTAATTTTTTTTTTTTGCAGAAACTTCATGCTCCCCCGAACTTCTCAATCTTGGAAGTCTACATAAGCCCAGCTAAGATTGAGCTGCGCATCACACATACTCAAACGCCAACCCCCACTCTCTCTCTCTCTCTTTCTCTCTTCTCTATCTTCTCTCTCTCAAAAACCAAGAAGAGGGCATGGCAGATATGCTCACTCAAGAACAGATAGTTGAGTTCAAGGAAGCTTTCACTCTATTCGACAAAGATGGCGATGGTCAGTCTCTTTTTCTTACTTTCTTGTTCATTCTTTCACGGAGAAATTCACTTGTTCTCCAAGAAAAGCTAGGATTCAATGTCATGCCTTTTTCCTGGCTTGCACTTTGCAGGTTGCATTACTCTCGAAGAACTAGCGACGGTCATACGGTCGTTGGATCAGAACCCAACAGAGAAAGAGCTTCAGGACATGATCAACGAAGTCGATGCGGACGGGAATGGCACGATCGAATTCGCCGAGTTCTTGAACTTGATGGCCAACAAAATGAAGGTAACCAAACTGCTGCCTCTCTTTCATCTTCGGTTCGCTCTGCTTTTCTTTATGCTCAGTTCAAATGACATTGCATGGTTCGTGACCAGGAAACGGATGCAGAGGAGGAACTGAAAGAGGCTTTCAAAGTGTTCGACAAGGACCAGAATGGATACATATCAGAGAGCGAGGTACGTAGCAATCGATTCATCATTCCCGTATTCGGCTTATGCAATTAATCGAGGAGTTAACAACATTATACTATGATTATCCGATGTTTGGGCCACTCGACTAGTCTGCGATAGCAAGCAAAGATTAGTTACAGATGCGCATAAAATGTGAGGGGTTTCATGTTAATTGATTAGTTGCAAGATTTGGCATGCTGCTGTGAGTAGACGCATGAAATTCTATGTTCAATGCAGCACGCCCGCAGGGAGAAGCTAGTTAGTCATTGTTTAATACGTCGGTTTCGTATTACGGTGAATACACCTCGATTACACGGACGTTAACGTTTTTGATTACATGACCCTGTGAAGAAATTTTAGCGTATTGTTTTCTTTTGAATGCCTTCTGGAAAATAAATTTTAAACATGGTTCCTCTTTAGTTTCCATGTTGATAGCAACTTTTGCAATTGGACAATTGTTAGGTAGATAGATACATATTCCCTAAATTCACGAGTCATTGATTCGATGGGCATCACATAAGATGATGAACAATAACAAATGGAACGGTTCGCATGAGTCCTGCATAATTGGACGGGCATGAACTTTAGATCTACTGTATACATGTGCTACCCTACGATGCCCTATGTTTAATCGCCAATCTATCCATTAATATACTTCTACTTTTCAAAAAGAAAAAAAATGGAAAATTACAAATATCACCGTCTCCATATCGATACTCTCCCCGCGTTTCAAACTTCAATTTCCACCCTCAATTCTTTTGTTGGATTTCAAGTTGCCTCTCTGAATCACAACATAATTCACCAAGTTGCATTTTATTCACAAATTGCCCCCACCATCTTCAATGTCGGATTTCATTTTATCGGGTATAAATTTGGGGCATGCATGAGGGCAAATAAAGTCGTCGAGGAGATGCAAAATCTAGGTTTCGGGACGTGAGGATGGTACTTGTAACGAAGAGCAAAGTGGAAAACGGGTTTTGCAATTATCTCAAAAAATATATGAATGGAAGAAGAGGAAGTACAATTGCTCCAAAGTTTGGGAACCTTGCATATGGACATGTTAATGAGGCCAGCTTTCAATTTCTTTTTTATCGACTTTATGGAGCAGTCCATGCATAAATCTCCTTCCCTTTGTCCCAGTGCGATGAACATACAGTGTACGGAAGAAAAATACCCACTAAAGTATTGGCTCTGACTTCTGATCTTTCCCCAAACCTTGCCTTCCAACTTCAGTTGACATTTCGAATTTAGATCAATATCTTTCATTTTTCACTTAAAAAAGTTACAAAAAATCTTATGTGCTTGGGTTTGTGCAGCTCCGGCATGTAATGATAAATCTAGGGGAGAAGCTGACGGACGAGGAGGTGGCGCAGATGATCAGAGAGGCGGACTTGGACGGTGATGGTCAGGTCAACTACGATGAATTCGTCAAGATGATGATGACCATTGGATGATGAGAAATGGTCAACGTGGTTGAACGAGAAAGATTGGAAAAGTCGATCCCATTCATATTCATTCGTTGATTATTCCTTTGTCCTATCGCAATCCCTCCCCAAAAAAATGATCCTGTTCTTATCGCTTTGTTGTATTTTTATCTTTAGCTAATTCATCATTTGAATTTGCATCTTCCTTTTGTCCTCTCTTTTTCTTAGGCATTGGGTTGTTGACTTGTCGTAGCCCTCACAATTGGACCCCCATGTTTCAAGTTCTTTGATCTTTTTGGTCCCTTGGAAATTGGAAACTTTCGTGACTCGGGAAACTTCGTGCGCCTCAACATTAGTATCACGTCGTTGCTTTGTGTTTCGTGCGATTTTTAGTAATTAGAGTATGTCACGATTTTTAGTAATTAGAGTATGTCACGATTCATGGAATCATATGTGAAAATTCTAGGTTGTACATTACATGTTTTGCCGCACCTTATAGAGCTGCTTCGACGGATCACCAAAGACCAAACTAACTACCCCTAAGTGGAAACGGCAACATTAAAAATACTAAGGACTTCTCTTTATATTTCGCTTACGAAATGACTGGACAAGATCTCACTAGATGTTTAAACACGTGGAGCCTCTACACGGGATGATTGTCTCATTTAAATGCTCAATCAGACTATGTTTATTCACTCAGTAAACAAAATGTAGTCGGAAACTTATGGTACATTTATCGTTTTTGAGATTCCAAATTCATAATCGTCCATCGAAAAGTATTTCTCTCAACTAATGCTAGATGAATGACGATCTACAAAACTGGCATATTGACTAACATGGCACGTTATAAATGGGGTTTTAAATAAATCGGTCGTGTTTTACGCATCAAGTAATAGCTTATCGCATCACTTAACACAATTCTTTATTGCAAAAAAGCTACAAAAAAACCTCAAACTATATCCACTGTGATATGTTTATCCTAAACTTTATTTTATAACACTAAAAACTCCAAATTATGCCTATTCTGATGCAATTACTCTAAAATTTTTTCTTATGACATTAAAAACCTCAAACTTGTGCATATGTAACACATTTACCTTTCGTCAATGTTTTGTCAAATGATGTTTTGAGCCAAAACAACATCGCTTTTATTTAACTTAGGGTTAATACCGCAGAAAACCTTAAACTGGTACACTTGTGACAAATTTACTCCAAATTAATTTTTTGATCACGAAAAATCCTAAACTAGTACATCTAAGATAAATTTACCACATACTAATTTTTTGACCGCAAAAGACTCCAAACTGACATATGTGTGATAAATTACCACAAACTAACTTTTTGAAAAGCAAAAACCCAAAACTGGTAATCCTGCGACAAATTTACTCTTCGTTAGAGGATCAAATTGGGATTTTTTGTGGTATTTTCCCTATAGATTTCCACGTGGACTTGTCACATCATAATGTGTCATCCACATCAACAAATTTAATGGCAAAATTTGACATAAGCTAACGGAAGGTAAATTTGTTATAAGTGTACTGATTTAGAATAATAGGCGGTAAAAAATTAGTATGAGGTAAATTTATTACACTTGTACTATTTTGTGATTTTTTGTGGTTAAAGTATCAGTTTGAGGTTTTTTACGATAAAAAAATTAGTTTGGAGTAAATTTATTACAAGTATATCAGTTTGAGATTTTTCGTTGTATTAACTCTTTAACTTAAGCCACACAGACATTATGTCAACACCGTTTGCTTATTGGCATCTTTATAGGCAGATTTTCAACTGTGTTCATTGATGGAATCTTAATAGATGGTAAATATGTCGTACTGATACAAGTTTGAAATTTTTGGTGTCACAGAGAAAAGTTTGGAGTAAATGTGTTACAACGAGCATAGTTTGAGATTTTTTTGTAGTTTTTTCCCTTCTCTATTTATGTTCTCCTTCTTTTTTTTTTTTTATTTCGACCCATATGATAGATAGATCAGATGAAGGCCCCATTTGATTCAGCATTTGGAAGGGGCTTTTGGTCTCGAAAACCCCTTGGGGAAATATTGAACCAAACGGTTCAACATTTGGAAGTCCATTAGCCAAATGTTAGCATTTGGAATATTGAACCCAAATTTTTTGTCCTCAAACTATCCTAACTTATTTTGGCTTATTCCGATTTTGCCATTCTTGTTACTATTTATCTTCTTTGTGAGGCGGCTGTTGAGGGAGGCCGGCGAGGGCAATCGACACCGGATCAAGCTGGCGAGGTCGCACGACCTAGGCAACGGCTGCCTAAGGTCATGCAACCGCTCAGGCACCGCTAGCCTGGGTTGCGCATGGCCGTCTGTCGCTTGGGTCGCATTACCATAGGGCGCCATCGCATGACCACAGGTGATCGTTGCCTAGGTTGCTCAACTCAAGTGGCCGGCACTTGGGTCGCGCAACCCTCACTGAGGGTTGCTTGACCTTGGGCAACGGTTGCCAGCGGCAGATCTGCCTTGTCAGGGGTCACCTAGCCTAGGGTAACGGTCGCCAGCACCAGATTTAGCTCGTTGGCAACTATAGGCCTTTGCCGACTCTGGCGAAGAGTATGGTAGGTTTTTTTTTTTTAATAAAAAGGATAATCCTCAAAGCCCTTTTGTAAAAAAAAATTTATCAAACACTACTTGGGCCAAAGTAATTTTACAAATGATTTTTTACCAAACGCTATTTGCATTTTCCCAATGAGATTTAACCTAAAGGTATTTGCATTTCCCCAGATAGCATTTGGACAGTTGAACCAAATGGACCCGAAGTGTATATAAGAGGTTTGATAGGCCTCTCCCAACTTCATATAATACTCCAAAATGCTTCTTGCAATAAGCCCGCAAGTCTTACAAAATGAGGCCCAACGTGCTAGTTTCACTGGGCAGGCCTTGTTTCATGCTCTATTTCGTTTAGATCACCGATCATCCACGCTTGTCCAAAGTACAGTTCAAATTATACCAAGAGAATATATTACCTACATACCGACTTCGCTTCCCAATATATTAGGGCTAATTCAAAAAAAAAAGCACCAACTTTTACTCGAGTTTCAAAACTAGCTCTCATGATATGAAATTTTCAAATTATTCAGGCCATATTTGGGATTTATGTTAAAGTTGGTGATTTTTTATGAGATAAAAAATTTCGGATTAGAATTGTTACTTAAGGTAAAGTTGTTGCCTTTTTTTCGAATTAAACCCATCATATTATAGATCAGTCGTTCTTTAAGCCTTAAAATAGATCCATCAAAACAAGAAATTAGAATGACATAATCTAGAACCCACGTTCAAAAGGTGGACATAGTAATTACGATGGACAATAGAAGGGAGGTTTTGGGTCATGGAATGGCGAGATCTCGGTATCCAACTATGTGACTAAGGGTGTCAACAGGTCAGGTCGCATTTCGGTTCGGGCTGTTGTTTGTCGACACCACTACAAGTGACCAGTTGGGGTACAGAGAGAAGAAGGCCTGCAGGAAACGGATATTGAGGATATCCGGCTACCTGGGATTGAGAAGCAAGAAGCTCAAGAGGAAAATTGCGCAGGAGAGGATAGCAGGAACACTAAATGGGCTTTAACACTATTCTTTTTGTTGTAATATATTGCGAAGAATAATGAATCTGACAATTAAATCGATGTGAAATCACCGAGAAATAAATGAGGAACGATAAATAAATAAGAAAAAATAAATAATATAATTGGTTCACGTGGTGTTAGACCTATTTCACAGAAAGAGCCATAAATAATTCATTAATAATTGGAGAATCGCAAAATTATAATTGCTTACACAAGGAGAGTTAGGGATAAATAATACATTAATAATCAGAAAATCACAGAGTTTTAATGGTTCACACACTTAGGTATTTTCCATCTTGGATTACACCAAAAAAATTCATAGTTTTTATAAATAAAACATCTCAATTGAATGTAAAATTCACGGCAAAAAAAACTACCGGATTCATGAACTCCGAGTAAGCAAAAGAAAGAGAACTCAAGAGGCAAGTTCCCCGCAAAAAAAACAATTAATTAATTCGAATAAAACAAAAGATGGAAAGGGGTAAACGTACGTATGTCTCCATTCCAAAGTTGCATGGAAAGACGTCGGGAGCACCAGTCAAAAGACGAAGAAAAAAAGATAACGACATACAATGTTGATCCATCCATTTACGAAATGGTTAATATGACGAGAAATTTTAAATTAATATATTTATAATAAATTTATTTTAAATTAGTATTTCGATTATAAAAAAGTTTTAAATTTATATATTTGTGATAAATTTATTTTTTGATCATAAAAGTTTACAAATTGGTACATTTATAATAAATTTACTCTGTTAGTTTCGATTAAATTGAATTAATAATACGAAAAACTATAAATTGGTACGTATGTGACAAATAGATGGTAAAATCCCAAGCTGCTACATGTCATCTAATTTGGAAATGCGACGGTAAAATTTAATTGAAACTTCCATAGAGTAAATTTATCAAAACTGTACTGATTTGAGGTTTTTGGCGGTTAAAAAATTAATTTCGGATAAATTTATCACATGCATACTAGTTTAGGGGTTTTTGTGATATCAACCATTCATGAAACAAACACGCTTTTGACGTGTCTAACGAGAACATAAAGTGCGAAAGTGAACTCCTTCAACTATGCATTTTCAACGAAAATGATGTGCCGAAATTTGCTACCACATATTAATGTTTGTGTGAGATTTTACAGATTCAATGCCAAATACTCTAAAAATTTAAGCTATTAGATGAAGCCTCATTTACTAGTCTCAAAATTTAAGCTATTAATTTAATATTTAAATATTTTAACAATTTGAGAGCTTAATTTTCTCATCTCCTTTTCAATAATTTTCTAGAAAGTTTTGGGTGTGGTGACATGTGTATTGGTTGGTAGTGGCAACGAAGAATCATGTAATGGTTCTGTTGAAATTATATAAATGACGATGTTGTCCCATTCTTACCCTCAACTCGCTCTTAGACTGTGACAAAATCATGAGAAAAATTAGGAAGCACAACAAGATTGAACAGTTATGAATTACATACATAGACTACTATGTCAAGGCACGCAACAAATTCATATTGCGTATCAGTCATACTCAAATAAAGTCGGGCCTTATTCTTAGAATTTGGAATGTTGATATAACAACATCAAACATGCCTTACCAAAAAAAAACATCAAACATATAGTTATGTATCGCAACAATAAAATGACATGAAGAGTGAGCTTTAGTGACCCAAATTAGATGCTACATACCCTTTTGTCCCGATAATTCAAACTTTTTTGTTAATCATCAAGAGTGCTCTTGTAAGTCGCCTATGTAGTTCCGATTCTCAAGCAATATTTTGACAATGGACAATGGAGAGCATATGTTTTTATAAAATTGAAAACGATATGATGCATATGCAAAAAGAAAAAAACACAATGACAATCAGTGAAAAAGGGCATTATTATTACATTGAGAAGAGCAAGTAAACTTTTAGTAAAAAAGGATATGCAAAAATTAATTAATTTATTCGAATTAAGCAAAGGCCAGAAAGGGATACACGTACCTATGTCTCCATCCCAAAGTTGAATGAAAAGACGCAGGAGCACCGGTCAAAGCAAACGCGAAATGAAAGGATAATTGCCAATCGACACATTACAAACACACTTTTGTCGTCCCTAATGAGAACATAAAGCGTGAAAGCGAACTTTCTTCAACATTGCTCTTTTGACGAAGATGGTGTGTCAAAATTTGTGACAACATCTTAATATTTGTGCAACATTTTATGGGATTACCATTAAATACTTTATAAATTTAAGTTGTTAAATGAAACCCATTTACTATTCTAAAAATTTAAGCTCATAATTTAATGTTTTAATATTTTAATAATTCAGGAGCTTAATCTTCTGGTCTCCTTCTGAATAATTTCCCTGGAAGTTTTGGGTGATGTGACATGTGTAATAGGTACGGGCAAAGAAGAATGTGTAATAGTTCGGTTGAGATTATAAGAAACGGTTAGAAAGCAAATTTTCTTGCAAAGAAGCCATTTTCTACTGGTAATCTCGTGAATCTAAATTTCAAATTGAATGCTTCAAATAGAAAATAAATTATATTTAGAGGCGGCGCTAATTTCACCACTATATGACTAAATCCACCCAATTTTCACCAAAAAAGACAAAATTGCCCTCTATCATTCAACTGTAATTTAAATTGGTGATCCCCACTTATGATAACTGAAAGGGAAAAAAAAAAAAAATAGAAGAAAGGAGCGGGGCCATCACTTTCAATTGCAATTGAAAGATTGAGGGCGGTTTTATCTTTTTAGTATAAATGGTAGGGAAATTAGCCATTTAGGAAACGGAAATAGCGCCACCCACATTTAATGGTGAGAGATGGATCTAAATGTCGTCGTTGGGCACGTGATCCGGTCGCATGGTGGTGAGAGAATTGGGCGGGGTGGGACGATTTGACTCTCTCGTTAGAAAAGCAAAATCTAAAATGTCAAATTGGATGAGAAGTCAAATTAACGCGGTCATCGATAGCCAACCAAAAGGTGTCGTTGACGGGGACATAGGAGGAGCGGCAGTTGCTATGGGAATAGAACGAGGAAGGGAGGGGAGAAATTGGATGGAAACGGGGGTCGGTTGAGCAAAATCCCACCTGACGAGTTGATGGAGACTTTGTGGTGTCGTTTCACACTCCGCAATTTCTTTCGGCATGAAATTTCACGTCACCTCACCTTTCGGTCTCGGACCAAAGTTTTTGCCCAAATTCGGCCCGGCTGCCCTCCTTTTCATGTTCCCTGGCTCCCTTATTCTTAGGAAACACCGTTCACGGCTGACTCTGTAGATTCTACACGCTCGTTATGGCCGTCTACGTTTTTTTTTTTTTTTTTTGGTTAATCCTACGAAAAATCTCAGATTGATACACTTGTGACGATTTTATCCAAAAATTATTTTTTTGATTACAAAAAACCCCAAATTGGCATACTTGTGACAAGTTTAACCAAAACTAATTTTTTTACCATAAAAAACTTTAAACTGGTACATTTGTGATAAATTTACCCTCCGTTAGTTTCTGTTAAATTGAATTAATACCACAAAAAATTACAAACTAGTACACATGTGACGAATTGAGGGTTAAACATAAAACCTGTATATCAGTTAACTGTTTTTTTTTTTTTTTTAAGTAAGGTAAGTGGTATAACTTTTCAACGCACAAAGTACAAGATAGAGCCGAATACAAAAACCTCGTAGACAGAAGTTGTTCTGATAGGTGCAAAGGTGTTACAGCTAAAACATGAGCATCAAGTGCGCACTATCAGGCAAGGTTGAGACAACTAGCCAGTACAAGAAGGAAGGAAAAAAGCAAAGCTATACAAGTATTAGTAAAAGATGAAGGCCGAGATATCCCATTTGAGTTGAAGTCTTCTATTCCGGGGATTGTCTTCCACTGTTTTGAGGGAGAGCCCTTTATCCCTTACGGCCTTAGAAAGGTGAGTGCGCATGGCAAGCAAAAATAAGGACCGATTCCTAAAAAGGATGTGGTTCCTTTCTGTCCATATGAGGTAGTAAAGAGCCGCAAAAGAAAACTGAGTTATCCTATGATGTAAGGAGTGACCGATAGAGACCCGGGTCACCCATCAAAAGTTTCCTTGGTAAGTGCCATTGCACCAAGAAAGGTTGCAATTAGAAGCCCAAAAGAGAGCAAGGGAGCGAGTGATACCGCATTCGAAGAAGAGGTGGTCAATAGAATCCAGTCTACTTCAGTATAAAGCACAAGCACCTTCGGAGATCCTGCGGTAGCTTAAGAGTATTGCTTGAGTCGGAAGCCTATTGAGAGAAATAAGTCAAAGCAAGAAGGCGTGTCTAGTGCTATATGGTGATCCCAGACAAAGGAATACCAGGCAACAGGGGGTCCTCTAATCCGAATAAAATCCCACGCTAATGAAGTGGAGAACACACCCGAAGGAGCCTCTTGCCAAGTAAACTGGTCACTTCTCTCTGTCATCAATGAAATAGTGTCTGGCCAAGAGTGGAAAATGTCAAGCAAGTAAGATTGTTGCCAACTAGAAGAGAAGAAGTCTTCAACAGAGGCACTTCTTGGAATTCCAGATTTATAAATGTTCCTATTAGAGAACAAATTATATATAGGGCCATTAGGATGCCATAGATCAAACCAGAAAGAGATGGAGGCGCCGTCCCCAACTATCCATTTGAAGTTCAACCGGAAATCATGGCGAAGGTCCAGTATTTTCTTTCATGCCCAAGAACAAAATTTCGACTTAGTGGAGACCCATAAATTTGTATTCTTCAAGAAGGTGGAGTGGATCCATTTGCACCAAAGTGACTCCTTATCAGTGAATAGAAGCCATATATGTTTAAGCATGAATGCCGAGTTACAATCTGAAAGCCTCCTGATTCCTAACCCCCCCACCCTTCCTTTTAAGGGAGGCACACGGTGTTCCAAGGTACCTTCGCACCATCCGTGTCCAACTCTGGTCCTTTCCATAAGAATTGGCGAAAAACCATCTCGATCTTCGATAGAACAGACTTAGGGAGGGTGAAGACATTTGCCCAATAAACTTGAGTTGCATGGAGCACTGATTTAATGAGTTGCAATCAGCCAACAAATGAAAGGAAACGTTGAGACCACAAACGGACTTTAGCCATAATTGTGTTTATTAAGTAGCAACAATAAGCCTTAGAGAGTCTAGAGGCAATAACAGGAACACCAAGGTACCTAAAAGGCAGTTTATCTTCACCGAATCCAAAGCAATCGAGTATCTGGTTGCGCAGCTCCTCCGATCCACTCGATAAGAAAATCTCGCTTTTACTTTCGTTTGGCGTAAGGCCGGTCCAACTAGAGAACATTCCTAGTCCGTCCTTCAGGAGAGCGACGGAAGCCAAGTTTGCCTTAGAAAATAGTCATATATTAGTTAACTATTACGCATCATTTAACAAAGCAATTTAATAGGAAAATTTAACAGAAACAAATTGAGGATAAATTTTTCACAAGTATATTGGTTTTGAATTTTTTGTGGTCAAAAAATTAATTTTGGATAAAATTATTATAAGTATACAAGTTTGAGATTTTTCGTGGTATTAATCCTTTTTTTTTTCAAAGGAAATTTCCATTCATTACATGAAAGGATATGTAAGAAGTCAACCCAACAAAGCAAGTCCATAGCGCTACAAAACAAGCCAAAATCCACAAATCAAGATATATCATTATAGCATGGTTGGTAACGATAAACACATAACTCATCCTTCAAGAACAGATCTGTGATTGCATCTAAGTAAAAAAATCAAATCACATATCAGAACACGCTGGGGTTTTCATATGTAGTTACGGTTTTGCCTTACTTCCCAAGCTCATTACTGTATAGAGACAATAAAAACAATTTTAACAAGCTCAAAATTTACACATATAAGAGTGAGCCCTTTTAGCAAGTGCGAAACACCAGAGCTTCCGACAAAAACATATTGAACGAGCACATATCTAAGATCGGAGTTGTTGTGAACGCCATTGACACTGGAGGCGGAGTAAGTTTAGGAGAGAAAATCTCCCAAATTTAGGATTAGGAGAGTAGAGCTCCCAAATCTAAATAAAAATCAGGAGAGTAGAGCAAGAGACGAGAGAAACCAAAAGGAAAGAAAATCAAATTTCCTTTGTCTTTGGGTTGAATCAACGCTTTCGACATGGATCGATCTTCGGGTTGAATTAACACTGAGCGACCAACCGATGGCCTCGTGCAAAAGCATCCCGTGGCTTGAAACGATCCACTGATAACCGAGACTATGTGGAGAGCCCTCGTAGCTCAGGCATCATACCAGGTAACAGCACTTTTGATAGTGCAGTTTAAGGGTAACTTCTCTGCATGAATGAACAGGTCAAGAATGCATCAATCTTCGACATTCTCATCCTGTGTCAAGTTTTACAACCTATTTGATTCAAGGAAGCTTGGAGAGATCAATGTCTTCAAGGGGACGATCTCACACACAACAAGTGGCTTTTGGCTGTTTCTGGAGGAATAGTCCTCGCTCAGGTGGCGATGATGGATCCTTCGGCAAGGTTTTTTACGTGCGGAGAGGTTGAATCTGAAGCAACGCGGCGTTTGCATTGCAACGGCAGCCGTTTCATGGCCTCTTCGTTGGGTTGTTATAGAGACCATTCGGAAGCTGCGTGACGTGGAATTAGTGAAAGCAGGCTAAGCACCTAGCGTTTTTCTTCAGGGATGTTTTTGAAGGGATAATGCCCTCTGTTTCTTACTTCTCTTTTGGTCTTGTCCAGATACTACCATGACGAGATCACCAGCAAAACAACTGAAGATTTCTAATGACTTGTATTGAATTCCGCAGAGCACTGCAGGAAAATAGTTGAGGCGAATACCGTGTAATTGGCACTTCATGCCGTAGCAGCTCCTCAATTTGAGCCTCCTTTCAAACGCGATAGGATCAACATCGCAATTCAGATTTCAACATCACCAGAGCAAATTCTGATGGTACAACACATATGCCATCTGTCGTCAACGACGGCAACCGACCAAGCGCAAACAGAGATTCTCTCACCACACGAGGCGGCAAGAGTCACGGAAAAAAAAAAATTGACCGACAGACACCGGCCCGGCGAGCATCTCAAGATCCACTAGAAGCTCCCGCGAGGGCAGCTGCCCGCTATCTCGTCCTCTACCCCCACCGGCCACTGCCCAAGTCAGTCGACGATCCGTCGGGGCAGTCTACGTTAACAAAGACGTTCTCATTCTATTTTAATTGAGCAAACCATCGCGGAAGAAACGGTTACATAATTCAGTTGTCCATCTGGCGCACCTAATCCTATTCCTAAAGATGTGTACGAAAGGGGGGGAGATGTCAAGAGGTACGTGCGGAAAGAAAAACCCAAGAAAATGTCCGGCGGATGTTGGTCTAAACACGATACGACAGCAGGATAGAACAGTCAACCACGCAACCTGCAACTCCAACTGCGGAGTATACAATGCTCTTTATGCGAAAAATAAAATAAAATAAAAATTATCAATATTATCGGCTCGATCTTTGATCCTTATCCGATTGAAATGACTTGATCTAACCGTTTTAATTCTTTTTAAAGATCTCAATGTCAATCTGTGTTCTTATTACGCATGAGAATCCGTGTCTCGTTTCACATGATGCATGACAATCTATATCGTTAGCCGATATCTCCATGATATACGATGACCTACTGACTGTTGATTTAACTAAATTTAGATTCTCCCATGGCAATATCCTACTTGCTAACCGCCTTAATCGACTCGTTATGTATATCATCTTAGTTCGGTGATCATTTGACTTTCGGAGGATGGGTCTCCTCTCGATTCCATCCCGGCCTCTTCGGTGTTGACTCGTGTGCGATGCTGACCCTCGCTCGCACCAAGGAATCGCGTGCTAACCTCGCAATAAGGCATTCCGGTCACACTATTTAGCTATGCTTGTCAAGTGACTATTCAATGTGTGGATCCACAATATGGCTTGCTGGAATAATTTTTGTCTAATTACTATCTAATTTGTTGATAGTTTGTACTAAATTATGAATCTGTATTGCTAACAAATGCTATCGGAATCGTAACGTCATTAGTGAAACCGTACAAAATATTGGCTATTTCATTATATCGAAGCCCAAACAAACGCATTACCATCTTTTGTTAACGTTATGACCACATTATATCGTACATGGCTTTTTTAACCTATACTTTAACCAAACGTGCAATAAATGCAATAAGAATTGATATCTATAGAGCAAGTTTCGGCTGGGTCCAATATGCTGCGCTCACTTTACGAAGTGCACATCATACGGTTGTGCTTTACGCCATCCCAGTTTGGAGAGAGGAAAGTTTCTCTTGCCACACCTCGAATCCTACCAAAATGAAAGAGTGACACGGTCATCATTTTCACCTAAATGACGCAACCTCAAATCACCCAAATCACAGCTCCAAAAAAATCCTTGTCAATATTGCTCTCGCTCTATTGGTCGCTAACCGAGGAACCTAAAAAGATTTGGAAGGAATGATATGAGCAACTATAGCCCGGTGAGTAGTACATATCTCTTCTAAACAGATTGAGCATCTACGATGCACTTTACAAAGCAACATCAAAATTCACTTTTCTCAATTCCACATAATACGCAAACAAGATAAGAATGGGTTATATCGCTTTAACATAACTTATACATAAAAGAAAACATTCGTTAAATCAATGATATCGTAACAAAGATCAATGGTCTAATTCATTGATCAATCTCATCAATTCACACATATCAATAGTCTATTATATTGATTAATCTCATATATTCACATTTTAATGGTTCATTCCATTTACCAATTTATTGTTTAATATCAAACCATTGTTACGACACAACACCTGGTGACAAGGCAATCATGATTCTCCCATTAGCAAGGTCTTCACATATAATCAATCGATGGCTGGGTCTAGAAGGATATCTTAAAATCGGTAAGCATACCTAAAAACCCTAAATCGGGTTTACAGTGATATTGAACATCAAATAATCATCCTCCAATACCCAATATCCAATCCACAAACCAAATCCAGAATTCATTTCATAAATCAAAATATGTTTCACAAACCATTTCAGAATCTATTTCATAAACTAGGTTCACAATTCACAATACACACGCAATACCTTTCGCAATGCATTTCTAAAACCATTCACAAATACCAAAACATAGCAAATGCCTGGTCTAGATTTTATGCAATAAACATGCTTTAATAACTCGTACTATACTCAAATATCTATCACTTTCAATACATGAGTTTATAATTTCATAAAAGAGATAATACCACTCACTTAGGAATGCTCAAAAACCCAAACAACGAAGCTCACTTGAACCGACGATCTTATAATCCTATCAATTAAACAAGAATCGACATTAAAGTCGAGTAAACACACTACTTCGACTACGAAATGACTAAACAAAACTTAAATACTAACAAAACAACCTATATGTGACAACAAATCGCTCATTCAAACAATTAATGAAACCTAAACACAACATGGAACTCATATGCGAAATCCTAAATTTCTCACTTTGATCAAACCATTGCTCTAAAACTACCCTCATTAGACCTTATGGTTCCACAACAACATAATCCACAATTTTCATGAAATCTTATAACTCAACAATTCAAAAGGCGGACTCCGCGTTTCGAATTTCACAAAACTTCGAATTTAAGCCATAATTTCAGAAACTACTCTGATTGGACGAATAAAGGGTGTGAGCACTTGTCGGGCGTTGCGCTCCGTAATTGGTCCGACTTGGTGAGGTGCTTCACGCGAAATCCCTCTTTCTCTTTGTTCTTCTTTTCTCTTTTCTCCGTCTTTTTCGTTCTTTTCTTTCTTGTTGGTCGTGCGTTCCACTCGGTCGCTTCTTTCCCCATCCAAAAAGAGCTGAACGTCCATATTCTTTTTCTTCTGTGTTTTTTTTTTCTAATGGGCCCCACCCTTGGACAAGTCAAAACATCGCACCTCCGAGTTAAATCTTCAATCCGCGCATTACGGACATCATCCACAATCAAATCGAACGGAAAATACACAACGAACGTGAGTGAAATTTACATTGACAATCTACCACCCACCCGATCGAACGAGGAATAAAGGAAAATATAACGATACCGCGCATTCCAAACGAATGAGGAGAAAGATGTCTAAAGTTTCGGATACAACGCAGGATCGGGTCCCTCTCGTATCCGCATATCTTTTGACTTTCCGTCGAGTCCATGTCGCCAGAACTCAAACGCGGGTTTTCCACTTTTCGCCGAAACCCGGTAAGGTCGTGTATCTTCGTGATCATGAAAAACGCGAAGCGCCGCGAAAGGACAGAGAAGTCGCTGAATTTATTCCGCAAACCGACGTCGGCCTCTGGTTCAGCACAGCAGGTTCTATAAAAAGATCTGCGATTCATGGGGTGTTGTCACCCAACTTCATTCCACATATTTGAAATTTGCACTTTTCGAGGTTGACACACCACGCCAACATCGGAGTTTTCCCGTTTCTTTCTTGCCATTTGCATTGCGCGACCCACACAAAATTTGTCTCAGTATAGGATCACAAGTCCGTACGTCTCTTCCGAGAGATGACCAACATTTTGCGCGGCGACTGCGTCCGCTGTGAGGTATCTGTCGACTTGCCCGCTGTGCGCAAGTTCGCCAAGCAATGGCACTTGGCCTTCGTGACCATATATTGCTCCCGAGCCATCACCACCTTCGCAAAAAAAACCACGAAGTTCCCACGAAAGTATCCTTCCTACAGTTCGATTTCGATCCGCGTTCACGATCAGAGCGCCGGGTCTGATCATCCCGTCTCCTTCGAGATTGATCAGTCACAGCTTACGAAGCTGGTCAAGGACAAGGACCTTGGCCACCTCCGGGAATTCGGCGGGGTCAAGAAGGTCGCTTCAGCACTCGAAACTGATGTGTCGGCCGGAATAAGCGGCGACCCAGACGACTTCTCTCGGAGGCAAGATGCGTTTGGCGTCAACTCATACAAGAAGCCCCCGGCCAAGGGCTTCTTCCACTTCGTGCTCGAGGCTTTCAAGGACCTCACAATCATGATTCTGCTTGTTTGTGCTGGGCTCTCGCTCGGGTTTGGGATCAAGGAGAACGGGGTCAAGGAAGGCTGGTATGACGGTGGCAGCATATTCGTCGCGGTGTTCCTCGTGATCGCCGTGTCAGCCGTGAGCAATTACCGCCAGAACCGGCAGTTTGAAAAATTGTCTCAGGTGAGCAGTAATATTCTCATTGATGTGACAAGGAAGGGTCGGCGTCAGCAGGTTTCCATATTCGAGATCGTCGTTGGAGACGTCGCTTGTTTGAAGATCGGCGATCAAGTTCCGGCAGACGGGCTGTTCCTGGACGGGCATTCCTTGCAGGTGTGGACGACAATTTGTACTGGTTGACGCATTAGATTTGCAAATTAACTCATGTTGGTTTCCTCCAGAAACATATGCATTAATATTACCAAGTTCGAGCACGGTTTGAGTAATTAGTCCAAAAAATTGTTTAAGTGTATCATATTCTGGTTGATACTGGACAGTTTGTCTTTTTCATATTCTTGATTCTATGGCAAAAAGGAAAAGTGACGGTTTTTACTCGTAGTTTTGTAATAGTAGAACAAACTCCGTCAAAGAAAAAGTCTACTGGAAAAAGTCAAGCGTAATCCGTTGTTATTGTTTCATATATGTTCATGTTTCATTTTCTTTGCTTCAAGTTAAGACCAGAGCGTGTTGTATCGTGTCATCCTAGCGTCACTAAACCATGTGCGACGTTTGTGTCGTCAATTTAGGTTGATGAATCAAGCATGACCGGGGAGAGTGATCACGTAGAAGTGAACAGCAATCAGAATCCATTCCTGTTCTCCGGAACAAAGGTTGCTGATGGGTATGCTCAGATGCTGGTTACATCGGTCGGCATGAACACGACATGGGGCGAGATGATGAGCTCAATCAGCCGCGACAACAGCGAGCAGACCCCTTTACAGGCTCGGCTCAACAAGCTCACCTCATCGATTGGCAAAGTAGGCTTGGCGGTCGCCTTCGTGGTTCTTGTGGTTGTGCTGATTCGCTATTTCACAGGAAACACACAGGACGAGAATGGGAACCAGGAATTCATCGCAGGCCAAACCACAGGTGACGATATCATAAACTCTGTCGTGGGCATCATCGCAGCTGCAGTGACAATCGTGGTGGTCGCGATTCCTGAAGGCTTGCCACTTGCGGTAACCCTCACACTTGCATATTCGATGAAGAAGATGATGGCAGATCAGGCGATGGTGAGGAAGCTTTCGGCCTGCGAGACGATGGGGTCGGCCACCACTATTTGCACTGACAAGACCGGCACTCTGACAATGAACCAGATGAAGGTGACGAAATTCTGGGTCGGCCAAGACTCTGTGGCAGAAAACACATACTCTGTTGTCTCCAAGTTTGTCCTGGACTTGATTCAGGATGCGGTTGCTTTGAACACCACGGGCAGTGTCTATAGGCCATCTTTGGGATCAGAGTGCGAGTTCTCCGGTAGTCCCACCGAGAAAGCAATTCTTTCCTGGGCAGTTTCACAATTGAGCATGGACATGGAGGAGACAAAGAAGAGCTGTGAAGTCATCCAAGTCGAAGCCTTCAACTCACAGAAGAAGAGAAGCGGTGTCCTAATGAGGAAGAGCTTGGACAACACATTCCATGTGCACTGGAAAGGAGCGGCAGAGATGGTCTTGGCGATGTGCTCGAGCTTCTATGATGGGTCGGGGATAGAGAAAGTTTTGGACGAAGATGAAAGGATGAGATTTGAGAACATTATCCAGGGGATGGCGGCGAGCAGCCTTAGGTGCATCGCTTTCGCTCATAAACAAGTCTCCGAGGAAGCGATCAAAGAAAGAGAAGAAGGGAAGAAGATCCAAGAGGACAGCCTAACATTACTAGGACTTGTCGGTATTAAGGACCCGTGCCGTCCCGGCGTGAAGAGTGCGGTCCAAGCTTGTCAAGACGCAGGAGTGAGCATCAAGATGATAACGGGAGACAACATCTTCACTGCTAAGGCCATAGCCACGGAGTGTGGGATTCTCAAGCCCGAGGATGATGCCTTCAGTGGAGCCATTGTGGAAGGAGTGGAGTTCCGCAGCTACACACCTGAGGAGAGGCTTCGGAGAGTTGAGAAAATCCGTGTCATGGCGAGATCCTCGCCTTTCGATAAGCTCCTGATGGTTCAGTGCCTGAAGCAGAAAGGCCATGTGGTTGCCGTCACAGGGGATGGCACCAATGATGCACCAGCCCTTAAGGAAGCAGACATAGGGCTTTCGATGGGCATCCAAGGCACCGAGGTTGCCAAAGAGAGCTCAGACATCATAATCCTCGATGACAACTTTGCCTCCGTGGCGACGGTGCTGCGGTGGGGGCGATGTGTCTACAATAACATCCAGAAGTTCATCCAGTTCCAGCTCACGGTGAACGTCGCAGCCCTTGTGATCAACTTTGTGGCTGCGGTCTCTTCCGGTGACGTCCCCCTGACAGCAGTCCAGCTCTTGTGGGTGAACCTGATCATGGACACACTCGGCGCCCTCGCCCTGGCCACAGAGCGGCCCACCCGGGAGCTCATGGAGAAGCGCCCTGTCGGTCGGACTGAGCCGCTCATAACCAACGTCATGTGGAGGAACCTTCTAGCACAAGCAACATACCAAATAGCCGTCCTCCTCACTCTACAGTTCAAGGGTGAATCGATCTTCGGTGTGGACGAGGCAGTGAAGCGGACGCTGATATTCAACGCGTTCGTCCTGTGCCAGGTCTTCAACGAGTTCAACGCGAGGAAGCTTGAGAAGAAGAACGTGTTCGAGGGCATTCACAAGAACAAGCTGTTCCTCGGGATCATCTTCGTGACAGTAGTCCTCCAGGTGGTGATGGTCGAGTTCCTGAAGCGGTTCGCCGACACGGAGCGGTTGAGCTGGGGACAATGGGGCGCATGTGTCGGGATCGCAGCAGCGTCTTGGCCTATCGGTTGGGTCGTCAAGCGCATTCCAGTCCCTGATACACCAATCTTCACCTACTTGGGATTGAAAAGCAAGAAGCTCCGGAGGAAACTTGTGCACAGAGAACAACGGTAGGAACACTAACTGGGTTTAATTCGATTCTTTTCATTGTACATGTATATTGAATTCATTGTTGATGCAGCATGATTTTTTTTTTACTTTTCCCTAGAAAAATAAGGAATGTGTAATCCATCGATCTTTTGGCACCTAATATTCTTTTCATTTTTGTACATCTTATATTTCGGATTTTCAAAGAATGATACACCAAATATAGTGTTGGCTGGTTGCGCCTCGCGCGGGCCCAGCTGACATTAATAACAAAAGAACAAAAGTCAAAAAAAAAAAAAAAAAAAGGAACAAAAGAAAGGGCCGCTCCGTGCCCGTGACAGAGAAGAGGAGAGAGAAGAAGAGTGCTCACCGAGAGAGCACGCTGAGAAGAAAGAAAAAAGGGCAACGCTCTGTGGTCCCCATGGCCAAACATCCACGAAATTGGCTTAAATTTTAATATGTTATTCGTGAGATCGAGGATTAGGAGTTAATCTATTTCGTTCATCGAGAACCTTCTCCGAATTCTCCAATCACGATTAGGATTTTCTTGCTCCGTTTACATTATTCCACTTTTATGGTGAGAAAAAAAATTGTTATATTGTTAATTTTGAGCCTTTAGTGTATGACTATAGAAGAACATTTTGTGTATCCTATTATTTTTTGCAATTAGTTGAAGTTTTTGAGCCGTTTGTGATTTTTCCCTCATTGAGTTTTCACGTAAAATATTAGTGTTATTGTTGCCTCTATGTGCTATCAATTTGACATTATATTTACATATTGCGAGGTTGTACTGTTGGAAATATTGCTTATTGTTGCTAGAGTTAAGTCGATTTTGGTTAGTTTAGTTTTGAGAGAGAAATTGATTGTGGATTAGATTAGTTCTTGGTGAATTATTGCCCCGTTCTCCCCAGCACATACGGTGTGCATTAACAGTGTGCTTCTTATTATGCTGGGAAATAAGAGTATTGCATTGAATTATGAACAAACCTCGTCGGAAGCATGCAACTTCAGATATGAGCAAGAAGAAGGACGAATTCCGTGAGAGGAGTGACCATATTACAGCCGAGAATGTGAAGAACACAATCGTGAGAAAAATGTGAAGCACAAAAGGACTGAATCGGTATGAATTACATCGACTATGTCAAGGCAAGGAACAAATTCATAAACCGCCTCAGTTATATTTCTAATTAACTCGAATCAAGTCGATATCAAACATATAGTTCACTAACATAATCAATAGAACGGCATGAAGAGCGAATTTAGGTGATCTAAATTTCATTTTTTTTGTCATCATGAACGATCATTTCTCTACAAGATTTAAATAGTCGGAAAACAAACTCAAAACGCGAATCTAAGTGCATTTCTTAATATCCATTTGAGAACATTCACTACAAAAAAACATGTAATTTGTGACGAAATTTAGCGACAAAAATTTGTCGTCGCAAATTTGCGACGGATTATATTTTTCGTCGCAAATTTGCGACGAACAATTTTCGTCGCTAATTTTGCGACGTATTTTGCGACGAAAAATATAATCCGTTGCAAAATACGTCGCAAAATTAGCGACGGAAAAAATATCCGTCACAAATTTGCGATGGAACTACTCTCGTCGCAAATTTGCGACGGAAAAGATATCTGTCGCAAAATCCGTCTTTCATTTGCGATGACGAGTTTTCCATCGCAAATTTGTTACGGATTTTGTGACGGATATATTTTCCGTCGCAAATTTTGCGATGAAAACAAATTCATCGCTAACTTGTAGGTTATCAATGCTTGCTCGGTATATCCACCCCCGTTAATTTCTCTCTCTCACTCTGGCTCTCTCACTTTCCTCCACATTTCGTCTGTTTGAAATTTGGAAAATCAGCGCACACACGAATCAAACACAATGAAGCTTTTTTACCTATAAGTATCGTAGCTAACTTCGTGATTATTCATCGCTGGAATAGAATTTCTTTTTATTTATGGATTTTTTTCCGTAACTTCGTCGCCAGTTCAACGACCGGCGACCGACGATACCTCGCCGGTCTACGGAGGAGGCCGAATGGCCACGCAAGCCACAAGGGGAGGCTAAGATTGCGTAGGATATTTTTAAAATTCATAAATTTGAGACAGAATTAAGTTTCCGTCGGAAATTTGAGACGAATAAATGAAAATTCCGTCGCAAATTTGTGACAAAAATGCAATTTATCCATCGCAAATTTGCGACGGATGCTAATATATTTGCGACGGAATTGTATTCCGTTGCAAATTTGACCTCGCTACTGCCCACATCTGGGCGACCGCAACATCGTACGCGCCGGACCGGCAACCGGAGAAACGTAATTGGGAAAAATGAGAAAAAAATTTGGAAAAAACTAGGAAAAAATTAAAAATTATTAAAAAATGATTCTTAAGTGATTAATTTTTTTAGGTATGTGTCCAATTGAAGGTCTGACAATCCAAGTGGACATTGCAATTCTCGTCAAATTAACCACTTTCTGCTACCAAGAGTTCAATTACATATTTGGGTAAGTTGTATTTACGTGACAATTTTTTCAATTTCAAAATAATTGTTGCGTGTATAAGAAAAATATAATTTTCATAATTGTATGGTTTTAATTAAGAGCAGCAGATATGATATTTTAAATATTTGACAAGAATTTTTTATTTTAATGCAGACACAATGCAAAGAGAAAGGGCTTGGATGTATAATAAGAACTTACCTGAACGTCGAGGTTTGACAAATAAGTTTCGTACTGGATTGGAACTATTTTTAGACTTTGCCAGTAGTAAATATGAGTTCATGGATGGAAATAAGTTAAGGTATCCGTGTAGAAAATGCGGTAATGGTAAATTTCTTGCGTGTGATAAGGTTAGAAAACATCTTTGTAGATTTGGGTTTACTCCGAACTATTATAATTGGACTTCCCATGATGAATCATTTATATCTGATGAAGGATATCGATGAAGTGACCAATTTTTATTTAGGAAAGAATGTGGCTATTATGATCAATTGAACCCATACGAGAGTATGGTAATTGATGCAGTTAGTCAGAAGTTTGTTTCAGATCCGAATCATACAAGTACTAGTTTTACTCATACATGTGAACAAGTGGGTACTAGTCATGCATCACGATTAAAAGAGATAAGAGTAACGGATTTTGATGAGAATGTCTATCATAAAACTTTTCCATCGTCTAATCAGTTTAGGGATGTGTTGAAAGTAGTAGATAAACCTTTGTGGATAGGTTGTGACAACCACAGTCAGTTATCTGTGACAACAAAATTGTTAAATATCAAGGCAAAATATAACGTGTTTGAGAATTATTTCAACTCTTTTGTTGAAGTAATGCGGGAAACATTGCCTCGTGATAACATCATACCGAATGATTTTTACGGTATGAAGAAGTTAGTTCATAACTCAGGTATTCCAGTTGAACGGATTGATGTTTGTAATAGGGGTTGTATGTTATATTGAAGAAATGATGAAAATGCAGAATCTTGCAAATTCTGTAGTCAACTTAGGTACAAGATTAACAGGAGGCAGGATCGTAATCAGAAGCGTAGACCATGCAAGCAAATGTTTTATCTGCTCTTAATTCCCAGATTGCAAAGGCTTTATGCGTCTCAAGCCACCGCTGAACATATGACGTGGTATGCAAATCATGAAACAGAAGAAGATCTAATGTGTCATCCTTCATATGCAAAGGTATGGAAACATTTTGATAGAACATACCCAGAGTTTGTGATAGAGCCTCGAAACATCAAGTTAGGTCTCTGCGCTGATGGATTTGCGCCATTTGAGAAATTAGGAAAAAGTTATTTATGTTGGCCAGTTATCTTAACTCCGTACAATCTACCACCCGATATGTGCATGAAGACACCTTATATATTTTTGACGTTAATCGTGACTGATCCGCAAAACTCGAAAAAGTTGATAGATGTTTATATGCAACTATTGATTGAAGAGTCACAATGGCTATGGGTTAAAGGTGTCACTACGTATGACGTTTCATCCGATCAAACATTTGTAATGAAGGCTACTCTTCTTTGGACAATAAATTACTTTTCAACTTATGAAATGTTATCTGGATGGAGTACAGCTAGAATCTTAAGATATCCGATATGTTTAGAGAGGTCGAAGTCATTCAGATTAAGGCATGGTAAGAAGCTCAGCTATTTTGACTGTCACAGATAATTTTTGCCACCGAATCATACATTCAGAAGGAACAAAAAAGAGTTCATCAATAATAAGACTGAAAGAACACGTCCACCATTGAGGTTGACCGGCGATCAAATTTGGGATCGTATGTTGGACTTTCCAACTGTTGTTGAGAACCTGCACGGCACGATTTTTAGGTACGGAAGTACACATAAGTGGACAAAACGCAATATATTTTGAGATCTACCATATTGGAATGCCCATATTATTCATCATAATCTTGACGTCATGCACATAGAAAAGAATGTTTTCGACAATGTCATGAATACTGTGATGGATGTCGTCGGAAAAACAAAAAACAACTTGAACGCAAAAAAAGATATGAGAGATATTTGTGATCGGCCAACACTAGATGTGAATGCAAGCAGCAGGGACTAAAACCAAAAGCAGTTTATACATTGGATAAGGACCAGAGGCGAGTCGTTTGTCGATAGTTGAAATTTGTGCGATTTCCTGATGGCTATGCTTTGAACCTCGGGAGATGTGTTGATTTGAATGAATGCAAGTTGATAGGTTTGAAGAGTCATGATTGTCACATATTGATAGAAAGACTAATTCCAATAACTTTCAAGAAAATTCTACCGAATTTTGTATAAAGCGCCATTATAGAGTTAAGTAATTTTTTGCATGATATTTGCTCGACAGTGTTATAAGTATCGCACATGGAGAAACTAAAGAGAGATATTCCAATTATTCTTTGCAACTTAGAAAGGATATTTCCTCCATCGTTTTTTGATTCAATGGAGCATCTTTTAGTTCACTTGCCTTATGAGACCAAAGTTGCAGATTCCATCCAATTTCGAAAGATGTATCCATTTGAGAGGTAAATTTTTTTTAAAATAAAGTTCAAATTACTTTATTATATATTATGTTCCGATAAGCTTCCTTCTATTGCAACTAGATTCCTATATCATTTGAAGAAAAAAGTGAAGAATAAGGCACTTGTTGAAGTTTCAATTTGTAATGCATATATTGTGGAAGAAGTGACAACATTTGCATCATACTATTTTGAGCCGCACGTGCAGTGCAAGAGGCGGAGAGCATGCAGAAATAATAAGGGTCCCATTGATCCCAATTGCAAAGCATTCTTCATTTTCAATTATCTGGGTTGACTAAGCGGCACATGTCAGTTTCGTTACTTAACTGGCGAAGAATTTCATGCAGCCCATACATATATTTTACTGAACTGTCCAGAAGTCGAGCCATACTTCAGGTTAGTGTAAATTTGCAAATATATGTATTTTGTGTGTCAAATATTTGTTAATATATACGTGGTTTTTATTATTAGGATTTTCCAAACTTCAATGACTGGACTACAACCAACTGAGTTTGACCGTTTCTGCAATGAACAATTTGCACCGTGGTTCAAGACATATATAAGTTGGCTATGGAACATTTAAATAACTTGTATGTTATTGTCTTTGCATGTGTAACCTTAGGTGCGTAGTTATGAACTTAGAGAACAATTATTGCTATATTATCTGTCATGGGGTTCATAGTTAAGAGTTCGAAGTTGGCCAGCATATTTCATAAAATGGATATAATTTTCACACTCAAGAATATGAAATGAGAAAGGCCATAATGAATAGCGGTATGTCTGTTCGCTCATTCAACGGTAGCAGTTCTAAAGATGATTTTTATGGTTTGTTGGATGAAATCATAGAGATAGAGTACCTTGGCCCATTAATGGTGCGGGTTGTATTATTTAAGTGCACGTGGTTCGACCTAGTGAAAGGAATGAAGGTGCATCCGAAATTTAATATGGTTGAAATAAATCATAAAAAAAGATATATGAAATATGAACCATTTGTTTTAACACAACAATCAATTCAGGTATATTATGCATCCTATCCTAGTTTGAAACGTGACAAATCTGATTGGTGGGCTGTATGTAAAATCAAAACATAGAGAAAAATCGAGCAACACTGGAAGGATAAAACCTACTAACAAGAGAAAGTGTGTAACACGGTTGAAATTGAGGAATATAACATTCATACTTTACGAGATCCCTGTGGAGCAATGATAGATGCAGATCCAACTGAAATTTGTGAATTACATGTACAAGAATATTTAGAATCTGATTTTGAGACAGATGATGAAGATGAAGATGAAAATCAAGACGATGACGAAAACGAAGATTAACATTTTTGTGACAAAATACTAAACATGTATAATTATTAGTGCGACAAGTGTTATTTTGATTGTCATCATTATTATTGTTATTGTTGTTGTTATTATTGTTATTGTTATTGTCAATTATTGTTATTAATTTTATTGATCTTTGGAAAATTTGTCACTAAATGACGACAAGTAAAATATTATTCGTGCGATGACATTTGCGATATTCAATTTTCCATTGCATTTGGATCGTTACTAATTTCGTCGCTCATTTGTAGACAACAACTTATTCATCGCTACTATTCATCGAAGAATTAGGTAGCGAATGATAACCATCCTGTTCCGAAATGAGTTCCTGAACCAGTTTCCGAGAAAAAAAACTCGTTTGATAACGATAAAAAATTTATATTTCTAGAGCAGAAACCCGTTTGATAACAGCACAAAATTTTTATTTCCTGAAATAAAAACCCGTTTGATAAACAACAGAAAATTCTATTTCCAGGAACAAACATCCATTTTTTTAGAAATGGAATAAAAATAATTAAAAATTCATAAAAATTCATAAAAATCTTAAAAAAAATTTAGAAAATACCAAAAAATTGAAAAATTCCAGAAAAACTCATCAAAATGTCAAGAAAATAAAAAAATTCAAATTTCGGGAAAATAGGAAATTTGTTGAATTTTTTAAAAAAAAATCAAGAAATCAAAAATTTCAAAATTTCACAGAATTGCTTAAAATACCTATGGCCACCCATTTTTAGTGAAATTTAAATTTTTTTAGGTGCCCAAAAAAATCAAAAATATCAAAACTTCATGGAATAGTTTAGAATACATGTGCTTATCTACTTTGAGTGAAATTTAAATTTTTTAAGTCACCCAAAATATTCAAAAACTCAAAAATTTCAAAACTTCACAGAATGGTTTAGAATACCTGTAGCCACCCACTTTGAGTGAAATTTTAATTTTTGGAGGTGAAAAAAAATGCAAAAAATCAAAAATTTCAAAACTTCACAGAATGACTTAAAATATATGTGGCTATCCACTTTCAGTGAAATTTAAATTTTTTTAGGCGCAAAAAAAAACATAAAAAATAAAAAATTTCAAAACTTCACAGAATGACTTAGAATACATATGCCCATCCACTTTGAACAAATTTAAATTTTTTTAGGTGCAAAAAAAACATAAAAAATTAAAATTTTCAAAATTTCACAGAATGACTTAGAATACATGTGGCCATCCACTTTGAGCGAAATTTAAATTTTTTTAGGTGAAAAAAAAACATAAAAACTCAAAAATTTCAAAACTTCACAGAATGACTTAGAATACCTCTAGCCACCTACTTTGAGTAAAATTTAATTTGTTTAGGCGCCCAAATGGTATTTTTGATTTTTTTTTGATTTTTTGATATTTTTTTGCTCCTAAAGAAAATTAAATTTCACTCAAAGTGGATGTCCACATGTATTCTAAGCCACTCTATGAAGTTTTGAAATTTTTTCTTTTTTGCTTTTTATTTTTTATTTTTTTCGGCACCTAAAAAAAATAAAATTTCGCTCAAAATAGGTGGCCACAGGTATTCTACGCCATTCTGTGAAGTTATCAAATTTTTGCTTTTTTTTTTCGACACCTAAAAAAATAAAATTTCGCTCAAATTGCCTGGCCACGGGTATTCTAAGACATTATGTGAAGTTTTTAATTTTTAGATTTTTTGATTATTTTTTGGCATCTAAAAAAAATTATATTTTGCTCAAAGTGGGTGGCCATAGGTATTCTAAGCCATTTTGTGAAATTTTGAAATTTTTATTCTATTTTTATTTTATATTTTCGGCACCTAAGAAAATTTAAATTTCATTCAAAGTGGGTAGCCACAAATTCAAAACCATTTTGTTAATTTTTGAAATTTTGATTTTTTTTTACCTCAAAAATCGTGACTTCCATATGAACATGTGTTTTGAAGAAACAATTCTCTTAGAAATGATTCTCATTTTTGGTCTAGAAATAGAAAACCTACCTTTTTTTTTGTTTTGATTTCTGGTTCATAATCGGTTCTGGAACAAAAACTTGTCCCAGAAATAGGAAAATGTAATTGCGTTACCAAGTGGGTTTCTGGTCCATAACTGATTCTGTGAACAAAAAACCAGTTCTGGACAGAACCAAAATGGTTTTCATGCAGTACCTTAGCGACTGACGGCTTATTTATTGCCTTTTCCGACCGCTTTGAAAATATCATTTATTTTTGCAATACGAAATAAATGAGATGCAAAATTTTGGATTTGAAAAAAATACGTCCCAAATTGAGCATGGTCAATTCTGTCGCAAATTTACGACGGCTAAAAAAAATCTGTCGCAAATTTGGAAGGAAAAAAAATTCCCTCCCAAATTTGCGACGGATCGAAATGCTCCGTCGCAAATTTGTGACTGACAGATTTGGGTCCGTCCCAAATTTGCGAGGGAATTTTTTCCGTTCAAAATTTGCGACGGATTTTTATGTTTGTCGCAAATTTTCATAAAGTTCGTCGCAAATTTGGGACGGACCGATTTGTTTCGTCACAATTTGCGACGGACACTTAAGGTCCGTCGCAAATTTGTGACAGATTTTTCCCGTTCGAAATTTGCAACGGACTGCTTGTGTTCGTCGCAAATTTGTGACTTCATCTTCTTCCTGAGCCCGTCGCACGCGTTGTCGCGACTTTTTCTTCTTCTTCTCAGATGTGCTTCGTCCGTCGCCGCCGCCATCGCCGCTGTCGCCGCGCAGCCCCCTTCGGCCCTGGGTCGCTGTCACCGTCGCCCTCGCCCCGTGCACCTCCCTTCCCTGCCCCACGCTGGCTCGCATGTGCTGGCCAGATCTGGGCGACCTCGGCCATCCGTCGCCGCTCGCGGCTCGCTGGCCCTAGGTCACGCGTCCCTGCCTCGCACCGACTAGCACCTCCCCGCACCGCGATCGCCTTTGTCGTTGCCCCTGCCCCGCGCGCATCCCCACCCCGCCCCCCAGCCTTGGTTGCCGTCGTTGCCTAGCCTCCACGTCTCGCTGCCGTTGCTGCTGCCCCTTGTAAGTTGCGGCGTAGCTTTTTGCTGTCCGCCGTTGCGCCGGCCACCATTGCTGCCGTCCAGTCGCCTCCCAAACTCGCTCAACGTCGTCGCTGCCACCGGCCGCCATCCAGCTGCCTGCCAGTCGCTTCGCAACCTTGGCTCAACGTCGTTGTCGCCGCCGGCCGCCGTCCCGCCGCTTCGCCGCTGCCGGCTGCCGTCACCGCCACTGGCCGCCGTCCTTCCGCCGGCCAGCCGCCTCCCAGCCTCGGCTTGACGCAGTCGCAGCCCCTGACCGCCGTCCCACTGCCATTTGGCCGCCAGCCAGCCGCCTTCGAGCCTCGGCCCGCTGTCGCCGCTGCCGACCGCCATCGCTACCGTCAGCTAGCCACCTCCCAGCCTCGGCCCGATGCTGTCGCTGCCCAGCCGCCCACCAACGCGGTCGCACCCGCCCGACGCCGTCTTTGCCGAGCCACGTTTATACCCACGGTCGCACCAGGTCCACCACTGGCCAAGAGGCGTTTTTATTGTCCTTGAATTAAGTAAGCAACTCCTTATATCTTACCTAATATAATGAGTATTAATCTCTATTGTTTAGGAATTGTTTAGTGTGTAATTGGTTGGCTACGTTAGGGACAATTTAAGGATTGCATGTGATTTTGATCGATTATGTCACCGATTATGCATTTAATGCCGATTGAGTGGTTGATTATGCGTTTTCAACCGAATAATGTATGAAAATTGAACAATTCTAAAAAATTTCATAAAAATTTCAAGTAAATTTTCATATAGTCAGATTTTGAGTCAAATATTAAATTTGGTGCTAAATTTTCTGTAAAAAAAAAATAAAAATATGAAAAATTTTGAAAATAGAGAAATTCGGCAAAAAATAACTGTGGCCACCCACTTTGAGTGAAATTTAGATTTTTTAATGTGAAAAATTAGAAAAAGAATAATAATAAAAATTTGAAAAATTTGCCTAGGCTACGCATTCTCCTCTTCACACGGATCGCAACCAAAGTTACCTAGAAAAAACAACACAGCCATTGGCCATGGCCGGTTTCCATTATAGCCGCAGTAGCTCCAAACACGGCTGCTTTGACCATTACCCTAACCACACGCATCGTGAGAATCGATATCTGCAGAGCAGATTGAAGGAGAGATGGAAGAGAGTACGACGGTGGACCGTGGGTTCCAAAGGATGGACTAAGAAGTCTAAACGTAGGATTCCTTTTCACTCGAAAGAATGGTACCGACGATGTGAAATTTCGACCACCTTGACGATGTCGCAGTAACTTAACCGCATGGTACCGACGATGTGAAGTTTCGACTACCTTGACGATGTCGCGGTAACTTAACTGCAAATCATCCGATAAACAACATCCCATTGGGTCCCTAATAGACTCTTTGAAAATTCTACTTCCAAATAGGAAACCTCCGAAGAAGAAGCACGGTTGAAACTTCGTTATAACGTTCACCTTAATAAAGCCGCAAAAATAGGGTATCAGTATCAGGTGTGAATTTGATTTAATTCCTTGAGGAAAAAAAAGGCATTTGTTGCACCAAAATTAGCTTCATATTGATAAAAAGAAAGACGTATCAGAAGGTGTTCGATTTCGATACATTTTTTTAAATCGTAGCGATCATCAAATTTATGAATTTTCATATTTCAGATGCCGTAAAGCATCATCAACATTTGTTGTAAAACGATAGCGGATTTTTCTTATTTCAATCTTTTTTAGTAGTTATTGGACTGATTATATATGAGATAGTTTATCGAATTTGTGAGTTCAAATTTGAAGATTAATATTGTAACTAAACATTTCGGAAATCTTTGTTTCAGCAGATGTTTGGGGCTATTTTTGCATTTTAACCATTTACTACGGTATTTTACTTTGACTCCCGGCTTCCGTAGGGTGCAATTCTCATCAACCATAGGGTTGCAGAAAATATCTTTCGATGGAGTGAAACTTTTTGGCTCCAAATTATTGTAAGTCTAAAAAGCCAGCTTGCGAATTATTAAAGTTGCACGATATCTTCTTTGCAAAGGATTGCTAGTGCATACGCAACGCGGAGCTTTTACTTTGGAAACTGGATAAACGACTCATCTACATTTCACACGAAATTGCGCCGCCCGGATTCCTTCATCAAATTAACTAATGGAGCGGTCACCTAAGCATTTCCCCACTCGCTATTAACACCTTGTTGTGAATAGAATAATTTAAATGTGCGCTGTAGACGCATTTTCGAGATGTCCATGTTCAACTGTCGAAAATAAAAGCAAAATTTCATTCGTCTTTGTTTTCACCAAGCAATTGAATATCGAAAAATTTCCAACGAATCAGTGGGCACTTAGTTTCTCTTGTTTTGTTTTTTTTTTTTGGTCAAGGCTTAATTTCTCTTTAGTTTCCATCTAAATCATTGACTTTTTGACTCGGCATGGCTAACTCACTCCTCTTTAAGATTCCGTCTCTTTTGGAGGAAAATACCCTGCCTAGGCTAAGTCAATTCTTTCCATTTCGCTTCCTAGCAAATTCCTGGAATTTCCGGAATATTTAATGATACCAAAACCCAAACCAACAACACTGCCCTTGTCCGTTACATTACAGCCGCAATAGCTCCTACATGGCTATGCTTTCCTCCGTCCCACACGGAAGATAGGAAGATACCTATGGCTAAATCTTCGATTGGCTCGTTACAAATATGAACATCGCTCACGAACAAACTCTACCAATCAACCGATCGAAGGAGGGATCGAGGAAGATATGACGCTACCGACTATCGAGACCAAAGTATAAACATAGGATTCCTCTATATCAAAAGAATGAAAATGACAATGTCCAGCTTCGGATGCCTCGACGATCGATGTCGGGATAATGGCTGCAAACCGTGTTAGAACCAACACGGCAATATTGTCTTTTGACTTTTCGTTGACCACACGTACGTCGTCAGCCCGCGGATGACCTCGAATCCGGGTTTTCCACAATCGGGTCTTCGTTTCGGGGAAACCCGTCAGCAGCTGCCACCTCCCTTGTCCCTCCATTTCTTGAACCCTTACAAAAACGACGTCACCCTCTTGTTCAGCATGTAGAGCCTGTCTATAAAGTGGATGCAATCCATGGTTATTGTATCCATCGTTCACTTCACAAATTCGAACGTTTGCACTTGTCGCCGCTAACGCAACACCAACCACCGGAGTTTTTCTTTTCCTTTTGTCTTTGCCATTTTGCATTGTGCCGCCCCGTCTCGTAATAGGATCACGAGCCTGTGTGTCTCTTCCCAGCGATGACGAGCATTCTTGGCGGCGACTGCGTCCGCTACGAGGTCTCTCTTGACTTGCCTGCTATGCGCAAGTTCACCAAGCAATGGCGTTTGGCCTTCGCGACCATCTATTGCTCCCGAGCCATCACTACCTCCGCAAAGAAAACCATGAAATTCCTTAGAAAATCTCCTTCCTACACTTTGATTTCGATCCATAATTTGGCTCAGGGCGCTCACTCCGATCAACCCTGCTCCTTCCGGATTGATCAGTCGCAGCTTGAGAATCTGGTCAAGGACAAGGACCTCGGCCAGCTACAGGAATTCGGTGGGGTCAAGACAGTCGCCTCGGCCCTCGAAACTGATGTCTCCGCTGGAATAGGCGGCGACCCAGATGACATCTCTCGCAGGCAAAATGCGTTTGGCGTCAACTCATACAAGAAGCCGCCAGCCAAGGGCTTCTTCCACTTTGTTTTCGAGGCTTTCGAGGACCTCACAATCGTGATTCTTCTTGTTTGTGCTGGGCTTTCCCTTGGGTTTGGGATCAAGGAGAATGGGGTCAAGGAAGGCTGGTACGACGGCGGGAGCATATTTGTTGCGGTGTTCCTCGTGATCGCCGTGTCGGCCGTGAGCAATTACCGCCAGAACCGGCAGTTCGAAAAGTTGTCTCAGGTGAGCCGTAATATTCTCATCGATGTGATGAGGAAGGGTCGGCGGCAGCAGGTTTCCATATTCGAGATTGTTGTTGGAGACGTCGTTTGTTTGAAGATCGGTGATCAAGTTCCAGCAGACGGGCTGTTCCTGGACGGGCATTCGTTGCAGGTATGGACGACAATTTGTACTGGTTTGACGCAATAGATTTGCATAACAACTCGCGTTTGGTTTCCTCCAGAAACATATGTATTAATATTACCAAGTTCGATCACAATCTGAGTAATTAGTTGAGTAATCAGTCCAAAAAACTGTAGAAGTGTATCCTATTCTGCTTGATGCTGGGCAGTTCGTCATTTTCATAATCTTGATTCTATGACAAAAAGGAAAAGTAATGGTTTTTACTCGTAGTTCTAGTCATAGCAGAATAAACTCTGTTAAACAAAATTCTACTGGAAAAAATAAAGCGTAATCCATTTGTCATTGTTTCATATTTGTTCATGTTTCACTTTCTTTGCTTCAAGTTAAGAACAGAACATGTCGTATCGTGTCTTCCCAGCGTCACTAAATCATGTGCGACGTTTGTGTTGTCCATTTAGGTTGATGAATCGAGCATGACTGGGGAGAGTGATCACGTAGAAGTGAACCGCAATGAGAATCCATTCCTGTTCTCGGGAACAAAGGTTGCTGATGGATATGCTCAGATGCTGGTTACATCTGTCGGCATGAACACAACGTGGGGCGAGATGATGAGCTCGATCAGCCGAGACAACAGCGAGCAGACCCCTTTGCAGGCTCGGCTCAACAAGCTCACCTCGTCGATTGGCAAACTAGGCTTGGCGGTTGCCTTCCTGGTTCTCGTGGTCCTGCTGATTCGCTATTTCACGGGAAACACACAGGACGAGAACGGGAACCGGGAATTCATTGCAGGCCAAACCACAGGTGATGATATCATAAACTCCATGGTGGGCATCATCGCAGCTGCAGTGACAATCGTGGTGGTTGCAATTCCTGAAGGCTTGCCGCTCGCGGTAACCCTTACTCTTGCATATTCAATGAAGAAGATGATGGCAGATCAGGCGATGGTGAGGAAGCTTTCGGCCTGCGAGACCATGGGGTCGGCCACCACTATTTGCACTGACAAGACCGGCACTCTGACAATGAACCAGATGAAGGTGACGAAATTCTGGGTCGGCAAAGACTCTGTTGCGGAAAACGGGTACTCCTTTGTCTCCAACTTTATCCTGGATTTGATTCGGGATGCGGTTGCTTTGAACACCACGGGCAGTGTCTATAGGCCATCTTCAGGATCAGAGTACGAGTTCTCAGGTAGCCCCACTGAGAAAGCGATTCTTTCCTGGGCAGTTTCACAATTGACCATGGACATGGAGGAGACAAAGAAGAGCTGTGAAGTCATCCAAGTCGAGGCCTTCAACTCGCAGAAGAAGAGAAGCGGTGTCCTAATGAGGAAGAGCGTGGACGACACATTCCATGTTCACTGGAAAGGAGCGGCAGAGATGGTCTTGGCGATGTGCTCGAGCTTCTATGATGGGTCGGGGTTAGAGAAAGATTTGGACGAAGTTGAAAGGATGAGATTTGAGCAGATTATCCAGGGGATGGCGGCGAGCAGCCTCAGGTGCATCGCTTTCGCTCATAAACAGGTCTCTGAGGAAGTGATCAAAGAAGGAGAAGACGGGAAGAAGATCCAGGAGGACAGCCTGACATTACTGGGACTTGTTGGTATTAAGGACCCATGCCGTCCCAACGTCAAGAGCGCAGTCCAAGCTTGTCAAGACGCGGGAGTGAACATCAAGATGATAACGGGAGACAACATCTTCACCGCTAAGGCCATCGCCACAGAATGCGGGATTCTCAAGCCTGAGGATGATGCCTTCAGCGGAGCCATCATCAAAGGAGTGGAGTTCCGTAGCTACACACCTGACGAGAGGCTTCGGAGAGTCGAGAAAATCCGTGTCATGGCAAGATCATCACCTTTTGATAAGCTCCTCATGGTTCAGTGCCTAAAGCATAAAGGCCATGTGGTTGCCGTCACAGGGGATGGCACGAATGATGCACCAGCCCTCAAGGAAGCAGACATAGGGCTTTCGATGGGCATCCAAGGCACCGAAGTCGCCAAAGAGAGCTCGGACATCATAATCCTGGATGACAACTTTGCCTCCGTGGTGACGGTGCTGCGGTGGGGTCGATGCGTCTACAATAACATCCAGAAGTTCATCCAGTTCCAGCTCACTGTGAACGTCGCGGCCCTTGTGATCAACTTCGTGGCTGCGGTCTCTTCCGGTGACGTCCCCCTGACGGCTGTCCAGCTCTTGTGGGTGAACCTGATCATGGACACGCTCGGCGCCCTCGCCCTGGCCACGGAGAGGCCCACCAGGGAGCTCATGGAGAAGCTGCCTGTGGGCCAGACTGAGCCGCTCATATCCAATGTCATGTGGAGGAACCTTGTGGCCCAAGCAACATACCAAATGGCTGTTCTCCTCACTCTACAGTTCAAGGGCGAATCGATCTTCGGCGTGGACGAGGCAGTGAAGCGGACGTTGATATTCAACGCATTCGTCTTATGCCAGGTCTTCAATGAGTTCAACGCAAGGAAGCTCAAGAAGAAGAATGTGTTCGAGGGCATTCACAAGAACAAGCTGTTCCTCGGGATCATCTTCCTAACGGTGGTCCTCCAGGTGGTGATGGTCGAGTTCCTAAAGCGGTTCGCCAACACGGAGCGGTTGAGCTGGGGACAATGGGGCGCGTGTATCGGGATCGCGGCGGCATCTTGGCCTATCGGTTGGGTCGTCAAGTGCATTCCAGTCCCTGATACACCAATCTTCGCCTACTTGGGATTGAAAAGCAAGAAGCTCTGGAGGAAAATTGTGCACAGAGAACAACAGTAGGAACACTAACTGGGTTTGACTCGATTCTTTTCATTGGACATATATATTGAATTCGTTATTGATGCAGCGTGATTTTTTTTTTCTTTTCCATAGAAAAATAAGGAAAGTGTAATTCATCGATCAACTTTTGGCACGGGTCAAAAGATCGAGCTTGGCTGATCTGGGCTCGGTATGTCAGCCTAGCCTTGTAAAACAAATTGAATCGAATCAGATTGAATGATTTGAAGCCTAAGCCCGAAACTATTCTTTTAAAATTTTTCATTTGTACATCTCATATTTCAGATCCTCAAAAAAAATGATGAAGCCAACATATTGTGCATTAACAGTTTGCTTCTTGTTATGCTAGGAAATAAGAGAATTGCCTTGGATTATGACCGAACCATTGTCTGAATGGGTGTGAACCACGTGCATAGACTATGTCAAGGCAAGGAACAAATTCATAACATAACACGTATCAATCACTTTTCTAATTAACTCAATTCAAGTCTGGCCTTATTTTCAGAATTTGGATGTATAAATAACAACATCAAACATATAGTTTCGATTGAATGATACGAAGAGCAACTTAAGGTAGCCTGAATTTTTTTGTCTACAGTTTTTTTTGGTCATCGTGGACGATCATTTCTCTAAAATACTCAAGTAGTCAGATAACAAACTCAAAACATAAAACCTAAGTATAATTCTTTATAGGGTTAATACCATGAAAAATCTCAAACTTGTACACATGTGATAAATTTACCCCAAACTAAATTTTTGACTATGAAAATCCCTAAACTGGTATACCTGTGATAATTTTACCCTTCGTTCGTTTTAGTTAAATTTTACCGTCAAATCTGTTAGTTGAATGACACGTGATAGCTTACAGATGTACCAGTTTATGGTTTTTTCATAGGTTTACCAATTTGTGATTTTTCGTGGTTTTGATTCAATTCAACGGAGAGTAAATTTGTAATAAATGTATCAGTTTGGGATTTTTTGTGGTAAAAAATTAGTTTGGATAAATTTATCGTAGATTTACCAGTTTAGGGTTTTTCGTGGTATTAACCCTTATTTATATCAATTTTCAGGACATTTGGAACTTTGCTAGGGACTCTGTGCCACCCGGACTTAAATAACACAATTTGCATATCAAAGTGTGTGAAAAAATTTATTTTAACTAGAATACATATTTAGTCCTAAACTTTTCATTTTTATCAATTGAGTTATAAACATTTTCATGTTTGCCAATTGAGGCGATCTGGCCAATTTTAGCCAGAAATCATTAACGTGGACTACGGCTGTCTTACGTGGCACTACTGGTGCTAATGTGGGCAACTTTTATAATATTTTAAAAGATTTTTTTTTTGATTTTTTTTTTCTTCCAAGCCCCACGAGGTGGCCAACCCTCTCCAGTCACAAGCAAGGGTCGCCTGACCCTCGTCGGCCACTGAGAAAGACCTAGCAAGGGCCGCAACCCTCACCAGACTAAGTAGGAAAAAAGAAAGGAAAAGAAAGAAAGAAAAAGAAAAAAATATTAAAAATTATAAAAAAAGTTACAATTTTTTTTAAAAAAAAATAATAAATTGTCCACTATAGCATCGGCCTTTCTATGTGGCACTATTGGTGTCCATGTTGATAATTTTCGACAAAAATTTGCTAAATGGACTCAATTTGCAGAACGTAAAAATATTTAGAACTCATTTGGCAGAATTCAAAAATTTAGGATTCAATGGGCCAAAATGCAATAAGTTCAAGATTTTTTGAAAAATTTTCCCACCTAATATCTACATCATTTCACAAATTTGAAAGAGTGCTGCTAGCATGATGGCACCTCTAGATAGAATTTCCAACGATGCCGTTGAAACCACATATTTCTTTCCGCAAGGATGGGCAAGTGGAAGCCTATTTCATTTTGTCAAACAGGCACGACTTTTCTTTCCTTTGTTCTCATCGTTTCTTTTTTCCTATTGTATCTCATCTCATCTCCCATAGGATTGCATATCCTTCTTTAGGTTGATGAAGTATATCTGGTACATCAAACACAAAATTTATTCAACTAAAATTAAAAAAATAATAATAATTTGGAATAACACTATGACTTGCTGTAAAGCGTAGAGACGTTGTGATAAAAATAGATGGCTTGATATACCAACTTAGTACCGTAACCGCTATCCCGGATGCATTTTCATTTATATCTTTCTATGTCTCATCCAATTAACTAACCCAGACAAAATATGATTGATATTCAGGTCGGGTATTGGTCTGAAAGCTCTTGTCTAGAATTACAGTGAATACTAAATTTCCTTCGAAGAAATAACCACGCATGAGCAAGCCCAACTAGACGGGCCGAACCTAAAAAAATCGTTTATAGATCACACATTTGCACTTCGTACCCGGATGCTTCGTCGAATTTATGATGCGGTTGTAATCCAAACACAAGATAACGCAAAAAGTTATCTTATCCTATTTTATGCCTTGTGAAATAATACGGGGGAAGAATACTAGAAATACCAAAACTTGTGTACGATGCTTACTTTAATGCCAAAAGTTTTCGCCGGCTCACTTAAGTGTCAAATCGGAGGAAAAACGATCACTTAAGTGCCAACGGCAAAAAATTCTGATCAAATTAATACGTGATTTTTATAATTAAAATTTTAATATGAGTTGCATTTTTTTCTGATTTTTTTTATCTTTTTTTTTTCCTTCTTTTCTTTTTTTCTTTTCTTTCTTCTTTTTCTACTTTTGGCTGGTGACCGGACACCGGCCACCGGCCATGCCCGACTGCCTGGCCTTGCTCGGACGAGGCCGCCGTCGCTCGCCACAGGCAAGGCCTGGTCGACCCTCTCCTGGGCAAGGGCGGGCGAGCCTAGGCAAGGGTGGACGAGCCCCAGTGAGGGTCTGCCTTGCCTCACTTGGGCAAGGGCTAGCTTCGGTGAGGCCGACCCTCACCTAGGCCACGACAACCTTGCTGGATCTGGTGAGGGGAGCCCTCACCCTTGCCGAGGTAAGGCGAGGTCGGCCCTCGCCCAGGCAAGGCGATGTTGACCCTCGCTTAGGCCACGGTGGCCTCACCTCGCTTCTAGCTAGGAGAGCCCTCGCCGGGGCTTGCCCACCCTCGCCAGGGGTCGCCCGCCCTAGCCTAGGTGTAGGTCGACCAGGCCTCGCTTGTGGAGGGAGACAGCGGCCTCGTCCGAGCGAGGCTTGGCGGCCGGCCATGGCCGGTGTTTGATCACCAACCCAAGGTAAAAGAAGAAGAAATAAAATAAAAAATATAGAAAAAAATAGAATTTTTTTTAAAAAATCCAAAATATATTAAAAATTATCTCCATCAGCGCCGACGTACCACGTACCACGTCAGATTTCGAGCGATCCAAATCAGAGTTAATACTTAAGTTATCGTTTTTTTTTTAAAAGTGGCACTTAAGTGATTCGAAAAAAACTTTTTGCACTAAAGTAAGTGCCATACATAAGTTTTGACACTTAATAGTGTTCTTCTCTCAAAATAATACTATGAAATTGTACAATACTAATCCCATTGTAAATTTTGTTCACACAAAATCTTTTTGATCCCACCAAGTGGCATTCTTTTTCCTAGTTCATTTTTTAGGGAAAAAGCCATGAAAAACCTCAAACTTAGCAAGCTGTGACATATTTGCCTTCAACTTTTTTTTTATAACATCATAAACTCCAACCCATGTCAATTATGACACATTTATTCTCAACTTTTTTTGACACCAAATATCCCAAATTTGTACTTATGTAACATATTTACCTTTCCTCAAAGATGATTTTTTAGCTAAAATAACGTCATTTTTATTTCACTAAAGTCACGTGGGCATCATGTAAATACCGTTTGTTTTCTGACATCTCTATAGATAGATTTTTAATTGTGCTCATTGATGGAACCTTAATAGAGAGTAAATGTGGCACATAGGTACAAATTTAGGATTTAGGAAGCCACAAAAAAAGAGTTTAGGATAAATGTGTCATAGATGGCATAATTTGAAGTTTTTGATTTTTTTTTTGATTTTTTTAATTTCCTTTTAGAGTAACTAAATAAGCAAACAAGTTGTCCGGTATCATTGGGAAAAGAAGCGGTGTTGATTGCACCGTCACTCTCCCAATTCATGCGATATTAACATGCAAATAATATATATCTATAAGTAACTTTACTCGAGCCCGCTTCCGGTACGAAACTTTTCACTCGTGCAAGAAGGGCATCGAAATGGACCATGCTATTCCAAGATGGTACAAGAGTTCCTTATCAACACAATAACTTAGACAAGGGATGGGTAAAGTCCCCCAACATCAGTGCCCCAACTTTAGCAGATTAGGTAGCCCTCACCGACCTTCTGCTAGCACGATATTTGCACCCACACGACTTTAATACGTGTTATGCTATTTGGCAGAAAATCAATGGCATAATTGATGCTCGGCAATTTGAATTCATTAATTTCTTTTATGAGATCAATTTACATTTTCCTAATGGTCCATACAAAATAAAATCGAGTAAATAAACACACAATTTGATTCCACTCATTGCAGTGTTTTCAGCATTGTCCTTATATTCATGTCAAAAATGGCTCATGTTAGGGGATTTTCCGAGCCATGACTGATGTAGGACGACAAGTCCCATGTTAGGGAGCGCAATCAATTGAGAACTTGAAGAGAAATAGCGACGAACAATTGCTCAAAACGAGCAGATTCTTTAGGCATCACACCCGAAGCTTCCTAAGCATCACGACTAGGGTTTCTCAAGCATCCCACCTAAGAAAAGAATCTCCCAAAGCAAAGAATTGTCATTTCCAATTACTCGTCAACTCTATTCGAAATAGGACACCTCCAAACAAGAAGCATAATTGAAACTTTCTTATAACGTTCACTTAATGGAGCCACAATTATGGGCTATCTTGTATAAATTTGATTCAATGCCTTGAGGGAAAAAAAAGCATTTATTGTATGAAAATTGGTTTCATATTAAAAAAAAGGAAGGCATAATAGAATGTGGTCTATTTAGATACATTTTGGTAAATCAGTTTTAGATAAATATATATTATCAATCATTAAATTTATACATTTTGTTATTTCAGACGTCAAAAGGTATCAACAACATTTGCTGTAAGACGGTAGCGGATTTTTTGTTATTTCAAACTTTTTTTAGTAGTTGTTAGAATGATTATACACAAGATATCTTGTCGAATTTGTGAGTTTAAATTCATAGGTTAATATATTGTAATTGAATTTTTTGGATATCTTAGTTTCAGTAGATGTTTGGGGTTATTTTCACATATTTACTACAGTATTTTACTTTAATTTATTCCCGTCAACCATAGTGTTACTGAAGATATACTTGGATGGAGTGAAATTTCTTTGTCTTAAAATTATAACAAATGGAATTTGCAAAACTCACAAATTATCAATGTCGCTCGACATGTTTTTTTTTTACAATTGACGGCTAGTGCAAACGCAGTGCAGAGCTTGTACCTTGGAAACCGGATAAACGAGTCGTCGAGATTTCATGCGTGGTCTAGAACGAGAAAATTAACAAAAAAAAATCCCACGAAGCAAAGGGCCCTTAATTTCTCTTTAGTTTCCATCTGAAACCAATTGATTTTCGACGCGGCATCACTCACTGTCGCTCACTGCTCTTTTAAGATTCCATCTCTTTTGGAACAAAGCACTTTGCCATCCTTCCGTTTCACGCCTCTCTCCTTTCCTTTCCATTTCATCTTGTCTGTCCCTTCGGAGAGCGCGAGGAAAGTTCCTTACGAGGAACCATCTGTCTAGAATATTGGCTAAACAACACTACCGTTGCTCAACAATTTGCAATAAGAATCGAGGGTCCACTTGATATCTTTATTTGACACAAGATCCACTTTAAATCCTTATTTGAGAAAATAATAGCATTCCAGGTTCTTATTTGAAATTTTTCTTAAGATTCGATACATGCAGAGCAGGTTTCAGCAGGTATATAACAATTACTTCGCTCGCCTTAGAACACGTGCATATACCGTAGGGCTGTGCGTTCCTCCATCTTAGATTGGAGAGAGGAAAGTTCCTTCAGCTAAAGCTTTAATCAGCGCATTATAAGTAAGGACATCACCTACAAACACACTTCTCGAGAAATAAATGCGAGCGATGTTTATGTTCATCATCCACCGATCAATTGATCGAAGGAGAGATGGGAGAAAGAAAATACGACACCACCACCGCGTGTTCGGGACCGCGGGGCTAAGATTCTGAGAATAGGATTCCTTCTTTCGAAAGAACGATGAGGACGATGTCCGGTTTCGAATAACCTTGATGGTTTCGGGGAAACCCGTCGGCAGACCAAAAAAGTAAACAGAGCTGGCCGCGTAAGGCAAATATATAAAGTCATGCAATCCATGATCATTTTGTATCCATCTTCACTCCACAAATTCGAACGTTTGCACTTTTCGCGGCTGAGGCAAAATCAAACACCAGAGATTTTCCTTTTGTCTTGCCATTTTGCATACTCGTGATAGGATCACGAGCCTGTGTGTCTCTTCCCAGCGATGACGAGCATTCTCGGCGGTGACTATGCCCGCTACGAGGTCTCTCTCGACGTGCTTGCTACGAGCAAGTTCGCCAAGCAATGGCATTTGGCCTTCGCGACCATCTATTGCTTCCGAGCCATCACTGCCTCCACAAACAAAACCAAGAAATTCCCTAGAAAATTTCCGTCTTACACTTTGATTTCGATCCACGATTCGGCTCAGAGTGCTTGCTACGATCAACCCAGCTACTTCAAGATTGATCGGTCACAGCTCACCAATCTGGTTAAGGACAAGGACCTCGGCCACCTCCAGGGATTCGGCGGGGTCAAGAAAGTCGCCTCGGCCCTTGAAACTGATGTCTTGGCCGGGATAAGCGGCGATCCGCAGGACGTCTCTTGCAGGCAAAATGTGTTTGGCGTCAACTCATACAAGAAGCCACCTGCCAAGGGCTTCTTCCACTTTGTATACGAGGCCTTCAATGACATCACAATCATGATTCTTCTTGTCTGCGCTGGGATTTCACTCGGGTTCGGGATCAAGGAGAATGGGGTCAAGGAAGGCTGGTATGACGGTGGGAGCATATTCGTCGCGGTGTTCCTCGTGATCGCGGTGTCGGCCGTGAGCAATTACCGGCAGAACCGGCAATTTGAAAAATTGTCTTGGGTGAGCGGTAATATTCTCATCGATGTGATAAGGAAGGGTCGGCGGCAGCAGGTTTCCATATTCGAGATCGTCGTTGGAGACGTCGTTTATTTGAAAATTGGCGATCAAGTTCCGGCGGACGGGCTGTTCCTCGAGGGGCACTCCCTGCAGGTATGGATGGCAATTTTTACTGGTTTGACTGGATTAGATATGCATATTAACTCATGTTGGTTTACTCCAGAAATAATTAGTTAAGTAATTGGTCCAAAGAAATGTAGAAGTGTATGATATTCACTTTGATACTTGGCAGTTTGTCATTTTCATAATCTTAATTCTATGATGAAAAGGAAAAGTAATGGTTTTAAGTCCTAGCAGAACAAACTAATTGAAAGAATTTTACTGCAAAAAGTATAGTTCAAATAGAATCCATTTGTTCTTGACGGGAAGGAATTGTATCGTGTCATCCTAGCGTCACTAAATCATGAGCAACTTTTGTATTGTTAATTTAGGTTGACGAATCAAGCATGACCGGGGAGAGTGATCACGTAGAAGTGAACAGCAATCAGAATCCATTCCTGTTCTCTGGAACAAAGGTTGCTGATGGGTATGCTCAGATGCTTGTTACATCCGTCGGCATGAACACGACGTGGGGCGAGATGATGAGCTCCATCAGCCGAGACAACAGCGAGCAGACCCCTTTGCAGGCTCGGCTTAACAAGCTCACCTCATTGATCGGAAAAGTAGGCTTGGCGGTCGCCTTCCTGGTTCTCATGGTCCTGCTGATTCGCTATTTCATAGGAAACACAGAGGACAAGAACAGGAACCGGGAATTCGTTGCTAGCCGAACGACAGGTGATGATATCATAAACTCCGTGGTTAAAATCATCACAGCCGCGGTGACAATCGTGGTGGTTGCGATTCCTGAAGGCTTGCCGCTTGCAGTAACACTCACCCTCGCTTATTCAATGAAGAGGATGATGGCGGATCAGGCGATGGTGAGGAAGCTGTCGGCTTGCGAGACGATGGGGTCTGCCACCACTATTTGCACTGACAAGACCGGCACTCTGACAACGAACCGGATGAAGGTGACGAAATTCTGGGTCGGCAAAGACTCCATGGCAGAAAACGCGTACTCCTCTGCCTCCAAGTATGTCCTGGATTTAATTCAGGACGGGATCGCTTTAAACACTACGGGCAGCATCTATAAGCTGTCTTCAGGATCGGAGTACGAGTTCTCTGGTAGTCCCACCGAGAAAGCGATTCTTTCCTGGGCAGTTTCACAATTAAGAATGGACATGGAGGAGATAAAGAAGAGCTATGAAGTCATCCAAGTTGAAGCCTTCAACTCGCAAAAGAAGAGAAGCGGTGTCCTAATAAAGAAGAGAGCGGACGACATGGTCCATGTGCACTGGAAAGGAGCGGCTGAGATGGTCTTGGCAATGTGCTCGAGCTTCTACGACGGATCGGGAATAGAGAAAGATTTGGACAAAGATGAAAGGTTAAGATTCAAGCAGATTATCCAGGGGATGGCGGCGAGCAGCCTCAGGTGCATCGCTTTTGCTCAAAAACAAGCCTCCAAGGAAGCGACCACAGAAGGAGAAGATAGGAAGAAGATCCAAGAGGACAGCCTGACATTACTAGGACTTGTTGGTATTAAGGACCCATGCCGTCCTGGTGTGAGGAGCGCGGTCCAAGCTTGTCAGGACGCGGGAGTGAACATCAAAGATGATAACGGGAGACAATATCTTCACCGCTAAGGCCATCGCCACGGAGTGCGGGATTCTCAGGCCTAGGGATGATGCCTTCAATGGAGCCATCATGGAAGGAGCTGAGTTCCGTAGCTACACGTCTGAGGAGAGGCTTCAAAGAGTCGAGAAAATTCGGGTCATGGCGAGATCCTCGCCTTTCAATAAGCTCCTCATGGTTCAGTGCCTGAAGCAGAAAGGCCATGTGGTTGCCGTCACTGGAGACGGAACGAACGATGCACCGGCCCTCAAGGAAGCCGACATCGGGCTCTCAATGGGCATCCAAGGCACTGAGGTCGCCAAAGAGAGCTCAGACATTGTCATCCTCGATGACAACTTCGCCTCTGTGGTGACGGTGTTGTGGTGGGGTCGATGCGTCTACAATAACATCCAGAAGTTCATCCAGTTCCAGCTAACGGTGAATGTGGTGGCTCTCGTGATCAACTTTGTGGCTGCGGTCTCTTCCGGTGACGTCCCCCTAACGGCAATCCAGCTCTTATGGGTGAACCTGATCATGGACACGCTTGGCGCCCTCGCCCTGGCCACTGAGCGGCCCACTAGGGAGCTCATGGAGAAGCCTCCCGTGGGCTGGACCGAGCCACTCATAACCAACGTCATGTGGAGGAACCTTGTAGCACAAGCTACGTACCAAATGGCAGTCCTCCTCACTCTACAATTCAAGGGTGAATCGATCTTCGGGGTCGACGAGGCGGTGAAGCAGACGCTGATATTCAACGCGTTTGTCTTGTGCCAGGTCTTCAATGAGTTCAACGCGAGGAAGCTCGAGAAGAAGAACGTATTCGAGGGCATTCACAAGAACAAGCTGTTCCTTGGGATCATCTCCATGACGGTGGTCCTCCAGGTGGTGATGGTCGAGTTCCTGAAGCGGTTTGCCGACACAGAGCGGCTGAGCTGGGGCCAGTGGGGTGCTTGTATTGGGATCGCGGCCGCTTCTTGGCCTATCGGTTGGGTCGTCAAGTGCATCACGGTCCCTGATACACCAATCTTTAGCTACTTGGGATTCAAAAGCAAGAAGCTCGTGAGGAAAATCCTGCACAGAGAACAGTAGTAACATTAATTGGCCCTAACTCGATGCTTTTCATTGTCCAGGGATATTGAATTTTTTCTTGATGCTGTGTGATTTTTTTTCTTTACCCAGAAAATGACGAATGTGTAATCAATCGATGTAGTTTATTCAATTCATCAGAGAAAGCATTCATCAAGATAAAAGGAATGTGAAATCAATCGACCTTTCGGCACGAGTCAAAAGATTGAGCTTGGCATATCTGGGCTCAGTATGTCGGCCCAGTCTTCTAAAAGGAATTGACTCGAATCAAATCAAACCGCTTCAAACCAAAGCCCAAAGCTATTCTTTTAATATTTCAGATTTTGTGCATTAACATTTTGTTTTTATGTTATGCTAGGAAATAAGAGAACTGGCTTGAATTATAAGCAAATCATGTCATGGAGTACTGTCGGCTTGTTGCATCCCTGGCCCCATCAGTGTCCGACCAAGCATGCAACTTCAAATATGAGCGATAAGAATGATGAATTCCATGAGGCGAGTGAATTGGTACGAATTATGGACATAAGCAATGTCTAGGCAAGGAAGGAATTTATATCGTATTTTAGTCATAATTTCTAATTAACTCAAAATAAGTGGGGCCTCATTCTCAGAATTTGGAATGTAGACATGACAAATATGGGCTAGTGCATGAACTAGGCGCCTTGGCCCTTGACACCGAGCGACAGACTGATGGCCTCTTGCAAAATCATCCTGCAGCTTGGAACTGATCCACTTATAATCAACATGATGTGGAGAAATCAGGTAGCTCAAGCATCATACCAGGCAACAGTCCGTTCGATGGTGCAGTTCAAGGGTGTGAACAAGATTTCCATGCATCGATCTTCGGCACGCTCATCCTGTGTCAAGTTCTACAACCTATTTAATTAAGTAAGCTTGAAGAGATCAGTGTCTTGAAGGGAATGATCACATAGGGAGAGAAGCCTAAAGGTTCTTGTAACGCCTTGGGTCTACACTGTGTAATATTGCCCACTTTGGATCCAATAACCCTCACGGCTTTAAAACGCGTTATACAGATATAGAATCCCAAACTTTATAAGCTAGCCCAGAACTTCCCCCTAGGCGACCCCACTTCCCTGCGCACGTCTGGGATAGTGGCGTGGACGCACCGCCATCCCTCCTCCCCGCTCTCCACCGCTTGGCTTGGACCGTCACATTCTCCATCCCTTACAGGCACAGTGCCCTCGCTGTGGGCCCACACACGATTGGGAGTCGGCTCTGATACCATCTATAACACCCCGGGTCTATATTGTATAATATTATCCGCTTTGGTCCCACAAACCCTCACGGCTTTAAAACGCATTACACAGATATATAACCACGAGCCTTATAAGCTTGTTCGAAACTTCCCTCTAGGCGATGTGGGACAAGAGAGATACCCCACTTCCCTGCGCATGTCCAGAGTAGTGGCGCGAATGCATTGCCATCCCTCCTCTCCGTGCTCCGCCGCTTGGCTTGGGCCATCACAATTCTAAATGAAAGGAATTTGCTAGGTGGTTATGTGACTAAAAAACTGAATATATGCATGTGGTGACTTACGCAAATGACCAAGAGTTTACTTCAGTATGATTGCCAAAAAAATCACGGAGATTCCAAAATTGATTCACTTCGATGTTCTTATTCTATCGTAGTTTCCTTTAAGGAATAGTGCTTGTTTTTTACTAACAGTTATGGATGATTACTCGAGGAAGACATGGGTGTTTGTGCTTAGGTACAAGTTTGATACCATTGTTAGGATTAGGTAGTTGGGAGTTTTAATTTAAAATGAGACTGGTAAGACGATTAAGTATGTGTAGACTAACACTAGTGTGGAGTACTACTCGAAGCTATTAAATGAATTCTATATGAAGGAAGACATAGTGAGACACCACACTAGTGCGAGTGAACCGCAATAGGTTGTAGAGTTGATGAGCAGAACATTACTAGAGACGATCCATAAAATACACTCTAGTGCTTGCAAGACAAGCTACCTGATGAATAGATCTCCATCAACTGCAATTGGATGTCGGAATTTTGAGTGGTCATGTAACTTTGCTTATTATTCTATTATTATAATATTTGGTGCATGTATTATGTTTGAGTAAGTGTTGGTAAGATAAGTGAGAGGGCAAAAAAATGCATGTTCTATATATAATGTGAGTGAGGTTATTGGTAATGGTGTCCATAATTAAATTCACCTATCATTAGCAGAAAAGTTACATTTAACGAATCTCTAATACTTCTGAGTGTGAGTGTTTGTGGTGTTTATACAAATCTTGACAGTGTTCAGCTTAAGGTGGACCTACAACAAAAAACTCTTGAAGTAGTGAGTACTAATGTGATAATCAACACATATGATGCTTGTAACAAGGTGAAGCCTATAGAGATGAGGGTTGCTGTAACTGTTGAGTTTGACAAGGTGGGTGCTTAATCTCCTAACATCTATGGATGCAACAGCAGTTTTTTTTTTTATTTGTGCTTGAGGAGGTTGTATCGAAAAATCGTTATGGAGTAGTTAAAAGTACATGTGGAGTGTTCTATTGAGATTCATGGTTATGGCGAAGTTCAAGCGTTGTTTAGAATCAGAAGATGTTGCGGCGGTCGAGCCTATGAGGGTATATAGGAGATTGGCAGTGAAGTTTGGATTCCAATGAAGTTATTGCGACTTAGTTCAAACTTCAAGCGAAGGTGAAGATTGTTAAACATATGTATTGAGTTTGAATCCGAAAAGGAAACTTCCGTAATTTGAATAATTTCCTAGTTTGAATTGGTTCTTTGTTTCAGTTGTTTCCTTGTATGATGAGGTTTCCTAAAAAGGGATTTTCTATTTCGGATCAAACTCTTATCTATTTGTAAGAAGGGTTTTATTTGTAAAGAGTATCTAAGAGGAATTTGTGTTCGTGAATTACATTCCAAGTGTTTAAAGGCATGAAAATTTTGTGATAAGATTTTGTGTAATTCCTTTGTGAAATCAATAGATTTTTTTTGCGAGGAATTGTGTGAACTAAATACAATGTGATTTATTAGGTGTACGAGGAGGATGTGAAATACAACGAGTGTTTAAGTAACCAGGATGTTGTAATTTTTGTTGTATCGCTTAATCTATAATGAAATTATGTAAATCCCTCCCGAGGACATAGGATACACCGATCGAATTATACAAACCCGGTATTCGATTTATTTTCTTATGCCGTCTATTTTATCGATCCATCGCTTGCTTTCCCCCAACATTATATGTGTAAGGGATCAAGAAAAACTTTGGCCTTAAGCCGCTTGCCGTGTTTTGCTTTGTCCCTTCAAGTTTCTTTGTTTTTGTTCGTCGATCGTGACATACACGACTCGAGTTCTGTATTTTTCGCAGTACTATATCTTGTGAGTTCTTACCGGTAGGGTTACAGCGAAATTGACGGGCGCAGCAGAAAACGTGTTTCGCTTCGAGGAAGGCCCGCGATTGAGTTAATTTGACGGGCTTGGGACGGGGGAGTCAACGAAAGGCCGAAGCTCTCTTCTTTTTCTTCTTCTTTTCAAAGCGATTCCAAGTCTGCTGCTCGTACGACATACGCTGACGGGAGAGTCTACGTCAACAAACATTTTCTTATTCAAGAGCTAGTGATGCATTTAGCCCTATTCTCATTGACGAGTAACTTACGGCATGAGCTTTTTTTTTTCTTTGGTCATAATTTAAGGCATGAGTTGGTGAGACATGAAGCTTTTCAAGCCGAAAGTCTTCCTAAATAAGCATCTTTACGAAACAGAGTGATAGCACAGTATAGGTCTCAACTCTCACGTTTTCATTCGTCGACGCAGACATTCTCTATGAAAGGGACAAATTCGAAAAGATGGGTGGAAAGAAACATCCAAGAAAATATTGGTAGACGTGGTTTAAACACAGTACAACATCAGAATTTGCCAATGAAATCTTTCTGACTAATTTTAATAGGAAATCATTGACGTGGATGTTGATTATCTTACGTAGCATGATCGAAATTGATGTGGACAACTTTTACAATTTAAAAAAGTCAAGAATTTTCTTCTTCTTTATTCTTTTACTTTTTTCCCTTTTTTTTTTTTTTTTGGATTTCCAACCTGCAAATCCTTTGGATGGTCGGCCATAGCCCTTGCGAGATCTGACAAGGGGGGCTTTCACCCAACCCAAGCAAGGCGACCTTGCTTGGGGGTTCAGTGAGGACTGCCCTCGCTAGATCTGGTGAGGGGGACCCCTTGCTCAAATGAGGACAACCATCTAGTTCACCTCAACAAGTTATATAATCCCATGTAATCTATGGGTCTTATCTAAAAAATATAACGGCCTAGTTCCCTAAATAACTCCCAACTTTAGGTCAAGTCTCAAATCTACCCCGAACATTTTTTTTATCTCAGAAAAAATCTCAAACTTTAGGTACAATCCCAAATCTATCCCAAACTTGTTTTTCTCTAAAAAAAAAATCTTAAAATTTAAGTTCAGTCTCAAATATGCCCCGAATCTTGTTTTGTGTAAAAAAAATCACCAAAATTCAATTTATTTTCAAAAATATATCCCATAATCTAGTCCCAACTTGATGTCGCACTTCCACATCGATAACAAATCCACATCAACAAAGTAATTGAGCTTTTTTTAGACAAAAAAAATTCCCAGTAAATTTGGACTGAACCTAAAAGTTAGGTTTTTTTTAAATTAAAAAAAGTTTTTTGGAGTGGATTTGTTATCGTCCCTAACTTTCATATCCTAGAATGGTTTTATTTTAGAGAATTTCAACAATTTTTACTTGGTTTGATTTGTTATCAAAGTGGAAATGCGACGTTGGTCCATACCTATCGCCCCATTACTTTGCTGATATGGATTTGTTATTAGTATGGAAATGTCACGTCAAGTTGGGACTAGATTACGGGGGTATATTTTTTAAAATAAATTGAAATTTGCTGATTTTTTTTAGATAAAACAATTTGGGGTAGATTTGGAACTGAACTTAAAGTTTAGAGCTTTTTCTGAGACTAAAAAAAGTTTGGGGCAAATTTGGGACTGGACCTAAAGTTTGGGATTTTTTCTAAGACAAAGAAAAGTTCGGGCCAGATTTGGACTTGACCTAAAGGTTGGGATTTTTCGGGGAATTCACCCAAAATATAATAGTACAAAAAGAATAAGAATTTTGGCTCCGTTTATTTCGAGAAAAATGAATAATTTGAAAAATAATTTCCTAAAAATGATCGCTTATATCGTTCATAAAATTAAATGAACAAAAAATATTTTCATCGTTCATGAAAAATTTTGGGCATAAATTGTTATTGATAATAAAAATATTTTTCATCAACTAATTATTCCAAACGATTATTTTTAGGAAAATATTTTTCAAATCATTTATTTTCTGTAGAATAAATAGAGGGGAAATTCTTGTTTTTTTTGTGGTATTATTTTTTTTTGCGATAAGAGACCCATTGATCACATGGTTTTCTATACATGCTTAAGCGAAACAGGAGGGTGACGTCATAATTAGCGATTAGGGTTAGTGTAGTTGTGGGAGAAGGCAGCTGCCAAGTGCCAACGCGGTTTCCAAGGACAGAAGACCTAACACAGGCTTAGGATGTGGAGTGAACAAAAAGCCAAAAGATATGCATATGTCACAAATTGTGGTTCTCTCGTATTCCTCTATCCTTATGAGTGGTGCTCGGAGTTTTCGTATAAAAAGTGAGGATGCAGAAGGGATGAAATACAAGTAGGTCATGGGAGTGGTGTCAAAACGATTGGTATTAAGAGTTATAAGATGAAACGAATATACTTTAGGAGCTCTGAAGGCGAGGTGGACCTCCCGTGCACAAACTGATCGAAAGCGGCCATGACAGGTCGAAACCAATTATCGTACCTAAATAAGATCTGTGTGTTTTACTCGATGGACTAGATGCCCAAGGTATACTGGGCATGGTACGATCCAATACGAAGAAAATAATCGTTGTTTTACTCTTTGGAGCAACTAGTGAACAAGGGCTGGCTTAATGTGAACGACGCACCAGGCATCGTACGGGCTATTTCGCGGCCAAAGAACTGCCGGCCCATGACACATGTAGACATGAAAGACCCAATGTTGTGTTGTTTCTTGGACGATTTGGAGTTAGTCATATACATTGTTAAGCTACTCTAAAACTCGAAATCATCGTTGTCATTCTTTTAAGAAAAGGAAGCCTTTGTTTAGGCTTTGATAGAGAAGATTACCAAAAAAGTTTTCAACCTATTATACGGTGGCTAATTCAGTTATAATTTTTTTGATTTTGCTAATTTAGAGAAAAATTATCTAGAAAGTCCTAAACCTATTGCACTTTTGTCAATTCAGTTCTAAATAAAAGAATAATTTTCCCGATCAAAGCCTAAACAAAGGCTAATCTCATGTAATCAATGGGTCTTATCTCAAAAATATAATAATACAAAAAATAAAGAATTCTAGCTCCATTTATTTTAGGAAAAATGAATTATTTAAAAAATATTTTCCTAAAGATGATTGTATACAACGTTTGAAATAATTAGTTAATAGAAAATATTTTTATTATAGTGACAATTTATGCCCAAATTTTTTCGTAAATGATAAAAATATTTTTTGTTTATTCATTTCTATGAACAATATAAGCAATCGTTATTATGAAAAAAAAATTACAATGATTCAATTTTGTGAAACAAATGAAGATTTAATTTGTGCATCGCCTATGACAAAACAAAAAATTCGTGTACCGTCATGATCAAGAAATGGCATCAGCCCCTTGTTCAGCTCAGCATGTTAAAAAAAAATTACAATTTTTTTAAAATGATTGCAGCGTCGTGTCCCTTGTGTCTACATTTTGACTTTTCGTGTGCTCCACGTCACATAACTCAAACGCGGGTTTTCCACCCGAGCAACTATACTAACCCTTTCGACCCAAAAAAGAAAGACTGCACTAACCCTGCTCGCCAATGATAACAGGATATGCGATCCATGCGGCATTGTCTCGTAACAACATCACTCCACAACTTCGAAAATTGCACTCTTTAGTGGCTAAGGGCTCATTTGGTAACGTGCCAAACAGGGAAAATTTCTATTTTTTTGTTCTCAGAAATAGTTTGAGAACAGAAATGCGTTAGGTAAACTTTTTGTTCCAAGGCACATTTTTGCAAAAATTTGTGCCCAGAAACAGTTTTGGAAGAAAAACAAGAAGTAAAAAAAAGTTGCTTCTTGCTTTTCGCTTCTCGGCACAATTTTCAGAATGAGTTCTTTTTCTTCTTTGTGTTGTTCTTCTCTAGGCTGTGGCCGGTCGCCGGCGGCCATGAAAAAAAATATTATTAATAAAGAAATATTTTATTGGCCATGGTCGGCGATATGGTAAAAAAAAGGAAAAAAATATTTTAATAAAAAATATTATTAATAAAAAATGTTAATAAAAAAAATATTTTACCGGCCATGGCCGGCGACTAGGCCATGGGAAAAAAAAGGAAAAAAAATATTTTAATAAAAAATATTATTAATAAAAAATGTTAATAAAAAAAATATTTTACCAGCCATGGCCGGCGACCAGGTCATGGAAAAAAAGAAAAAAATATTATTAATAAAAAAATATTTTACCAGCCATGGCCGGCGACTAGGCCATGGAAAAAAATTAAAAATATATTTTCAATAAAAATATATTTTATTAAAATATTTTACCGGCCATGACTAAAAAAAAGAAAAAAATATTATTAATAAAAAAATTTTACCGGCCATGGCCAAAAATAATAAAAAAATTATTTTTGAATAAAAGTATTATTAATAAAAGAAATTTTTTATCGGCCATGGCCAAAAAAATAAAAAAAAATTATTTTTAATAAAAGTATTAGTAATTAAAAAATATTTTACTGGCCATGGCCAAGAAGGAGGAGAAGAAAAAAAGAAAAGAAAGAAATATTAAAATATTATTAATAAAAAGAAATTTTATGCCGTTACCAAACGCATTTCTGTTCTTTTACTATTTCGCGAATAGAAATTTTGAGCCATTACAAAACGCCTTTAAATGCTCAGAATCAGTTCCCGAGCACAGAATCAAAAAGAAATATTTATGTTCAAAAATAATTTCCGATCACAGAATGATCGTCATGCACAACCTAGACTGAACACCAGGCATAAGAGCTTTTCTCTTTGTCTTGCCATCTGCATTGTGCGTACCCTGCCTCATTGGAGGATCACCGGAGCCCCGTGTGTCTCTTTCGAGTGATGACGAGCATGCTACCTGGCCACTATGTCGGCTGAGAGGTATCTGTTGACTTGCCCGCTATGCGCAAGTTTGCAAAGCAATGGCGTTTGGCCCTCGTAGCCATCTATTGCTCCCGAGCCCTCGCTGCCTCCGCCAAGAAAGCCAACAAGTTCCCAAGGAAATCTCCTTCCTACACTTCGATTTTGATCCACGATCAGGCTCTGAGCGCTCTCTCCAATCAAGCTAGCTCCTTCCTGATTGATCGGTCACAGCTCACCAGGCTGGTCAAGGACAAGGACCACATCCGCCTCAGAGAATTCGGCGGCGTCAACAAAGTTGCCTCGGCCCTTGAGACTGATGTCTCTGGTAGAATTAGCGGCGAACCAGATGACGTAACTCGCAGGCAAAACACATTCGGCTTCAACACATACAAGCCGCCTGCCAAGGGCTTCTTCCACTTTGTGTTCGAGGCTTTTAAGGAACTCACACTCATGATTCTTCTTGTTTGTGCTGGGCTTTCGCCCAGGCATGCAATCAAGGAGAACGGGGTCAAGGTTGGCTGGTACGACGGCGGGAGCCCATTCTTTACAGTGTTCCTCGTGATTGTGGTGTCGGCCATGAGCAATTACCGGCAGAACCAGCAGTTTGATAAATTGTATAGGGTGAGCGGTAATATTCTCATCGATGTGATAAGGAAGGGTCGGCGGCAGCAGATTTCAATATTCGAGATTGTCGTTGGAGATGTCGTTTGTCTGAAGATAGGCGATCAGGTCCTGGCAGATGGTCTGTTCCTCGACGGACACTCCTTGCAGGTAAAGACGAGAATTTGTACTCGTCCAGAAATAAATATTATTAGTATTACCGACTTTAAGCCCAGCTTGATTAATTAGTTAAGTGAAAAAGTGCACGATATTCTGTTAGATACTGGACAGTTTGTCATTTTCATAATCTTAAATATATGACAAAAAGGAAAAATAATGGTTTTAATTCGTAGTTCTAGTCAAAGTAGAACAAACTTTGATAAAAAAAATTTTACAGGAACAAGCATAGTTAAAAAATAATCCATTTGCTTCGTGTTAATATTTATTCAGGCTTCATTTTCTTTGTTTCAAGTTAAGACCGAAAAGTGTCAGCGCCGTGTCATCCAAGCGTCACTGAATCATGTGCAACGTTTGTGTTGTCAATTTAGGTTGACGAATCGAGCATGACTGGGGAGAGTGATCACGTAGAAGTGAACAGCAATCAGAACCCATTCCTGTTCTGCGGAGCGAAGGTTGCTGATGGGTATGCTCGAATGCTGGTTACATCAGTCGGGATGAACACGGTATGGGGCGAGAATACGAGCTCAATCAGCCACAACAGCAGCGAGCAGACCCCTTTAGAGGCTCGGCTCAACAAGCTCACCTTGTCGATTTGCAAAGTCGGCTTGGCAGTCAATTTCCTGGTTCTTGTGGTCCTGCTGATTCGCAACTTCACGGGAAAAAAGCAGAATGAGAACAGGAACCGGGAATTCGTTCCAGGCCAAATGATGGGTGAGGGTGACAATATCCTAAACTCCGTGGTGCGTATCATTGTAGCAGCAGTGACAATTGTGGTGATCGTAATTCCCGAAGGCTTGCCACTCGCAGTAACACTCACTCTCGCTTATTCGATGAGGAGGATGATGGCGGATCAGGCGATGGTGAGGAAGCTTTCGGCCTGCGAGACAATGGGGTCGGCCACCACTATTTGCACTGACAAGTCTGGCACTCTGACGATGAACCAGATGAAAGTGATGAAATTCTGGATCGGCCAAGACCCCATGGCGGAAAACACGTCCCCCTCTGTCTCCAATTTTGTCCTAGATTTGATTCAGGACGGAGTCGCTTTAAACACCGCGGGCAGCGTCTATAAGCTATCTTCGGGATTGGAGTGCGAATTCTCTGGTAGTCCCACTGAGAAAGCTATTCTTTCCTGGGCAATTTCGCAATTGAGCATGGACATGGGGGAGACAAAGAAGAGCTGTGCAGTCATCCAGGTCGAAGCCTTTGACTTGCAGAAAAAGAGAAGCGTTGTCCTAATAAGGAAGCTCACGGATGGGACGATCCATGTGCACTGGAAAGGAGCGGCAGAGATGGTCTTGGCGATGTGCCTGAGCTTCTATGACGGGTCGGGGATAGAGAAAGACATGGACGAAGATGAAGGATGAGATTCGACCAGATTATCCAGGGGATGGCGGCCAGCAGCCTCAGGTGCATCGCTTTTGCTCAGAAACAAGTCTCCGAGGAAGCGATCAAAGAAAGAGAAGACGGGGAGAAGATCCAGGAAGATGGTCTGACATTAATAGGACTTGTCGGTATCAGGGACCCGTGTCGTCCCAACGTGAAGAGGGCAATCCAAGCTTGTCAGGAGGCGGGAGTGAACATCAAGATGATAACGGGAGACAACATCTTCACCGCTAAGGCCATTGCCACGGAGTGCGGGATTCTCAGGCCCAAGGATGATGCCTTAAATGGAGCCATCGTGGAAGGAGCTGAGTTCGGCAATTACACGCCTGAGGAGAGGCTTCAGATAGTCGAGAAAATCCAGGTCATGGCGAGATCCTTGCCTTTCGATAAGCTCCTCATGGTTCGATGCCTGAAGCAAAAGGGCCATGTCGTCGCCGTCATAGGGGATGGCACGAACGATGCACAGGCCCTCAAGGAAGCTGACATCGGGACCTCGATGGGCATCCAAGGCACCGAGGTCGCCAAAGAGAGCTCGGACATCGTCATCATTGGCGATAACTTCTCCTCCGTGGCGATGGTGTTGCGGTGGGGTTGATGCGTCTATGATAACATCCACAAGTTCATCCAGTTCCACATCACAATGAACTTTACGGCCCTTTTGATCAACTTCGTGGCCACGGTCTCCTCTGGTGACGTCTCTTTGACGGCCTTCCAGCTGTTATGGGTGAACCTTCTCTTGAACACGCTTGGCGCCTTCACCCTGTCCACAGAGCAGCCCACTGGGGAGCTTATGGCAAAACCCCCCGTGGGCCGGATGGAGCCACTCATAACAAACGTCATGTGGAGGAATCTGGTGGGACAAGCAATTTACCAAGTGGCCGTCCTCCTCACTCTGCAATTGAATGGCGAATCGATCTTCGGCATGGACAAGGCGGTGAAGCGGACGCTGATATTCAACGCATTCATCCTGTGCCGATTCTTCAACGAGTGCAATGCCAGGAAGCTCGAGAAGAAGAACGTGTTTGAGGGCATACACAAGAACAAGCTGTTCCTTGGGATCATCCTTGTGACGGTGGTCCTCCAGGTGGCGATGGTCGAGTTCCTGAAGTGGTTCGCCATCACGGAGCGGTTGATTTGGGGACAATGGGGTGCGTGTGTCGGGATCGTGGCCGCGTCTTGGCCTATTGGTTGGGTCGTCCAGTGCATTCCGGTCCCTGATACACCAATCTTCAGCTACTTGGGATTGAAAAGCAAGAAATTCGCGAGGAAAATCGTGTAGAGAGAACAGTTTGTTGGGTTTAGGAACGCTAATTGGGTTTGACTCAGTTCTTCTCATTGTACAGCTATTTTGAATACCTCTTGATGCAGTGTGATTTAACTCAGAATAATTGGAATGTGAATTCAATCGATGAAGCTTTTCCAATTCAAAGAGAGCACTCATTGAAACAGCAGCTCCACAATTGGATAGATTTTTTATTCCTTGAGAGCCACTCCCAAAGCCCGTAGCATCGTATTCCTTGAGCCCCCGCAATGGGTCGACTCAACTCGACTCGGCAATTCAAACGAAGACTGAATTCATCTTCAATAAGAAGTTCTAAAGGAGGAGGGCTTCTGCTCAACCCAACCCCACTTCAGTAAGGAAGTCAATCTAACTCCTTGCCTCGAGAATCTTGTTAACAGAGAAAACAGACTACGAATACACCATAGAAAAGCAAATTTTTCCGTGCACCTTTTGCGTTCATAAGTTGTTCGGATCGAATATAGCAAACAGGGATTCATCCTCTCCCCAGTAGGAAATTCATGCTAAACAATTTTCAGCTCTGAAGATCTATATTCTTGTAATTATTAATCTTAGTTTTCTGAATCTGAATCGACATGGTTAGAAGTAAGGTGGCAAACCGGGTAGCTGGGTCATGCCTAAAGGATTTCTTGGCACTGTTCGGTAGATCGAGTTTGGCTTATCCGGTCTCGGTATGTCGGCCTGCCCTTGTAAAAGAAATTGACTCGTATCAAATTGAAGCACTTCAAGCCAAAGCCCGAAACTTTTTCTCTAGAAAAACCTAAATACCGTGCATTAGCAGTTTGCTTCTTATTACGCTAGGAAATGAGAAAATTGCCATGAATTATGAATAAATCATGTCATGACGTACTGTCGGCTTGTTCAATCTTTAGCGCCCCATCCGTGTCCGAGTATGCGTACAACTTCAGATACGAGCAAGAAGAATGACGAACTCCATGAAACGAGTCATCTTCATATAGCCTATAATGTGAAGATGAAAATCATGATAAAATGTGAAGCACAGAAAGACCGAATCCGTGTGAATTACGCACATAGACTTTGTGAAGGCAAGAAACAAATTTATAATGTGTATTAGTCACATTTCTAATTAACTCAATTCAAGTTGGATCTTGTTCTCAGAATTTAGAATGTGGACATAACAACAATAAACATGTAGTTCACTAACACAGTCGATTGAATAACACGAAAAGTGAGTTTTGGTGACTTGAATTTTTTGGTCCACGCCTTTCTTTGTCATCGCGGACGACCATTTCTCCGCAAAACTTAAGAGTACCTGTGTCTATATAAATGGCGGAAACTACTAATGCAGAAAACACGCCTATACTTATAGATGCCCCCATTTCATTAGATCCCTCATTCTCTCTCCAAAAATCTAATGCTTCCAATTCGATTATCTTCATGAGGTTTCTTACCTCAATGAAGATGATAAGATCAACACCTATCTCCCTCTTATAAACCCATTCTCAGCTTTTGCTAAACCCGCATCTTTTTCTCCTATCCGTTCCATAAGAAAACTCATCCAATAACTCAGCAGGAACACTTTATAATCCTGCAAATACACCCACAATTTATGCGCCACTGCTCGCGCAGGGCTATACCCACCTCCATTTTGGTGCAATTCGTCTGGCTCTAACCGTTCATGGCCGTAAAGGACTTCCAGTAGTTGCCCGGATAACATTACTTGATACTCGGTTTCTTGACTACCAACATACTTGTATTGGGACAGTCGAAACCACTCTGAATGCTGGAACTGTGTTCGTAAACTATTCCCAAACTTCAACATGACTCTCATATATCCCCATCTTCTTGACGTGTTGAAAGTCCAGCTACAACTAATTGGAGCACCTCAAACTCCAAATTCTATTATAGCAACCCTTCATTATCAAATGGTTTACTGTGTTCAAAATCAGGCATTCTTTTCTTCACGCCTCTTTCCATTCATTTCCTAACAAGTACCTGGAATTTCCGGAATATTTCATGATACCAAAATCCAAACGAACAACACTACCATTGTCTGTTCCATTATACCCGCAATAGCTCCTACATGGCTATTTTAATAGGGCCGTGCTTTCCTCCGTTACCTCCGGCCGAATCTTTGATTAGCGCATTATAAATATGAACAACGCTGACAAATAAACTTAACAAGAAACATATGCTGAGTAACTTCTTTTTTATGTAAAATCTACCTATCAACTGATCAAAGGAGCAATCGAGGAAAATACGACATTAGCATCTATCGAGACTAAAGTATAAAGATAGATTTCCTTTTTATCAAAAGAATGATAATGACATTGTCCAGCTTCGGATACCTTGATGATGTCAGAGTAATGGCTGCAAACCGTATAAGAAACAACACCGCAAATTGGGTCTCTCATCTCTGCGTATCATCCTTCGACTTTTCGTTGAATTTACGTCGTAAGCCCCGTATGATAGTTATATCATAGAGATGGCTTTTCAGAGAGAGTATTTTCTCTCTCTTTTTCACTTGATGGGTTTGACATGTGGCTCCTTACAGATGATTTGGTCTACCCCTAACTCCTTCTAATGGTCTTAATGTCAATCCGTGTTCTTATGACAGGTGATAACCTATAGTTGACATCATTTCTTGTGAAATATGACGGTCTATATCTCTAGCCAAAAATACTCTCAGAGGAATTCTCGGTTATCGAGCAGGAATAACTACAAGAATTAAATTCAATGAGATGACTAAGATTTTTCTCTTGTAACAGTTGACTCATAATTTCAATTTTTATTTATTTACATATTTGCTAGAATGATAAATTTATCGTATGTTGAAGACAATAGTTGCATTAACCAACTATTCGAGTAAAAAGTAATTTGTGGGTCACCTCTTCAAAACAAATAATATCAATAGTAAACTTACTTGTGGCACGCTTCATGTGACTAATGTAGAGATAGAAAGTGCTAAAACTATGAAGTAATTATTTTTTTAAAATTCAGTAATAAACACAATTTGATTCCACTCATTGTAGTGTTTTAAGCATTGTGCTTATGTTCATGTCAAAAATGCCTCATGTTAGAAGATTTTCCCAGTCATAACTGATGTAGGACGACAAGTCCCATGTTAGTGAGCTTAATCAATTGAGAAATTGAAGAGAAATTGTGACGATCAAATACTCAAAACGAGCATATTGTTTAGGCATCACACCCGAAGCTTCCTAAGCATCACAACTATGGTTTCTCAAGCATCACAACTAAGGAAAGAATCTCGCAAAGCAAAGAATTGCCATTTCCAATTACTCGTTAGCTCTATTGAGAAGAAAGAACTCCAACAATACATATAGACTCCCAAAAAATTCTACTTTGAAATAGGAAACCTCCAAACAAGAAGCACAATTGAAACTTTCTTATAATGTTCACTTAAAAAAGAGAAATTAAAAAATTTTCCCACGAAGCTTAATTTCCCTTTACTTTCCATCTAAATCAATTAATTTTTGGGGGGGCATCACTCGCTCACTCCTCTTTTAAGATTCCTTCTCTTTTGGAATAAAGCACTTTGCCAATCCGTCCATTTCGCGCCTCTCTCTTGTCCTTTCCATTTCATTTTCCGTCCTTTCAGAGAGCGCGAGGAAAGTTCCTGGCAAGTACGAGGAATTCCTGGAACCATCTGTCCAAAAAAATATTGGCTAAACAACACTACCATTGCCCGACAATTTGCAGTAAGAATCGAGTGAAGTTTCCACGCAATAGCTTGAAGTGTCCTTATTTAAGAAATTGATGGCATTTCAAACTTTTATTTGGAATTTTTCCTAAGAATCGATACCTGCATAGTAGGCTTCAGCAGTAATATAACAATTACTTTGCTTTCTTTAAAACACGTGCACACCGTAGGGCCGTGCGTTCCTCCATCTTAGACTGGATAGAGGAAAGTACCTATGGCTAAAGCTCAGCGCATTATAAGCAAGGACATCACCTACACAAAAAAAAAAAAAAACTTTGCGAGAAATAAATGCTGAGCCATGTTTATATTCATCATCCACCACCGTGTATTCGGGGACCGCAGGACTAAAATTCTAAGAATAGGATTCCTTGTTTCGATAGAATGATGACGACGATGTCCGGTTTCGAATACCCTTGATGGTGTCGGAGCGGTAGCTGCAAACCGTCTACAAGAAACACGTCATTGGGCTTCGTTTCGGGGAAACCGTCAGCAGACCAAACAAAAGCAAACAGAGCTGGCCGCGTAAGGCAAATATATAAAGTAGATGCAATCCATGGTTATTGTATCCATCTTCACTCCACATAATTCGACCGTTGCACTTTCGCGGCTTAACGCAACACCCAACTTCAGAGTTTTTTACCCTTTTGTCTTGCCATTTTGCATTGTGCCACCCTGTCTCGTAATAGGATCACCAGCCTGTGTGTCTCTTCCCAGCGATGATGAGCCTTCTCGGCAGCGATTATGCCCACTACGAGGTCTCTCTCGAGTTGCCCGCTGTGCGCAAGTTCGCCAAGCAATGGCGTTTGGTCTTCGTGACCATCTATTGCTCCCGAGCCATCACTACCTCCGCAAAGAAAACCAAGAAATTCCCTAGAAAATCTCCTTCCTACACTGCGATTTTGATCCATGATTCGGCTCAGAGCGCTCGCTCCGATCAACCCACCTCCTTAAAGAGTGATCAGTCACAGCTCACCAAGCTGGTCAAGGACAAGGACCTCGGCCACCTCCAGGAATTCGGCGGGGTCAAGAAAGTCACCTCTGCCCTCGAAACTGATGTCTTGTCCGGGATAAGCGGCCACCCACACGACATCTCTCGCTGGCAAAAAGCATTTGGCGTCAACTCATACAAGAAGCCGCCTGCCAAGAGCTTCTTCCACTTCGTGTTCGAGGCTTTCAAGGACCTCACAATCATGATTCTTGTTGTCTGCGCCGGGCTTTCGCTCATGTTCAGTATCAAGGAGAACGGGGTCAAGGAAGGCTGGTACGATGGCGGGAGCATATTTGTCGCGGTGTTCCTCGTGATCACGGTGTCGGCCGTGAGCAATTACCGGCTGAACCGGCAATTTGAAAAATTGTCTCGGGTGAGCGGTAATATTCTCATCAATGTGATAAGGAAGGGTCGGCGGCAGCAGGTTTCCATATTCGAGATTGTTGTCGGAGATGTCGTTTGTTTGAAGATTGGCAATCAAGTTCCGGCGGACAGGCTGTTCCTCGAGGGGCACTCCCTGCAGGTATGGACGGCAATTTTTACTGCTTAGTAACTCATGTTGATTTCCTCCAGAAATAAATAGTTAAGTAATTAGTCCAAAGAAATGTAAAAGTGTATGATACTCACTTTCATAATCTTTATTATATGATAAAAAGGAAAAGTAATGGTTTAAGGTCCTAGTCCTAGTTATAGCAGAATAAACTTAGTGAAAGAATTTTACTGCAAAAAGTATAGTTAAAATAGAATCCATTTGTTCTTGACGGGAAGGAATCGTATCGTGTCATCCTAGCGTCACTAAATCAAGAGCAACTTTTGTATTGTTAATTTAGGTTGACGAATCAAGCATGACCGGAGAGAGTGATCACGTAGAAGTGAACAGCAATCAGAATCCATTCCTGTTCTCTGGAACAAAGGTTGCTGATGGATATGCTCAAATGCTCGTTACATCGGTCGGTATGAACACAACATGCGGCGAGATGATGAGCTCCATCAGCCGTGACAACAGTGAGCAAACCCCTTTACAGGCTCGGCTCAACAAGCTCACCTCATCAATTGGCAAAGTAGGCTTGGCGGTCGCTTTCCTGGTTCTCGTGGTCCTGCTGATTCGCTATTTCACAGGAAACACAGAGGATGAGAGTGGGAACCGGGAATTCATTGCGGGCCGAACGACAGGAGATGATATCATAAACTCCATGGTTAAAATCATTGCAGCCGCGGTGAAAATCGTGGTGGTTGCGATTCCCGAAGGCTTGCCGCTTGCAGTAACACTCACTCTCGCTTATTTGATGAAGAGGATGATGGCAGATCAGGCGATGATGAGGAAGCTGTCGGCCTGCGAGACGATGGGGTCTGCCACCACTATTTGCACTGACAAGACCAGCACTCTGACAATGAGCCAAATGAAGGTGACGAAATTCTGGGTCAGCCAAGACTCCGTGGCTGAAAACGCATACTACTCTGCCTCCAAGTATGTCCTGGATTTTATTCAGGACGGGGTCGCTCTGAACACCACGGGCAGCGTCTATAAGCCGTCTTCAGGATCGGAGTACAAGTTCTCCGGCAGTCCCACTGAGAAAGAGATTCTTTCCTGGGCAGTTTCACAATTAAGAATGGACATGGAGGAGATAAAGAAGAGCTGTGAAGTCATCCAAGTCGAAGCCTTCAACTCGCAGAAGAAGAGAAGTGGTGTCCTAATAAAGAAGAGCACGGATGGCACGGTCCATGTGCACTGGAAAGGAGCGGCTGAGATGGTCTTGGCTATGTGCTCGAGCTTCTACGATGGAACGGGAATGGAGAAAGATTTGGACAAAGATGAAAGGATAAGATTCGAGCAGATTATCCAGGGGATGGCGGCCAGCAGCCTCAGGTGCATCGCTTTTGCTCATAAACAAGTCTCCAAGGAAGCAACCAAAGAAAGAGAAGACGGGAAGAAGATCCAAGAGGACAGCCTTACACTACTAGGACTTGTTGGTATTAAGGACCCGTGCCGTCCTGGTGTGAGGAACGCGGTCCAAGCTTGCCAGAACGCGGGAGTGAACATCAAGATGATAACGGGAGACAATATCTTCACCGCTAAGGCCATTGCCACGGAGTGCAGGATTCTCAGGCCCAGGGATGATGCCTTCAATGGAGCCATCGTTGAAGGAGTTGAGTTCTGCAGCTACACGCCAGAGGAGAGGCTTCAGAGAGTCGAGAAAATCCGGGTCATGGCGAGATCCTCACCTTTCGATAAGCTCCTCATGGTTCAGTGCCTGAAACAGAAAGGCCATGTGGTCGCTGTCACTGGAGACGGCACAAACGATGCACTGGTCCTCAAGGAAGCCAACATCGGGCTCTCCATGGGCATCCAAGGCACTGAGGTCGCGAAAGAGAGCTCAGACATTGTGATCCTCGACGACAACTTTGCCTCTGTGGCGACGGTGCTGCATTGGGGCCGATGCGTCTACACTAACATCCAGAAGTTCATCCAGTTCCAACTCACGGTGAACATCGCAGCCCTCGTGATCAACTTCGTGGCTGCGGTATCCTCCGGCGACGTCCCCCTCACAGCGGTCCGGCTCTTATGGGTAAACCCGATCATGGACACGCTCGGTGCCCTTGCCCTTGCCACTGAGCGGCCCACCAGGGAACTCATGGAGAAGCACCCCGTGGGCCGGACCGAGCCACTCATTACCAACATCATGTGGAGGAACCTTGTAGCACAAGCTTCGTACCAAATGGCAATCCTTCTCACTCTGCAATTCAAGGGCGAATCGATCTTCAAGGTCAATAAGGCGGTGAAGCGGACGCTGATATTCAACGCGTTCGTCCTGTGCCAGGTCTTCAACGAGTTCAACGCAAGGAAGCTCGAGAAGAAGAACGTGTTCGAGGGCATTCACAAGAACAAGCTGTTCCTCGCGATCATCTCCATGACAGTGGTCCTCCAGGTGGTGATGGTCGAGTTCCTGAAGCGGTTCGCCGACACAGAGCGGCTGAACTGGGGCCTGTGGGGCGCGTGTGTCGGGATCGCTGCCGCATCTTGGCCCATCGGTTGGATCGTCAAGCGCATCCCGGTCCCCGATACACCAATCTTTAGCTACTTGGGATTCAAAAGCAAGATGCTCGTGAGGAAAATCGTGCACAGAGAACAGTAGCAACACTAATTGGCCCTAACTCAATGCTTTTCATTGTACAGGTATATTGAATTTTTTCTTGAAGCAGTGTGATTTTTTTTTTCTTTACCCAGAAAATAAGGAATATGTAATCCATCGGTGTAATTTGTTCAATTCAAAAGATCGAACTCGGCTTATCTGGGTTCCGTATGTCGGCCCGGTCTTCTAAAAGGAATTGACTCAAATAAAATTAAACCGCTCCAAACCAAAGCCCAAAAGTATTCTTTTAATGTATCAGATTTTGTGCATTAACATTTTGTTTATATATTATGCTAGTAAATACGAGAATTGGCTTGAATTATAAGTAAATCATGTCGTGGAGTACCGTCAGCTTGTTGCATTTCTGGCCCCATCAGTGTCCGACTAAGCATGCAACATCAAATATGAGCAAGAAGAATGACGAATTCCACGACAGAGTGAATCGGTATGAATTACGGACATAGGCGATGTCTGGGCAAGGAACAAATTCATAACACATATCGGTCACAATTTCTAATTAACTCAAATTAAGTGGGCCTCATTCTCAGAATTTGGAATGTAGACATGACAAATTATGGGCTTGCCAAATCGTGCATGTATTAGGTGCCTTGGCCCTTAACACAGAGCGACCGACTGATGGCGTCAGGCAAAAGCATCCCGCAGATTGGAACTGATCCACTTATAATCAACATAATGTGGACAAATCTGGCAGCTCAAGCATCATACCAAGCAACAGTCCTTTTGATAGTGCCGTTCAAGGACGAGCAACATCTCCGCGTGAATTAACGGGTCAAGAACGCATCGATCTTCGGCACTCTAATCATGTGTTCTACAACCTATTTAATTTAAGTAAGCTTGAAGAGATCAATGTCTTGAAGGGAATGAACACTTAGGGGGAGAAGCCCGAAGAATCTTAATGAAAGGAATTAGCTGGGTGGGTATGTGGCTGAGAAACTAAATGTATGCATGTGGTGACCTAGGCAAACGGCCAAAAGTTCACTTAAGCATGATTGCCAAAAAAACCACAAAGATTCCAAAATTGATTTACTTGGATGTTCGTATTCTATCGCGGTTTCCTTTGAGGAATAGTGTTTAATTTTTGCTAACAGTCATGAATGACTTCTCAAGGAAAGCCTGGGTCTTTGTGCTTAGGCACAAACTTTGATATTGTTATTAGGATAAGATAGTTGAGAGCTTTGATGTAAAAGAAGACTAGTGAGACGATCAAGCATATACAGACTGACACTAGTATGGAGTCCTACTTGGAGCTGTTAAATGAATTATACATGAAAAAAGGCATAGTGAGACACCACGCTAGTGCGAGTGAACCACAATAGGTTGTAGAGTTGATAAGCAGAACGTTACTAGAGACGACCCATAAAATACATTCTAATGCTTGTCACGACCTCCCCGCGGCATAGCCCCCTCGAATGGATGGCCGACAAGGGTCGGTTAAGAGGCTAATGGATTACTAAGTTTAAATTTATGGACTTAACTTGAGCTCTCTTAAGCCCATACCAACTTGCGACTTAAGGTTCAAGTTATTTACATGCAAATTGATTTTTATCTAGAAATCGCCATTAATTAATTTAGGGTGAGTCAATAACAATCCAAGCAAGGCGACGGGAGAATCGCCTTACTCCTATAAACCAAATATTCAAATGAGCCTAGGGACTTGGTTACACTAATTAGATAACTAAATACCCTTTTGATACCTTCCTCCTATTCAATTTTGAAAAACATGTTCTTTTTTCAAGCAGCTTAGATTAATTTTAGAACCTATCCATTAACATGTGAAGTGAACGTATAAGTGCACAATCATTAAAGTAATAATTGGCAGCCAATATGTATATGCAATGTAGGGTTCTAGTCCTAGCTAGGGAGATGACGTTCAATGTATTGAAATCATGTAATCATACAATGACCAAAATAACTTGCATAAATAACAACACGTCATCAATTTTTAGGACATCTAGCACCATGAGGAATAGTCGTAAAGGCTTGTTCAATTTAAACGAAATTTCCTCTTTTTTAAAAAAAATTTCACATATTATATTTTTTTTTTATGAAAAATTGTTCAAAATCTAGCTATTTAAGCCATTTCTAATTTTAGTTTTTTTCGGAATTTTTTTATTAATTTTTTTTTATTTTTAAATAATATTTTAATATTAAAATAATAATAATCGGATCAGAACCGACCCGGGTCCGTGAACCCAACCCAAATTAGCTAACCTAGGTCCCTTGTTGGATCTGGTCGGGGCAGGCCCTACCCAAGTGAAATAAGAAGCCTAGGCCACAAAGGGCTGGTATGGGTTGAGGAGGGCCTGAAGACTGGGCCGACCAAGATTGCAGGCCCGAGTCCCAGGTGACTCAAGCACGTAGGAACATCGGCCATGCGAGATTCGGTGTCTCCTCGGCCAACCCAGCCAATTCCGACCTAGTTCTTGCTTATAGGGGTCACCATAAGGCCTTCTAAGGCCACCCAGCTTCCCGGTCAACCACCAACTAGCCGGCCAAGGAGAAAAACAAACGGATCTCATTCAGGCATTTCATCAAACAATTAGTGTGCGTGACAGGAATTAGGGGTTTCAAACCTCTCTCGAGGCTCAAACCCACACCAATGACCATGAATCACCTCCAGCGGCAGCGTGTGGACTAGGACTAGGGTCGATATGGGCCGAGATTCCCGCGAAATGACTAGCGCGAATCTCGTCCAACCCCTGAACAAAAACAGGGGTAGACAGGGAACAAGAAGGGTTCACCTGTTGAGCTGCATATGGGGGACCTCCGGTCGGCTGACTAGCAACGGCGAGGCTAACTGGCTTCCCTTTGCGACCTGTAAATGCCAAAAACTCACCATTTTCTCTCTGTTTCCCTCTCTCTCTCTCTCTCTCTCTCGAACTTCTTCATTGACAAACCCCTTTTTTCTTTCTTCTCTATGGCTTTATAGCCGGGGCGGCTACCTGCTCCCTCCCCTCTCTACCACTTGATCATTACTCTCTATTGTAGACTTTCGTGGCCTGCCTTGCTTGGGCAGCACGGTCTGCCACCATCCGGCCAAGATGTACAATGCACGGGGGGGGTGTGGGGGGAGTAAATGCAGAAGGAGGGGGAGAGGAAAAGAGAGAGAGGGTTGGGCCGGAGGGAAAAAGGAAAGGGAAGGTGGGCTAGGCCGGCCCAACTCGCCGAGGGAAAAAAGAAGAAAAAAGAAAAACGGGCCAAACCTCAAGGGGAAGAAAGAGAAGGCCGAGTTGACCCAACCATGACCCGGCCCAATTCAAATTTTTTCTTCTTCTTTTTTAATTTTCTTAAATTAAAGAAAATACATTCTAATAATGCAAAATACACCTAACATTTATATGCCATGTAATTTAATGAAAATATTATTGTTTAGAGATTAAAAATTTGACATCTAGTTTTTGTGCAATAAATTTTAATAGGGTAAACAAAATTTAGATGTCAACAGTGCTTTTGTGTTTGGAGGTTCCTATGGGATGCATAGCGAGCTACCTAATGAAAAAATATCCATCAACTGCGATTGGATGATTTTTGAGTGGTCATGTAACTTTGCTTATTATTCTATTATTAGAATATTTAGTTGCATATATTATGTTCGAGTAAATGATGGTAAGCTCGGTGAGAAGGTAAAGAAATGCATGTTCCTAGGCTATATATAATGTGATCAAGGTTATCAGTTATGATGTCTGGAATTAAATTCATCTATCATCAACAGAAAGATTACATTCGATGAGTATTCAATACTTTTGAGTGTGAGTGTTTGTAGCGTTTATACGGATTTGGACAATGTTCAACTTAAAGTGGAGTTATAACCAAAAACTCCTAAAGTGAAGAATACTAGTGTGATAATTGATACATATGATACTTGTAACGAGGTGGAGCATATAGAGCCAAGGGTTGCTATAACGGTTGAGTTTAACAAGGTGGGTGCTCAAATCTCCTAATAGCTATGAATACAATAGTTGTTTTGTTTTATTTGTGGTGGAGGAGGTTATGTCAAAAATCATTGTGGAATAGTTAGAAGTGTACGTGGAGTTGATGTTCTGATAAAGTTCACAGTTATGGCAAAGTTCGAGCGATGCTTAGAATTAGAAGATGTCTGTGATGGTTAAGCCTATGAAGGGCTATAAGAGATTAGTAGCCAAATTTGTAGCTCAAACGTCAAGTAAATGTGGAGATTGTTAAAAATATATCTCGAGTTTGAGCTCAAAGAGGAAACTTTCATAATTTGAATAATTTCCTAGATTGAATCGGTTCCCTGTTTCAGTTGTTTCCTTGTATGATGAGGTTCCTCAAAAAGGGATTTTCTATTTCGAATCAAACTCTTATCTATTTATAAGAAGGGTTTTCTTTGTAAAGAGTATCGAAAGCTTGTGTTCATGAATTACATCCCGAGAGTTTGAAGTCAAGAAAATTTTGCGATAAGATTTTGTGTAATTCCTTCATGAAATTAAGAGATTATATTATGAAAATTATGAGAACTAAATATTACGTGAGTAATTGGATGTAATTGGAGAATGTGAAATACAAAAAGTGTTTAAGTGACAAGCATGTTGTAATTTATGTTGTATCGTTTAATTTATAATGGAATTTCGTATAACTCTTCCATGAACATAGGTTACACCGATGGAACCACATAATTCCGGTGTTTGATTTATTTTCTCGTGCCATTCATTTTACTGGTTGGTTGCTTGCTTTCCGCAACATTACATGTGTAAGGGATCAAGAAAAACTTTCTCCTTAAGCCGGTTGCCGTGTTTGCTCTGTCTCTTCGAGTTTCTTTGTTTTTGTTCGAGGATCGTGACATGCACGACTCGAGTTCTTTACTTTTCGCATTATTACATCCTGTGAGTTCTTCTTACTAGGGTTACGGAGCTGGGGTGTTTCCAGGAAAGCCCGCGATGGAGTTCAGTTGACGGGCTTGGGTTTCCAAGGTCAAAAGTTATGGCATCTGGGTCTCCCCAACTCTGCAGATCTGTTTGTCCTTTCGTTGACTCCCCGTTCCGGGCCCCTCAACTGAACTCAATCGCGGGCTTTCCTGGAAACCCGTTGGCAGCTTCCATGTCCCAAAATTACGCTGTGACCCGGCTCGCCGCTTAGGCATGTGTATAAACCCCATGGAGTCGAGGGGTATCATCTCAAACCAACCTTCATTCCACAAATTCCATGATTGCTTTTTCTGTTGCTTTCTCTTTATTTGCTTTTTGTCTTGCCATTTGCATTGTGCGGCCCTATCTGTGCATCTCTTCCCAGCGACGAACGAGCATTCTCAGTGGCAACGGTGGTAGTCGAATTCACCAAAAACAATTTCTACTCTCTAAATCACAAATAAATTATACTTAGGGTGAACAGAGTCGAATTTACAAAGACTGACAAATTGTTAATTCTTTGAAAACCATGTAAACAATAAAAGCGAAACTAAACAGAGGGGTTTATGCAAAATAAACTTAAATAAAATAAGCAAACATAAATTAAAGAAAATTACATTATGCAACATCTAGCAAAGGTAATCTCATTCAAGTTTGAAAGTTGATCATTGAATCAAATGATTAATCTCAAACACTGTAATAGACTGGTTATGGTTGTTGAAACGCTTCTAACAACCTAATCTTTCCTTAGTATTAGATTAACCGGACACACGCCTGTGATTAATCCCTTATTAACGAATAACCCCGACATGGGCCAAGGATTCAATTCGCTAATGGCACGAAAAATAAGAAAAACCCAACCCTAGCCAATAAATCACACGCATAACTTATTCAAGTTAGATCATATATTCTCATAATACAACTTGAAAATCTGATTTTAATCAAGTCATATTATTTATCATTATTATTAAAACACCTAAACGATTACGGGTTTGGGTATTTCGATTGGCAAACTATCACCCTGTCAATTGCACAACGAGCTCTTATTGTAACAACCAACAAAGCAATGGTAAACAATAAAACAGAGAATATATAAATACTACAAAAATTAAGAAGGAGAATTAAGTTTAAATCTCACAACTTGAATGAACTTGAACTTTGATAATCCTTTGCTAGATTAAAAAGGAGTTAGCCACACATGGCTACAAAATGCGCAAAAGAGAAAATAATATGTTTCTGAATTTTCTGGAGTCCCCTCTCCTCTTGCGTTCAACCTCTTAAATAAAAAAAAAGAAAGTCTAGAAAAAGAAATTCTCTCCAACATGGAAAGAAGAAAAAAAAGCAAAATCTTCTCTCTAATGTCCCTAGTTAAGAGTCCTATTTAAGTACAAAAATCCTCCACAATCAAATCTGGAAAATATGGAAATTAATGGCCAAATCACATCCTCAAATTATGCGCTAGCTTTACATCCACACGATCTTGAGCCGTGAGCACGGATATCTGGAAAATAAATCTTTTATATGCAGAATCCCAACCAACAGCTCAAAAACGTCCAAAATCTTCGCAATTGCATCATTCACCACCACCTAATCGCAATGCATAAAAACAAATAAATTTCACTCTATTTATTCGAATATTTTTCCAAAATACCACCGAATATAATCAAAATATAAGTCAAATATACACATCATCAGGCGACTCCATCCGCTCTGAGGCCTCTCTCGACTTGCCCGCTATGCGCAAGTTTGCCAAGCAATGGCGTTTGGCCTTCACGACCATCTATTGCTCCCGAGCCCTCCTCACTACCTCCACAAAGAACACCAACGAGTTCCCAAGAATATCTCCTCCCTCCACTTCGATTTCAAGCCACGATCAGGCTCCTGGCGCTGGCTCCGATCAACCCAGCTCCTTCCAGATTGATCAGTCACGGCTCAACAGGCTGGTCAAGGACAAGGACCTCATCCACCTCGGAGAATTCGGCGGCGTCAACAAAGTCGCCTCAGCCCTTGAAACTGATGTCTCTGATGGAATTAGCAGTGAACCGGATGACATCACTCGCAGGCAAAAGGCATTCGGCGTCAACGCATCCAAGCCACCCGCCGAGGGCTTCTTCCACTGTGTGCTCGACTCTTTCAGGGAACTCACACTCTTGATTCTTCTTGTTTGCACTGAGCTTTCACCCAGGCTTGCGATCAAGGAGAAGGGGTTCAAGGAAGGCTGGTACGACGGCGGGACCCCAATGTTCTCAGTTTTACTCGTGTTCATAATGTCGCTTGTGAGCAGATACCGGCAGAACCTGCAGTTCAATAAATTGTATTGCGTGAGCGGTGATATTCTCATTGATGTGATAAGGAAGGGCCTGTGGCAGCAAGTTTCCATATTCGATATTGTCGCAGGTGATGTGGTTTGTTTGGATGTCACGCCCCGAACTCTACGGACACCCAACATCCCGCTATAGTCACTATGATGCAACAACCCAAGACTCGTCGCTGACCCTTTTCTTTTTATCTTTAAATTACACAAACGAAAACGATAACTAACACAATAAACTTCAAACAATAATCAAATCAGGGATAACAGAGGAAAACCAGTCATAGCAAAAGGCATTTTTTTTATATAATCGATTAACCCTCGGAACATACTCACAAGCCCATTTCAGGCGTTTCCACATAAAGCCAACAAAAGATAAAAGCTAGGATTAATTTACTCCATCCAAAAGATCAGCTTCCAGGCCTAACCTTTAAGAACCAACTAAAAAATGCAGTACTCTAAACCGCATGGGAGCAACAACATACTAAGGTCCTAAAAAAGGTTTAACAACAACAAATGTAATAAAATAAAAATCTTAATAAGTTAATCGCCTAAGCCCCGCTTAGGAGGCCAATTTGCCTCGGGGGTCCCTAATTAGGCAATAAAACACCAACAACAATATTATTAAATAACTACAGGCATCCTTATTTCGCCTTGGTACACTCGTTGATGAAATGAACATGTCACATACTCAAAGCATTTAAATAGATTTCCCATGCATCAATGCATCAAAGGCGTGCGTGTCTCGATTATAAGACAGAATCCACTTTGGCACGTCCCATACCATGCATAGTAGTTTCTATTACATAATTATGTACTATGCATTACACGCATTCCAGTTATTACGCCCCCTTGGGGTCACCACATATCAAGCGATCTGCAGCAAGATGGCAGTCTTTTGGCATGATCGGGCTCCTTCCCGCCCCGTCGGATACGGCTACGTCAAACAATCTATAGTAAAACGGCATTCCAATACGGCAACATCAAACAATCTATAGTAAGATGGTATCCAATAAGGAGCATCGTATCCGCCATCGGGCCGCAATTCGGCATCCGAAGTATTAGCTATCCAGATAATCTCCATGCATTCGATAAAATCGAGCGCGATCTGCAGCAGACCTTGATAAATCGGGCATCGTCAAGCGATCTACAGCAAGACAGCTCCGACGTGTGACCACACGAGCACATAAGTATTCTGGCAAATTATTATCTTTTCACTTTGCCCATGCGTTCATGAATAGTTCTCACACAATGCCGCATAACAAACCAAGTAGTCACACATGCAAACAGTTAATCAATTCTTGCAATCTTCGATACCAAACTTGTTTATCAACCTCAAAGCATCACTATCATTTCTTCGCATAGCAATAAAATAGTTAATTCCAAAAATCTCATAAGTTTTCCTTAGAAACATCTGTTCAAAATAATTTGTCATATAATCAATTTAATATGACGATTCAAGGCATAATCGCCACCATTCAAGCTAGAAATCGTAATTTGAGATTAAAATTTTTTTTCCGAAATAATAATAAATAAATTCGAAAATTTATTGCTTAATAATAATATATTAATATTTAAATGCGAAAATGATTTATTTTCAAAGATTCAAAATATTTTCTCGAATCAAAATAATTCAAATCATTTTCCATATATGCCAACTTATACGACGAAATCCAACATTGGCATCACAATTTGTGCATAAAATAATCACAATTCGATACTAAAAATCATTCGAAAATATTAACATTAAATTTTTGAAAATAAAATATTTTATTAATAAAAAATTTTTAAGAATAAAATATTATTATTTAATTCCGAAAATTAATTTATTTAATAAAATAATAGATAACTTATCGTAAAAATAGTGATAACTTATCGCGAACACAACAATAGCCTATCACACAAATAATCATAACTTTTCGAACATACCGATAACCTATCGCATAATCACATTTAACTAGCTATAAACTTAAACTAAATTACCCTAAGAAAGTTTAACACCCGAAACGAGAGATTAGGGGTTAGCTTACCCGTCTAACGACGACGACAACGCGGATGTCCGCTGCAATTTGCGATTCGATTTCGGCGGACGACGGCGAACGGGAATGGTAAAGGGAGCAGATGTCGGGGCTGCTCGGGGACTGTTCCCGGCGTGAACAGCAGCTGGTGGCAGCAGCTAGGCGCGCTGAACAGGGGCGAACAGCAACTGTAGCGACGGGGACGGACAACAAGCGATGAGCGGTGGTGAACGAGTGCGACGGAGAGGCGGTGGCTAGTAGTGGTCTAACGCGGATTGGAGGCTAGGTCAAGCGAAAATGATGGCTAGTGGTGGTGGTTTGGCAGCTGGGACAACGATGGCGAGGGCGGATGGAGTGGTGCTCGGCGGTGGCTGCTTCTGGCAAGGATAGTCTGGTCAGTGGTGAGCAACAGCAAGTGAAGAAGCTAGGCGGAAGCAGAATTGGAAGAAGCAACAGTGAAGCAGAAGTCAAAGAAGAAGAGGAAGAAGGGCAGTGGGTGGGAGTTGGTGGGGCTGGTCAGTAGGCGTGGAGTGTCAGCGAGGGAAGGGGGAAGAGAGAGAGGAGAGAAAGTGGGTCTAATTATTGCCCTACAAAAATATCTCCCATTTTCTAATTTCTTCTACAATTTCTCTAATTTTTGTCCCCCAAAATTACAATCTTGACTTCGATCTGTGTACCAATTTACGGGCCAATTAAACTTTATCGAGTCTTGATGGGCAGCCTTTCTCTGGCGCAAGGCCCAACGGGTGTTGCTAGGTTCACTTTCGTTTTTCGGGTTGAATTTCCGATTCTTCAATTCATTTCCGAAATTAGAATTTTCGATGGCCAATTCATAAAAATTACGAGATGACGTCCTATGGTTCAAGTGTGAAATCCTTGAGCATTCGACACTCAAAATCGGATCATAACTCGTGGCCGAAATCGATCAATCGCAACTATAGCTCATCTCAAACTAATGGGCAGCTGTTAAAAATAAATTTTTCGATAGCCTTTCCCTTTTGGTTAGTATTCCCGAGTGATCAAGTCAGAACGAGAATTAACTAATAGAGCGTTGACGAAATCACTATTTCATAAAATCACCAAATTGAGTCGAATTTTTAGGATATCACAATTCTTCCCCCTTATAGAAATTTCGTCCTTGAAATTTGAATTTACATCCAAATCCTCAAAAAGAAAGGGGTATTGACGCCTCATTATCTTTTCACTTTCCCACGTGGCTCCCTCAGTCCCATGATATTGCCACACAACTTTGACCAGAGGAATTGTCTTATTTCATAGTACTTGCTCCTTCCGATCCTCAATTCTTACTGGTCTTTCCACGTACAACATTCTATCGTCCACATCTATCTCCTCGTAATTCAGAACATGGGTCGGATCTGGTTCATACTTCGTTAGTATTGACACGTGGAATACATCATGTACCTGACCCAACTTTGGCGACAAAGCTAGGCGATACACCAACGTTCCAATTCGTTCTAAAATCTCGAACGGTCCTACATATCTTGGGCTCAACTTGCCTTTCTTGCCAAAGCGCGACGTCCCTCGCATCGGTGATACCTTGAGGAACACATGATCTCCGACTTAAAACTCTAATGGTCTACGTCATCTATTTGCATGACTTTTCTGGCGACTTTGGGCCGTCCTTAGCCTATCCCTGATAACTTTAAGAGCATCTGATGATTGTTGCACTAACTTGGGTCCTGAAATCTTTCGTTCTCCAACTTTGTTCCAACAAATAAGAGTCCTACCGGGTCTACTATAAAGTGCTTCGAAAGGTGTCATTTCGATACTCTGCTGATAACTGTTATTATACGCGAATTCGACAAGATGTAACTGTTCTTCCCAACTCTGTTTGAAATCCAGAACACAGGCTCGCAGCATATCCTCGAGAGTCTAAATCATTCTCTCGGATTGTTTATCTATCTACGGATAAAAAGCGGTGTTGTACTGCAACTTTGTTCCCATGGCGTCTTAAAGACTCTTCCAAAACGTGACAATGAACTTAAAGTCTCGATCCGACGTGATTGCTACAAGCACACCATGAAAGCGAACTATATGCCTTACATACAACTCTGCATATTTGTCTATGACAAAGTCCTTTCGCACCAGAATGAAATAAGCCGACTTTGTGAATCTATTTACCACGGCCCAGATAGAATCGTTATCTCTTTGGCTCCACGGCAGACCCATCACGAAATCCATCATGATATGCTACAATTTCCATTCTGGTATTTCCAGCAGTTGCAGTAGTCTGCCAGATTTACAGTGTTGGGCCTTCACATATTGACACGTTAAACATCTAGCCACATACTTTGCAATATCTCCTTTCATGCCATTCTACCAATAATATTGACGAAGATTTTAATACATCTTTGTGCTACTCAGATGAATACTGTAGTTACTGCGATAGGCTTCCGCTAAAATTTCCTCGTTAAGTGTTTCATCATTGGGCACACACAACCGTCCACGAAACTTCAAGATCCTATCATCAGATACTTAAAAGTCAAGTTTTCTCTTAGTTGCGTCCATTTGCAGAATTTTTTGCAGCTCAAGATCCAAAAGTTACGCTGCTTTAATCCTGATTTGCATTTCAGGCTTAATTCTAAGAGTAGCCATTAAACTCAAGAGGTGACTTACATCGAACCTGAAATCCGAGTCCCGAATTCCTTCAAGCAAAATCCATTCTTAAACCATCATATGCACAATCGAGGACTTTCGACTCAACGCATCGGCTACCTTATTAGCCTTACCAAGATGATACGGAATGTCACAATCATAGTCCTTAAGCAGCTCAATCCATCTACACTGTCTCATATTCAATTCTTTATGCAAAAATAGATATTTTAGACTCTAATGATTCGTATAGATATGAAACATTTCTCTGCATAGATAATGTCTCCAAATCTTAAGCGCGAATATGATAGCAACCAATTCCAAGTCGTGCGTCGGGTAATTCAATTTGTGTGGTCTTAATTGTTAGGACGCATATGCCACAACTTTTCCATATTGCATTAAATCACATCCCAATCCTTTGTATGACGCGTCACTGTAAATCTCATATCCCCCTGAATCAGACGGTAACGTTAAAACAAGCGCAGTAGTTAACTTCTGCTTAAACTCTTGAAAACTACGCTCACACTTATCTATCCATTCGAACTTTGTATCCTTTTTGAGTAATCGTGTCAAGGGCATAACTATAGTAGAAAACTTTTCCACGAACCTCCTATAATAGCTAGCCAATCCTAAGAAACTCCAAACTTCAGTTACCGTCGTTGGTCTAGGCAAATTCATAACCGCCTCAATCTTAGCTGGGTCTACTGAAATTCTTTCCCCAGAAATCACGTGTCCAAGAAAAACCACTTGAGTTAACCAAAACTCGCACTTACTAAACTTGGCATACAACTTATGATTTCGAAGGATCTGCAGCATTGTCCTCAAATGTTGTTGCTATTCCTCTGAACTCCTCGAATACTCTAAAATGTCATCAATGAACACGATCACGAACTTGTCCAAATACTCTTTGAACACCTTGTTCATCAAGTCCATAAAAGTTGTAGGTGCATTTATCAGACCAAACAGTATCACGATAAACTCATAGTGTCAATAGCGCGTTCTAAATGCCGTTTTCGGTATATCTTCCTTTCTAATTCTCAACTGGTGATAACTTGTCCTCAGGTCTATCTTCGAAAATACCGAAGCTTTTTGAAGTTGGTCGAACAAATCATCTATCCTGGGAAAAAAATACTTATTCTTAACCATTACCTGATTGAGTTACCGATAGTCGATGCAAAGGTACAATGACCCATCCTTCTTCCTTACAAATAGAGCTGGTGCTCCCTAAGGTGATGCACTAGGACGAATAAATCCTTTGTCATACAATTCCTGCATCTAAACCTTTAACTCCTTCAATTATATAAGGTGCCTTAGAGATTGGTTCTGTTTCAGGGGCTAACTCAATTACGAATTCTATCTCCCTTTTCTAGAGGCAACCCCGGCAATTCCTCAGGGAAGACATCCGAAAACTCTTGTACTACAGCAATATTTTCCATTCTTAGTTCCTCTACCGATGTATCCACTACAGTTGCCAAATAACCTTGGCAACATACATCCAATACCTGAGTCGCCTCGAGTGACGAGATCAAAGGGATCAAAGGTCCTCCTCGATTCCCGACAAACTCAAAACCGACACTCCCTACTGGCTCAAACTGTATCGTCTTACGATAGTAGTTTACCGTAGCTCGTTACTTGGTGAGCCAATCCATTCCAATAATCACGTCAAAGTCGAACATCGTCAAAACAATCAAATCTATGCTGTCCTCACGACCACCAATAGATAACTTGCAACCAATACATCCTAATGTCGACACTACGTTATCCCTTAGAGGGGTAGAAATGCTATAAACCATTCTCAACAGTTCCGAATTTAACCCCATTAATTCCACAAACTGCTTGGCCACAAAAGAATGCATGGCTCCAGGATCAAACAAAGCATATGCAGCATGGTCGTGTAACGAGATTGTACCTATAATGACAGTAGGCGAGTCCTTCGCCTCTTTTCTGGTGACAGCATAAACTCGTCCTTGCACTTGGAGTTGGTTCAACTAGGGTAGGGCATTCCTTGCAAGTTATCCTACTTGCTGCATTGGTCTTTGCGCTCCCACTGCCTGGCGTGGACAATCTTTGATATGATGGCCATGCTGGCCACAACCTTTTCAAACACCCGTCCTAGCAAGACATAGGACTGATCCATGGCACCTTCCACATAAGCAACAGGGGCCATTGTTGTTGTTGGGCACCGGCTTTCTCACTCCACCTTTCTTGTTAGGAGAGACAGGGAACTTACTTCCTATTATCGATTTCTTCCCAAACCAATGATAATCCTTATTTGGCACAAACCGCAATCCAGACGTAACTGTCTTCTCTGCCAAGTTCCTCTCAATCAACTATATCCTCTCATACAACTCATCATAATCCTTCAGATTCAGGAGCACCAGTTAATCCTTAATCTTGGGTTTTAGCCCATTCCTAAACTCCCTTGCCTTATCAACCGAATCTTCGATCAATCTTAGAGCATACTTGGACAACTCAGCAAATTTAGCTTCAAACTGGTCCACAGTCATTTGATTCTATCTAAGCCATTGAAACTCATTCATTTTCTGTTCTCGAGCGCAGTCCAAAAAATACTTGTTATTAAACGCTTCCACAAAGGCATCCCACACCTGGGCCGTACCTTCGGGAAATACCCTCCTTTGAGTAGCTTCCCACCAAGTACTGGCGTTACCTTGCAATTGATAAACTGCCAGTGTCACCTTGTCTTCTTCCGAACATCTCAGCAAGGCAAAAGCCTTTTCTAACTCCCTGATCCAGAGGGTTGCAGCCTCAGGATCACCCGCACCAGTAAACTTGGGCGACTTGAGTTTCAGAAATTGCTCCACCAACTTATACATGGATGGATTCCCATTTCCATTCCCATTTCCATTTCCAGCCAACGGAATGTCAACAGGGGCAACATCAATAGTGGTGGCGATGGCAGCAAGGGCAGCGGCTTGGTTTTGAGCTTGCTACCCAACCAAGGTCTCCAAAGCTTGCAGGATTCGGTCTAACCTAGGATCCTCGGGTGCTCTCTCTCTAGCACCAATCTGCCTCAACACTACCCTTCTCCAAAGGGTTCTTTGCTCAGGATCGCTCATCTCGCAGGATCTTTACAGAAACTTGCCTTTCAATTCCAATAAGGAATTAGAATTTCCGAGCAACTCGCTTACAAACAAGAAAGCTAACAATCAAACACAGGCACAAAGTATTTTCCTAACTCACTATCCAAAAACCCATCGCACCTTATCACTTCAGATCTCGACTAAACTTGAATCAAGCTAATATTGTTCTAATACCAATTCGGACGGGGATGTCACGCCCCGAACCCTACGGACGCGCAACATCCTGCTATGGTCGTTATGATACGATGACCCAGGACTCGTCGCTGACCCTTTTTCTTTTTATCTTTGAATTATACAAGAAAAAACAATAACCAACACAACAAACCCCAGACAATAATCAAATCAGGGATAGCAGAGGAAAATCAATCATAGCAAAAGCCATTTTTTTTTTATATAATCGATTAACCTTGAGAACATACTCACAAGCCCACTTCGAGCATTTCCACAGAAAGCCAGCAAAAGATAAAAGCTAGGGTTAATCTACTCTATTCAAAAGGTCAACTTCCAAGCCTAACCCTTAAGGACCAACCAAAAACTGCGGTACTCCAAACCGCATAGGGAGCAACGACATGCTAAGGTCCTGAAAAAGGTTTAACAACAACAAATGAGATAAAAATCTCAATAAGTTAACGGTTTAAGCCCTGCTTAGGAGGCCAACTCGCCTCGGGGGTCCCTAATCAGGCAATAAAGCACCAACAGTAACATCATTAAATAACCACAGGCATCCTTATCTCGTCTTGGTACACTCATTGATAAAATGAATATGTCACATACTTGAAATATTTAAATAGATTTCCCACACATCAATGCATCATAGGCGCGCATGTCTTAATTATAAGATAGAATCCACTGGAACACATCTCATGTCATGCCTAGCAGTTTCTATCACATAATCATGCACTATGCATCACTCGCATTCCAGTTATTACGCCCCATCAAGGTCACTACACATCAAGCGATCTGCAGCAAGATAGTAGTCTTCCGGCATGACCGAGCTCCGTCCTGCCCCGTCGGGCACAGCTACGTCAAACGATCTACAGTAAGACGACATTTCAATACGGCAACATTAAACAATCTACAGTAAGATGATATCTTGTAAAGAGCATCGAATCCGCCATCGGGCCGCGATTCGATATCCTAAGTATCGGTTATCCAAATAATCTCCAGGCATTCGATAAAATCAAGTGCGATCTGCAGCAGACCTTGATAAATCAGGTATCGTCAAGCGATCTACAGCAAGACGGCTTCGACGTGTGACCACACGAGCACACAAGCATTCTGACCAATTATTATCTTTTCAATTAGCCCATGCGTCCATGAATAGTGCTCACACAATGCCACATAACAAATCAAGTAGCTACACATGTAAACAGTCAATCGATTCTTACAAGCTTCGATGTCAAATACGTTTATCAGCCACAAAACATCACTATAATTTCTTGGCATAATAATAAAATAGTTTAATTCCAACAATCTTATAAGTTTTCCTTAAAAACATCCGTTCAAAACAATTTGTCATATAATCAATTTAATATAACGATTTACAGCATAATCACCACCATTCAAGCTAGAAATCGTAATTTGAGATTAAAATTTTCTTTTTGAAATAATAATAAATAAATTCAGAAATTAATTACTTAATAATATATTGATATTTAAATCCAAAAATAATTTATTTTCAAAGATTCAAAATATTTTCTTGAATCATAATCATTCAAATCATTTTCCATATATGCCAACTTATACGACGAAATCCAACATTGGCATCACAATTTGTGCATAAAATAATCACAATTCAAGGTTAAAAATCATTTGAAAATATTAATATTAAATTTTCGAAAATCAAATATTTTTTAAGAATAAAATATTATTATTTAATTTCGAAAATTAATTTATTTAATAAAATAAATAGTAATAATAAAATAATAGATAACTTATCGTAAAAATAGCGATAACTTATCGCAAACACAACAATAGCCTATCATACAAATAATCATAACTTATCGAACATACCGATAACCTATCGCATAATTCACTTAACTAACCATAAACTTAAACTAAACTACCCTAAGCAAATTTAACACCCTAAATGAGGGATTAGGGGTTAACTTACCTCTTTAACGACAGCGATTACATGAGAATGATGGCAACGACGCGGCTATCCGCGGCAGTTTCCAGTTCGATTTCGACGGACGGCGGCGAACAAGCGTGGCAAAGGGAGCGGATTCCGAGGCTATTCAAGGACTATTCCCGACGTGAACAGCAGCTGGTGGCAGCAGCTAGGCACGCTGGACATGGGCGACCAACAACTGCAACGGCGGGGACGGACAACAAGCGACAAGCGGCGGTGAACGGGTGCGACAGAGAGGCGGTGGCTGGCGGCGGTCCGATGCGGCTTGGAGGCTAAGTCGGGCGGAAATGATGGCTAGTGGTGGTGGTTTGGCAGCTAGGACAACGGTGGCAAGGGCGGATGGAGTGGTGCTCGACGGTGGCTGCTTCTGGTGAGGATGGTCTGGTCAGCGGTGAGCAACAACAAGTGAAGAAGCTAGGCGGAAGCAAAAGCGGAAGAAGCAACAGTGAAGCAGAAGTACGCAGTGTCACGTCCCGAACTCCACTAATGTTTTCGACACCTCACCAACACGAGTCGAAAATGTGCGACATCCCAGGAATACGTTGCCGACTCAACTTTCTCGTCAGAGCTAAATGCGGCGGAAACAAGTAATTAAACTCAAACAAATAAATTGGAGAACACCAGAATAAACCAATACGCCAAACCGCCAACACTTAGAACATTACATTACAAAATATTAACAATATCCATCTACATGCACGCTTGTACCCTTCCATTGTCAACATACACCACCACTATCAAACATAGTCATACACTTCAAAACGGGTAGATACCCAACTCTCCAAAAAATGGTACCCCTCAACATCTACTCCCAACCTCCTAGTCAGCCCCGACGTCCTCGCGATGATGTCCACTCAAAATTCAACTTACTATCACTCGAATCTGACCCATCTTGGATCGTCACTTCTACTGAGGACTCTGACTCAGCTCAAATCTCAATCGGGTGGTCTATGTCACCCGACTCCCCTGAGGCCTCATTCCGTTCTTCCTCAACCGACTCCTCGACTGGCTCATCTTCTGGCATATAGTAGGGGTTGTAGTCGTACACGGGCACACCCTCTTGTTCACTCCCTGGTTCTGCTTCTGGATCCTTCTGCGGCTCTGCTTCAAGATTTTCCTCTCCTACTACCTGATCCTTCTCGGGAATTACCTCAAGATCCACGTCCATTGGATCGTATCCCGCTTGGGATTCCTCTTGTTCTAGCTCATGCTCAGCTCCCGAGGGTTCCGGTACTGCAGATGCGGGGTGGAGTCCAGACTGAGCCAAACTAGTATCCAAGCTAGTCAGCTTGCCATCAGACGGAGGTATGGCCGATGGATCCCAGTCCCCAACTCCATCGAGGGGAACGTCAAAACCCCGAACAGGGTCGAACTCATTAGCCCCATCTCTAAACGTCCACGCAGTGTATGTGTGAGCCTGCTAAGAGGATAGTCTTATATCTACCCATACTGTCGAAGTATACTTGATCCAGGTGTATCGCTCGTCTACCGAGTACTCTACAAAATTATTGTCGGTGTGCATGATGATACCAAAACGCTCTAGCTGCGGTGGCAGATTCATTGCTCAGGTGGGTGATCTGAAATGGTTTGGTTGAAGTAACTATGAGACACTTCTTAATAAGTTGCAACCTAAACTCTACCTAGGCTATCACGTAATTTCAAACACATTCAGACACGCAACCAACCAATCCACAAACAAACATACCTAGACTCACAACACACACAATCTGCACATTAGCCCATAATCACAGAGAACAATCCTCACGCACAAGCCACAACATACGAACTTTCCACATATCAATTCACGCGTCAATCACACCACAATTCCAATCCACTCGTCATACTCACATTTACTCAAACACTTTCCCGACCCGCGTCGGCCCACTCGATCGCACCCCGAGCATCAAACACCTCAATCGATCCCACATTTACACTTTCCACATCACACATCTCATGCTCAATCGCATTCCCGGCCCACGTAAACACGCCTCAGCCCACTCGATCGCATCCCGAGCATCACACGCCTCAATCCGATCCCACATTTACTTTCTTTCCTCAGCCCACGCCAAATGGGACAAGCCTATGTGATCGCGACCCGAGTTTTAAAACATCTCAGCCCAATCTCATTTTCACCCGAGCTGATCATGCCTCGGGCCAACCTCATTTCCCACTTTCTCAATCCTTAGCCTGCACTAAATACGACAGACCTACGTGATCGCTGTCCGAACTTATAATGCCTCGGCCCGATCCCAATCTCACACTCGCACACAATGGCATCGAATTCCGTGCACATAATTACACCAAATACCCCACAACAACACAGTCATATCATAAACACGCAATCAACACACAAATCAGCATTTTTCCACACTCAAACACTATCAAATCAGTTCAAGCCCTTCATGGCACTTTCACAAAATCTCAAGCCAGATCTAACAGCACCAATCACGCAACAATCAACACCCCACAACACATAAAACCTCACATCACAGCCATCAATTGGCATTTTTCGCACCCGAAACTCAATATTTCACTCCCGGCTCTCACGGTACTTTCATAAAATTCCGAGCCAAACCTAACGGTACCGTCCACGTACCCAACAGCACACCACAACACCTTGAACAGTCATTTACAGCCAACACGCGGCCTCTACAATTTCTCCAAAATTTTCCGAAATCGATCATACGGCTTGTTATTCCGTTCAGCCCCTAATTCTTATCAAACCGCGTCGAAATGGGTCCAAATTTACCCGATATACTAAGCGAGGTTTAGATTGAACTTACCCAACTCTAGACTTGAGCGGCTAGAGCAAAACGAGCGTCAATCGGCGATCGCGTGCAGCGGCAGTGACGTACGGTCCATGGTGAGCGGCGGTGAGCAGCGGCGGCTTGCAGCTTGGGCCGGTTCACGGCCAAGGGAGGGAAACTGAGAGGGAGAGAGAGAGGGAATGGCGGCGTGGGGCTCGACGGGGATGGCGGTGCGGCAAATGGCGGCCGGACGGAGGCGATCGGCGGCGGCGTTTGGCGGGGGAGAGGGTGGTCGAGAGGGGGGAGAGAGACGGAACCGAGAATGGGAGAGAGAGAAATGGGTCTTGACTTAACTTCCAAGTTTTGACCCAAAAATGGAAAATTACCAAAATGCCCTTCTCTCTACTTTTCATTCGACGGTCCAGATTCGATCTTATCTTGAAACTGACTGCCCAGATCGAATCTCATCCAAAATATCCATGGGCAATCTTGGAATTTCTCAAAAAGTCCAAGGACAAAAGTTTCTTTTCCAAATTTTAGGACAAAATTACCAAAATGACATTGCCCAATAAAACTAACCCTTTAGATATTCCCAAGAGTAAAATGATCACTTTCCCATTTTCTTGCAGAAATTGAATTTTTTTTAAGGATCCGGGCACACCCAAAATTGCACGTTACAACCGCAACGTCGTCCTAACATTCTGTCGTGACTTCCTAATTTTTCGATGCCCAATTTGGTCTCAATTTAATAATTGAATTCTATGTAACTTGTGTGTATCTCAAACTAACGGGCAACTTTTGGGGGAATTCGTAAAATCAACCCGTGACTGATACTAAATCGAGTCACGTGCAAGTTCACTCAGATCGTGATGACCTCAGTTGTCAATAAAATTATAAGGATCGATCGCTAGTTCCGATGAACACGATCGTTCGGTATAGGTTCTGGATCGTTCGTCAATTCATTTCGTCGCCAAACGGAATCACCCATAAACCGCTAATATAACATTGGCGAATCGGTCCATACTATCCTAAGATCGGCCTACATTGACTCAAAATGTCACCCTGACGATTTTCTGATCGAAAGTCGATTCACTATTGAATCTCTCTAATCGTACGAATTTAAATCCCTAATTAGCCTTTCCCTAATTGTTAGTATCACAGGAATGATCAGTTCCAGACAAGACTAGTTACAAGTACATTAATAACTCAGTCATTTCATAAATTCCAAATGAGCGAAATTTCGGAATGTCACACGCGGAAGCAGAAGTCAAAGAAGAAGGGGAAGAAGGGCAGTGGGTGGGAGTTGGTGGGGCTGGTCAGCGAGCGTGGAGTGTCAGCGGGAGAAGGGGGAAGAGAGAGAGAGGGGAGAGAGAGAGAGGAGAGAAAGTGGGTCTAAGTATTACCTCACAGAAATATCTCCCATTTTCTATTTTGTTTTGTAATTTCTCTAATTTTTGTCCCTCAAAATTACAATCTTGACTTCGATTCGTGTACCAATTTATGGGCCGATTAAACTTTATCGAGTCTTGATGGCCAGCCTTTCTCGGGCACGAGGCCCAACGGGCGTTGCTCAGTTCACTTTCGTTTTTCACGTCAAATTTCCGATTCTTCGATTCTTTTCCGAAATTGGAATTTTTTATGGTCAATTCGTAAAAATTACGATGCGACGTCCTATGGTTCGAGTGTGAAATCCTTGAGCATTCGACACTCAAAATCGGATCATAATTCATGACCAAAATCGATCAATCGCAACTATAGTTTATCTTAAACTAACGGGCGGCGATTAAAATTAAATTCTTTGATAGCCTTTCCCCTTTGGTTAGTATTCCCTGAATGATCAAGTCATAGCGAGAATTAACTAATAGTGCGTTGACAAAATCACCATTTCATAAATCACCAAATTGAGTCGAATTTTCAAGATATCACATTGAAGATCAGTGATAAAGTCCCGGCAAATAGTCTGTTCCTTGACAGACACTCCTTGCAGGTATGGACGAGAATTTTTTCTGGTTTGCTCGCATTAGATTTGCGTATTAACTCATGTTAGTTTCCTCCAGAAATATATATTGTTAGTATCACCAAGTTCAAGCCCAGGTTGATTAATTAGTTAAGTAATTATTCCAAAGAAATGTAAACGTGTACGATATTCTGTTTGACACTGTACAGTTTGTCATTTTCATTATCTTAATTCTATGCCAAAAAGGAAAGGTAATGGTTTTAATTCGTAATTCTAGTCGCAGGAGAACAAACTTTGTTAAAAAAAGTTACTGGAAGAAGTATACTTAGACATTATCCATTTCTTCTCGTGTTAATACTTATTCAGGTTTCATTTTCTTTGTTTCAACTTGAGACCGGAATGCATTCTATCGTCCCATCCTATCGTCACTAAATCATGCGCGACATTTGTATTGTCAATTTAGGTTGACGAATCGAGCATGACCGGGGAGAGAGACCACGTGGAAGAGGAGCAATCAGAATCCATTCCTATTCTCCGGAACAAAGGTCGTTCGTGGGGATGCTTGGATGCTGGTCACATCAGCCGGGATGAACACACCAGGGGCGAGATGATGAGTTCAATCAACCGCGACAGCAGCGAGCAGACCCCTCTACAGGCTCGGCTCAACAAGCTCACCTCGTCGATTAGCAAAGTCGGCTTGGTGGTCAATTTTCTGATTCTTGTGGTCCTGCTAATTCACTACTTCACGGGAAAAAAACAGGACGAGAATTTGAAAGGGGAAATCATTCCAGGCCAAAAGATTAGCCACGGAGTGCGGGATTCTCAAGCCTGGGGACAAGGCCTCCAACGAAGCTGTTCGCTCCTTTTCACAAGGAATATTCTTTACCGAAACTTCTGTCTTCGGTTTTTTTCTTAAAGTAGGTTCTGTGATTTGACTATTAGGAGAGTTATGGCGAAAAATAAAGTGTAACATAGGATTGTATGGAATGGATGGAAATCGGAACAGGATTATATGGAATGGATGAAAAGAGTATGAATTGAAAACGGATCTGGGATCAACAGAGTTTCAAGCTACGTTACATTACTCCTATGAAAGCTGTAAGGAACTAGAAAGTTACTAAGGACATAGGAAACTGTAAATGCATGAAGTAAAGATGCATAAGAAACTAAAGTACAGATAAGCTTGAGTGGTTTTTCTTTCTGCTGTTGTTCTCGTTTTCTTTGCTCTATCTGAATATTTGTATCTCCTCCTATCTTGCAACTGCTCGTTGGTTACTTCCATGTTTTCAAACTTTGAATATTTTGGCACTTCCAATAACTGCCTTTTCTACCCACGTTTCTAGTTTTATTATCCGCCAAAACCTAATCTCAACCGTTGAGATGATTTCAAATCTAGACCAGTAATCTTCCATAATATGCTCATGCTCATTATCTCCACTCCTATTCATAACTTCTTGCTGTCGTGGCTAGGTTGTGATTCTTCAGTGTATTCCCAAAGTGTGAACCTCCCGAAAAGGGTTGTTGTCATGAAGCATAAATATTCCAACGTCCCGAACAATAACTCTTCATATTTCGGTAAATATACACATTTTCATCACTTACCAAATTCGGGATACCATGTCATTTTTACTTGCTTCTCAGCATGTTACCGAATTTGGTCCAGACGTGTTTCGGAAGAAGGCTGATTTCCATTATACGCCGGATTTGGCATTAAAGCATATTCGGCACTTATGCTGATTCACTTATGCCGATTCTTATTTTGATGTCAACAGAAGCCATCGTGGAAGGGGCTAAGTTCCGCAATTACACGCCTGTGGAGAGGCTTAGTCGAGAAAATTAAGGTCATGGCGAGATCCTCGCCCTTTGATAAGCTCCTCATGGTTCAGTGCCTGAAGCTGAAAGGCCACGTGGTCGCCGTCATAGGGGACGGCACAAACGATGCAGTGGCCCTCAAGGAAGCCAACATCGGGGTCTCGATGGGCATCCAAGGCTCCGAGGTCTCCAAAGAGAGCTCGAACATCGTCATCCTCGACGACAACTTTGCCTTCGTGATGACGGTGTTGTTGTGGGGTCGATGCTTCTATGATAACATCTGGAAGTTCATCCAGTTCCAGCTCACAGTGAACGTCGCGGCCCTATTGATGAACTTCGTGGCCATGGTCTCCTCCGGTGATGTACCCCTAACGGCCGTCCAGATCTTCTGGGTGAACCTGATCATTGTCACGTTTGGCGCCTTCGCCCAGTCCACAGAGCGGCCCACCAGGGAGCTCATGGAAAAGCCCCCCGTGGGCCAGATGGAGCCACTCATAACCAACGTCATGTGGAGGAATCAGGTGGGACAAGCAATTGACCAAGTGGCCGTTCTCCTCGCTCTGCAATTGAATGGCGAATCGATCTTCCACGCGGACAAGGCGGTGAAGCGGATGCTGATATTCAACGCGTTCGTCCTGTGCCAGGTCTTCAACGAGTTCAACGCGAGGAAGCTCGAGGAGAAGAACGTGTTCAAGGGTATACGCGAACAAGCTATTCCTCCGGATCATCTTCGTGACGGCGGTCCTCCAGGTTGTGATGGTCGAGTTCCTGAAGCGGTTGGCCGTCATGGAGCGGTTGAGTTGGGGACAATGGGGCGCATGTGTCAGGATCACGTCTGCATCTTGGCCTATCGGTTGGGTCGTCAAGTGCATTCCGGTCCCTGATACACCAATCTTCAGCTACTTGGGATCGAAATGCAAGAAGCTCGTGAGGAAAATTGTACACGGAAAACGGTCCATTGGGTTTAGGAACGCTAATCGGGTATAACTCGATTCTTCTCACTGTACAGGTTTATCGAACTTCTCTTGATGCAGTGTGATTAAATAAGGAATCTGCAATCAATCGACGTAATTTTTCCAATTCAAAGAGAGCACTCATTGAAACAGCAACACTACAATTGGATAGATTTTTTATTCCTGGAGTGCCACTCCCAAAGCCCGCAGCATCGTAGTCACTAGCATTAATGGTTATTAGAAGATTAAAATGGGACTCATAGGATGTGGGCGTCAAATTTGACCTCCTGCAATGGGTCGACCCCGACTCGACTCGACAATTCGAGCAAAGATGGAAATCATCTTCGATAAGAAGTACTGAAGTAGGGCAGCCTCCTGCTCAACTCACCCCCACTCCCGTGAGGAAGGCAGTCGACTCTCTCATACACCGTAGAAAAGGCGAAGTTTTGGCGCACCTTTTGCGGGTCATAGGCTGTTGGGATCGACTCCTCGCTAATAGGGATTCATCCTATCCCGAGTAGGAAATTTATACTAAACAATTATCGGCTCCGAAGATATGTGTTCTCATGATTATTATCCGTAGTTTTCTAAATCTGAATCGACATGGTTCGAAGTAAGGTCGCAAACCTGGCAGGCGGGTCATGCGTAATGTGTTCTTTTGGCGTGGGTCGGCAGATTGTGTCCGGCTCATCTGGGCTCGGTATGTAGGCCCGGCCTTGTAAAAGAAATTGACTCAAATCAAGCCCAAGCCCGAAACTTCAATCTGCATTAACTGTCGGCTTGTTCTAGTGTTCGAGTATGCCGGCAACTTCAGATCCGAGCAAGAGGAATGACCAGAACTCCATAGGACGAGTCACCTTCACATAGCCAACAACGCGAAGAGGAAAATCAGGATAAAAATGTGAAGCACGGAAAGACCAAATCGGTATGAATTACGCGCATAGACTATGTCGAGGCAAGGAAACATATATCGGTCACATTCCTAATTAACTCAATTCAGGCCGGGTCTTATTCTCAGAATTTGGAATGTTAAACATAACGATGACAAACATATAGTGCGTTAACCAACAGAGTCAACTGAATAACACGAAAAGTGAGTTTTGGTGACTCAAATTTTTTGGAAATAAATTTATTACGCTTTTGTTAATTTAGTTATGAATCTTTCAATTTCGCCAATTAAGTCCTAAACATTGTCATTTTTTGGCCAATTAAGTCCTTTTTCACTGACATGAACGCCCATCATGCCACATAGGTGGGCTGGCACTGACGTTGACAAATTTAATTTTGAATCTATTTATTTATTATTTCCTTTTCCTTTTCTTTCGTTTTTTTCCCTTTTTCCTCCTTTAGCCGGTCGCCAGGCATCGGTGATGGCTCACAACAGGCCAGAAGCAAGGGCAAGGGCAAGTAAAACAAAAGGGGTTTGCAAAAAAATCAACTAAATTAACATTAATTAGAATATAAACCAGAGAGACAGAAAGGGCTACACACGTACGTATGTCTCCATCCCAAAGTTGCATGAAAAGACGCAAGCGCACCCCACCACCAGTCAAAGGCAAAGGTGAAAAAGAAGATGAAAGGGGATAACGTTGGTCTTAACACGACCGCATTTGGGTCCAATTGCTCCCTAACAAAAACAAAACCAAACCCAACTTTTGTCATCTCCAATGGCAATCTAAAGCACGAAAAGCCAACCCCTCTTCAACATTTGCAACTTTTGACAACAATGAGGTGTCGAAATTCGCCGCCCACATGATCCCTATTCTTAAAAAAAAAGAGCTCGGGATATGTTCGTTTCGTAAAAAACAAATCATTTTTTTTTTAAATGATCGCTTATGTCGCCTACAGGAATAAATGAATAAAAGACATTTTCATCGTCCATGACCGATGTTTAGACATATACTGTCAATGACATCGGACATATTTTTTATTAGCTAATTATTTCAAACGATACAAGCGATCATTTTTAGGAAAATATTTTCTAAATGATTCATTTTCTACTAAACAAATGGAGCCTTATGGTAAGTTTGTTTAACATAAACTCAAGATTTGTAAAAAAATTTCAAAAAATGATCATCTATATCGCTTACAAAAATGGATGAATGAGAAGTTTTTTCATCACCTGTGAAAATAGTTAGTCATAAATTATTATCAATAATGAAAATATTTCCTGTCAGCTGATTTTTCCAAACGATATAAATAATTAATTTTCAAAAAAAAATTTAAATAATGAATTTTCCGTTAAAGGAGCGCACCCTTAATTTTTCTTTCTTTTTTTTTTTTCCTCATGACCATGAAAAAATCCTTAAGCTCAGAAGCATTTTTTTTCTTAATTCTTTTCTCTTTACTTAAACGTCGTGTCGTTTTCAATAATCTTCCCCCCACCCCCGACAGAGCAAAGCCCCACGAAAGCTGGCCATCATGAACGTGAGATATCATGGTCAAAAAAAGTTCCTTATTTTTCAGCAAAGCCGAATGGCCAGTCCTCTTGAAAGGTACAACTCGGGCCTAGTTTCGCGCTGTACGGACGGATATGGAAACTAGGAGGGGAGGGAGGGACACATCGGGTGTAACATGAGGCCTAGGCGTTTGGTGGCAGTGCGGACCCCGCCAAATTCGGCTCGATCAGGTTGAGCAAGTTATCAGGTATTTTCGGGACTATCATGTGGACAACTCCCGCATCGATAAGAGACCGACGGATCCGTGAGACCTAGAGAATACAATAAGGGTTACTCGACTCGAATCGGCATGAAATATTGAAAAAGGTACGTTATGCCATGCAATTTTTGACATCATTTTGAGTCGGGGAAGATTCTTTTAATTGATATTTGTAAAAAAAGAAATTATACGTTCTATCTCTAACTCTCCTCGCTTTATGACTTTTTGCTCTGCCTCTTATAGAGTGCGATAGTCAAACCCCTCATTTATAATAGTAGCATCTCCACTTGCTCAATTCCTTTCCCATCGGTGAATTTAAGATTAAAAAATTAGATTTTGGGAGGGACTTGAGATTTTGCAGAGATTGGTGGGGGCAGATCACATGGGCCCCCACAAAGCAACACTCATTGGCCCATGGACTTTGGTGTGATGAAGTGGCCGCAAAAAAGACCACTACAAAACAAAAAAACTTATTTTCACCCATTTTTCTGAATTTTTATTTTTTTTAAATACCCGGCCTTTTTTTATTTTTTTTCTAATTTTTTTGGGGGGACAGGGATGTCCTTTTGTGCCTTTTGGCAAGTAAGAAAAAACATTAAATCAAGGCAAAAAAAAAAAAAAAAGAAAAAAAAAGAGAAGAAAGAAAGCAAATAAAAACAAAGGAAAGGATATGATTAAAGGGGAGATGTGAAAGTACTTTGTGCGCTTTAAAAAGAGTTCTGACCGTTCTTTGCTTTTGGGGTGTGTGTGTTGAAAGGAAAGGGTTTGCTTTGGGGGTGGCCTTTTGATGCCCACCTCTACCACGTTCTCTTCTCCCTCGGAGGCGATGGCTGGGAAATGACGGAAATACCCTCCCGCGGCGGGCACGGTGCGACAGGATTTCCCAAAGTGCTTTTGTCCAATTCGGGAAAAAAAGGGGGGCAAATATGATGAGCCGCAAGGTGGTGGTGATCTGCAATCAGCGCATAATAATTCGAAGTTGTTGTGCAATGATGGAATGAGACATTAACCCCATTTGCCCCTCCCCAATCTCTCTTGACTACACATATGCTTTGTGAGGGGTGGGGCACTAGCAATGATTTGCCCTAATTTTTACCATGCAATTTGGAAGTCCCCGTGGTAATGAGTACAACCTTTTGAAAACATACCTTAAAGGCACTCGCGACTATCCTTCTTTTTGACCCTCTATCTAATCGGTATCAACCGAAACTAGGTATGCGGCGTGTTCGATATGTAAAGTGAATTTCGTTTACTCGGATTCGACGACGATTGTGATAAAGTGAATTTTTACGACAAGTACCATATATTGGAGTGTGGTTCATACTCCTCATCAACAGGAAGACACAGAAGTCCAGAGAGGCTGCCCCTGATGGGAGTTGTTGGGGACAGTGCCTTCGCAACACTAAAAGACTTTTATAGATTGGTAGTTTGGATTTTAACCAATAAAAAGCTATTGAGTATATATAATTTTTTTGTCATGTAATTGAGAATTGTAATAGAAAAGTAGGAAGTAATAATTATAGTTGAATCTTCTGTTAGATGTAACTCTAGTTTAATTATGAACCAAGATAAAACTTCATATTTCGATATCTCTTTCTCGCATTTACTCTATATTTCATTGTGTTTGACACTATACTTGATGTAACATTGAGGCACTTTACGTGGATGATCGTACTTGATTTTTGGCCTATAATGTCATATTGTCATGGTGCAAACGACAGCTCCATATTTTAAAAGCAATATGGATGATGTTATTTGCACTTTTTTTTTATAGAACTGATGTATCGACGATTATCTTAATTGCTTGTGTCCACATCATGTTCATGCTTGCAGTGATGCTACAGTAACATTCAATTCATTTAGACTTATAATGCCATATCACCTTGCTTTATAAATTGATAGATAACCCGTCTGAGTCATGTGATGGAGTGATATAATTTATCAAGATTAGGTATAAAAACGATTGATTTCGGAAGGGAAAACAAGCAGACCCATAGTAACAATATTGTTGCGTTTATAAGCGATTGAACAATTATATAAATAAAATAAGGAAATAAATCGGACATTTATGTATTTCGGTCAACGTGACCTACATCCACGAGAAGAACATCGCAAAATTCAATTATAAATTGAGTAATACAATGGACATTACAAACACATTCGAGTTACTCAAACACTTTCAATATTTTACGGCTTTCAATTACATCTAATAACTCACGTAGTATGTAATCTCATAATTCTTCACGAAATAAATTCTTTATCTCACAAATGAATTAAACAAATCTTACCCAGAAGATTTAATCAGCTTACGCATGAAATTTTGGTGTAATTTCACGAGGAAAAACCATTGCCAAGCACTTGTCAAACGGCGCTTCAACAAGGCACATGCCTAATCTTTTCCGTGGCATAATTCGTTGTTGTCCTTCCTTGAAGCTCACTCAAGCCATTATACTTAATAACTCTCATTATCACTAAGGCACTTCGAACAACCTTCAGAACTCTATCTTCTAAAATATACCGACACCTAGCTAAATCTAGAACACTTAAGGAAATCATATTCTTCTTCAATTTGGAACGTGCCTTACTCCAGTTAATATCTTCACGATACTGTCATACATTCTCGCTCTAACATCACCGGCACCTACAACATCGCACTTAGTATTGTTCCCCCACTGCACTTAACCACAATTTAAGCATTGATAAAAGTTAACCAATTCCTGCTTGGTGAAGAATTCATAACTCAAACGATGAATCGTTAGTAATAGGTTTGACATAATTAGCACTATTCGAATTATTATCAGCTATTACAATAATATCATTAGCACACTCAACTCTAATTCTCTCACCATTTTTGCTCTTTAACTTAAGACAAACCTTTATAAACTGTCTCCTCTTGCCACAACTCCAACAGACTACACCATTAGTCTTAGATTGACTACATCCATTCAAATTTATACTACTCTTACTAACACGAGTACTACCTTCCCCTATTAAAGCAAGATCAGGCTCACTAGATTCTCTCATGTGGAATCAAATCGTAAAGCCCATTAGACTTCAAATTTATTGATCTAGAGGAGTTATTAACAATAGTAATAGTGGTATTCTAACTATCTAAGCAAGTTCTAGCAGGATCCAACTTTACCATTCGTGGCAACAAAATTGGGGCCACAAGCACATCTTCAGGATAATTGAGCTTAACTAGAGGTGCAAGATTTTTGCAGACAGCCCTAGCTTGGGTCTTCCTTTTCTTGAAAAATTTATCTGGTTAGGTTTGGTTTTTGCTTTTTACCCAAGTGACATTGCACCTATTTTCCCACCCAGCAGAGAGACATAGTTTTTGTGGCAGAGCCCTGCTGAAACCCTTACTGTTTAGGAGAAAACCGACACTACCAAACGCCAAAACTTTTTCCTCTGTGGCTCGTTTACCATTTATACCTTCTTCTTCGTTTTTTTCCTCCCCTCCCCCAGCCAAATATACAATAAAAACAATCCAAAGAAGGGAGGACACGGATTTGTCTGTCTATATTTGTTTCTCTTTTTTGGCATTATTTTTCGTATAATTCGATGGGGCCTTTCTTTTCTCCTTTGTTTCTTAATTTGAATCTGTCCAAGTTTTGTTTGACGCTGAGTTGCAATTTAGCTTGTGACTTGTGAGAGTCCTTTGCCTCTTGGTATCACCGGTTAGGTAGCAACTTTCCTTTTAGCTCTACCAGTGTTTAGCAGACAAGTTGTTTTGCAGAACATGCTCTTAACAAGGTTTAACATTCGCGCAGTATACATAATCCCAACGAGACCTGAGATTTTGAGAGAGAGAGAGAGAAAGAGAGAGCGGGGGAGACGAGTAGAGTCTTGTTGCCTTTTGAAAAATGGTTTCGCTATGATGAAAGAGATTGCATGCTTCTGACAAGTAGGTGATCCCTCGGAAGCAAAGGAAAAAGCGAGAGTACACTGTTTCAAGTTTCAAAAGATCTTGCACGATTGCGGTAATAATAACGACCATGGGGACTGCTGATAATATCAAATGATGATCTTTCACCATACTTCGCGTAACATAATGATGACAAACGCATCCAACGAGGTCATAGTTTAAGATTTCAGGGGATATTATGACGCCGAGTTTTGTATTAGGTCCCCTCCAAATAGCTAGCTGATTTCGATTGTGCCCTTAAATTATGAGAAAAACCAAAGTATTTACCCCCTTTGATGATTGCTGTGAGAGTTTCACGCATGCTGCGGACTGTTTGAATTTTGTACTATGAAAAGATTGTGAATCGATGTCATTTGCGACCTATTTTGGTAAGACGCATTCCTGTGAGGTGGGCTCTACAAATACGTTCCTTATTTTTAACGTGTCAGTGTCTGCACGCTTTGTACTCCCAATTTCTACCATATCTTTTTTTTTTCCCTAATGAGAGGATATACCCCCCAAAGTTTCACATCCGAATGATTTCAAGATCAGGGTCAAGATGAAACATGGTCCTGAGTTATTGTATTAGGTGCCCTCTAAATAGCTAGCTGATTTCAATCATCCCCTTAAATTATGAGAAAAGCCTATGTACCTCCCTCTGATCATCTAATTATTAAACATCATTGGCAAAATCGATTACATAATTAAAATTCATGCAGGAAAGAAGTAGTATAGCAACTTAAAATTTAAACTATTTGATAAATCTCCAAAAATAGGAAAGATTGGAATTGAGAGGGAAACTAAATGGTCATTTTATGTACTTAGTCATATATAATCCATGGAGGGGAAAACCTATCAAAATGTACACTCCGTTTATTTCGCAAAAAAAGAATTATTTGAAAAATATTTTTCTAAAAATGATTTAGAACTGCTAGTAATGACTGGACTATCACATCAACGATTTCTGGTGAAAATTCACCAGAAAGACTGCATTGAAATTTTGCACCAAAGTGTAGAACTAAATTGGCAAAATTAAAAGGTTTAGGATTGAAATGATATTGTAAAATAGGTTTAAGACTAATTGAGTAATTTTTCCCATGCCATCCCTTCGTGTACCGCTAGATCACGTACCACCGCCACCAATGGCATCTAGAGGTGAACCCTTTACCTTTTAAAGCGGCACAAGAGTAAAATATTAGTGTACTCCAGTGAAATATTCCCTCGTTTACACAACGGATTGAAAAGATCAATTCCATCTTTATAGACAACTATGAGTGATTATAAATACATTGCCAGTGTAAAAACCTTTTTCCTCGAGCGGGGCTCTCATCCACCTTTAATTTCATGGCTAGTAAGACGGTGAATAGTTAAAACTCCCAAATCAATGGTAAATAAATCCATCAATAAACTCAATCGACCCAAAAATTTCCTGCTTCATGATTCGAGAATTATTCTCATCCTCTGCTTTAAAAACTGTAAAACGATACACCTTCGATTTTTTTTTTCTTTTGGCCCCAGAAGATATTTTAATGGCATGTGGACAATAATCACGCCCCTTTTTTGGCAGCCCTTAAAGCTTGAGTTTCAAGTCATATAAAGCTCAAATCGTGCCTACACGTGAAACTATGTGTAGTCGGACCGAAGTAGAGTCCACATGGCTCTTGCACCAAGCCAATGACACCTTGACCATACTTTGTATATCTTTATAAGTGACATACCGAAACTATGAATATTTAGTGATGTGGCAAACTCTATCTGATGTAAAATGTGAAATATTCATTTGAATGCTCGATTATAGTCTTTTTCATGTTCATTTAGTACATCAATTTCAATATATTTGATATTACTTGAGCCTTACTTAGTGTCATCCCTTATCTTTTAACCGCAGAAGCACAAAAGCCACAAAGAGCCATCCCCATGTGCAACTGAGCTGCTCAACATTACTTGAACACAAAGAACAATCGAAAGAAGCTCCAAAAATTAAAAGGGGTTGGCCCTAATGAGAACCTAATCACCTCCCCCACCTCCCCCTAGTGTAGACATGATTAAGATAATCACACACATGCGTACCCAAGCATGGACAATAGACATCGAAATGGAATGATGAAAAGGGATTAAAGAAATGGTCGCAAGGAACAAGCGACGATACATGCGTGCATCGACAGACCAAATAGATATAAAGAACATAGCAACAGGATCGAAAAGCCACCACATCGTGGGCATCTATCAACATTATACGAATAGAATACCTTATTGATCCCATGATGCAAGAATCCAGTACATTCTTTTTCTTAATCCTTTTAACCATAACCCTCGCATTTGACTTCACTTTTCCCTATAACACTACTTCTTCCCCCAACATTCCCAAGAACCAACTTTCGAGTTGTTTATACGAATGATTTTAAGATCATATGTGGTCATGTAAAGCAGCCTCTTGAAGCGCATGGAGGGCGGTAAAAGTGTCCCCTTAGCCTATATGCGTACCACTTTTCTTGGTCACCACTTTTGATAATTCCGATTCCTTTAGGGAGTTCAATGCAAATATTATATCCACAGTGGGTGAATATCATATTTATGGAATAAGGTTTGTCCAATCACCAATGATTCCATTTATTGCTTCAAAACCCACACAAAGGATTGGTTCCCCCACCTTCCCCCCCCCCCCACCCCCCCTTTTTTTTTGCCTTTTTTTTTCTGTCTTGGCCATGCACATATACCAGAGTTAATATTAGTTGGTACCATAAATTTATCGCGATGGCAATAGAGGAGCCAGCAATCGGGTCAATTCATAAGGGGACTAGTCCGATTTCTTAGTTCCAAAAACTGGAACCGACCTTAATCGATTTGATTCCCGATTTCAAAACCTAGAATTGATCTTGATAAGGTAGATTTCAAGTTTAAAACTCACCCATGCTGGAATCGATCACCCACGTCATGATCTTCTAATCTCTTTTATAAAATTGAACAGGGGATGCACCCAAGATAGAGATGGGTGGAATCATAGCAGCAATGGAGCAGTGCAAAAAGGAAGTGTGGGATGTTGGGATTGGGATGTGGAGAGAGACATGACTAAATGTGCACTATCTTGGAGATGGCCCCCACCGCACGCACTAAAAACGCTCTCCCCTTGCTTGGGGAAGCTCAAACCAAATCTCCTCCACTCAAATAATTCCCGAACGCCCCCTTTGTCCACGAGCTTGCGCACTGTCTTATGTAAAAGATGGTGGAAACCCTTGTTTACTTGTCAAAAGATGGAGAAATCCTATGTTTTATCGAGTCCGAATCATGAAATTGGTACATTAAATGATGTCGTAAGTCGTTAGAAGATTTGGAATATGGCTTGTTCACTTTCTTAATCATTCATTTACAGTCTACCATATCACAATGTACCAATGTGTATATCGATATCAGTATATCTAGCATTTCTTAGAAAGAGATTCTCCCACCAAAATCACACCACCCATTTCTTGCGGGGAAAATCTTCTCCGCTCGAGTCAGTCCCTTGCGGGATGACGAGGCCCAATGTCTCATGCCCATCGCTACTCAATTACCAAAGCATGCTATTTTAGTGAAGAAGATCGAAATCCTTATTTACTTATTAAAAGATAGAGAAATTCTATGTTTGCAGAATCTAGGCCACATAATTGGTGTACAAATTAATGTCGCAAACTATCATTAGGTTTTAAATGTGGCCTACTTGCTTAATCAACCACTCACAATCGGATACATCATCTAGTATATCAATCTCACATACCAAACTTAGCATGCCTTGCGCTATTAGAAAGAGAAATTTCCCCGGTATAAAAAACAAATGTCATTTATGAGTTTGCCGTGTGATAAATGTGTTAAACTTTAATTTCCTTCTATGATTCATATCAGAATTGGCCCATCTACACAAATGCCTATATTCTAATTCTTGATAGGCATGATATGGAGACCGAGCACACTCTATGGGTATTACTAGTGCAATGATCAAAAGCCTCAAGCACCCTTGAGAGAAAAACCTATGGGAATGGATACGAAGACCAGCTCAATAAAGTGGTTCAATCAATAGTGTTTGAGATCGAATTTGTTCATTCTTTGCAGTCGAAAATGAGAAAAACTTTGGGGGTGCATGAGCTCAGCTTGTTGCTTTCAAAGGAGTACCCAATTTTGATTTGGCAATTACATGTCACTTCAGCTAATGCACATGGTGGTAAAATGAGATTAAAGTCCCTATAAGATGGGCCCTGTATGGATATTATCATTATTGTTTTTCACTTTTGCAACAACAACTTTTTTTATTCAATTGGTGGGGAAAAATCCAAAAACTTTTTGTGGATCAAAACAAAACAAGCCCATGCCCCCCTCCACCACTCACTCCCCTCCAACTCTTTTTTTCATTTCTTTTATATACTTTTTTGGATCTTTTTTGAATCTTAAAGATGAGTAATGACATGGTGCATTAATGGTGCCATGGAACTTTGTGTTTGATGGCTCCAAAACCTCCCAACAAAGGGTACATTCTCCATTTATGCTCCTCCTATGGATCATCGCTAACATATCTCTGCATGATTCTCTAACTCATTCCTTCGCCCTTCTTGATCTGCTTGAATCTCTCTCTCTTTCTCTGTGGTCCCTCTCTCAGGTCATTTAAGTTGAATGGCCTCACCTACTGGATTTTGCGTAGTAAAGTGTCGAACTAGCGATATTGATATTGATGTCGTTTGGACTTGAGTAGGAGGAGGAGAGTGCAACCACCGATGCAAGAGCGAAAGCGAAAAGATGGAGGGTAGATTTGCCATTTGCTCAATGAATGAAGAGTACCTTTTATTTTGAAAAAAATGAGCAGTTTAAAAAATCTTTTCCTAAAAATGATCATTTGTATCGCTTGCCAAAACTTAATGAACGAAAGATATTTTCATTGCCTAACAAAACCTTTTAAACATAAATTGTTACCGATAACTAATTATTTTAAGCGGTAGAAATGATTATTTTTCGAAAATGTTTTCAATATCATTTATTTTTCGCGAGATAAACAGAACCGAAGTCTTCTAATAATAATTTCTCCTTAATAGATTGGTAATAATGAAATGACGGAAATAAGAATGCATTTTGCATATCAAGTTATGGAAGAAACGTGTACATTTTCGGAAATATCACCAACCAAAAGTAACTAAGCAAGTCGTTAGATCTCGTAATTTAAACAATTACCAAAACGGAAGAATGTGTATATAAATTGAATTTATGTACTTTATATTTTGCACCCGCTCTTTCGACAGTATTAATTTGCAACTTAATCCCTCCTAGAGCAAAATATTTTTGGTCGGGGAAAAAAATTAAACCCTTTTAGTAAGAGCATGTTAAATTACCTGTTTCTTGCTAATGTAGTTACTAATATCACATTAGAAAAAAATGGGCAAACTTGCACCGAGAGTTATCAATCTTATATACCACATGCAATCGAGTCCCAAATGTATATTGAGAATTACGATCGAGTCCTAAACGAGTCCTAAACTTTTACCAAACAATGCAACAAACTTATGTTAAAAAGTGCAATTTAAGAATGCCACTTACGCGATTTTTGAGATTCCTCCCGGTGAAAATGAGTCGATAAGGCTATGAATGTTTGAAAGGAAAGTATTAGAAATTAAATAAAGCAATCATCCTCTAGTCATTTTGCTGCACAAAAATAAAGATCTCGTAAATTTAATGAAGAAGATAATATCCCGGTCATTTCTCAAATCAAATATTTCATTTAATTGAAAAAATTACATGGGTATTTCTATTTGTCAAATAAATCTATGAAACTTAAATATTAACCCTCATGAAAATCTCGATTCCAATCTATTGAAGGTTATTGTGATAATCTCTCTCTCTCTCTCTCTCTCTCTCTCTCTCTCTCTCTACCACCCACATTGGTTCCCTTTCCCATCCTTTTCTTCTTTCTTTTTTTTTGGGTTCGAATACATTATTACGTGCTTTTATTCTAGTTCCATGTTAACTCTCTTGAAATTGAATTCCATATTTGATCGTACGTGAAAGATCCTTTCATTTGTAAAGAATGATTGAAAAGAAGTACGTGGAAATGGATGGGACACAAAAAAAAAAAAAGACCAATTTAATAAATTAGTGTCGATAAATTGCGAAGAAATGAACCTAAAACTTTGTTATTGTGCTCTAGTGTCACGTCGAGGCTTTAATCTCGACGTTTCATCGTCCGGATTCCGTGGCCGGATAGGAGAAGAACAGAATACTGAGAATAGGGTTTCCTACATCTTTTACATTGTTAGATAGAAGACTATAAGTTAATTAGTCAAGTCGTTTATTCCAATCGGTTCGCGGGTAGATGATACCCGAATCCGGTGCTCACCCTTATTTCCTTTTCATCTTCGTTTTCCCTTGCATTATGCCATTTGATTATTATTAGAAAAGCAAATCCAAATTTCCGAAACAAACCACCCGGAGGGAGCAGCAGAACCCCAATGAGGAAATCATCAGTGCTCATGATGGCTCACGATTCATGATGACTCTTAACGCTGCATTCATCACCATAGAAATTTTCAACCAAAAAAAAAAGACAAATGAAAAGGGGCCATAATCACTCCTTCTGAATCATTCCATAATTACACAAAGGATCTAGTACAGCGATACTCCTTTCGGGGGCCGTACCCTTTTGGATCCGGGAGCGTTGCGTTAAAGAACTCCGGCTGTCTCGTCGATCGTTGACTCCTCCTCCGTTTAAACTGATTGTTGCTGTTGCTGATCAAGGCCTCACCAGTGACGATGTTAATGCTGTAATCCATCATGAGCAGCATGCGATCCTTTCGAAGCATGGGGTCCAATTTGAGTCCATGCTGCCTCAGATGACATTGGAACTTCAACTGCCAAGAAAATCTTTTCATGCAGGTACTTCACCTTTTCCCTCAGAAAAAAAAAAAGAAAATTTACATCACGTGAAAGATGAATGATGAGATGTTAAATTGTTTTTTCTTGCCCTGGCTAGGGTTTTTTTTTCAAAGAAATGAATCATTACCATTGATGAGGGCATGGAGTGACTTGTGGTTTTTTTACTGTACTTTGCTTTCAAAACCAAAAAGAAAAGGTATGTGTGCGCAATGTGTTTCTCTATCATGGGTGCATAAAACCTAGAAGAGTGTATAATAGTAATTCAGCTATTCTGGTAGATCTTCAACTTGTATGAGTTTAGTATTTAGATGATCATCTTGAGCTCGACTAGTTTCAGTATCGAGCTACTTTGACTTGGTTCGAACTTGAAAAATAGATGAGTCGAGCACAACTAATTCATCTCAAGTTATTCGTGATTTGAACTACTTATGCACACGATTAATAGTTTAATTCAATTACATTTCAAGCAGGCGAAAAATCTGTACTTGTCTGATTCTTGAGACTTGCAGGATATTTCATAAGTCTCTAAGTAACCGAACTCCTATATTTGTACCCTCGATTTATCACAAAAAAAAATGATTGCATCTCAAAGACGTGCAAATCCCATTGACATCATGTGCTATCTTATGGCCAAAATCCTATATTATATAGTTAAGAGAGGATGATTTGAGATTTTAATATAATTGTTGGGTTTCTTTATCCTTTGTTTTCTTTTATTACATGGAGTGTCAAAAACTTTCGGCTCAACTAATCTTTAGTGGTATATTTTAGGTAAGGCTCCATCCACAAGGTGATAAAAGTAGCCACTAGGTTAATATGAGCAAGAGATGTTGTAATTAGAGATGATTGGTTCCCGAGTAGGTAGGCTTTAGACCTGAAAGTTGGAACCTACCTTGTTAATACCGGTTCCCGATTTTGAAACTTACAACCTACTATGTTTGCCCTAAAACCAGCCTTGGAACCTGTCATGTTTTTTCGATCCAGTTTTAGGGTTTAACCGATAACCCTTTTTTCCTTTGTTCCTTTTTTGGGTTTCATTTCTTACAACAAAATAAAATGAGCAACGAAATGGTTCAAAGTAAAATATGAACGAGGGTGAGCAAGGGTTTTGAGGCTCGAACAAACGAGGGCGAACCGCGATTGAGAGAGGAGGAGGGAGTCGTAAGCGAGAGAGAGAGTCATGAAGTGTCTGAGTGATTAGAGAAAACAGAGAAAAAAAGAGATAGAAAAAAAGATGCCAAGAAAAAACCTAAGGCTTTTAGGGTTTATGGAACGGTTCTAAATTTGGTCCAATCAATCCAGTTTGCGGGTGGTCCTTCACTTGGAACTGGACCGGTTCCTAACGGTTCCAAAAATTTAGAACCGGGAACTTGGAATCGAATTGTCTTTTAAGGAGATCCGACCTAGTTTCCAAATAGAACCGGTTCGATTGCACAGTCCTAGTTGTAATGTGAATTGTCCTGTTTAAATCTGCACTTTACCATTTAGCTAATCGCTTGAGAGTGATTCCTATACTTTTCTATGCTTTTCAGTGATTGTTAATGGCATGTTCTCTATTTTGTCTTGCAACGGTCTTGTTTGGGGACATTTGTTCCGCCATTTCTACTTCTGACTAATATGACTTTCGATGTAACAAGCTGTTACGTTGAAAGGCAGTAGTAGTATTCAAGAGCTCGCTCATGCGGAACGGACAAAAAAGTTCAAAACCAAAATTTATATTAAGACTTGTCTCGGAGATGAACTAGTCGAAGTGCGCATGATCCTTATAACCAAAAAGAAATAGTTTTTTTTTTCTAACTTTAGGCCGATGCTTTTTTTTAATGGAAATACACAAGTTAGAATAATTTAAATATTATAAAGCAAAGTATTACCATATCTGACCTGGTAGCTCCATTGCTTGTCGAAACGATAATGGGTCACAATGGCGACAATATCCATTTTCCGACCTTCAAAACCTCTAAGGACAAGACAAAATATTGAATGAATGTTAACGTGGGAGGGCACACTGAAAATTGAAAAACCACAGTGAAACTCAACAGTCCAAATCGAAAATTTTGCTTTGCATCTCCGTATGAAAGGCGCGAAGAGATTCGGAATCTATGTTGACATAAATTGGCTTGGCTAAGGTCGTGCTTATTGTCAAACCCCAACTCGATCGCCCCGGCACGAACAGACGAGGTGTCGCGGGACCCAACCACCTTCAAGTCTAGCATGCAATCATGCGCCATCACTTGTCTTCCTCTTATTTTCCATCCCACGACGCGTCCCCCACCGGAACGCGGAGTTCTTTCTATATAGACGGATGGGTATCGAGTGCATGGATCGTTACTTAGCATGATGTGATATATTGAATTCACATATAAGATTTACCGAATTTAGAAAGATAGATGGATCGATTGTCCAGAGTTACGAATTACTGTGACCGGATCGAGGGTGCTTCCACACCTTGGATACCACGAGATTATTTATCATTAACAAATGATTCCCATTTAACACTGATTTTTGTCAATATGACGGTCTTTTGTCGCATCGTATCTAGTGACCACTGCGGTGACTACCTCGACGGTGGTTGCCATTGTCTTAAGACAGTGACGGCCGTAGCTATGGCCATCATCTAAAGGGCAGAGAGAGAGAAGAGAGAGAGAGAGAGAGAGAGGGGCCTAAGCGAGTGGCAGAAACCACCGTCAGCATTGCCCTCTTCTTCCGCCTCCTCAGCCTCTCCCCTTTTTTTTCCAATTTTTTATGATCTCGTCATGAAAGTTTTCTCACCTGATAGGATATATAATTATATCTAGACTAATCCAAACACATCTCATCAATACCATCTAAGTGTTTGTATGATAAAATATATCTCATCACTCACATAAAAGCTCAACTAAAACTAAGATCGTGTCTCACAAAGGGGTAGTAACTATGTTTAGTAATTATCCTCAATAATTGTTGTTTTCTTATATATCCCAATATATGACAAATTAGTAACCATCTTTTACATAAAATAGTTTACCTCAAAGTCTTCAAAAATCGAATATCTTAGTGTCAGTAATTTTGTACGAGAGTCGTAACCAACCTGAATTGATTGTGAATATTGTTTTTCGTATACTTAGTAACTCGCCTCTATGGCTATGGTATTCATTCCTAATTCATAAACTTGAAGGCGTCATCAGCGAGTAATTATCGTTACATGATGTAATTTATCTTAATCAATAATAAAGTTGCCAAAATTATAATAAGCAATTTTCTTCTCAAAATTATTCAACCATTGAAATTTTTATCCTTTTGATCCAACAGTCCATATCACATACCGTATCGATCCCATAAATTAGTTGGCAAAATATGCCTTCAGTGATAGATTAACTTGACCCCAAAATTACTTAGAAAATTTTTTGACCTTGGCAGCGGGCCAATCGCCCGTTACAGGTCGCCATAGCTCTCTGTTTAGATAAAAGAACCAAGTGTGCAAGGCGTACGTACAAGAGTTTCTTACCAACGTGTGAGAAACAGAGAGAGAGAGAGACAGAGGCTGCAAACTTCGAATTATTCCTCTTCTTCTTGGTATGACTGCTTTTGCAAAACCCCAGAAGATAATTCCTTTGGACTATTACTCCCTTCAGACGACCCCTCTCCCTCTCTCTCCCCGTTAGACGTCGGACAAATTTTGTTTCTGGACATGAACATTCGACAAATTATGTGACATAACATAGCCATACATGTACATGAACACACGTAAGCGTATGGAAAGCACCGTAGAAAGAGGGTTTAAACGAATAGTTTTATAATTTCGGGGTTGCAGAGAAAAATGAAATTGCTTTATTGATCACACTGTCATGTTGGCTCCAGAGCCGAAAATGGAAGAGAGGGGAGAGAGGCTTTTTGCAGCATCTTTGTGTGGAAAGAGGGTGTGAAAAAGCAAAGGCTTCAAGGATGGGAGGGAAGAGAGAGGGGAGCAGGCCCTCCCAAGGCTCTTTTACACGTGATAAAGAAAGCAACCCCAAAAGCACTTGCATGCGTGTATAAGATTCATCATCGCCATCATCAACCCATTTCATTTCCTCTTTCTAATCCCCCACTCTCTCCCTAACTTTGAATCTCTCCAGTTCCCACAAAGACCAAACTCCCTCCTCTCCCCCCCCCCCCCCCCCCCCCCCCCCTCTCTCTCTCTCTCTCTCTCCCCGTGTGTGTTTGAATCAGGAGCATCTTATAAATTCTCTCTCTACTCTGCACCTGCGCATTGTGAGGCTAAGTTCTCTGCTTTCTTCGTGTGCTAAACCAAGAGAGATCGTTTTGCTGTGATGGCTGATTGGTGAGTTCGTAAATTTTTCGGCTTCTCATGACTTATTAATAATGGTGTTGTTTATTTGTTTCATTTGTTTATGTTGAGTCGCTCTTTGCTTCTTAGCATTTAATTTTTGCCGTATCCTCCGGATAGTGATTTCACTGCCCTTTTCAAGGTTTATTCCTTGTGCTTCATTTTTGTTCTTTTCTATGTGTTCTCATTCTCTCTCTCTCTCTCTCTCTCTCTCTCTCTCTCTCTCGCTCACACTCCAACAGACTCGTCCTTTCCAAATTTTTTCTTTCCTGGCTAAAAGTATATATTTTTCGAAACAAATCATGTTGGTGTTTTTATCTGCTTGGTCTCACTCGATGTTTTCCCAACACAAATTTTTCGGTTTTGGGTAGGGGACAGGATTGGATCCCAGTTTTGTCTTCTGGGTATTTCCCGTTTACTAGGTTCTATGGAGAAAACCAGAGATTCTTTCGTATTTCACCTTATTTTTTTGGGTCTTCCTGCCTTGTGATTCTCGTCTTCGACGATTCATGATCATTGGTTTACCGAACAGAAGAAGAATCTAAAAGAAGTTTTTATTAGTTTCGGGGTTGGCTGTCAGCTTTGTCTTCGCGTTCATGAATTTAGTGCTCTTTGCACGTTTTCGTTTCAGGTTTCTGTTCTCTTTCATGCTGATTCTTTTGCTGGGTCTTTGAAGATTTTCTCAGCTGTTATTACCGGGGGCAAAAGGAGAAAAATTGTGTTTTGCAGCATTAATTTGTCCTCACTTTTGCTTGAAATTTTTTATTTTTGGGGTGTTCTATGTGCTGAATCAGAGGTAAAAATTGACTGTGTGTTCCATTCTTGCGAAGAAATAGTAATGCTTGTAATCTGGAACAAAGGGTGGTCTTTGTTCCACCTCCCTTCTTTTGAACAATTGCGTGCCGCAGCTGAACCCATGATTTCACACACTCATTGATGAGATTTTCCATTCATTCACTGCTCTGCAATTGTGACCACTTCTCTGACATTCAAGATTTTGCCTTTTTCTCATATTCTTTCTTCGACTTTGTTTTCCTCTCAGCTGAAACAGTTCCGAGTCTCTTGACATAAGCCGAGGCCAAGAGGAGCCGGTACTATTTGGGACATCAGTTTGGAGTTTTCAGTTATCCCAAGCAGATGCCTACGAGGCAAATGAAAGAGAGCGCAGAGCAACACCACCAACACCTTGTCATCAAGACCACCCACTTGCAGAGTCCCATGAACAATCAGCCCCAGAAGTCTCCCAAGACCACGCAGAACGGCAAGGGCCCGCCGACCCCGTCACCTCCTTCGAAGAGCAGAGGGAGGAGGAGGAGGGGGAGAGGTGAGCGGAAGTCCGACCAAGGCGACGCCTGCGCAAGGCCGAGCTCTCGGCCGTGCACCGGAGAGATTGTCGTGCCGAGGGGTCCGAACGGGTGCGCCCAGAATGGTGGTGGGACTGGGAACCGGGTGGATTTCCCGACCTCTAGCCGGTCCTGGAGCTTGGCTCGCAGGCCCGGGTTTGGGCAAGTTGGGACCCGGTGCATTGTGAAAGCCAACCATTTTTTTGCAGAGTTACCAGAGAAAGACTTGAACCAGTATGACGTAAGTAGCTCTGTTCTCTAAAATGGGGTGATTTTTTTTGTGTTTTTACTTTTTCTTTTTTTCTTCTCTGGGTGTTGAAAACATGTCTGCTTGCTGATTTTTGCAGAAGATAAATTTGAGATAGTTCTTAATCTGTGACACAACAGTTGGGACCCTCAATCTGACATACAATGTAGTTTGATGCCATCACATGCGTGTTTTTTTCTCCTCTATCTCTTGTGGTCTTTTACATTTGGAGCTGACAATGAAAGTGGGTTTCAATTTGGCTTGTCCTTTTCAGAGGTTTTAATTTGATTAGCTGTAGATAGATACATCTGCGCTTCAGAGTTTTGTTCCTATTGTTTTGCTCAGCTATCTGATTTTTTCCTGAGGCTGTCTCTGTGCTCATGGCAGGTCAGCATTACACCAGAAGTGGCATCAAGGACCGTGAACAGAGCCATCATGGCAGAGTTGCTGAGGCTGTATAGAGAATCTGACTTAGGAATGAGATTGCCTGCTTATGATGGGAGGAAGAGTCTTTACACTGCTGGTGAGCTTCCCTTTGCTTGGAAGGAGTTCAACATTAAGCTCTTAGATGAAGAGGATGGAATTAATGGACCCAAGTAAGTCTTCGTAATGTCGAAATCTGTGTTTATTAATCTCTTTATAGAGTTACTTTTTGTGTAAAATTCACTTGGAATCTGGATTGAAAAATGTAGGAAATGATAGGCTTTCAATCATTTGTTTCACTTGCATTAGGCAGTACTCTAGATTTTGAATTGCTCGTTAACTGAATCGTAGAGAGCTACATTGGCGAAAATGTTTCTTATGCTCAAGTCTTGGGCATTATTGCAATTTTTCAGGAGAGAACGAGAATATAAGGTGGTTATCAAGTTTGTTGCCCGCGCAAACATGCACCACTTAAGCCAATTCTTAGCTGGTAAGCGTGCCAACGCGCCTCAGGAAGCTCTTCAGGTACTTGATATCGTTTTGAGGGAGCTTTCCACGAAAAGGTAAATAATATCCTCTTATAATAGAATTTCCACCTCACCCTAGTGAAATGACTTATTTGAGGATGCAATGTATGCAGGTTTTGCCCCATTGGTCGATCATTTTTCTCACCCAATATAAGAACACCCCAACCACTAGGTGATGGCTTGGAATCATGGTGCGGTTTTTACCAGAGCATTAGGCCTACCCAAATGGGCTTATCCCTGAATATTGGTAATTAAAGCAAATTGATTGCACTTATTAAACCAAACCAATTAGTTGATTTGGTCCCTTGATACACCAAGTTGCTTCCTTTTTCTTCTTTGAAAATCCTCTTGTACATCACAGATATGGCCTCAGCTGCATTCATCGAGCCTCTTCCGGTGATAGAGTTTGTGGCCCAGCTTCTAGGCAAAGATGTCCTATTGAGGCAATTATCTGATTCTGATCGTATCAAGGTATGTTCTCTTACATGATGTCTATGAATCGACTTTGCAAACTTGGGGTATTATGACGTCTAGATATTGGAGAAAGTATATTATGGAGTGGCATGATGTGGACCAAATCGATCAGCTGTTGAAATTATATCTATTAATAGGGTACTTCTCACAATAAGTTGCCGAGGCACTCCATGATGTGTTTCCTCTTTGAGATCAACACAAAGTGGGCTCAGTGCCTGGCTGATCTATTGAATATGGATGATTATACGTTAATGAATTCGTGATGGTGTTCTTGCTCTCTCTGATGAAAAATATTCTGCCAGATTAAAAAGGCTCTTCGAGGGGTAAAAGTTGAAGTGACACACAGAGGGAGCGTACGAAGAAAGTACCGTGTCTCAGGCTTGACATCTCAGCCAACGAGAGAGCTAGTGTAAGTTTTCACTCTTTATTTGTCAGATGAAAGTCAGACAGTAAACCGAAGCCATCTATAGTTGGAAATAAGCTAAATCTCTCCGTTATTGGCATGTTTCAAACTTTTGGTTTCTAGATTTCCTGTTGATGACAATTTGAACATGAAGTCTGTCGTGGAATACTTTCAAGAGATGTATGGCTTTACAATAATGCATACACATCTTCCTTGCCTCCAAGTAGGAAATCAAAAGAAGGCAAACTATTTACCCCTGGAGGTAACAAGTTATCACAGATTATCAAACAATTTCCCTCTGGGGAAACTTTTGCTAATGTTTTCCTATTATAATCTACATTACTTTCAGGCATGCAAAATTGTTGAAGGGCAACGATATACGAAAAGGTTGAACGAGAAGCAAATTACAAACCTGCTAAAAGTTACATGCCAAAGACCTAGGGATCGTGAAAATGATATTCTCCGGGTATATTTGAATCTATTGTTTGTTAACTTATCACTATATATCACTGTCATCTCTAGCATGTTATTAGTGCAATCATTGAAACAAGAACAATTGCTTTAAGTCTAAAAATCAAGACTTTTGTCTTATCATACCTTGGATGCATCTCATCAATCACCAATTGTTTTTGGCTCATGTGGTCTTTCTCGTTAATAAATTCGGATAGATTCCGTTTTCATTTTGTTCATGACATGAATTCTCAATTGCTTCTATCTGTAGCAGACACAAATTGATGAGGCCATCCTTTTGGTCAGTGCAGGCTTTTTCTTATTTTTATAGCGGGGAAGCTGCCTTAGCAAATTTCAATCCATGAAATATACAACTTAACTTTTTAGATTAGATAAGACCATAGCCTAAGTCTGGGTGGATGGCCCAAAAGTTTGCTTGTTAGCACTTGATGGTTTGGGAATTCCAACATGCCTCACATGGCTGCTCCACTCTCTCATCTTTGATATAGTTCCTAGATAACTAAGCCCACCTATTGGGCTAATAGGAATGGCAAATGTCCTGTTGGAGTCCACCCTGGTTGTCCTGGGGGTGGGGATGGAATTTCTGCCTCAGAGTTGGGACTTCTGTGGCCTCGCCCTGGATATGTTACTTTTTCGTTTTTGGGTAATCACAAAGCAACGTTTGTTATTTATACTATTGCTGGTGTAATTGCTAAATTACTCTCTTTTAGAATGTCTTGTGAGTATTTTTGTATTCCTTTAAGAAATCTTAGTCAAAATCATTGTCTTATTAGGTTCAATTTTTAAATTTGATATACAGAAATCTCTATCAGAATGTCTAAATTTAGTTCCTAAAGAAAAGGGCAAATGGGGCAGGCATTCCAAATAGTTGAGCTAAGTGGAATGGGGAGGAGTGTAGGGGTACAGGGCGGGCGCTAAGTGGAAAGGGCAAATGACTCACACCCCGTCCCATTGACATCCATATTAGGACAACCTTGTCTATTGCAAAGTTTAAAAAGAAGAGAGACGTATATCAATATCCAATTTCAATATTCTGGTTTTTGAGTTGGGCTTGATGGTCACGTGTTTCTGGTAGTTTCTATCATGCTGTGTTATTTAGAGTAGCAGCTTTTTTCCCCACTTGAATTCCTTGGTATTTTCTATCACGCTTGATGACCTTGTTATTCATTTAATTCTTTTAAATTATGTAAACACATGCAGACTGTTCAACAAAATGCCTACGATCAAGACCCTTATGCCAAGGAATTTGGGATCAAGATCAGTGAAAAGCTGGCATCTGTCGAAGCTCGTATCCTTCCAGCCCCCTGGGTAATATTTTTAAACTTTTTCTCCTATGTTGCATCTGATGGGCAGGAAGTTCATACGTTTTCCTTGTAATGACACGTATATGCAGTTGAAATATCATGAAACTGGAAAAGAGAAGGATTGTTTGCCTCAAGTTGGTCAATGGAATATGATGAACAAGGTATCTCAGCACCCCTAGAGTATTCATTTTTATTTATTATGAATTGAATATAGTAGGGACAGTTGCGTCATAGTTTATAACTACAATCATAAAAATGTGATGACCTGCGTGTATTGTCATGAAAATACAGAGACTTTTTCATGTCAATCAGTGAAAGTTTGTAGAGGTGAAATAAGAAGTCTTCACTACAGATTCATTTCAACTTGCGTGGTGCTTTTTTCCTCTCGTTTTATCCATCTAGAAGTTGTTTTGTGTACCTTTGATGCTTGTACTGCTTCACCTTGATGTTATTCTGTTCATAATTTGCAGAAAATGATAAATGGCATGACTGTTAATCGGTGGTCATGTATCAACTTCTCTAGGAGTGTGCAGGAAAGTGTTGCGAAGGGGTTCTGCAGTGAACTCGCTCAAATGTGTCAAGTTTCTGGAATGGTAGTACTCTTTTCCTTATTGTTGGTCATAAAAACTTGCAGAGGACTCTTTTATTATTTGTTTTGATGTTCCTTTCTTTTTCTTTTATTTTGTTCTGGTTTTATTCGTTTTATTCCTTTGACTAAAGTTTCATTACTTTTGCTGTTTGAAGGAATTTAATACTCAGCCCGTCATACCCATCTATAACGCAAAGCCAGAGCAAGTGGAGAAAGCTTTGAAGCATGTTTACCATGCATGCATGAATAAAACCAAAGGAAAAGAACTAGAGCTTTTATTGGCAATTTTGCCCGACAATAATGGCTCCCTATATGGTAGGCCATAAAGCGATCTGGTTCAATGTTGGGTCAGTGAAACTAGTTTTAAACTATAAAACTGACGCTTTTCCATTGATATTTTGTAGGGGACCTCAAAAGAATATGCGAGACTGATCTTGGTATAATATCACAATGTTGTCTCACAAAGCATGTTTTCAAGATTACCAAGCAGTACTTGGCAAATGTATCCCTGAAGATCAATGTTAAGGTGATTTGAACTCCTGATTTTTTAATTTATTCTATAAAAAATTTCTTGCAATTGCTTTTACCCCAATGATGGAAAGATCTGCACAATTTACTTGCTAATTTCATATGTTTTAATGGCAATTGATTATATGCTACCTTCCGCTTCAGAATTTCATGTAAAATTGGTCTTTGTGCAGATGGGTGGCCGAAATACTGTTCTTTTGGATGCAATTAGCTGCAGAATTCCATTAGTTAGTGACATACCAACTATAATATTCGGAGCAGATGTGACCCACCCAGAGAACGGGGAAGACTCTAGCCCCTCAATAGCTGCTGTATGTATGCTGATTAATTTACTGCATCCTTACAGTCTTAAGAGCACAAATGTTAGTAACACAGCCTTTCCTTATAAATGTTCTTTATGTAGGTAGTAGCATCTCAGGACTGGCCCGAAGTTACAAAATATGCAGGACTGGTTTGTGCTCAAGCTCACAGACAGGAACTCATCCAAGACTTGTACAAAACATGGAATGATCCAGTTCGTGGAACCGTTAGTGGGGGCATGATCAGGTACAAGGATATCCTGAGCATTAGATTCTAACTTGGTTAGAACTGCTTTTCTTGCATAGCACAAAGGGGGACTCTAATCCTTATTTCGTGCATTGTCTTCACAGGGATCTTTTGGTGTCCTTTAGAAAAGCAACGGGGCAGAAGCCGCTGAGGATAATATTTTACAGGTTCATATCATCCTTAACCTTGTTCATCATATGCGCTTAATTAAAAAAGGCTAAATTTGAATCCTAGTTTTGTACCCAACTAAACATGTTATAGATCCTCGGCTTAGGGAGTTCATATACAGAACTGGTAAGAAGACGGATGATCCAATTGTGTGTTTTCCATACTCTAATTTCTCTTTCTGCTATTGTTTTGTAGATTGAGTGAAAAAGTTTACTCTTGAGTATGTGTCTTTTTCATTGCTGCTGGTGATGGGGGCGTATCTCTTTTCCTTTTTGTTTTTTGGAGAGAGAGAGAGAGAGAGAGAGAGAGAGAGAGAGAGAGATCTACTAGCCTATGTTCTTCCAGTACATGTTATGCAATTGTTTTTAATGTAAAAGTAGGTTCGTCCATTTTGATTTAGCTGTTTGATGTTCTGACATTCCTCTATGGAATGCGCAGGGATGGTGTGAGTGAAGGGCAGTTCTATCAAGTTCTCCTGTATGAATTGGATGCAATCAGAAAGGTGAGGGGATTTATGTATATGTACATATATCATTTTTTTTTATCTTTATCTACTTCATACAGTTCTAAATCTACCGTTGCCCTTGGAAAATTACTTGCAGGCTTGTGCATCACTAGAACCAAACTATCAACCGCCTGTAACTTTCATTGTGGTGCAAAAACGACACCACACGCGCTTGTTTGCTAACAATCATAGAGACAGAAGCAGCATTGATAATAAGAGTGGGAATATTATGCCCGGTAAATGAAAAAATTTCATTTTCACATACCACACAATTTCGCTTCTTTTTGGAAATGTGACATGATCAAATTTGTTGTTCTAGGTACCGTGGTTGATTCGATGATCTGCCATCCCACAGAATTTGATTTTTACCTTTGTAGTCATGCTGGAATTCAGGTAAATTTCTTTGCTTGATCCTTTTGTATTTATCAAGTGCTCGCTTTTTTCATTTGCAAGTGTCCACTATTATCTTTTCTTAAAAGTGAAGGAGCAGATATACTGGGAGCTTCAAAAGTTTCCCCTCACAATGTTTAAGACAGAAACTCAGAGAACAATATTTTCTAAGGATTTTTCAGTAGGAACCAGGGCTTGGTATATATGATTGGTTTCTTGTGAAGTGAGAATATGCTAGGTGAACACTGATTATACCACGGAGAATAAGGTAACAGGAAGTTTCAATTTTATGGCCAAACATGTGGACAATATAGTTGCAGCGAGGCTGCGATTTTTGGTGTCCTGCCATTATTGGGTAGGAATTGCAGAGTATTTTGATGTGAACGGGTTATGAAACTGAACCATCTAGGCAGTTGACCTTTCGATCCTCCTGTGACTGGCAATTGAATTTGCAGCCAGGATCTTAATTTGATGAGGGGACCATCCGGAGAAGACTTGCATACTATTTGACCTAGTGAGTAGGAAATTAAAAGTTCAGGGAAGCAAATTCTTATTTTGATCAATTTATCCGTATTTGACTGAAATGTGACACTATTGGTTACTTGTATGTGAGATTTATTCTTTGGACCTCAAATTGTAATTTGGAAGCAAGACTCGAAGAAATGTTGAGACATTACTTTCTTTAGACTTTGAGAGGATATGATCAAATTGTTTGTACATAGTTCTTCCAATATGGTTCTAAGTCCAAGTGCATGGTCATAGAAGATATACATTGTCTTGTCTTTGTGGAATTTCGAAGACATTGAATTTTGCATCTTCTTACTCATTGATAGGGAACAAGTCGGCCAGCTCATTATCACGTACTATGGGATGAGAATAATTTTACAGCCGATGGAATCCAGTCGTTGACGAACAATCTCTGTTACACATATGCAAGATGCACGCGTTCGGTCTCAGTTGGTGAGTAACCCCTTCTACTTAAGTTAGGCATAGCGAAACAGAGGTGACGATGTAGAGGTGCATGTGATCAATTGCATTACCATGTTTTCAACTGGACGCCTGGATTCATTGCAGTGCCCCCGGCTTATTACGCGCATTTGGCTGCTTTTCGAGCCCGATTCTACATGGAACCGGAGGTGCAAGAGAACGGATCAACGGGGAGCGGCGCCGGCGGCGATCACAAAACCAGAGGCGCGCGCGTAACTGGAGAGACGGGCGTGAGGCCACTGCCGGCATTGAAGGAGAACGTGAAGAGGGTGATGTTCTACTGTTAGGACGGGGCCGAGGACAGTGGCAGCCACTAACTTCCGATCTTCGAGTCTCGGAGTCTTGACTTGGTGGGGATGTGTACATGCTGTGTTCATAAGCTGTAGATGGTTTGCCCCAGAAAAGAGTAGGGAGAAATACAGGACGGTGTGTTTTAGGCTTTTGAAGTAGAGGATGAGAGAGTTAAGTTGGCAAAATAGACCAGACAGTCACAATCAGATAGGGAGATGATAGAGGGAGGGGCAGTTTCTCATCCTCGTTGTAGCCATCAGTTCTAGGAAGAAGGGGGGGAATTTGGTGAATCAGACTAGGCTTTGTAAAGAATGTTTTTTTTTTTTACTTAGTGTAGTCAAATCAAATCTTAAAGTCAGCACATCTTGTCTCATTTTGGCTCTGTGTGCTCATGTCTTTTTCCCGGTTTCTTTTTTCCCTTAAAAAATTTTAAAAAAATTAAATGAAATGTTCAGACCAATTTAACTAATTATTTTCATATGTTGGAAGATTAAAAAAAAAAAATCGATTGAGGAAAACAAATATAAGCGCTCATTCAATTAAGTAAAGAAACCAACGATGGTGCCTCAGGGACAATAACACATAAATTGCATCAAATAGAACGTCTAATGGTGTTTATGATGCTTACCACAACCAATTCTGAAGTTTTCCCTGGTCGACTTTGATAGTACCCCGGATGCCTTTGGAGTCGATATGTCACGAGTTAGGGAAAATTGTCTAAAAAATTTTAAACTTATTGCATTTTTATCAATTAAGTTCTAAACCTTTTAATTTTGTCAATTAAATCATAAAATTTTTTCAAATTTTGTCAATTGAGTTAACCAATTTTGGTCAAAAATTACTAATGTGGAGATGACGTAGACAATTTTTTAAATATAATATTTCAATATTTTTATTAATTTTTTCTTTTTTTTTCTTGTTTTTTTATCCCTTTGGTCGACGAGGGCTAGCGAACCTCACCTGGTTTGGGCGAGGGCGTCACGGCCATCGCCAACCATAGGCGAGGGCTAGTGACTCTCGCCTGGTACGCCTTTGCCCAGATCCAAGCAAGGGCGTTGCAATCCTTGCTTGGTCTGGGCAAGGGGGTCGCAACCATCATCAGCCACAGGTGAGGGCCGTGAGCCCCTCGCTTATGACCAGCAAGAGTGTTGCAGCCCTCACCTAGATCTGGCGAGGGCGTCGGCCTCGTCACATCCCTCGCCTACACCAAGCCTATGGCTAGTGACTTCACCAACTAGAGGTGTAAAAAAAAAGAATTAAAAAGGAAAAATAAAAAATATATTAAAATATTATTAAAAATTGTCCACGTAAGCATTGGCCGTGCTACGTAGGATGACTGATATCCACGTCAGCGATTTTTAGCCAAAATTGACGAAATAGACTCAATTAGAAAAACGTGAAAATGTTTATGACTCGATTGGCAAAATTAAAAGGTTTAGAATTAAATTGGCAAAAGTGCAATAGATTTATGATCTTTTAGACAATTTTCGCCACGAGTCATGGTAGAATGAATCGGAAAACGGTGGCTCTCTTGTTCGACCATTTCAGGATATCGAGTTGTCTTCACCAAAACTCTATTGATATATTTGAAATAGTTTGTTTCCCAAGTACGTCTTTAACTCTTTGCTGGATGAAAAGAAGACCTCGCGGAAGGCTTTGGGGTGTTCTTCTTACGAAATAAAGACCATATAGATCTATTGGCACTACTCAATAAAGAGGCCATACACTCAACAGATCGAACCAATTAGCGAATGCAGCATACATATTTTGTAGCCAATTAATTCCTCACCATCACCAATGTCCACTTCACTTGGAAACTCTTAACCCCAGTCAAATTTTCGTACTATGGAAATAGGAGAGTTTCTAGTCCCCCAAACTTGAACCTCAGATCCAGGACAGTGGACACCAAAAAACAAGCGAACTGTCTTCACAAGTTTTAATTGTTGAAAGCGGGATTTAACTGTTGGACGAGGCTAAGGATTGGGGAGTTGTTGGCATCATATAGCGGGAAGCTTGAGACACTATCGGAATGCTAAACTCATTAACGACTCTCATTATTTCTGCTGCCACATATTGAGGATCATGAGAGAAGGTTTTAACTTCTTAAACATACGGGCTTGGTGACATGATTCTCATCCCTTATCGATCCAATGACTGGTGACGACATAGTACATGTAATTCCTAGGCCATAAATCACAAGTTAAAGAGACCTGAAGTTAATCGTCGACAGCAAACGCACTGTCGCGCACTCGAGGTCAACTTATGCGCACCTCTTCTAATCCACTCTCGTGGGTATGCCAAAGGAAAGCAGCACATGCTTATGAGCGCACCTTGATCGTCCATCCATGAAACGTTTATCAAGCCCTCCAAAGCTCATGGCTCTTTCTTTTCAAGCCTCTCTATGTTTTTGTCTTCACATATTGGGTTTTCTTTTCGTTTGCAACATCACAATGATTTGCTTTTGTTGCCTTTAATCTCAATATTTGCAAATAAACTGAAACATTCAACTTGAAAGAATCTTACCATAAAGTCAAAGTTGGGTTCTGTCCCAATTCAAATTCGATCTAGCCAACACCCAAAACTAGAACGACAGCTACTCCAATTGGGCGAATTGGGCCATTGGTTTTGGTGCTGCATCTCGTTTCCATTTGGGCGAATCGGGCCAAAATGCAAGTAGTTTGTATCAATTTGATGTCCCAACTTGCAAGTGATTTTCCATTATTAAAGAATTTACTCCGATTTTTTTTTCGTGAGCACGATTTTCTTTTTCAAGAGGGAAAAAAGGACTTCTGAAAATTGGGAAAGGTGGTGGCGCCGCCTCCATGTCAGGCGGCTGTGTGTGTCACAAGATCCAAAGCAAAAGCCGGTTCATCCACTCGCAGGACTAAACACTTTTCTTTTGTTCTTGTTCGTGTTATTATTTCATTTTTTGTCGACAAGTTGCTTGTTATTTTATACTAATTAGGAAGACAATTAAGTTGCCTTTAAGTAGGGTTGGTGCAAGGCAGTGGGCATTATCCAGTGTCCAGAGCTAGAAGTCCCCTATAGGCAAGAGGAGGGGGACAGTAACTTTGAATAGAAGTAAAAGTATGCAGTCCAGCTACTTACAGCTAGATATCAAAGTAAATTCACCAAAAGTCTGCCTTCAATTGCTCCATCCGCTTTCAATAATGACATGATTCGATGCACGAAGACCAACAACGTATTTGGTCGATTATCGGTGTCATTTCATGACGTTGTCGAAATATTTCGACATTACTGCGGAATCTAACTCATTCAAAACGTTTGAAAACACTGTCAATTCGGGACAGTTTTGAATTGGTCTTCTCATGACTGATGTCGGGTTTTGATTTTTCAAAATAGACTCGTATCATGTCGATTTACTGTCCCATCGAAGATTGCAAACTAATGCAGAAGAGCTCAGTATCATACATTGTTCACATAAGATGTGAAGGGATGTTTTGAAGCCAACCGATCTTAGGGTTTAAATCCTGGCCATATATGAGAAGGGAAAAAGAGATGCATAACCCAACATCAAGCCTTAATAAACCTCGAAGCCCAATAACTTACTAATCTATAATTCTTATCTATCTTTGAGTATAACATATGAATATTCCTTAAGGTCATCATTATTTCTCTCAATATACTATAAATTACATATTAGGGCAAATACCACAAAAAAACGTTAAATTATGTCCACTATGATACAAATATCTCAAACTTTTTTTTGTGTCACAAAAAACCTTAAACTTGTCCACTGTGACACAAATACTTCCAACTTTTTTTGTGTCATGAAAAAACTCAAACTATACATATGTAACATATATACCATCTATTTGGAGAAAAATGTCAAAAAAGTCCTAAACCTTTTGTATTGGTACCAATTTAGTCATAAATATTTTTTTATACCAATTTAGTCTTAAACCTTTTGCATTTGTGCCAATTGAGTCCTAAACCTTTTTTTTTTGTGTCAATTCAGTCATAAATCTTTTGCTTTAGTACCAATTTAGTCCTAAACCTTTTTGCATTTGTGCCAATTCAATCCTAAACCTTTTTTTGGTGTCAATTCAGTCATAAACATTTTACATTAGTGCCAATTCAGTCCTTTCAGTTAATAGCTATTCACGTGTCGAAGGATTGAATTGGTACAAATGCAAAAGGTTTATGATTGAATTGGCACTAATGCAAAAGATTTAGAACTGATTTGGCACCAAAAAAATGTTTAGGACTGAATTGGCACAAATGGAAAAGGTTTAGGACTAAATTGGTACAAAAAAAAAGGTTTAGGACTCAATAAACACCAATGTAAAAAGTTTAGGACTGAATCGATATCAAAAAAAAGTTTATGATTAAATTGGCACAAATGTAAAAGGTTTATGACCTTTTTGACACTTTTCCTCATCTATTTCAGTTTTATCCAGGATAAATTTATCACAGTGGTATAAGTTCAGGATTTTCTATGATACAAAAAAAAATTTTGAAATATTTGTATTACAATAGACAAGTTTAGGATTTTCAGTGACATAAAAAAAACTTTGGGATGTTTCTGGGATGTTTCTGTCACGGTAAACATAATTTGATATTTTTTTGTGATATTATAATATATACTTCTTAAGATGAATTGCTCCGTTATGTTTCTTGAGTTGTGGGATACAGAGTGTCATCTTCATTATTATTGGTAGCCTCTATAGACAGAACTTTCTGCAACGAAAAGTGAACATACTGTCAAGTTACTATGTGCTCGATGAGGATTTTGGGAAGTGAAATATGATCCCTCCTTACCTCCTTTTTTTATTTCTGTTTTACTATAAATTTACTGCATTCACTTGTTTACGTTATTTATTTATCATCATCTTTTGAAACTGTTGATTCTTCTTTCTCTTTTAAATGATAAAAATAAATCTAGCTAGCAAGTTAGACATTAACTTTATTTGAAAAAATATTTCCCCAATCAAGAGAGGAAAATGTTTTCTCTTTTCGTCATTTCTAGCGGAAGAGCACATGCTTATGTGCATCGGAAAATAGAAAAAAAAAGCTTTGTAAATGCGTGAAAAGAGATAAATATTGCGAATCACAACATATCCATGCCACTCTTCCTACTATAACAACACGAATTATATTTTTTCTAAACATATTCCTCCATTATGGTAAGATCCATCAGTCCGTCACATCGTCTGTAAATAAATCCGTGAAATGTCTTTTCCAACTAATGATAAAGAAGCTAATACAGATGAGCGGTCGGCTTGTGTTCCCCCTCAAAACCCGCACCCGTGCACGAGTGTGCATGATCCATCTCTTTCACATCCCACTTCTTCCATCTCCTTTCAGCAACTTCAATGTAGTGCCTCTTCAGTACTTGCTGGTTGTTTCCCTGTCCATATGTACGTGACATTAGCATGCTCTGCTTTGGGAAAAAGCAAAACAAAAGACCAAGGCTTTGACATTTGAACCCTCATAGTCATGTGATGACTATATGTAAAACGTCGCAAAAAGTCTAGGGACAAGAATCAATAAAAAGTCATCCTTATAATAAAGTGTTCTCCTTCTAATTCCCAGATTAGCACATGTATCTTCATGAACTGTTATTGTACCACAATAACTTCGTGTATATGCACGAAGTTACCATCTAGAAAAAGGTATGAAAATAGAGAAGCAACAAGCTTTTGCAAAATATGAGCCCCACCCTGACCACGCCGGTTCCATGTGATACTAACGGCTTTCTTATGATTCGCAGAACGAAAATATAACAAATTTTCGTTGGGAATTTGTATCAACCTATAATTAAGATATCAATCAAATTTCCCTAATCAAAAAGTGGAAAATTTTACTAGTAATAGACATCTATACTTTTCAACTAAACATGCAGAAACCAGTCTTTCCTGTATTTGTGTGTGTGTGTGTGTGTGTGTGTGTGTGTGTGAGAGAGAGAGAGAGAGAGAGAGAGAGAGAGAGATAGAGAGATGTTACCATCTGTGAACCTTGACGAACACAGGTGGGTGGCTTTCAAACTACCTAGTTCCCAGGTGTGATCGAAGTGAGTGTAAAAATACTAGTGAAGTCAGATCTCCTATTATTCATAGAACTCTGTGTATTATCAGACATTATGGTGAATGTTTTGTGAATTCCATGCAATCTCAATATATATTACCACCATCTCATTTAGTCAATGGCATATTGTAATAGGCTCAAAGAGTTAGCTTAATTCGATATGAACATTGCAGGAAAGGTACCCAGATTCCAGTAACAACAAAAGGCAAATTTCTTATAGTCATCCTCGGAGACGAGGACTACCGCAACCTGATGAACTTAGTCAGGCATTTTATGAGGCTCCGCCACCAACTTTCATGAAAAGATAAATCAGTGGTATCAAAGCGAACACATCTAGCAAGTGCCACCGGAGAGAGCTGAACATAACCACTTGAACCGGATCAGACCGTTCTGGCTCAACATCTACGTCGCCGCTAATTTTCGAATGTTTTGAGCACACAGCTTCAAAACAGGCGAGGACAAAATGTCTGCTTTCTGCAGGTGATTAGCTGATCCAATTCAAACTTGAGAAAATGAAGCATACAAAAATAATTCTGGTTACACATAATTTGCAAATTCAGTTTTTTCACTTAGTTAATCAATCAATGCATCGAAGCTTTTGTTCTTTACACATACGCTAGCTTGGAAGTGTCAATCCTTTTGTCAGATCTACTCAAATCTATTGAACAAAGTTGATGGACCAGCTTCGAATATAATGTTCGAGCAGTTTTTGTTTGCAGACGTTCAAGCACGAATGTTACATAATTAAGTTCAATCCTGTACCTGAGTTTTGATTGTTCTTTTATTAGCTGATATCTCCATTTCCTTTCAGTATTTAAGTGGCCTCTATCATCTTCTTTGCCTTGGCATTTTACCTACTAAACAGAAAAGACTTTCAGTTTAACTTAAAGCTGACACTCCTGTACCAAAGAAGACATCATATATTATGTGTGGGTCTTAGTATACCAAAAACACGAGTGTTAAATATAGCTTATAGGAGTCAGAAGACATTTTGAAAACATCCAATTAAATGAGAATGAGATCGGTCCGACATTTACACACCAGAGATGGAGGAGCAGCTCGATGTATACCTAATTAATTGTCAGGATTACTATTACAGTGATAGGGCTCAATCACCAAAGCACAAGTACAGATCTGCAAATTAATCTCACATCACAGGCCCTTCACCGAGCCATGAGACCAAAAGTTAGAATCGGTCCATCCAATCCCAAACAGTTGACAACTGTTCTTGCCTCAAAACCCTACACCAGACAGCCCCCAGGAGAAAAAGAACGGATGATTCAAACCAAAAAAATCTAAAAAGACTCTACAGACAAGGGGACAAATTGATACTGAACACACTTGATTATTTCCTCAAACAGAAAATTGCAGTACAAAATTACAGTGACCCAAATTAGTTTAGACGATCGCAAGATATATATTATTCGGAAACTTCTTGTACCTTTGGAAGAACGCCAGCATGGCCGGGGACTAAAATCTGGAATTAGGGTTTTCTCGAGCTCCCAGCAACAGGTGAAGCTGCCACATGATCTGATCTTTCCTTTACGAGACCAGGGAAGTTGAGATCACGCTGGCAGCTTCAACTGATAGTGGTGCGCGATGAGGATGCGACGATAAGGATGACCATTCTTCTTCTTTGTTCTTGATCTTTGGTGTCTTGGTGTATTAGTAATTAGAGGTCACAAAGAGAAGTGAGAAGATAAAGGGCTATACATATAGAGGAAAATCAGGAGATTATAATTTTTTGGAAAGTGAGGTTTTGATGAAGCATTGTCGTGAATTTGAATTCTTCTTTATTTTTCCCTTTTTATTGATGGAATAGTGGGTGAGAGCGAAAAGCTCAGAGAATAAATTAAATAAGAACAAAGAAATCAGAAAAAAACAATGAAGGGGTGGTCCCGAAAATGGTGCAAATTGAATATTGTCACACCAAAAACAGCATCACCACCATGCATGTTCGCAGAAAGGTCGGCCAAGAGGGTGAGTTAGCGTAGACCGCGAGTTTTCCTATATCTACTGTCGCTGTTAACTGTAAGTGAATTAATTAACTCTGTATGTGTGTGTGTGTGTGTGTGTGTCTCTCTCTCTCAAGAAAAGCATCGACACAGTGACTGTGTGGGCTAAGCTTAAAAGGAAAAGGGAAGAGTGACATGCGAGGGGACCATATTTTTGCATGCCACGAAAGAAGTAAATATTAGGTTTCTGCAAGAAAAAGAGACAAAAATTTTTAAAAACAAAGAAAAGGGTGAGAGCATCTTAGCGGGAGAATATAACGTGAATCTGTTTCCTTTGTTGATTTTGTAAATGAATCAGGACCATTCTTGTCTGTTCATTATCTGCAATCAGAAGAATTGGTGTGCATGTAGTCTCTTGATGTATACTCTTGACATTCTTCTTTCACCTCCTGATGGTAGCGGTTTCTTTTTTTTTATTTTTTGACAAACCTGATAAAAGCAATTGCTTGTTGCTATTATCAAAATTAAGTTGAACTGCATTATTTAGAGGTATTATTAGCTGATAAATGTGCTTAAAGAAGAACATGCCGACATTCTACTTAGAAGATGAACCTGAGATTAATGCCCGTAAAACCTTGAGTTTACGTGATCATGCACATCGAGATCTTTCAGAGATTTTTTCACCAGTAAGACGGTCCAAGTTCATCCCGAAAAGTATAAATCATGGTCTAATTTAGTTTTTCTTAGCACATCGAGCTCGAGGATGGAGTTATCCAAATAGAAAGACCCAATTATCATATAAGGATTGTATTGATAATTGCATGTGTCTATGAAAAAAAAAGGAAGCATTTATACACACACACTTGGCGAGATGGAAGGAAAAATAAGTACACTCATATGACCTACATAGCTCTTCCTGAATAGTGAATACAAATAGTTCGCTTAATTTCAAATTACTTGGTACGGTAGTTGCCCTTTCGATGCTTACAACCTTATGATTATATTACTTAGCGAGATGGAAGGCTTTTAAAACATGCTATTTATGTGGCAAAAGATACTTTTTAAAGTATTAATCAAGCCCAAAAAATATAGTAAAAGTTTTATTTAATACATGGTGGTCGATAGTAAAGTTAAAAGTAAAAAAAGAAGAAGAAAAAGAAGAAAGAAAGAAATGGTGGTTGTCTGGCTCTATTTGAGAGAAAAGCTACTTTCGAAAATATAAAAGCCACCTAACTTTCAATATAAACAAATTGAGAGATAATTTTATGTAAAGTAGTCTTTTAACATTAAAAAAAAAACCTTTAAGCACAAAACGTTCGCCAATTAAAGTTCATCATGACACTTACAAAATATTCCTCTTCTTCTTTTTCGCACAATAATCTTATCATGGAATATTTAAAAGCACTGTCTAGGGCTAAATGAAAAATTTCGTGGTTACTTGATCGAAAACCTCTACTGTTGTCCCAATCACGACAAAACACACAACGAAGTACCAACAATAACTAAGCCATTAATGAGTTAGAGCAGATGGCTAATCGACTAAAGCAGATCCAATCCTCTATATATGTTAATGCTATTACAAGGGCCGTTATTGGTGTTAATCATACTTTGAAACTTATTATTTCTTCATTATTATATTCTACTTCAAAGAAACTTCTCTCTCTCTCTCTCTCTCTCTCTCTCTCTCTCTCTCAAAAGTTCAGTTTCTTGGAATATATTCTTGTGCTAAGAAAATTTGTTTTTAAATGAGATGAAAACACCAGGGAGTATCACTGGAGTAAATTTAGTTGATGGAGTATTTTATGTTTACTGTATGGAGTTTTACATTTTTTAAGGTTACCGCGTTAGCATTTCACTAGAGAAAAACTAAGTTCTATGTTTCATCGCAAGACATGAGTTCTTGCTGTGTATTTATAGATGATCGTGTTGAGAAACAAACATGTTCTATATAATCATCAATCCCCAAAAAGAAAATTTGTTTTGGAGGGTGAGGCGTACAGTTTAGCCCAAGAACAATTTTAAAAAACGGAAATTTTTGGGGCATATGATGATGAGCTTAGAGGAACCGAGGGGGCTCGAAGCCCTTGCTTTAAGGAAACCTCGTTTAAAAAGATGTCCTTGGCGATCCAGCCATGATATAGCAGATCGCCCCAAATCTAGAGTGGGACAACGACATATGATCCTTTCACATGGCTTTGAGATTTATAAGGAAACGCATGAGAGGAGAGGGTCTCAACAAGCATGCCAAAAGCTGAGGTGCTAACCCTAGGGCTGTCGATGGCCATTTCGGTTCGAATGTTGCCAAAGTCCCTAAACAAACCGTAAAAAGTACAGGCATGTTTGTTTTAACCCAACCCGGAATATGAACCAATATTATCCAACACAAAAATTTTGGATCGGCTCGGTTTAGTGCAAGTCGGATTTCGAATTTCATGCCACATATTGATTATATCGTTTTACAATTGTTTGATGGTATTTTATAGAGAAAATTAACGAATAATGAAAAGACGCTTTTTAGTGTTTTTATGAACTTTAGAAGTTATGTGCACATCGCTTAAACGATATGAGAGAAGAATTTGGCTGCAAAATCGAAGAAGAGAGAGAGCAAATTATCGAACTACAACATAAGAGATCGTCAACGACGGCAATGGTCATCACACTTCCGGATTTAGAAATATATACATATATATATTTTTTTTTTTACATTTAGAAGGTACAATCCTGGAGCGACGGAGCTAGGGTGTTTTTTTGAGTGGGGGTTTACCTTGTCATGGATGTTGACGATTTGAGTCCGCTTATCTAATTGGTCGATTGAAGGTTCCATTCAGCCACGTTAATTCCCGCTTCCCCACTCGGTTCCTAATCTATGTCGATTAAAAAAAACATAATATGATTATTATATGATTATAAGGTATGATAATGTTTGCAACCCAAAATATCGATAATTTATCACTAAAATTAGATTCAGTTTGTTTCGTGGAAAGCAAATGGTTTAAAAAACATTTCGATTACGAGCTGCGTAGAACAGATTTTCCCGATGAAGAGATCTTGTTTGTCACAGAAGAAGAAGCGATTTGTCCAGCATTGGCATACTTAGGATCATTATCAATAATAATATATGTCAAAATATTTTCGGGGACAATAGATATATCTTTCGTCCCTTCATTTATTTTTGTAAGTGATTTGAGCAATCATTTTTAGGAAAATATTTTTCAAATTATTAATTTTCCGCAAGATAACCACACCATTAAAAATGATTTTTGCTCCATAATCCTCGTTTGCGTCAAATGTGAGTTTTGGACATATCTATCTAACCGTATAAATTGTGCCAAAGTAATCAAAGACTTAATATCCTATGAGCATAATTCAATTACATAATAATTGTGACACAAATAATATACAAATAAAAAACTCGATAAAGTACTCACATTATTGGTATTAATTGGATTTTCATTTCATTGTAGCTTGGGTTTTAAAGTTTTTTTTAAGGTCAAGTTTTCATTTAGAAAAGTAAGTGGTATCAAATTAGAATAAGCTTAACATATTAACAAGCAATCCAAGAATAAATTTCGACTTCATAAAGGTAGCATCGCCGCTGCTTAAATGAGATATGAACATAATCAATCTAGAGTTTCTTCATTTCAACCTTATTGTATTCTATTTGAAAATTTATCTTGGTGACCGAACGCACAGCCTCTCAAACTCACAAAACCACATAGTCGGATTCTTGCCAAAATAACTGTTCGATTGAAGTGATAGAACTCATGCAAACCAATCAAATTAGTGGGGTTTTTTTTTATTTTTTATTTTACAAGGTACCTGTTAAAAGGAAAATTGCATGCCTAAGGACCTCAGCACTTATTACAAAAAGAATAAAAAAAAAAAAACAGAAGAGAGGCCATAGCACTTGCTTGGAGCCTGCAAAAACCTAGGGTGGTCCTTATTGGATCCAGCATGAGCTGTCACTGCAGAGGAAACATTTACATATTCTCTCTCTCCCGTAGATTCATAATATGGTCACAGAAGAGGTAACAACAAAAGCTCTCTCTCTCTCTCTCTCTCTTCTGTGTTGGATAGAAGCAGCAGCAGCAGTTTGTATAGAGGCCTGTTGTCTGCTGCTACTGCTTGAATTTATGGAACAGGGACCGCATAAGTTGCAGAGAGATTTACATGGCGACAAGATCTTGTTGGAGAAGGATAATTTTCATGTGTAAAATCTTATGAATAATGAAATATGTTTGATACAGACTTTACCAAATCATTTACACACAGTGCTTTCGATTTTCGGAAAATGAAATTAGGGATGCTAAATACCAATGAAGTCGAAACGAGATTCGGTATTCATTCGAGATGACAAATTAGCCGCATAATTACGTGAAAATATTGCTATCTGGATATTTGTATTTTTAAACTTACTACGCCGTACCTTTAACACTTTAATTATGGGTATTTTTAAGGATTAATACCACGAAAAATCTTAAACCGGTACACTCGTGACAATTTTACCCCGAACTATTTTTTTTACCACAAAAAACCCCAAACTGGTACACCTATGACAAATTTATCCCGAACTATTTTTTTGACCACAAAAAATCTCAAACTGGTACATTTGTGACAATTTTACCCTGAACTATTTTTTTGATCATCAAAAACCCCACACTAGCACACCTGTGACAATTTTACCCCCGAACTAATTTTTTTATCACTAAAAACTCCAAACTGTTACATTTGTGACAAATTTACCCCATGTTAGTGTCCATTAAATTATATTAATATCATAAAAAATCACAAATTGATAAACTTGTGACAAACAGAGGGTTAAAACCCAAAACCGGTACACATGTCAATTATCATATGCCATTAAACTTAGCAATTTGATAGTAAAATTTAACGGAAACTAACGGAGGGTAAATTTGTCACAAGTTCACCAGTTTGGGATTTTTGGTGGCCAAAAAATTAATTCGGGAGTAAAATTATCACAAGTATACCAGTGTAGGGTTTTTTATGGTCAAAAAAATAATTAGGGGTAAAATTGTCACAGGTGTACCAGTTTAGGATTTTTTGTGGTCAAAAAAATAGTACAGGTGTATCAGTTTGGGGTTTTTTGTGGTATTAACCGTATTTTTAAAAATAAAAATAATATACAAACTGCATACATTAAATAAGTGATTACGTGGTTTATTATTTTGTTCTTGTTCTTATGTCAAATACCAACATCTTCAATGAGCTAATTTTTTTCTTTCTGGAGGGAACACATGCAACTCAGGCTGTCAAGCACGAATTGGAAAATCATGTATAAATTTTTCGTAAGAAAGCTTTGCGGTGAAACAAGGGATAAAGATCCGGAAAATCAAGTTGAAAACTCAAAGCAGCAAGATAACTAAGACAGATTAACAGATGTGTAGAGTACTCAAGCATCTAACTAAAGGGATAAAATAAATAAAAGTTCTACCGAAGTCATCAAATTAAAACCAGAGACAAACCTAGTCCTAAAATCCTACAATGCCTGAAATTAAGAAGACCATAGAGACTGTAACAAACATTCCTAATCCGAAAAAGTGAGCCATCACTTCAGTTGCCCCATTCTCAGCAGTCTCGGGTGCTCCACTGGAGTTGCTTGATGGTGCTCCACTTGAGTTGCTTGATGCAGCTCCTGCAAAAACAAAAAAGGTTGGAAGAACCCTGTTAACAATCAAATAAGATCTGTAAAATATGAAATTAAAGAGACAAACTTGTCGTCGAAAAACTTATATTCCACAGGAAAAGAAGTTGAAAAACTCACCCTGAGATGGGGTTGGAGATGGTGTTGCTGGTGACCTTGATGGAGCTCCTCCTGTAACCAGAGAAAAGAAAAGTAATTACTTCGGCCAGAAGTTTTTGCTTGTGTTTGTGATTACTTGCTCTGTCTGTGCAGAGATCAAAGGATATGAATATGCGCGGCCTCGATCAGGACAAACATGATATCACATATAACTTCAATTACATCGAGTTCACAAAGTTTATATTTCCAATCATCATTCAATTACAAAGGATTGATCAAACGTCTGATTCAAAACAAAAGCAGTTTGACAGCACATGTAACATGATTCGTGTGTGTGTATTCCAGTTTTTAGATCTCGATTTAGAATCGGTACGCAAAAACTTAGGTGCCAAATTATTACTATTGTGACCATGATTTGTTAGTATAAAGAAAACTACGATACAATTATAAGAAAAAGAAGACAGCAACGACATATAATGAGCCACGCAAGCTTTTACATACCAAATGTATACGAACACCTTTTAATCTGACCATTAATTAATCTTATAGTAATTTGAGTTCATGGGACAGTAATAACACCGAGACCGCGTACCAAAGACTTGCACTTGCATGGACCATGTTTCACTCTACTTTGAAAACCTAACTATCAGGATGCATAATTCTGAAATTGAAACAACTAGATTGAGAGAGAAAAAATATCACTGGCCTGTCTTGCACGCTGAGGTGTCCGCATTGGCGCCGCACGCCTTGGCGAGCGCCAGTGCATCATCCTGGGTGATGTTGAAGCTCTTGAGGATGTCTGCATCGTTGAAGACCTTGCAGAGGCACTTGGCCTCGTTCGCGACCACCTCCTTCAACGGGACGCAGCACGAGGCCGGCGGCGATGGTGACGGCGTCAGGTACGCCAAGCACGGCATCAGCTCCCCAATGCAAGGCAGCGAGGTCCCATCATCCCCGCCCGGAGGAGATGGGCTTGGGTTTCCCGAGAAGGCGATCGAGACGCACGAGGTGAGCAAGATAGGGAGAAGGATGAGGGATTTGGAGGCCATTGCTGATGCGTAATTAGGGTTCGGGAGAGAGAACTAAGAAAGGTGGTGTTGATTGGTAAATTCTTCAAAGGATGGAAGTTGTTGTAGAGTGAGAAAGCATCAATATATAGAGATTAGCGATTCAATGCGATAGCAGTGAAGGAGTTTGTTGCTATTAACTTGCATGATTATCTCTGATTTTCTGAAGAAGTTATCACCAACATCATAATTTAAATTTTGAAAAAAAAAATGAAAATCCATAGCACAATTCTTACTTCTTAGTAGATAATGATTGCGTTAGATGATATATTTCTCGAGACATAAGATTAGCTTTTGAATACTTTCATTCATGTGCAAAAGAAAGGCAATTTCAATGTATTCTCAGATACCTGTCCTTATCTTGTTTCTCTTTTTCAATTTTCACATGATTCGAAATTTAAGATCGACTTCCAATTCATATATTTCATCTTAGGCTCATCGTTTCCGATCCTTATCACACTCAAGTTCATGGTTCTACGTGATTTTCCCTAATTTCTACGTTAATAACCAAGTAATCACCAACACGTGTCTAGATATATACACCCACATTGAGATTTTGAATCTGTAGGAGTTATATCAAGATCGGATGTTGAGATTCACTGGCAGAACTGTAGTTCTTGGTTAGTTGACATGAACATATATAGTTTAACGAGACACGTGCATCATCATCATCATCAACATCATCATCATCATTATCATCATCATCTTCTTCTTCTTCTTCTTCGAGCTCTATGAATCCGGCGAGACCGAGAGAGCAAACGTTCGAGTAACTTCTCAAAGGAGTACAAGGGCACGAAGAATTGCAGTATATGACAACGAAACGCGGAAGACTGGTTTCAAATGGGTGTGTGTGTATATATCATCCAAGTTCCTAAATTTTTATATTGGGAAACCACAAAAACGTTGAAGCCAAATGGACTTTAATTCTTCAGACAGGAGAAAGGTCAACGATGAATAGCTGCTACGGATCTCTGAGCTGAGCTAAAATGTGGTGTCTCCCAAATCTAATTGCAAGAGATAAGATAGACTGATAAACTGTTTTCAATCCGTCCCCAAGCAATCTAAGTGAAATCTCACACAAGAATTATTTGATACAAGAGAGATTTTAGCAGCAAAAAAAAAAAAAATTGATACAAGAGAGACGTGCATGATTTATAGATTATTTTTCAGCATATGTCTACTAAATTGTCTCTTGGATTGATAGATAGGGGGAGATCACTTATATATAAAGAGCACAAAAACACCCCTCTCATGTGCGTCGATCAAATTAAGAACAATACGTGGAATCTGACGAACATGGGGTTACACATGCAAAGTAAACCGGGGTGGAACATGGCTTTAATACTTTACAATCAAAATCTTAAGCTAATAGGTGAAAAGATATCAAATGTATGTAAAGAGCATATAAGTCCCATACGCTTGCGATGTGAGATTTTTTAATAATATCCATGCGCAATGGCATGCTGAGACGTTTCGCTCTCACCATAATTTCCGAGAAGATTGAACCTACGCATTAACAATTGACGATGAGGAACAACATGTAGTGAATTTCACATAAAAAAATTAGATAAACTTCATATTACAAGGATAGATTAAAATAAATTATAGTAGTTTCATGGCACGGAATATTGGCACGGCTCAACTAAATGACATAGGTATGGTCTATCAATCAGAAAATGTTGAAGGAATAAAGAAGAGAGAAAAAAACTAAATCAAGACAATGAGGAATAATCTGTAATAATTTCACCTAAAAGAACTAAATAAACTTCATATTACAAGGATCAATAATGTCGCGACCGACCTCCCGCTCTTTTTTTGGTTCGACGAAAAAAGGGGAAGTTACGCCTGGTATGTGCTAAGTCTAGGTTCGGGACTTAACCCGAGCTCTTCCAAGCCCATATCATATCGCAACTTAGGGTTTAAGTATTTAGCATGCAAGTGGTTTACATCAAGGAGTCGCTACTAATCGATTTGGGGTGGGTCGATTAGAAACCCAAATAGGATGATGGGAGGATCACCCTATTCCTACGAACCAAAGATTAACTGAATTCGGGGACTTAGTTACACTAGTTATACAACTAATGCCCTTTCGGTACCTTTTTACCCTGTTTATTTCTGAAAACATTTGTCAGGTAATTTAGAGTGATTTTATGACCTTTCTCCTAACATGTGAGGTGATCAAGCGAGTGCATAATCAAAAGCGATTAGTAGTTAAAGTAGATATGTAGCCTAAGGTTCTAACGCTAACTAAGGCAACCGACATTTAAAACACAACAAATCATGCAATAAAAATCTAAATAAAAACATGCATGATAATCATTCAACAATACATGATCCTATAGGCTTATCTATTTAAACATACAACTTATGCAATTAAAAATAACATGCATAATAAAACAACGATAAATTACAACCCTCAGATATATCACATAATTAAAAAAAACTTTTAAAAAAAATTTAAAAAATAAATAAAATACGGGAAAAAGAAAAAAAATTAAATTTTTTTATTTTTAAAATAATATAATGTAATATTAAAATAGGTCGGGTTACGGATCTGGGTTGGTCAGATCCGACTCGAATCAACGGACCCAACCCGGGCGTTAACCCGGGTCGAGTCAGCTGATCTGGGTCGGTCGGAACCGACCCAGGTCAACGGATCTGACCCTGGCGTTAACCCGGGTCAGGTCGGCTGATCCGGATCAGTCATATCCGACCCAGGCGTTGACTCGGGTCAAGTCAGCTGATCCAGGTCGGTCTGACTCGAACTCATAGACCCACAGGGGTGAGCACCGGCGGAGCCACAATTGGCCGTCCACCAGCCGACCCAAGCTGACGCCACCCCCAAATAGCCCCCCTAGGACCACCATTAGGCTATGCCACTCACCTGAGCCGCCGTCGGATTGCCGGCCGGCGACGGAACAAAAACCAGCCTCATTGAGGCATTTCGTCAAACTTCTGGCACGCGAAGGGAAAAACGGAGGCTTTCAACCTCCTCCAGCGACTGAGTCAGCTCTGACGGCCACGGTTCGTTCCCAACTGAGACTAGGGACTGGGACCGACAGCGGCATGGGCCGAGAATCACGCGACATGGCCGGCACGAGTCCCGGCCTGACCACGCCAAAAAACAGGGGAAAACATAGGCGAGTCGGAGGCCTAGGGAAACTTACCGGTCAACGTCGCATCTAAGGGACTTTCCGGCTGGTCTGGGGGCAACGGCGACGTTGCTAGTTCTTCTTCTTCCTCCGACAGACCTCAGTTCTTTCTCTCTCTGTTTCTCTCTTGCTCTGTTTCTCTCTCTCCACAGCCGACCCCAGCTCTCTCTCCCTCTCCGGCTGTTATAGTGGCTAAGGGCCACTGCTTCTGCTCCCCGACGTCGGCTGATGACGGCCTGCACCGGCCTAGGCTGCCCTGCGAATTCCGTGGCCATTTAAGCTGATGTAGAGGGGGGGCCAGTTTTGATGCAACCGAGAGGAAGAAAGGGAGAGGGGGCAAGCCCAGGAATCCCGGGCGGACGGGACTGGCCATTATGGCCAATCCCATTGGCGTGCCCGTTTGGGCCTCCTCTGGCGTGATGGCAACGGGGCGGAGTTGCTCCGGCGATCGTCATGCTACGGCCAGTACAGGGGCGAACAGGGGAAGAGAGCGACAGCCGGAGAGGGGGGGAAGGAGAAAAGGGCTGGGCCAGTGCAGGGAGAGAAGGAAGGAAGGCGGGCTGGGCCCGGGAGGGGGGGAGGGGGGGAAGAAGAAGAAAAAAGGGGAAGCTAAGCTGGGCCCGCGCAAAATGGGGAAAAGGAAAAGGAAAGGGGCCGAGTCGGCCCAACTCTGACCCGGCGCAGTGCGAAATTTATTTTTATTAAAATTAAAAAAAATTAAATACTATTTTAATATACCCTATTAATGCAAATATACCTAATTTCTATATGCAATGCATTTAAATAGAAATATTTTTTTTTGTTTTAGGAATTAAAGAAAATTAATTCCTAAATTTTGTGCAATTGATTTCGGGCAAATTAAAAATATGTGTCAACAGCTGCCCCTCTTTAAAGGTGATCTCGTAGAGATTGAGCTCGCAAAGATTACGTTCAAAAATAAAATAACATCTAAATTTGGCCCATGCATGCTTAATAAATGTTATTTTTTGTGAGAGTGTGAGTCCCATTTTTTTTTTATGCGATAAAATGATGCGTGTTAAAACAAATAAAAACATACATTTGGCTACTTACCTTGCCTAAGGGTAAAGTAATTCTAGATAGTTGGTATCGGATATTGAGGACTCGAACCTATGTTCGGTCACCTAGACTGAATTTCCTTCATCTGGGGGTCAAACCTATCTTCGATCGTTTCGACGAGAGAAATTGTTTGTCTAGGACCCGAATCTTTATTCGGTCGCTTTGACTAGGGGAAATCGTTTGCCTAAGACCCGAACCTATCTTCGGTTGCCTTGACTGAATTTCATTTGTCGAGGACCTAAACCTTTCTTCGGTCGCCTCGACTGGGGAAATCATTTGTCTAGGACCCAAACTTATCTTCAATCGCCTTAACTGGATTTTCTTTGTCTCTGACCTAAACCTACCTTAAGTTGCCGTGACTGGAGAGAAATCGCTTACACAGCACTCGAACTTATCTTCGGTCGCCAGCTAAATTTCGTTTGTTTATGACCCGAACCTTTCTTCGGTCCCCTTGACTTGGGGAAATCGCTTACACAGGATCCGAACTTATCTTGATCGCCAGCTAGATTTTGTTTATCTCGGACCCGAACCTTTCTTTGATCGCCTTGACTGGGTTTTGTTTTACCAAAGCACCTGCATCTTATAAAGGGTACTCGAAAAGATTTGGTGTGAACAGAGGGGATTAATCCCATGCTAAGGAGGGGTACCATAACAATCGTAGGTACATGGTGAATAGAGGGTCAATCCAATATTCAAAGGGTACCATAACAATCGTAAGTACAATGATTTTTTGAAGCAGGTATGGGTAGAGTATACTTACCTGGGCATGTTTCAGCCCCTTAAGGGCATGTCTCCTGTCAGACAAATAAGTTTTATGCAAAGACATACGTATTCAACGAAGAAATAGACAACTAAGGCTATTCTAGAATATCACATGAAATATCTTGACCGCAAGTCAAGATGCATTTCATTTTCAAAGAAACACCCGGTTGACTCCCTGGATAGTTTGAAAAGAATTCATAATTTTGGAATCGGGCAAGGATAGAATGTACTTTACCTGGGCATGTTCCTATACACACATACGCATTCATCAAAGAAATAGACAACTGAGGCTATTCTGGAATATCATATGAAAAATCTTGACTGTAAGTCAAGATGCTTTTCTTTTTCAAAGGAATACTTGGTTTACCTTCCATGTAGTTTGAAAAGAAATCTGAAGAAATACCTAGGGCTTCTTACCTAGAGGTTTGATGCATCATCTGCTAAATAACTGACCTTTTTTCGGTGCATTTCTCTTGGAGTGACAATGAGGGCTTCTCCAGCGCCCGAATTTTTGTGTCCTATTACTGGGGATTAAAAATCTGAATTGTCAAAGACGATTAGTGCAAGCATGCATACCTTCATCAAGGATAAACAAACTAGGCTATTCCAGAATGTGTATTTATGCAAGGTGATTTTGCCATGTTTGCGTCACCAAACATCCACTAAGGGTCAATTAAGGCGATTTTCACTCCTAAGGTGGACTTCTCGAGATGTTGAACGAGAGACCTTCAGTCAGAAAGGACTTTTCACTCGCTCTCATTGAAAAAGGTTGTTTGTCCCATCCATTAAGATGGGAACATCGAGAACACTCAATCTGACCATTATCACATCAATAAGGGTTTGAATTTTCTCGCAAATGGTACGACACTGCCAATATGAGAGGTCTTTTTCAGGGTCGTAGTGCTAGCTTGGTCAATGGCTTAACAAAAGGTGACTGTCCAAGTCAAAACCATGAAAGAAAATGTTTTGCAATCATCTCTAAATTTACAAGTCAAGAACCCTGCAAAACGAGTTAGAAGTAATCTTGCTTACACTTTATCAAGCGGTATTTATAAACATTTGAAATTCCACATTAATTCAAGTACCCTAGTCAGAAGAGACTTTATAAGGAATGTAACGTAGGCTTGGTTCACGGGTGGAGGAACGAAATAATCGTTAGGCTCAAAATGCGTATAAGGGGTGAGAATTGGTGATCATCTTGGCATTATCACCAGTCCTTTCTCTACCGTCAGGATCCTTTTGGAAAACTCCCCAGGTAATTTCGTGCCTTGACTTTCAAAACAGCTTTTTCTTGAGGAGCTTCTGTGTCAAGCATTTTCTTGGACACCATTCGGTTTCTGTCCCAATTGCTTTTTCTAGAATATGTTCGTCTTCATCTATTATGACAAATCTTTGTCAAGACAGAGTTCTTTAAAGTATGGATTTGTATCGAAGAAGAACTCAAGTTTAAACCTTTTGGGGTCGTCTATTCTATATCACTTAACAACTTTAAGGTATTTGAGAGCACCTTCATCACGTTCAGAGATCTCCTCAGCTAAAACTTCATTATTTTTCACAGCAGTTATCCAGAATTTTGGGACTCTTTCTCTACATCTTTTTCATCATTTTTCTTCTTCTCCTTTTTCTTTTTGTTTATTTTTTTCATAGACATTGGTCTTGCTTTTACCAGGCACATTGCTTTTTTATGCCCCTAGTCTTCAGCATTTTTTGCTGTTCTTTTGGTGTTGTCAAGAATATTCTTGGAGTCTCCATCTTCACTGGGTACTTTAGACCATGATGCTCAAACCGGGGTGACTTTCGCCTTGCCCCGGAGTAAGGAATGATCACCTACTGGGCTTGCACGAAATGAAGTCGCTGGCTCAATTGGGCTAGCAAGGGATACAAGTGTATGGGATAGAAGAAAAATTACTCTTCGTCATTCTAGAGCACTAAAATCATCGTGAGAGTTCATCTGCAATAATAACACTCAAAGATTAATGCAAGTAAGAATAAGAAAATTTCTATTCATCTTTTTCACATTGTACGAGCTGCTGCGGCTGACGATCATAGAAAATTTTAGATATTACAAACTCCCCATCCTTCTTGTCTTGTTCAGTTCCTAGGTAAGAACATCACTGTTATCAATGACATGTTGGTATTTTGGACAAGTTTTAATTAGTTTGCTGCTTCTTTTTTGACAAAGCCCTCTTAGCCTCGACCATCCTACTGTTGATGGTGTGCTTGTCTTGGAGGACCCTGTTGAGGGCCGCCGGCTCCGTGAAGGCGACGAGGTCGAAGTCACAAGGGTGGTGATCGAAGGGAATGGACGTTTTCCTTGTTTTCTCTGAGTTTGAATCCTTCCTATGATGCTAATTTACCTCAAGCTACCCCAATGTAGGGTGGTTTTTGACATGGTAATTTAAAATGAATGTCCAAGTGTGTGAGCTCAAAAATGCTCAAGCAAAGGATCAATGATAGTGTATAGGGCAAAAAAATGAACTGCCTCTCGTCACTTTGGCTACCGTACCTTATGCGAGAAATTCCTTTACCTTGTAGAAACGAAACATTTTCGCTCATCTTGCAAGGGTTTAGTACGTGAGAATGTGTATAGACTAAGGATTGTCTTTCATCATCCCGACACCTCTCGTTCAATACATCGGAGCAGTTCGATGTCGTTTGTCGAATTGTCAAGATTTTCGCAGAGAATTGGTGAATTAAACAAGTAAAATTACCATGCAAAATTCTTTTCAAAAACTATGCGATGCACTTGGAGGAAGGTTAAGCATTTATTTGTTTTAACACGTTTCTTCCTTCTTGTTTCTTTCTATCCTTATACAAAAAGTTTGTAAGGAAATAGATACTTACCTATGTTGTAATGGCAAGGCAAACTTGCAAGGTAATAAGAAAGACCATGTTAATGAATGGCTCTTTGAGGGACAGAAATTGGGAACGATACAACATTACCCTTCGTGATTCCCTTTATTTGAGACTGAATTGACAATTTCTTGAGTTTTCTTGGATGTTGGTAGTTCTCTTCTGATGAAAACATGAACTCATGTTAGAAATGAAATGATTGAGGGTAAATTGAGAACAATATAAATTACCCTTCTTCTAATTTGTCTTCAAAATTAGCAGAGTCTTTTCTCCCCTCGTGGTTGGACACGAAGCTCAAATGAAATCCTCTATAATTAGAGGTGCTTCCAATTAGCAAGCCCTATTGTCAGTGCATGCTATGTCAATACGACTCCGGTATGTTGGGGAGTTTTTCGGGAGTCCTGCGATTCCTGACTGCATAAGACATACACAATCGCTTGCATAGGATGCTTCCCAACAAAGCTAATCTCTATTTTAAAGGTCTTCAACGGATGTGGGCATGACTCCCATCAAGATCTTTTAGGTTGTCGAGCTCAGCCTTGACACTACTTTGCCATATGCGAAGTCCTTTCCAATTAGATTTGCCGCTAGGAGTGTTCTTACCAATAACTTTCCTGTCAATTCCCTTGTCATCAATAGAAGCATAGAAATCATTTCAATTATAGTACTTCTTCACAGCATCAGAGTTGGTCGAATTGGAGAATTAGCGTCCATCCATCTCAGTCAAAATCAAAGCCCCTCCAGGGAGTGTGTTTTTCACGACATAGGGACTCTTGTAATTTGGAGCGAACTTACCTCCGATTTCGGGGGGTAGTGGTAGTACTTTCTCATGACAAGATCGCTTGCTTCGAAGTGTCTTAGGCGTACTTTTCGGTTGAATGATTTGGCCACCCTTTGGTGATAGCATTGCCCGTGACAAAGAGCCTTCAATCGCTTTTCGTCGATCATATTTAGCTGCTCCAGTCTTTGTTGCTTCTACTCTGCATCAAACAATTTCACTTGGGACAATACCCGCAGCGAGGGAATTTCTATCTCAACAGGCAGGACTGCTTCCATGCCATACACCAAGGAAAAAGGGGTTGCCCAGGTAGATGTATGAATTAATGTTCGGTATGCCATTAATGTAAAAGGAAATCTTTCATGCCAATTTCGGTAGTTCTCAACAGTTTTGGCTAAGATCTTCTTGATATTTTTTTTGGCAGCCTCGACAGTTTCATTCATTTGGGGGCGATAAGGAGATGAATTCAAATGACGAATTTTGAATTCACTGAGTAAATCATCAACAAACTTGCTATTCAGATTTGTCCGTTATCTGTGACGACGGCTTCAGAGACGCCATAACGGGCAATTATATCTCGTTTGATGAATTTCACCACATTCTATGCAGTGACATTAGTATATGACGCGGCCTCGATCCACTTGAAAAAATAATCAATTGCGACCAAGATGAAGCGATGTCCATTTGATGCTTTCGGATTAATTGGGCCGATCACATGGATGCCCCACATTGAAAATGATCAAGACTCTAACAATTGGTGTAATTCAATTGGTGGGGCATTTATCTTGTTTCCATAGATCTGACAACGGTAACAATTTCGAACATGTCGGATGCAATCACCTTATAAGGAAAGCCAATAATAACCCAATCTTATTATTTTTCTGGCCAACATGTGTCCATTCATGTGTGAACCACACACTCCTTCATGCAATTCCTGCATGATTCGTGTTGCTTCGATCGCATCCACGCATCTTAGCAAAACAGAGTCATAGGACCTCTTGTACAAGTTCTTACCATCGACAAAGAACTTCGTTGCCATCTTTATTATGTATCTTCTGTCTGCAGAGCTAATCCCTTCAGGGAATTGCTGATCCTTGATGTAATTCATGATATCGTAATACCACGGTTTATCATCGGGTTCTTCGGTCACAGTCATGCAATGGGCCGGTCTGGTCAGGACTTCAATCTTCAAATGTTCTATTTCCAAACCATTGATAACCTGTAACATTGATGATAATAAAGCCAGTGCATCGGCAAATTGGTTATGAGATCTAGATAAGTATTCAAACGAAATCTCATTGAATTCTGAAACCAATTCGTCCGCATAGTCATGATAGGGTACTAGTTTAGTATCCCTAGTCTTCCTTCACCCACAGTCTAGAGTATGATTAAAGCAAAATTGCCGAACACTTTTAATTTGGCTATTTTCATATCAATTGCTGCTTGTAAGCCGAAAATACATACTTCATACTCGACAATGTTGTTGGCGCAAGGAAACACCAATTTTGCGACTACAGGATAATGCTATCTACCTAGGGATATCAAGACTGCCCTAGTGCCAGAGCCAGACAGGTTTATTACTCCATCGAAAAACATGGTCCATGTGTATTCCTCCGTTGATAATATACGGTCATCCGAGAGATCATCCTCATTTGTTTCCCCAGGACATTCAGTTAGTATATCAGCGATCACCGACCTTTCACTAATTTCTGTGATTATGTTTAGATGTCAAATTCTGAAATTAGAATTTGTCATTTGGCTAATTTACCCACTAATGCCGGTCGGTTAAGCAAATACCAGATAGGGTCATTTTCAGTTACAAGGAATGTCTGGTGGTGCAAAGTATATTGTTGGAGCCTATGCTGCACCCACACCAATGCAACACATGTTTTTTTTTTCTAATTCAGAATAATTTTGTTCCGAAATGGTGAATTTCTTACTCATATAATAGATGGCACGTTCTTTTCCATCTTAGGGGTGGCTCTGGGCCAACAGGGCTCCTAACAATTCGCTGTGAATCATTAAATAGAGAGTTAAAGGATGCCCCGGAACTGGTGGAACTAGTACTGGGGGATTCATCAAATACTACTCCAGCTTTTCAAATGCTTCCCGACAATCCTCATCCCAATTAATATGAGCATCTTTCTTGAGAAGTTTGAAGAAAGGCCGTGCAATCTCAGAGAGTTGGGAGATGAACCGAGCAATGTAATTCAACCTTCCTAAAAGGCTTCTAACCTCCCTCACTATGGATGGGGGTTGCAGATCACATATTGCTTTGACTTTTGAGAGGTCGACCTCAATCCCCTTGCTACTCACGATGAACCCAAGTAACTTACCAGAGGTCGCCCCAAATATGCACTTTACAGGGTTCAGGCGTAATTTGAACTCGCGCAACCGGCTGAATAGCTTCTTTAAGGCTTCAATGTGGTCCTCTCCGCATCTGATCTTGGCGATCGTGTCATCGACATAGACTTCAATTTCTTTGTGCATCAAATCATGAAAAAGAGTGACTATAGCACGTTAATATGTTACGTCGACATTCTTCAAACTAAAAGGCATAACCTTGTGGTGAAAGGTCTCCTATGAAGTGATAAACGCCGTCTTCTCCTTGTCTTCCTCATTCATCCTTATCTGGTTGTACCCGGTGAATCCATCCATAAAAGAAAATAATTCAAATCCAATAGTGCTATCCACAAGGACATCTATATGGGGGAGTGGAAAGACATCTTTTGAACTGGCCTTATTCAAATCACAGTAATCAACATAAACTCGAATTCAACCATCCTTCTTCTTCACCGACACGATATTTGCTACCCAATCGGGATATTGCAAAACTTCGATGAATCCTACTTTCAACAGCTTCATCACTTTTTCTTCGATCTTTTTGACAGCTCGGGTTTGGTCATTCGTAACATTTGCTTCTTAGGAGGCATGTTGAGATTGGTAGGCAAACTATGCTCAACAATCCGAGAGTCTAATCCTGGCATATCAGAATAAGACTATGCGAAGACGTCTCGATAATCCTTGAGAAGAACAACTAGACGGATGGCTTTCTCTTCGGGAAGGTTGGCTCCAATCTTCACTTCTTTTGGATCTTAAGTGCTACTCAAATTGATGGTGATAGTACCTTCGGTTGTAAGGGGCTTGAATTGTTCATACTACTCCCAATTTCTCGGATTTTAGCAGGGTTATCACTTGAATCGTCTGAATCGCTGCTGTGAGTATCTACATTATCAGACTGGACCGCACTAACTCTCTCGCAAGTCGCGAGATCATGCCTGGAACACAGGGTAAATTGATCAGAAAAACAAATGGGGATATGGATTTTTTCATTGTCATTTTCCTCTTAAAACATGTTTTGAAGTAATAGTAAAAAAATGTCTTTGATTTTCGAAAACTCTTTAGAAACAAGGAAGCATAAGATAGCCCGGCCCTCAGAATACTTTCCTTTTCGTGGTTGGATATCATCAACGAGCCGGCTTGGGATACTATCTCATGCCCTCAAAATATTATTTATTTACAACACATAGATTTACAACCTCAAAAGATGGAGAGTTCAAAAAGACATTTCTTCTAACAGAAATGACAACAAAAAACGAAATACAAGGATAGCGCATTTTTTAGGGATTCATGCAAAAAAGAGGAGAGGAATTCTACTCAAGCGGGCTTGCGCCCATTCCCTCCACCGGTCCTTCGTCTATTGCGCCGACAAAGAAATCTTCCAAAGTATCGTTCCAGGAATCCAGCTCCTCGACTCCTCTCTTTAATGGTGTCAGCTTTTCCATGTCGTCCCATTCGCTAGGAGTGCTGTTCTGCTGGTATTCATAAAAACTTGATGGCATCTGATAGTCAACATAATAGTCAAACTTGCCACTGGGCTCGCCCAAGGTATCTATAATCGTCTTTCCCTTGCGCACCGCATCAGAAAGTTCAGGAGCAACGTCAAGAAGGCTAGATACCACCAAGAGATCATCTTCACCATGACATAGCCATTGGGCACGAAAAGTAAATGCCCTAACGTCCAGTAAGTCTTGAACTCTATTCTTCAAAGCATCGTAATCATCTAACGAGTGTCCGATCTCTCCCGAATTATAGTCATAAGATTTGGAGGGATCATAGTTGATGAAGTACTCGGGAATAGGATGTTTCGGCCTCCTTGTGATTAGCCCTTTCCGTAAAAAGATAGGGAATATCACATCCATGGATTTAGGAACCGGCGAGTATCGTTGTACATTGCCCTGCCACTGTAAGAGTTTGATATCTCATCAAATCATGTCAGGAAGGACTCCTGACGGTGGGTTTCCTCCCAAACCATTTTCTTGGGTCACCTGCTCCTGATTTGGTGACAGTGGTGACATGTCTGAGTTTTGGCAAATGGTATCCATTAAGGATGTTAGCAAATCCTATAACTCGTCTAATTGATGCTACAAACGTGCAAACAAATCAAGCGGGTAGGTACTCGTTTCTGAGGTCGAGTTTTCATGTATGGCTCCTATGAAGATGTCGTCAAATAGGGTGACCATACTGTCTAACGCTTCTTCTCCTCCACAATTTCCTTTAATCGGCAGCTTGTCTGGGTTCCGATATCGGTCAATAGCAACATTTGCAGGAAAAGTCAAGGAGCTCGAGTGACTTGACCATTCGGCAGGCTGCTTGAACCACTCACTTGATTCTCCTGAAAGATTAAAATAACTTTTTCATCCTGCAGCAATTTAGCAGGTGGCAAGAAAGTCTCCCGAATATGGGGAAATAACAAGCCAGTTTGACCCTTCGCGTGCCACTTGTTACCATGTGGATTTCCTCCGCGATATCCTAGGCCAGCTGTACGATAATTCTTAGCGGCTTGAATAGGCTCTCAGATGCCCCGACCTCCTCTGCCGAGTCCTTAGCTTGGGGTGAAGCCATTTCCGACCATAACCTTCCCTACTATGATTGAGGTTTTTGACATGTCAGGAACAAAATGAGAAATCCCTCGCTGTCCAAGCACGATTGACACGAGCTCGATGGACTGATAACTAGATTCCTCCCTACCACTTGGTTCAACGTATGGGATAGCAATTTCTTGGTAAATTCGATGGTCATCTTCTCTAAGGACAGTAATCAGTTTCCCTTCGACAACAAACTTCACGCTTTGATGAAGGCTTGACGGTATGGCTCCAGCAAAATGAATCTAGGGATGGCCTAATAGAAAGCTGAATGCAGTGGGGATGTCCATTACCTGGAATAGAATACTGAATACGGTTGGGCCAATCTGGACATCAAGGTCGATTTCACCCATTGTGTCTTTCTTCATTCCATCAAATGCCCGAACAGATGTTTTGGAGGCACGGAGTTTAGACGTGTCCACATTGAGCGGTGCAAGGTTGACAGCAGGTAGATGTTCAACGCAGACCCATTGTCTATAAGCACTCGAGCTACATGGGAGTTTCTACATTTAACGGAAATGTAGAGACCCTTGGTATGTCCCATTCCCTCAGCGGGAAATTCCTCTTCCGAGAATGTTATCTGATCTTTCAAAAGGATGGACCCCACAAATGCTTCCAACTTGTCATGTTCAATTGACTCTAGGACATTCACTTCGCTGAGTACTTTCATCAGGGACTTCTAATGCTTCATGAACATTTGGAGTAGTTCTAACAAAGAAATATGGGCAAGCAATTTGCGTAATTGGTCCACCACATTATATTCACTGGCTTTGACGATGGCCAGGAATTCTTGGGCTTCTTTATCGGTGACGGGGTTCGGAGGCTACACGTCAGTTTGAGCATACGTTCATTCGAACCTGGTAACTAGGTCAACATCCAGTTCGTAGGACCATGGAACTACTTTGTCATTCTCGTACTGGTAAGGCTGAGGTATCTCGATCACTACGTGGCCCTCGGTTATGGGTACCTCAATCGTCAACTCTTTCTCTCTATCCAGGCTATCAGACAAAGATTTGTTCACAAGTGTAGGGATGGATTTACTTGTTTTGGCATTCAATATTGAGAGTTCTTTGTCCCAATCAATGATAACCTCAGAGATTGTGGCTACTATGCCAGTACGGTCGGCATACACAATCAAACCTGCTTTCGCTATACTAGCAACCCTTTCTTTCATTATGGACAGGAGCAGCACTTCACCAGTAGGATAGTATACCACTTTAACTAAGGCGTTATAAATGTCAACAGTGTACACCCTCTCACTCTTAATTTGACAAGCATCAAAAGAGGATATGACATTAACTCTGTTTTCGTGTTCGAGCAGTGGGTTGTTTTGGACATTTGGTTTGGATGTTTGGAATGAAAAGGCTTTGGTGTCAAGCAAGTGTTGGATTCGGTGTTTGAGGGTGTAGCAATCGTTTGTCGAATGTCCTATCTCGCCCATGTAATAGTCACACTTCTTGGACGGATCGTAATTCGAAAAGTTTTCTAAGTTTGGACGTTTTGGCTCAGTAGAAAGCAGGTTTTTCTTCCGGAGTATGGTCAGAACTTGAGAGAGGGATCCAAGCAACGGGGTGAATTGCCTTTTCTTATATCGCTTCAGAGATTGACGACTGGAGGTTGGCTGCTGTTCACTATTCACCTGGATTGTCTAGGGAAGATGAACGGTCTGGGTGCATGCAATGTTTCCATCCGTCAGGGATTCCTTTTCCTTTCTTGTGTTGAGTCTCTTGCTTGCGGAAGCGGGGTCTGTGAACCATCTGTCACGCAATCCCATTTTGATTCGTTCACCCACAAGAACAAGACGATTAAGAGATTCAGCAATAGCACCAACCAGACTGTGTCTGTATTCATACGGAAAGGACTTAATGAACAACTTCACTTGTTCATGATCAGTGAGTTGCGAGGTAACTTGGGCAGTTAGGTTTCTCCATCTGGTGGCATACTCTTTGAATGACTCACTCTTCTTCTTTTCAGTGCATTCCAGATCGTCCCAAGTAAAGGTGACGTCAAGATTGAATTGATATTGCTTAAGGAATGCATCAGCGGTATCATCTCAAGATTTGAAAGCATCCACGTCTTTTGACATATACCATGTCAAAACTGACCCCGTCAGACTTGCCTGAAATGTCTGAATCATGAGGGGTTCATTATCGACGTACTGAGTCATTCGCACATGATACGTGCAAATGGTGTCTGGGGCATGAGGTGCCATCATATTTCTTGAACTCTGGCATCTTGAACTTTTATGGTACTTTGACCCGTTTGTATATAGACAGGTCAAGTGGGATAGCATGCTGCGAGCCTTGTAGTTGTTTCAGCATCTCCTCAACCTTTGCAAGGCATTTGTCATGTTCTGTCATTTGGGCATTTTCAGGTTCAGCCTCCTAATAGCCAGGCGAAGAAGATCGTCCTCTAGCAGAGGTATTTTACTATCGCTGGCAGAAGTTTTGTTTTTTCCAGTGGACGGTGGTGGTAACATCATCTCAATTGCTGCAAGCATGGGTGTGAGCTTGACATTAATGGATTCTATTTGCTTGGTGAGGTTTTCCAGCGCATTCAAAATCATTTTCATTTCGCTTTCCATATTATCGAGGCAGACGTTTTCTTCGGCCATTTTACTTTGTCACTACCTGTGAAAACGTTGAAATGAACGAGTGTAATGTCTAATAAAGAATCATTTCATGACCTAATCATGATATTATTGCATATTTTATTTATTTGTGAAGAAAAAAACAAGAAAATAGGTTTTTATTAATATCAACATTACAGGCGGCATCCCTGGGGTTCGAACCCCGATCGCCTCGGACCGCTTTCGCTTCACTCCCAGCTACCACTGGACCGATGGCCACGGTGGTGTCACTAAGGCACAAAAAAAATTATATATAGAATAAAAACAGTCCGAGTTATTTTAACATTAGTACAACCTATAAACACCTTTAAAGAAGAAAATCAAAACCCCTAAACATAAATACTAGGAAAAAATAAAATACATGGGCGTTTAACAAAAAGGACGCATTTCCCAGATACTCATTTTATAAACGATGGGGAAGCTCCAATCTCTCGGAGTCACTTATTTTCACAGACAAACTCCGCAATAAGCGTATCCTTCGTTCCTACAGTCCTTTCGAGTTGATCAATCTGTGCTTGACGATTGGGCTTGTTGGTTACATCCGCGACTTTTGGCTGTAGATCTGTCGGGATTTGGTGATGCAAAATGTAGAACATATAGGCATGGTGGACCTTTTCCTGTCCCTTCAATAGCCTAAGCATTATGATGTTCTCAGGATAGCATTTAGCCCACACCCCCTGGGTGGCATGAATTTCACCAGCGTAATTGTATTTCGAGCAAGTGAATCGAACTTGAAACCGGTCCATCTTGAGAGGCGACGGGATTTCCTAAAGAGCCCTGTATTGGTGGGCTACCCAATATGGGTAGTATGAGGTGATGTTTGATAAACCGAGCAACGGAACAGAGTTGTGAAACTGGTGGACATAATGAACCTAACCCTCATTGAACCATTTAGTATGTCATAGGAATGTCTTGAGATCGAAATCCTTTAAAAAGTTTATCCAGGTGGCGTAATCCTTGTTAGAGGAATGACTTTTTAGAATCTCAAATCTTTATATTTGGTGCATGAGGTTATCGATTTCAAAAAGCTGCATAAGGTGCCAAAATCCTCTCAAATGGGATAAAAACTAGATTTATAAAATTTCTAGGGCAGTCCGCATGATTTTATCATCATTTTGTTTAAAACGGTTTAAAGACAAAAATGTTTCTGCCAAAACCGAATTAACATAACTCAAGTCGGTGCAAATTTATTTGGTCACATACGCAATCGAGAGATTTATTGAATTTCTGCAGTAGGAGAAAAGGACGCACCCGATAAAAGCAAAAATAAAAATCTTGGCTTTTTGGCTCATGAGTTGACTTTCAAAACATTCATTTAAGAAAAATCAGGAGCATGCATTACAATAAGCTTTAATGACTATCTTCGCTATATCGCTCTTGGTTCGCAAAAATTAGGATAATTCGGGCAGAGGGGACACGCTTAAAAACGGTTTGATGAGCTCAGATTCCAAAGGTTTCCCAATGACAATACTATACTCTTCCAGAGTCAAGGTCATGTCAAACTTATCGAATATGAAAGTGGATGTCTATGGGCACTAGAAGTGTGCTAAGGCTTGAATCATGCCAGAATGGATGTTGATTTTGAGCAGTGAAAATAGGCGATCAATTCTTGCTTTGACATACTGTTAGCTATTCTGATCAAGTTGGTCCCACCATGCCAAAAGTTCTTTTTTAGGAGTGGGGACGAATTGGACATCAGCTCTTCCCATCGTGTATAGAATGCAATCAACGGGTGGCCTAACAGGAGCAAATTAAAATAAGTGACTAAACTGCATAATAGAATAGGAAGGGATAGAATATATATCTCTCTTTGAACCGTGTCAATCACAACGACATACGCATGAAGAGTGAGGCTTGACTTCTATTTTAAACTAATTGAACAAAATGAAATTAAAAGAGTGCTTAATCGTCGCAGTCTCGCGTTTGTGTTAAGTCCTTTTAACCTCTGCCAAATCGAAAAGAATATCTTATAGTCATGCGAGGTCGTATTTTTCTTAACACCATCTTATAGTCACGCGTTGGTGTCAAGTCCTTTTAAATAAAGATATTTCTTTACAATTTTTTAGAAATAAATTTCGGGGAAAAAAAAAGGCAACCTCTACATCATAGGCTCACATTCGAGGTCGTATTTTTCTTAACACCATCTTAAAATACCCTATTGCAGCCCAGGTCTGGCAACGTGATTGTGTACACAATAGTGTAGTGTTAAATCATAAAAGCATGCACAAAAATTTAAAATCAATCAATTTGAACCTGCAAAAACAAATAATACATTAATGTTAGGATCATACCTGGAGTCCTCGTTGCCAAACAAAGATATTTTGAACAGGACAAAAATTTGACTTAAGTCCACTTTTAAACAAAAAATTCCCCAGTAGAGTCGCCAGTCTATCGTGACCGATCTCCCACTCTTTTTTTGGTTCGACGAAAAAAGGGGAAGTTACCCCTAGTACGAGCTAAGTCTAGGTTCAAAACTTAACTTGGGCTCTCCCAAGCCCATATTATATCGCGACTTAGGGTTTAAGTGTTTAGCATGCAAGTGGTTTACATCAAAGAGTCGCCACTAATCGATTTAGGGTGAGTCGATTAGAAAGCCAAACAGGATGATAGGAGGATCACCCTATTTCTACGAACCAAAGATTATCTGAATTCGGGGACTTGATTACACTAGTTATACAACTAATGCCCTTTTGGTACTTTTTTATCCTGTTCATTTTTGAAAACATTTGTCAGGCAATTTGGATTGATTTTAGGATTTTTCTCCTAACATGCGAGGTGATCAAGCAAATGCATAATCAAAAGCGATTAGCAATCAAAGTAAATATGCAACCTAAGGTTCTAACACTAATTAAGGCAACTGACATTTAAAACACAACAAATCATGCAATAAAAATCTAAATAAAAACATGCATGATAATCATACAACAATACACGATCCTATAGGCTTATCCATTTAAACATACGACTTATGCGATTAAAAATAACATACATAATAAAACAATGATAAATTACAACCCTCAAATATATCACATAATTTAAAAAAATTAATTTTTTAAAAAAAATAAATAAATGAAATAGGGGAAAAAGAAAAAAAATTAAAATTTTTTATTTTTAAAATAAGATAAGATAATATAATATAATATAATATTAAAACGGGTCGGGTTGCGGATCCAAGTCGGTCGGATCTGACCCAGGTCAATTGACCCAACCAAGGTGTTGACCCAGGTCGGGTCGGCTAATCCGAGTCAGTCGGAACTGACCCGGGTCAACGGATCCGACCCATATGTTAACCCAGATCGGGTCGGCTGATCTGGGTCGGTCGGATCAACGGACCCGATCGAGTCGTTGACCCGGGTCGGGTCGGCTAATCCAGGTCGATCTAACCCGAACTCACAGACCTACAGAGGTAAGCGCCGGCAAAGCCAAAATTGGCAGTCTGCCGGCCGACCTAGGCCGGCGCTACCCCCAAATCGCCCCTCTAGGACCACCATTAGACTACGTCACTCACCTGAGTTGTCGTCAGACCGCCGTTCACCGGCTGATAACGGAACAAAAACTAGCCTCATTGAGGCATTTCGTCGAACGCCTAGCATGCGCGAGGAAAAACAAAGGCTTTCGACCTCCTCCGGCGACTAGGTCGGCTCCTACGGCCACATTTGTTCCTGACTGAAACTAGGGACCGGGACCGACGACGGCATGATCGCGCGACACGGCTGGCGCGAGTCCCAGCCCTACCGCGCCGGAAAACAGGGGAAAACAGAGGCGAGTCGAAAGCCTGGGGAAACTTACCGGTCGACGGCGCGTCAAGGGGACTTTCCGGCTGGTCTGGGGGCGACGGCGACGTTGCTAGTTCTTCCTCTTCCTCCAACAGACCTCGATTCTCTCTCTCTCTGTCTATTCTCTCTCTTCTCTCTATGTTTCTCTCTTGCTCTGTTTCTCTCTCTCCACAGCCGACCCCAGCTCTCTCTCCCTCTCCGACTTTTATAGTGGCTAAGGGCCACTGCTTCTGCTCCCCGACGTCGGCTAACGACGGCCTACACCGGCCTAGGCTGCCCCGCGAATTCCATGGCCATTTAGGCTGGTGCAAAGGGGGGGGGCCAGTTCTGACACAATCAAGAGAAAGAAAGGGAAAGGAGGGGAGACCCGGGAATCCCGGGCTAACGGGACTAGCCAGTAAGGCCAGTTCCGTTGGCGTGCCCGCCTAGGCCTCCTTTGGTGTGATGGCGACGGGGCAGAGCTACTCCGGCGATCATCATGCTACGGCCAGCACAGGGGCGAACAGGGGAAGAGAGCGACAGTCGGAGAGGGGGGGAAGGAGAAAAGGGCTAGGCCAGTGCAGAGGGAGAAGGAAGGAAGACGGGCTGGGCCCGCAGGGGGGGGGGAAAGAAGAAGAAAAAAGGGGAAGCTGGGCTGGGCCCCCGCGGAGGGAAGAAAAGGAAAAGGAAAGGAGCCAAGTCGGCCCGACTCCGACCCGACCCAGCGCGAAATTTTTTTAAATAATATTTTAATATACCCTATTAATGCAAATATGCCTAATTTCTATATGCAATGCATTTAAATAGAAGTATTTTTTTTGTTTTAGGAATTAAAGAAAATTAATTCATAAATTTTGTGCAATTGATTTCCGGGCAAATTAAAAATAGGTGTCAACAAATAAAAAAAAGTGTGGCAGTTTCGTGGCACGGGATATTGGCGCAGCTCAACCAAACCGTAGAATTGAAACCTTTTTAATTGATGTCACAGTGAGGTTGAACTGCATCAACATTGCTGACCCAACTAAACCGTAGAATTGAAACCTCTTTAATTGATGTCACAGTGAGGTTGAATTGCATCAACATTGCTGGCCCAACTAAATGCCACAGATATCGTTGATCATTCAAAAAATGCCAAAGGAACAAAGTAATGAGAAAAAAAAAAAACAGGGAAAACAATGCAAACAGTTCATGAACTTTAGCCCAACGTGCAATTTGGTCCCTGAACTTTTAATTTGTTCAATGTAGTCATTAAACTTTAGCTTAATATTCAATGTGGTCCCTGAACTTTTAATTTATTTAATGTGATCCTTGGACTTTTGCTACATATTCAATTTAATCCATGAATTATATGAAAATGTTCGATGTAGTCCATCCATTGATTCATTAAAAAAATTATGGCAGTTTCATGTCATGAGATATTGGCGCGGCTCAACCAAACCTTGGAATCAAATCCTTGTCAATTAAATGCCATATCTACCATTGATCATTCAAAAAATGGCGAAGGAACAAAGAAATGAGAAAAAAAAAACTAAATCACGACGATGAGGAACAATGTGTAGTAATTTCACCTAACAGAATGAAATAGACTTCATATTACAAGGATAAATAAAAACCTACAGCAGTTTCGAGGCACGGGATATTGGCACGGCTCAACCAAACCTCGAAATCAAACCCTCAATTGATTTCACGTTGAGGTTGAACCGCAACAACACCTCGCACTGAACTAAATCCCATAGATATGGTCGATCATTCAGAAAATGTCAAAGGAACAAAGAAGAGAGAACAAAACTAAATCAAGACAATGAGGAACAATGTGTAGCAAATTTCACCTAAAAATATAAAATAAACTTCATGTTACGAGGATTAATAAATAAATAAAAACCTACAGCAGTTTCATGGTACGGGATATTGGCGCGGCTCAACCAAACCCCGAAATCAAACCCTCAATTGATTTCACGGTGAGGTTGAACCGCGACAACACCTCGCACCGAACTAAATGCCATAGATATTGTCGATCATTCAGAAAATGTCAAACGAACAAAGAAGAGAGAACAAAACTAAATCAAGACAATGAGGAACAATGTGTAGCAAATTTCACCTAAAAATATAAAATAAACTTCATGTTACGAGGATTAATAAATAAATAAAAACCTCCAGCAGTTTCATGACACGGGATATTGGCGCGGCTCAACCAAACCCCGAAATCAAACCCTCAATTGATTTCACGGTGAGGTTGAACCGCGACAACACCTCGCACCGAACTAAATGCCATAAATATTGTCGATCATTCAGAAAATGTCAAAGGAGCAAAGAAGAGAGAACAAAACTAAATCAAGACAATGAGGAACAATGTGTAGCAAATTTCACCTAAAAATACATAATAAACTTCATGTTACAAGGATTAACAAATAAATAAAAACCTACAATAGTTTCATGGTATGGGATATTGGTGCGGCTCAACCAAACCCCGAAATCAAACCCTCAATTGATTTCACGGTGAGGTTGAACCGCGACAACACCTCGCACTGAACTAAATGCCATAGATATTATCAATCATTTGCAAAATGTCAAAGGAACAAAAAAGAGAGAACAAAACTAAATCAAGACAATGAGGAACAATGTGTAGCAAATTTCACCTAAAAATATAAAATAAACTTCATGTTACGAGGATTAATAAATAAATAAAAAGCTACAGCAGTTTCATGGCACGGGATATTGGCCCTCAAAATCAAACCCTCAATTGATTTCACGGCGAGGTTGAACCGCGACAACACCTCGCACCGAACTAAATGCCATAGATATTTTCGATCATTCAGAAAATGTCAAAGGAACAAAGAAAAGAGAACAAAACTAAATCAAGACAATGAGGAACAATGTGTAGCAAATTTCACCTAAAAATATAAAATAAACTTCATGTTACGAGGATTAATAAATAAATAAAAACCTATAGCAGTTTCATGGCACGGGATATTGGCGTGGCTCAACCAAACCCCGAAATCTAACCCTCAATTGATTTCACGGTGAGGTTGAACAGCGACAACACCTCGCACCAAACTAAATGCCATAGATATTGTCAATCATTCAAAAAATGTCAAAGGAACAAAGAAGTGAGAACAAAACTAAATCAAGACGTTGAGGAACAATGTGTAGCAAATTTACCTAAAAGAATTATATAAACTTCATGTTACAAGGATTATTAAATAATAATAATAAAACCTACAGCAGCTCCGTGGCATGGGATATTGACACAGCTCAACCAAACCCTCGTCAATTGATGTCACATGAGGTTGAACCAGGACAACACCTCGCACCCAACAAAATGTGATAAATACATTCAGAAAATGTCAAAGCAACAAAGAAGTGAGAAAAAAAATTAAATCAAGATGATGAGGAACAATGTGCAGTAAATTTAACCTAAAATAATTGAATAAACTCCATATTACAAGGATTAATAAACAACTAAATAAAACTACGGCAGTTTCGTGGCACGGGAAATTGGTGCGGCTCAACCAAACCTTGGAATCAAACTCTCGTCAATTGATGTCACAGTGAGGTTGAACCACGACAACACCGCGGGCCCAACTAAATGCCATAGCTACCATCGATCACTAGGAAAATCGCGAAAGAACGAAAAAAAAACAAGGTGAGCAAAAGAAAACCTAAATCAAAGACTCAGGAGAGCCATGGAATGAAGAACTCGTGATTGGTGGCAGATTTATAGGGAGCTTGTAGAGGCTAAGTTTAACTTTGGCAATACACAATTCGTTTAATCAGATGATTACATAGGACAGAACACAAGAAACACGATCTTCTCTAGGGGAAGTAGCGGATGCCGGCCAAATGGAGTTTGCATAGCGATGAGGATTCTTGGGATAGCCGGCTGGTTCATCAGAGCCTTTTATGCACAGCCATTTTCATCTTGGACAGGCTTCCATGTCTGTATATATGTCTACTCTTTCGAAGACGACTTTAGTCTCGGAATCAGCTTCAAACCATAATCGAACCTTTTTCAATAATGCTCGTAAATGTCCGAGGCTCCGTTGGTTTCATGGAGAATGAATAATTTGGAAGATGTTTGTATCGATTAGAAAAATGAACGAACAAAAGATATTTCCACTGCCTAAGGAGATATTTAGACAAAAATTGTTATCGATGACGAAAGTACTTTTCATTAGCTGATTATTTCAAGCAATGCAATCGACTATTTTTAGGAAAATTATTTTCGAATTAAATATTTTTCATGAAACAAATAGAGCCTAAAAGTTAATTAGAGGTTTCTTCTCAATTTACCCTCTTTTTATTTCATTCGCTTCTTCTTCTTCTTTTTTTTGGTCCGAAAACTCAAAGACCGAGGGCAAAAAGTCAATATGTTTTGTAATAGATGATCAAAGTTGACTTGGTCATGTCCATTTCCAGGGTCAATTGTTGTAACTTTGGACCCTCAATTTGGTGGTATAGTTGAGTTTTTTAGCTAATGTTCTAATTTCAGCTATAGATGCAATCGCACTAGATTGTGAGGACCAGTAGGTGTTTCGAAATAAAGCAGTTCAGCTTTCGACAATCGTCCAAACTCTTGTTCGGATTGTGCGACAATATCATGTTAGGAGATGAAGTATGCCGCCGACCGTGAAAATTCGGGGTAAATTGAGATGATTTTCGTCGGAACATAGGAACTTATAGTGGAGAAAATTCAAAGAAGAGCGCAAGGGTCAAAGGGGTGCCAAGAATTGGAGGCTCTAATTAGGGTTAGGACTAGAAAAGGGCACGACCATAGAGATTGTGCCTAAGTTCCAATTCGAACCCAGCCCAATCCAAAGGCAATGCAAGAGAGCCCAATACATCACGAGCCGATCGAACTATGGTATCGTAAGACCAAAAAAAAAAAACCATGATTTCGGGCTAACTCAATCAGCAGTGTCCAACTTAATCGGGCAATTTAGGCTTTATTTGTTTGAGGGAAAGTGTCTTCATGGAACGAACTTTCACCCGTTTGGTTTGCTAGAAATGATTAATCAACCCAAAACATTTTTCATCGAGAAAAATATTCATGCATAAAATTAGAAAAGTAAATTCTTAAATCTATATGACCAAACAAAAAAAAAAAAGAATTCCTAAATCTAAGAAGGTAAAAATAATTTCCGGAATTAATCCTCCTGAATCTTTTTTTTTTTTTTTGTCGTCCTCCTCCACTTCCACTTGTTGCCGGGCCTTGGCGACGATCGGGGACCGGCAACAAGCACTGGCCAGTGAGGGCTAGTCTTGAGCAAGGCTCGACCTCGTCGTGGCAAGCTTGAGCTTCGCCATATCCCAACTCAAGGCCAGTCAGGTCTACCCTTGCTAGTGGCCTTCGTGGCTATCGCCAAGGCTCAGCGATTGGCGAAGGAGGAAGAAGGAAAAGAAAAAAAAAATTATTAAAAAAAATCAAAAGAAGAAATTCCAAAAAGTGTTTTCACCTTCTTAGATTTAAGAATTCACTTTCCTAATTTTATGCATGAATATTTTCCTTGAATGAAAAGTGTTTTCGGTTGACTAATTATTTTCAGCGAACCAAACGGGTGAAAATTCAAAAAACTATTTCCGAGAAACTACTTTCTCTCAAACAAACGGAGCCTCGACATGTAATTTGCAGCAAGGTAAAGCTAAAGTAGTGACTGACCCAAGAAATAATGGTTGTTCGTTTGTGTCTTGTGTGTTGATGTTGATTGACTCGATTTAGCAAAACAAGAAATTGTGTAGTGATTTTCAGCCTGTCAATGCGGTTGAAAAGAACAAGAAGAATAAGCAAAAAATGAAAGGGAGGATTGAGCTGTCTCTTGTGCAAAAGGAAACAAAACTACACACTCCCTCTCCAGCAACACTTTGGTGTTGCCGCCTTGAGTTCTCATTGCAGCCTCTCGCCTTTGTCCTTCGCAAAGTCCCTTGAATTCTGCTATCATTTTAACCGTCAAATGTTGTCTCCATTAGACAAACTTTAACCTGTCCTCATTGGTATAATCATCCCCCCACACTCGCTCAAAGTCTCACAACTTGCAGCCCCTTAAAAGACCTCTTCCCCCTAGCGGTGTCTTTGTGCAAGGGAGGCCCCGCAATTCCTCCCACCACAACAATGGCTAGGGATGCACAGAACGACACAAACCGGAGCCTCGAGACACTGCTGGACATGGACAAGGCCGTGGCCAGGAGCAAGAGTACCGCGCCGCCCCCGAGGAAGATGGTCCCAGGCCACGGGCTCGAGTTCAGCGGCCTCTCCTACAGTATCATCAAGAAGCAGAAGAAGGACGGCGTGTCCGTCATGAAAGAGGCATACCTCCTCAACGACATCTCGGGCCAGGCGATGAGGGGCGAGGTCATGGCGATCATGGGGCCCAGCGGGGCGGGGAAGTCCACGTTCCTTGACGCATTGGCAGGGCGGATCGCACAGGGGAGCCTCCAAGGTTCAGTCAGGCTTGAAGGTAAACCGGTGAGTCGCGCTATGGGAGATGATCATTTTCATTACTTGTCACGATATGCTTTTATTAGGAACAGATTACGTTGTGATAACTGATGTTGATGAGATGGTCGTTGACAGATTACTACTAGCTACATGAAGATGATCTCATCCTATGTGATGCAAGATGATCAGCTCTTTCCGAAGTTGACCGTCTTCGAGACGTTCATGTTCGCTGCTGAGGTCAGGCTACCTCCTTCGATCTCCAGGGCCGAGAAGCAGAAGCGCGTCTACGATCTCCTCGAGCAGCTTGGCCTCCAGGTACAGATCCTATGCGCACTTCACGTACTTGATGATGTTCACAATCCGATTAAGACAGAATATGACTTATCGAGACGAAAATAATGATTCATTTTCCTTACCAAAAAAAAAAAATAATGATTCACTTCGGTTCGGCTTTGTCAGAATAGATGGGAGGTTTGCCGTGAAAGAAATCATGAATCAGAATATTGAAGGAGACAAAGTAGTATTGCACATTTGCAAGATAAGATCTAAACAGTCATGAGTGCATGCTATACTACATCTGCCTACAAGTTCGAATTACAGATTTGACATATATAGCGAAAACGAGTTTTGTGATTAACTGCATACTCGGTCGAAATTTTCGCGCGACTGACATTATCCTCAACCTTCTGTTTTCACAGAGCGCGACTCATACATACATCGGTGATGAGGGAATGAGAGGAGTGTCGGGAGGGGAGCGTCGAAGGGTTTCCATAGGAATCGACATCATCCATAAGCCGTCGCTGCTGTTTCTCGATGAGCCGACCTCCGGTTTGGACTCCACGAGCGCCTACAGCGTCGTTGAAAAGGTGAAGGACATAGCTCGAAGCGGTAGCATTGTGCTCATGACCATCCACCAGCCTTCCTATAGGATTCAATTGCTCCTGGACCGCATCACGGTCCTGGCAAGGTAACGACATCAGTCTCGCAATGTTGCAGCTTCAAATTATGCACGCGGTCAACTAATTCGTTACGAGTATGTGTGATGTGATCACAGGGGAAGGTTGCTATATATGGGGAATCCTCTGGCACTGCCTGATCACCTTTCCGGATTCGGAAGGCCGGTTCCTGAGGGCGAGAACAGCCTCGAGTACCTCCTAGATGTGATCAAGGAGTATGACGAGTCAACCATTGGTCTCGATCCGCTTGTGCTGTATCAAAGAGATGGCATCAAACCTACCCAAGAAGCTAGGACACCAGTCCGAAAGACACCAAAACGTCCCAAAACACCTAAGACTCCGCGGACTCCGCACGGTCACACCCCCAGTTCAAAGCTCAATCTCCGCTCTCAGACCTACACTCCTAAAGGACAGAAGACTCCTCAATCCAACTCTGATCAGTTTGACTACTACGACAACGATGACGACGATGAATTCGACAACTCACTGGAGCGCAAAGTAGTGCAGACACCAATGCACATGCAGAGCAGTGTGCACCCGAGATTGGCGTCCCATTTTTACAAGGACTTCTCCGTCTGGCTCTACAATGGTGTGAAGGGGACGCCACGGCGCCCGCCATCCTGGACCCCTGCGAGGACTCCTGGGCGGACACCTGCAGGTAAGACGCCGATGTATGGCCCACGGAGTCAAATCTCAAGCCAGTACCCGACTCCTCAGCGTAACCCTCCTCACCCCAAAACCCCTCTGGTCTTCAGCCCCAAGCCCGACCTATCTTACGCTACTTCCTACGAGGAGTTTGAGATGGAAGTCCTTGACGAGCCCGACCAAAGTCAGAAATTCGCGAATCCATGGCTGCGTGAGGTCGTGGTCCTGTGTTGGCGCACTGCTCTTAATGTGATTCGCACGCCGGAGCTCTTCCTCTCGCGCGAGATCGTCCTTGCAGTCATGGCACTGATCCTATCCTCCCTCTTCAGGAACCTTCACCACAGCGACTTCAAAACCATCAACCGCCTCCTCAATTTCTACATTTTCGCTGTCTGCCTGGTTTTCTTCTCCTCTAACGACGCCGTCCCGACCTTCATCCAAGAGCGGTTCATCTTCATTCGAGAGACGTCCCATAACGCATACCGAGCTTCATCCTACATCATCTCATCTCTCATCGTATACCTCCCATTCTTTGCCGTCCAGGGCTTCACATTCGCAGTTATCACCCAGTACATTCTTGACCTTCGAAGCAGTCTCTTCTACTTCTGGATGATCCTGTTTGCCTCCCTGATCACTACCAACGCTTACGTGATGCTCGTGAGCGCGCTTGTCCCAAGCTACATCACGGGATATGCTGTCGTCATAGCAACCACAGCTCTCTTCTTCCTCACCTGTGGCTTCTTCTTGAAGAGATCACAAATACCACCGTACTGGAGGTGGCTCCATTACATCTCTGCCATAAAGTATCCATTCGAGGCACTGCTAACAAATGAATTCAAAGGGGCTCACTGCTACACAGGCAATGCACCAGATCTCTCGCCAGGTCCATTGGGAGAAATCAAGCATAGCAAACTGCATCCGAATAACAGTCCTTCCGGCGGAAGTTGCCCTCTGGTGGGACAGGACGTTCTGTCCACCATGGGCATTGATATAACGAACATCTGGTATAACATCGGTATCCTGCTGGCGTGGGGAGTCCTTTACAGGCTCCTCTTCTATGTGGTCCTGAGATTCTATTCCAAGAATGAGAGGAAGTGAATATTTCTATTTTGGTAATGCTCCTGTGTTCTAAGCCATGCTATTCCTTAATATACTTTGAAATATATAGTCATTCAAGATACTGGCACTGCCCATAAGTGTAGAATGATAAAAAAAACAGGACCGATTCTATATGTTATTCGTGATAAGCTTTTGCTATAAATGAAACTAAGCTACGTTTCTCTTGCACGCATTATTCTCATGTAATATGTGCTACCGTGCATGTTCGGAATAAAAGAACAGGGGACCGTGCGGCAAGCTTCGAATCTGGGGAGGAATTCCTCAATCATGTTCCAAGAGTCGACAGTCACAACTGGCTGTAGCCAAGTTAGTCTCATAGTTCAGCACCTCTGACTTCTTTCGACATGAAGAAAAGTTTGTCAGCGTCATAAGAGGAGACGGGGTTAATTATCTCGGGGTCATTAAGCTAATAATTATTCATTACCAGACATGTTTCGGTCTGGTAGTAATCCTCAATTAAAGATTATCTATCAGATAAATCTCGCTCATATTTTCCAATTACCTAAGTGGGTCTAGACCTGCAAAACAAAACATTTAGGGTAAGTCGCTTCATCCATGCTTTCATTCAGGGTTAAGACGGGTAGAGTAATAGAAGAGGACTTAGAGGATACAATAGGCATAAATAACTCGAGAAACCACACCAAACACAGTTTTTGAGCCGCAAATATGTCATTTATTACCCCAACCCACACAATTCAACACACCTCTCACCCTACAGCAGGACAAAAACCAGTATGTATACCTTCCATGTTGCAAACACGGGTTACAGGGCCCAGTTTCTCACTTTTCACATCCCCAAAATCAGCCTCCATGCTGCGCTATCTTCCTCTCAAGGGCGCCCTTATCAGCACCAACTAGCTTGTCGACCTCTTTGCCATCTCTCACGAAGAAGAAAGAAGGTACGCTGCTGATATTCCAACTGGCAGCCACATCCCTTGCCTCATCAATGTCGACTTTTAGGAATACCACTTTCGGGTATTTTGTGGCTAGGCTAGTAAAAAGAGGAGAAATGAAGCGGCAGGGCCCACACCAGGTAGCAGTGAAGTAAAGGATGGCCAGGCGGGATGTTCTTGAAGCAGCATTCAATTTGGAATCCAGTTCAGTATGAGAGTGGATGCCAATTACTTGCCCTGTCAAAAGCAAGAACCAAAAAAAAAAAAAAGGAAAGAGCAAGAACCATATCAATGTTACGTTCCAAGTAAATTGATCAGAGGAATCATCACGATCAGTTTGCTCACGAGGAAAGAAATTTTGGGGAACTGCTCTTATGAATGTACAGCAATCTCCAACCACAGTTCGAGTACACTTTATCACAAAAAATAGGTGCTGGAAAAAAACACTAGAATTGTCTGAAAATGACAAATTAAAAACAAGAAGAAAATCCAGTCTCAGGTTTTAGTTTGCAATTAATCCTTTCAAGTGGAGTCCTAATAAGCATTAAATAATGACGGATGCCAGTGATAAATTAGATATAAAACATAACAATGAAGCTCACCATCCTTGAGAGCGGTTGAAGCGTCCGACTCCTACAAAAGGTGAAAAATAATCCGAAATTTCAGAGTAAGAGCAAAGGTGAAGGTCATGCAACTCTAGAGTACTCGAAGGGACTTGCATATTCACTTTCAACTCAATTGACAATCTCATGACTCTCATCAAACCCCAAAAGGTAAGTCAAAGAAATAGCCATGCGCAAACAGACTCAGTAAGGGGCATGGAAAAGCCAACAGTTTCACTTGCTTTTGGACCCCGACAGCAAGGTCATGATACCATTATTGCTACTACTGCACATGGACCACAAGCAAAGCACTGTAGAAATTGAGGAGACGAAGCTATGGTTGAGTGAGCCCCGACCATGATCATTTCTTAAGTACTAAGGATCAATTAACGAGGCATATGAAAGATTACGTGAAATAAAATCCCAAATAGAAAAAAGTATGTATTGTCATCTCACTTCAGCATGGCGCTGGCGTTGCCGCTCACGTTCAGCCTTTTTTTGCTCCTTCTCTTTACGCAAGCGTTGATACCTTCTGCGATGCTCTTCTATTTTGCGGGCATTGGGTTCAACCTGCAAATCCATACAGAATCTTAAACATAAATCCCTCAGCGGCTCAAGCATCTCAACTCTAAAGGAGTCGGAGAGTACAGTACCTTCTTGAGCACCATGCTAATTTCCTCATCATGATCTATTTTTGAAGCTACATGCAGATCACTAGCTGCTTCCTCCCACTTACCCAGTTTGGCCCTCGCCATCCCTCGTGCTTTGTATCCTTTTGCTGAGTCAGGGTTAATCTATGAAAAAGATAGAGGAGCTTCATCACTCCAATTCAGACACATAAGAAACATCCACAAGTCACACTCATCCAAATGCAAACCTAAGAAGTATAGCTGAATCACCAAAAAGTCTATAAACACCCACCTGTAAAGCCGCCTCTGCATCACGAATAGCAGCATTTGGCTTCTTCAATTTGACAAAGACGCTAGCTGGATGGAAAAAAGAAAACTGCTAAGGAGAAGCCACCAAGCCACACATATACTGAGACTGCACTATTCAGTATAAACGCATGGGAATAGATATTACCTCTAGTCGCATATAGTATTGCTGAACCTGGATTCAACATGATCGCCTCTGTTAGGTGTTCTATGGCTTCATCCAGCTTACCTGGGAAGTACAAGCAATTTAAACAGACAGATAATTCTCCAGCAAGAGAACTTGAGGAATTTTAGTTAAAAAGCCCAAATAATGTTAGCTTAAATATCATGCCTTCTGACATTGCATCCACAGCTTTTAATTTTTCCATTTGTGCAGCCTCCTGCTTTTCTTCTGTAACTTCAATAGAAGGGTTTCCCATCTGTAATTGGAAAATCTGCACATTCACTTTTCTGCAAAGGAGAATCCTAAAGCTACTTCTCCCGGAAATCTTTTCCACCGCTCACCTTTTGCAGAGGATCATCATCAGGTGCTACGGTGTCAGATTCGTCTAATTCAACATCAGATTCAACAAAGCTATCATCATCATAATCCATTTCCAAATCAGTTTTGTTGGCATCAGACCCAGAGCCTGGCATGCCACGGCTCTCCTGTCACATTGAGAACTAGATTAGTGCAAGCATGAAGAGAGAGATTACGAATTCAAGCACTCTTTCAAGTATACAAAGCCAAAAATCAAGAAAACTGTCATGCAAATTCTTCGAGACACAGTATGAGTGGCTATATAAAAAGTGCTCATACAAGTGACGAACCATACGCAGGTCGATGCAGGCACTAGACCAGGCTGCAATTTCAATTCCCTGAGGGAGATTTTTATCAGCCTGCCCGAAGCTATGGTGTATCTAAAGAGTTTGCCAGTTCAGATTTAAGTTTAGTAACTTTAGGTGTCTTAGTAGAAACCTCTGTTATTTTGGCACAAAAATATATGACTTCTTGCGAAAATTATGACCATTACATCCAAAAGAACTTAACTTTGCGGTTGCCCAATCTCGTAGTTTGTCCCAAGCTTTCTTTACTTTTGTTAAACCTCGACCTGATTCTGAACGCCAATGTTATGAATCCAAAGTACCGTTCTTAACGGCATGCTCCAGTCATATCATATGGTCCATATATAAAGTCTTTGCATGGTCAAATACTTTTGCCTTTCTCGTGATTGGAAAACTACGGGTAAATTGCATTTCTTTTTGCTTTCCCGTCGACTAATTCTTCCATCGATCATTTCGAGGTCCAACATTTTTCCCAAATCGCCAGCTTTCTGCGAAATAAAATGCACCCCAGCTGCACAATTCTCATTCTATTCAGCAAGCAAACGTACGAACACCCAGCAAACCAAAAACGTGTTCGATGCAGCCAATTATACTAGAGATACAACACTTCCTGGCCAGCGAGTACACGAAAGAATCGTGTAAAGAGCGAGCATTTCAGGAGCAAGTTTCTCACTGATTTCACGGCGGGCGGGATTCGAGCACCTAAGCTGCAAACAAAACACGCCACGTTCTTGAAACAATTCGCAAACACCAAAAAGAGAGAACACGTCGCACGGCAGGCCGAAACGTACTGACATGCTCCGTAATGAAACAAACTGTGGATTCACTTTCGGGCTTATCTATCTATTACCCAGCTGACCATCTAGCATCAGCAACCTCGCTGAGCGATCGACCGATTCAGAACGGCGGGGGAAAAAACACACGCACGCGAGCGTGCGCCCCCCTACGGGGACGCTCGAGACACGGTACCTCTGCAGGTAGGACTTGAAGAAGGCAAGCGAAGGATCGTGGAGGATGGAAGGATCCGACCTGCACTGGCGGATGAAGTACCGCAGCTCGTCTATCTTCTCCGTCTCCATCTCCATCGCTCTCGCTCTCCTCTCTCGCTCTCTCTCTCTCTCTCTCTCTCTCTACTGTGTTCTGGCAGTGTCGAGCGACGGAGGAAGAAGTGCGCGAGACGCGCCGCGGCACCGGAATTCTCTAGAAACCGCCGCCGTCGGGCCTCCCGGGCCGGGCCTCTTTTCGGGTCCGCGAACTGGCTTTCCGGTGGGTTCTGTCGGCCGGGCCCGAACCCACGGACTTAACGGCGATTGCAACCGGTGGTTTTTGCCCCTTTCCAATCGATAAAAACTTTAAAAAGTTGCTTGTTTTGGCAAAAAGTCAAACATATTGACTGGACTTCAAAATAATTAGGAAAAATGACACGAGCAGTCCCTAAACTTTAGCCCATTATATAATATGGTCTCTGAATTTTTGGTACATGTTTAATTTAGTTCTTGAACTATATGAAAATATTAATCGTTATCCCTGATCATGCAATAATAGAAGGACAACATTGAAAATATACCAAAAATTCAGGGACCATATTGAACAAACTAAAAAGTTTGGGGATTACATTAAACATTAGACTAAGATTCATAGACCAAATTGCACATCAAGCTAAAGTTCGAAAATCATTTGTGTCATCATCCTAGAAATTATCAAAAATCCTCTGTATGGATATCCTGCCAAAAACAATATATGCACGTTTTGAAAGACTTCCGAGTGTTTCTTGTTATATAAAAATCGAATTATTGAGGCCGCATAGTTTCGCAAAAGCAAAAAAAAAAAAAAAAGAAAACGTTAAAATCATTTCAAACAGGCCAATACGAAAATCTGAATACGATATAGCTTTCAGGAAGATAGATGTTTATTTTTGGGCGCTCGCGTGACGATGGTTGGTTGGGTGATTATCACGATTGACATGAGGTGATCGGCGTTGGCCGATGGGAAAGTTAAGGCATTGAGAGCACCTAAACACTTATCGTGTCTCTTTTTAGTACACGAAATCCATGACGATTCAACATTTCGAGATTATTATTATAATTATATATAAAAAAAAATGGAAGTGGTTGTGAAGTAAGGTTAAGGTCAACTTGCAAGGTTAATGGTCTAAAAGATGGGTTTTTCTCAGTCGACCAGAAATGCATGCTGAACTACTAATGAAAAGTTTGTCCCTAGATAAACGATTTCACAGCCGTCATTGCACCGCCACGAGTCACTGTCACAACACCGACCGCCCTGTTAACGACGAACACGATCGCCCCCATTTATCCCCTCCACCGCGTGACATCTCGCAGCAATGCCACCAAAACCGCAGTCATTAAGAATTGGATTAATTCACCAAACCTTTCATTTGAGTGATTTAAGGAAGGAAGAGTCCGTACACAAGTCCTTGATCGAGAAAGATCGTTTTCCAGTAAACGAGATGGAGCTTGTCGGGACCGCCCACCAGCTTTTGACCATTGGTTTTCGTCTCACTATCCAATGCATGAACTCTGCACAAACCCATCAAACATGGAGTGAACAAACAAAGGCAGTGCAGATTGGTGGCAATTGCTCAAGATCCTTCCAGTTTGACCGAGTGCAATGAAGCAGTGAAGCAGCACAGATCAAAGATGGAAGTCTGCGAGGCATGTGAGTATCCGCAGCTCAAGTAGTACCAGCGCTGCAAATCCAATCTGATGCAGCACAGATCGCGCTCCATTCGAATCGCCGCATCGCCCATGAAACACTTCGGCAATATGAGGAAATTCCTTGAATTATGTTTACACTAGGCTTGAGCCGGAACAAAACTTTAACCATTACACAGCAAAATAGGAAGGGCACGATGAAATCGCATGGTTTTCAACAAATCAGATCGAGAAAGACAGAAGAAAGGGAGGGAAATAAAAACATAGGACTAAAAGTCATACGACTAGTGCCTTTCAACCAAGAGTCATGGCTGAAAAGTTCCATCTTCGACCTAAAAAGAGAAGGAAATGCTGATGATGGCATTGGCTGGCTCGCATAAAAAACCCAAATCGGGATTCCAATGCCCAGAATCATCGTCGAAAATGGTTGCTATGGCTTCTGGTTGATGTCTATGTGATGACAGGAAGCGCTGGAATTGGTAGAGCGGCTAAAGCTGTCCGAAGCTGAGTCAGTACGATCTGGAGATCTCTTGCCCGGGGCATAAGGCGACGTGCTCATTGCCCTGAATACAAGCAGAACTTAGTTTTAGGACTAAAAATATCACGAATGTTTTAGCTCAACCCGCTTCGATTCACATTGAACAGTGCCTATGATCAGAGACCAAATGAATGATCCAGAGAGAGTATCATCCAACAGTCTAAACCAAACATCGGCAGAAGAAATGAATTACAAGTGAAGGTTTCGGTGCATAATATTGACCTTTCTTTGCGCTTCTCTAGAAATCGAGCCAAGGATGCCTTCCGAGCCTGAGGTAGAGCAACTGCGAGACAACAATTAGTTTCACCGATTTGATTCAGTCTTAAAATCAGCTTGATTGGTAATTATCAGAAAGCTCCCCCCAAAAGATTTAAGAGAGTGATACAACGACATACCGGCCGGATAAATAGTTGGTCTAGCGGGTGCAAGAGAAGTTATTGCTCTTGGAGTCTCAGGTCGTCTGATGGGCATATCATGGGCTCCCAGTGTTTTTACTCTCCTCTGATCCACATTGCTCGGAACTGCAGAAAACGAGAGCATCGACGATCTTCCGCTCCCATTTAAATCATCAACAGGTACAGGTCTGGTGATCGGTGCAATCGGCGCTTGAATTTGAGTCGATGGAACGGTCTTAGACCCAGATGCGGAAGAACCATTCCCAGCCAGCAACATGATCGCCCGAGCCTAAAATCAGGCCGAAACATTTTAGGCTGCCTGTCAAATTTGGAGGCTTAAATGGTAACACTCATCGAAAGAGCAAGAGATTTACACCTTTTCTGGAGATACATCATCGTATACATAAACCGAACCGCCGAAGAAGATGGTCAACTGGGCTGGTGCTGCAGGGGATCTCGTAGCATTCCTACAAAATGAGATCACCACTTTGACCGATCATCCATTGAACTTGCAGAGTTTCCGCTCCTTGCCAAGCATCAATCAGTTCAACAAACAAGCAGGAAGAAAAAAAACTAACAGACATCTGGATCACCTAGAATCAGTGAAGCCAACAAGAGAAGTCGAAGTCAGAGGAACTGATGCAGGATTGACAAACGTAAATCCCCCGAGAGATGGCGGTTTTACAGAGGAGCAAATCACGTTTTGCTTCGTGGATGCCGCCACATGGGACTGAAGGACCGGAGTATTTGTGGCCACTTGACTGAGGTGCTTCGGGGAAGGGAAAGTCCTCGCTTCTTGAGGCCAGGAGATCGCCTGCGCATTCAAGTGCCGCTGAGGGTAAGCCGTCGTCACATAGTAGCTTCCTGCTTGTTTGTCGCCGAGCCTATTCCTCTGCAAGCCACAGGAATTCAAAGTCAGTTCTATGTTCCTTCACCAACAAGAAAGGAAAAGGACCAATGAGCGAAGCAAATGCTCCAAACTCCAAGCACAGCCCAAAAGGAATGTACTATGACTCGGATGTTTATAAAAGATCAAGCGCGAGTTCAGATACTTTGGAAGCTGAAACAATCGGACCAATGCATACCTCGACATCCAACCTAGATGCGCTCATAGATCCAGATGACGCTAACGAATCACCGGCGCTTTTCCCCAGCCCGCCATCCGACGAGGCCTTGAAAGAAAGCAGCTGAAAAGGAGCAGAGCCCTCGTTCGAAAACGACCACTGCATTCCGGGTCCGTTTAGCTCTGCACAATCAGAACATTGACGCAAAGAAATTGTCGATCCATCCTTAAACCACTCGTCCATATGAACAAAACAACGGAGCAACAGCTAAGAGCTTTCACCGTACCTAGCGTTTGAATCAGAGAGCGAAAGCGAAGCAAAGTTTTACAGATTCAACTAAACAAACCAGAACACCTTCGCAGACACCAAAACCAGAAAACTTTCCTTCAAATGCAGAGAGCGAAACGCTGGTTCTTCCTCGAGAGCTCTATTGCTCGACACGTGAGATGAGCGCATTGAGCAACAGGGGAGGAAAAAAGGCTAAGTCCTCGGAAAGGAGGGGGGGACGTTCAACGAAGGAGGGCATCAACCGCAATATAAAACGCGCCTTAAAAACACTGAACGTGCACCATATAAAAATTCCCAAACTTAAGATATAATTTACACATATGATCATCACTAACCACAGCTAATGCGCAAGAAAAGCTTTTGATTAAATCAAGAATTACTAAACTAAGGGCAGACAACCCACCAAGGTGCCGCAACGTGATTGGCCAAGACGATCAAGCTGCGAACCCCCTTTTTCTTTTCGTGATTTTTAATGCAAAGGGGCCGTGGTCCTCTCGGCCTAGATTCATGCAAAGAAAGCTATGAACACCGTATTACTTTAATTTCTCCGAATTTCATATTCGATTAAACAACTCGAAAAACCCCCCTTTTTTTATTTTCATATAGTGAGTCTCGGTACGGATGCCCGCATCTTTCTAGACGGGCGCTCTATAGTGCTCGTGTAAATAAGATAGAAAAAATCATCAACCCCCCCCCCCCCCCCCCCCCTTTTTTTTTTTTTTAATTTAACGTGATGCACAAGTGGAATTGGTTAATGCAATCATGGCCAAAGATCGAATTTTTTTAAGGGCCACAGGGGTAATAATAATAATATCATGGAAGGTTGGAGCACCCGACAAGACGCGAGTTATTAAATTCCACACAAGGACCACATTAACCGAGGATGAATTCACAAGCATGCCCTCGGTTTGGGATGATATTCACAATAATGCCATTCGGGGTTCGCCCCATCTTCCATTTTGATCTTCCCCTACTCCGCCAAAGCTGTAGCCCCCGAACTTATCCTCTATTTTCCTTTACATTGGTCTTGTCCAGACATGTCATGGCTATGCCACAACAAACCAAAAAATCTAATCTCGCGTGCATCTCCGAAAGGTAGGGTTGAATGGTAATCTAAAGTCTGTTTAATAACGTTTCCGTTTCTCTATTTTTCTGTTTTTTTATTTCCCGAAACAGAAAAAGAACAGAAATCCATTTAGTAACGTCAGTTAGTTTTTTTGTTCCCTAAAGAAAAAGTGGTAAGGGAATATATTTGGAACAAAAATAAGAAGTAAAAAAAATATACTTTTCTGTTTCTAGAACAAAAAAAAGAAACAAGATTAGCTCTCTCTCTTCACAAGATATTCTCATACTAAACCTCAAATCATAAACTCAAAACCCAAAACCTTAACCCTAAACCCTAAAACCTTAAACCTCAATACCCAATTCCTAAAACCCATAACATTAAAATCAAAAACCTAAAACCCGAAACCCAAACGCAAACCCTAAACCTTCTAAACCCCAAATCCTAAACTCAAAAACCCAAACCCTAAAATCTCAAACCTAAAACCTGAAACACTAAATCCTAAATCCCAAAACTCCAAACCCGACACCCTAAAACCTAAACCTTAAAATCGTAATTGCAAACCCTAAATCACTAAACTGCAGAACCCCAAATCCTAAACCATAAACCCCAAACCTTAAATTGTAAACCCTATACCCTAAATCCCAAACCCCACTACCCAAAACCCTAAACCACTAAATCCCAAACCCTAAACAAAAACCCTTAAACTCGAAACCAAAAACCCGAAACACCAAACCCGAAACTCTAAAACCTAAACCCTAAATCCTAAAATCCAAAACCTCAAACCCTAAACCTCAAAACCGAAATCCTTAAATCTTAACACCCAAATCCTAAAATCATACACCCTAAACTGCAATTTCCTTGACCACCACCCGGTATTTGCTTTGTCTATAAGGAGTAATTTTCTTTATGATTGTATTAAGGTCATCCAATAATATATTCTTATACTATTTATAGTCCAATTTTATCCAAACATGAATTATTAAGTCTTCATCGACAATTTTATAATTAAATAAAAAAATTGAGAGTAGAAATTTTTAATGTCCTACCATACCCATTTATGTTGTTTTTCTACTCTGGGAATAGAAACTTTATGCAGTTACTAAACGTATTTTTTTCTTAAAAGCTTGTCTAGAGAATAAAATAGAAAAAATTATTTTTGAACAAAAATCGTTTTTGGGAATATAAACCTTACTAAAAATACCCCTAATATGCAGAGATGGAAGGAACGCTTTCTCTTCCAGGGAGAAATCGATGGACGACACGCCCATAAATGTGGAAGCGGGGAGTTACAAGCCCGAGCATTTACCGACCCACGCTACGCGTACATTAGAAATTGTTCACGTTCATTTGCAAAGATTGGACGCGGCACGCGTAGAGTGGCGCCGACTAATTCCGGGCATTGTATGCCTTTCGATTTCTTTATGTCATGCGATATATTTTTTACTTCTTCAAAGCACGTTAAATAAAGAAACCCTAGAAAGAGTACAAATAATGCTTGCCGATATTCTCCTTCTCGAATCATTTGCCGAAGTCAAACATCTATTGACAGAGTCAGGCCACTCTATACCCTACAAACGCAAACTGTCCATTGGCCACGGAAGGTAGAAAGAGATTGTTCAGTGGGTAGAGCCAAGCATCCAGCTCATATAGCATATCAGAAAAAATCAAACAAGCACTTCAAACTTCAAAGGGCAGAAAAACATCAGCAAGATGAATACGGGTTGACAAGAAAACAGCAAACGGCATTAAAGAAAGGCATAAATGTCAGGACGAGCTGCAGATGAAAAACAAGCGTGCCTTAATTCTCCACAGCCATAACTCTCCCCGAAAACTTAGAACTGGCGCGCGCACTGTGCGCGCTCCGCGCACCACTCGAACGTCCGACACGAAACCCGGAAACCGATGAAGATCAAGAAACAGCCCTAGATCGAACGAAACCGAAGGACGTGGAAAGAGGGGGAGAGGGGAGAGAGAAATGGGGGCGTGCCGTACCAGGATTCTCGTCTCCTTTCTGGGGAGGAAGCCAATCCGTCTTCGGACCCAAGCCCAGAAAATCGCCGTCCATCTTGAACTCCAGCCCCGCTCGAACTTCTCTCTCCAACCTCAGAGATGTTGAGAGAGAAACACGTTGAACATATATGACAAAGAATCTCTCCCTCTCTCTCTCTCTCTCTCTCTCTCTCGAGCGCGCGCGCGCGCGCCCTTTCTGCTCGCGAAAGCAAAGAAGAGATTGAATCCAACGAGGATAAGAAGAAATGAAGAGAAAGATCGGGAGGCGCAGGGCAGAGCAGAGGCAAACTGAAGTAGCGCCGCTCAGACGCCGCAGAGAGAGAGAGAGAGAGAGAGACGTTTTATAAGAGGTCATTCAAAGATGGCGAGCGAGGAGGGGGGGAGATCCGTTTTGACCGTACGATCGCGGGTGACCGGCTGCTCCCGGTCGCCGAACACGTGCGGCATCTCCCGGGCGTGGGGGCCAGGGCGTGGGATTCACCGTCCCCGCCACGTGGCGGGATCCCCGTGTTTTTGCGCATTTTACTCGGTAAAAAATTGCAGATAAATGCAGCCCGAAAACGGAAAGAGAGAAGGGGGGAAATTCTCTTTTTGTTTTTTGTTAATTCTTCGATGGAAAAAAGGAATTGAATAATTTACGAAATGCGTCGTCATCATTTTTCACCCGAGGAAAAAATTACCAAAATTGAGAAACCCCCCGTAAAATATTTTTTGGAAAAATAATTACTTATATCGTTAAGGAAAAAAATTAATTAACAGAAAAAAATTTCCATCGTCGGTAACAATCTATGTGTAAGTGTACAAATATTCTTACAGGTCCCCCAAGTTATTTTCGACCTCAGTTCCCGCAGTGCGCGATCTTATCTTCAATTTCGTGGGCTCCTGAATGAAGATTTTGTTTTCCATTTAAGGCCCCCTCGATTTAGCTTGTAGGGGTCGATGTTCTCATTTGGATGTGGCGACGCGGTCGCACAAGGGTTCCTATCTTCGTATGTTACCAATTATGTTTGTATTCTTGCCGCTCTAAATCTCTTGGCCAAAAATGGGATGATTTCGGAAGTTTCCTAATCAATCCCACAAAATGAGGCCTGTCTCCTCTAAGTTCTTTGCACATGGAACTCGAGCTTCGTGTTGTTGTAATCGCTCTATTAATGATCCAAAAAATCCCGCATAATGACGGTATCGTTTTAAAGTATTTTCCCGCAAAATACGACGTGTCTCCACCAAATTCTCGACACGTCGCCTTTTTTTTCATGTAAGGAAAAATGGAGCATATTTGAGCCATTTAACAAAAAAAAAATTTTGGGTTAAACATTTAACGAAGTTTCTTGAGCATAGTTTAGTGGATAAATGATCCTCTAAAATTGGTATGAGAGAGAGAGGAGGGGAGGAGAGAGAAATTGGTTTTAATGACGATTTGATGAGATACATTGTATGGAGGTTTTTTTTTTTTGGTCAAAATACATGGTATGGAGGTTACGAAAATTAAAAATTAAGAGAACTAATAGCATTTGGAGTTGCTTGGTTTATATTGATTGAAGCTATAATTTTCTTAAGTTTCGAGTGTTTGTAATTTGATTCTTGGAGAATCGTCGAATTTCTCTTGTTTTGTATAATTAGGGTTTGTGGAGTTGTTGACGTGCAAAGGAAATACTACGCAAATGTCGTTAATATTATGTTCGATTCTATGAGAAAGAGATTTTTATCTTGGTGCAATGCAGTCGCGGTGATGACAGATCTCTCAAAGTCAGGTTTTCGTGCATTTTTTTCTATTTTCTCCATAAATAAATAGACAGGCACATATTTATGCTTGAAAGTCACACGCAATACGCACGTGCCGATGGAAAAGCAAGTTGTGCGCTGGTTTCATTTCATCACTAAAAATAAATATTCAAGTGACATACGCACATAATTTATCAAAAATTCAAAGGCAAACACGTTTTGTCTTAAACTTCGAGGAAAATTGTATAAATGTATTGCTGCAACGAGGAATTATTCAATTCTTGCCAACCCTTTCCTTTCATAATTATAAGTTGAAAAGTTGTACATCTTAAATGCAATGCGGTAGATATCAAGAATTTTTCTCGTACTAAACGACCGTGATATATCGTATCCCCGATACATATTATAAACTAATTAAAATAGGTTGCAGAGTCCAAAAAGCAATAAATAAATAGATATATAATTTTTAATGAAATAAAGTAGATGGCTTTGCTAAGTTGGTGAAAAGCCCCCACAGCCACTCAAATTATTCATTTATTTAATCGAGTCAAAAGCGAAAATAATTCACCATGTGATGTTTTTTGAGAATATAGAAACTCGTGGGCTAGAGCATGATAAAAGGCATGCATTGAAGAGATGGCATGTGATTGGCTATATTTTTTTAAAAATAAAAATCATGATTAAAAAAAAAAAAGCCATGCTGGTCCCGCCCGGCCTGCTGTCCCGCCAATCTTTTTGTCAACGTCCATATCTTATTAATTACTTTATTTCTATATAATGGGTAGACAAATAAGATAAAATAAAATATTGCGATTAATTAACTAAGTGGAGAGTGGTGAAGAATAATGGCGATGGATGATAATTTTCGCTTTTAAATGCTAAATGACGAAAATAGTCTATGGTTCCATTCAAATGCCCTTATCAAGTCTGCTTTGTATATCAAATATCCTCCTCACGTTCTAAAACATACCGTTGCTACGCCAATGTTGCATTAGATTTCGAGTTGCATCTCTCGTCTATACATAATTTAACTAGTTGTTATATCCTCACCCATATTATTTCATCCTCAATATTGGGTTTCACTTTTTCCATGTAGATTTCGACTTAGGAAAATGCAAAATGTAAGTTTCTAATTATGAGGAGGAATTTTTTTACGATGGTTTGAATTCAAGGGATAATTTCGAAAACCTTATTTACTTTTCATTTTGATATCAATTTGCATCTTGAATATTGAAAACATAATATATCCATCTCCAAATAGAAACCCCAAATCTAAAAATATCCATCTTACTCTCAAAGTCAATCAAACCCGAATCATTCTCTACTTCTCCCTCTTTCTCCCTCACCTTACGCTCTCTTGACGTACCCTCTCTTTCTCTCACCACCGCTCTCTCTCTCCACCGTAGGTTCCCACCACTGACCTCAGCCAACATCGGATTGCCATTGGCCCCGCTGAGCCCTCTCTCTCTATCGCATGCACACACAAACACTATGCTCTCTTCTTCTCCCTCTTCTCCGCCATGGCTGACTCAACAAATTTGAGTTGAGCTCGATGTTGGTGGAGCTCGACAGATCTGTCGATAAAACTCGACAAATCTATCTAGCTCAATGCAAACGGAGCTTGACAAATCCGAGTTGAGCTCAACCTTGCTGAAACTTGACAAATCCGAGTCGAGCTCGACGGGTTCGTGGCTCAACTGGGGTGGTGAGTGGCAATAGCTTGGTAGCCCCAAGAGGAGAGGGGCTGAGCAGTGGGTGGGTTAGGGTTTTGGACAAGTGGATTTTCATTATTGGAGGATTTGAAATAGTGGGAGGAGCAAAACCGAAAGGCAAATGACAAATTCACAAATAGGAAGGGGCAACTTGGGATAATTATTGTAAGTTTTCAACACTTAATGTGAAAATTGATCCTTTTGATATCTTACCCTCATACAATTAAATAGCATAACTTGAATTTGAGGTACTTTAGATTGAGAGACCAAACGAAAAATCTCTCTCAATTTTAGTGAACATTGAACGGTCATAACAGTGCTTGTATCAAAACAAGGCTAGTTTTAATATTGTATAAATGTATTGCCTCGACGAGGAATTATTAAATTCTTGTCAACCCTTTTCTTAAGGGTTAATACCACGAAAAATTTCGAACTAGTACATCTGTGATAAATTTACTTAAACTATGTTTTTTACTATAAAAAATCTCAAACTAGTACACATATGACAATTTTATTCCGAATTAATTTTTTTACCACCAAAAACTCCAATCCAGTACAACTGTAACAATTTTACTCTTAACTAATTTTTGTCCCACCAAAAATCCCAAACTAGTACACCTATGACAAATTTACCCTCCATTAGTTTCTGTTAAATTTTATTATCTAATTACTAAATTTGATGACATGTGGTAATTGACGGGTGTACCGGTTTAGGGTTTTACCCCTCTTTTTGTTACAAATTTATCAATTTGTGATTTTTCGTGATATTAATTCAATTTAACGGATACTAACGGAGGGTAAATTTATTACAAATGTACTAGTTTTGGGTTTTTAGTGGTCAAAAAATTAGTTCGAGGTAAAATTGTTATAAATATACCAGTTTAGGATTTTTGGCTGTAAAAAAATTAGTTTGGTATAAAATTGTCACATGTGTATTAATGTGGGGTTTTTTGTGGTAAAAAAATTAGTTCAGAGTAAAATTATTACTGATATATCAGTTTAGAGTTCTTCATGATATTAATCCTTTTTTTTATAATTACAAGTTGAAAAGTCATACATCTTAATGCAATGAAGTCCATACGTAAACTTCATTATCAAGTTTTCTCACACTAAAATATCGCGATAAGTCGTATCCCCGATACATATTATAAACTAATTAAAATAGGTTACGGAGTCCAAAAGGCAATAAATAAATAGATATATAATTTTAAATGAAATAAAGTAGATGGCTTTGCTAAGTTGGTGAAAAGCCCCCACAGCCACTTAAATTATTCATTTATTTAATTGAGTCAAAAGCGAAAATAATTCACCATGTGATGTTTTTTGAGAATATAGAAACTCGTGGGCTAGAGCATGATAAAAGGCATGCATTGAAGAGAAGGCATGTGATTGGCTATCTTTTTTTCAAAATAAAAATCATGATTAAAAAAAAAAAAAAAGCCATGCTGGTCCCTTCCGGCCTGCTGTCCCGCCACTCTTTTTGTCAACGGCCATATCTTATTAATTACTTTATTTCTATATAATGGGTAGACAAATAAGATAAAATAAAATATTGCGATTAATTAACTAAGTGGAGAGTGGTGAAGAATAATGGCGATTGATGATAATTTTCGCTTTTAAATGCTAAATGACAAAAATAGTCTATGGTTCCATTCAAATGCCATCGTCAAGTCTGCTCTGTATATCGAATATCCTCATCACATTTTAAAGCATACCGTTGCTACGCCAATATTGTATTAGATTTCGAGTTGCATCTCTCGTCCGTACATAATTTAACTAGTTGTTATATCCTCGCCCATATTATTTCATCCTCAATATTGGGTTTCACTTTTTCCGTGTAGATTTCAACTTAGGAAAATGCAAAATGTAAGTTTCTAATTATGAGGAGGATTTTTTTACGATGGTTTGAATTCAAGTAATAATTTCGAAAACCTTATTTACTTTTCATTCTGATATCAATTTGCATCTTGAGTGTTGAAAACATAATATACCCATCTCCAAATAAAAACCCCAAATCCGAAAATATTGATCCATCTACTCTCAAAGTCAATCAAACCCCGAATCATTCTATACTTCTCCCTCTTTCTCCCTCACCTTACGCTCTCTCGCCCTACCCTCTCTTTCTCTCACTGCTACTCTCTCTCTCCATCGTGGGTTCCCACCATCGACCCTCGCCAACATCAAACTACCATTGTCCCCGGCTGAGCTCTCTCTCTCTCCCATGCACACACAAGCACTATGCTCTCTTCTTCTCCCTCTTCTCCACCATGGTTGACTCAACAGATTTGAGTTGAGCTCGATGTCGGTGGAGCTCGACAAATCTATCAATAAAACTCAATAGATCTATCTAGCTCAATGCAAACAGAGCTCGACAGATCCGAGTTAAGCTCAACCTCACTGAAACTTGACAAATCTGAGTCAAGCTCGCCGGGTCGTGGCTCAGCTGGGGTGGCGAGTGGGAATAGCTCGGCGGCGCCAAGCGGAGAGGGGCTGAGCAGCGGGTGGGTTAGGGTTTTGGGCAAGTGGATTTTCATTATGGGTGGATTTGAAATAGTGGGAGGAGCAAAACTGAAAGGTAAATGACAAATTCGCAAATAAGAAGGCGCAACTTGGGATAATTATTGCAAGTTTTCAACTCTCAATGTGAAAATTAATAGAAGGATGAAATGTGAGGATGCCTTTCGATAACCTACCCTCGCGCAACTAAATAGCATAACTTAATTGATTTTGAGGTACTACTTTAGATTGAGAGACCGAAAGAAAAATCTCTCTCCATTTGAGTGAACATTGAACAGTTAGAACAGTGCTTTGTATCAAAACAATGCTAGTTTTAATATTTTAAGAATTAGTCGAGACAAAAGTTCGAATGCTTGGATACTTAAGGGAACATAGGTGTGTTTGTGTACCGAGTTCAAAAGGCGAATCGCATTTTCTTTACGCGGCTATAAATATAGCATTCGCATTATAAATAATAGGACACGATAATTATTAATCAACTGACTCGTTAAGGTTTACTTATATTATATTTCCCACTAAACTCTGATACATGGCATGGAGGTTAAAATAATTAAATTTAAAATAAATTAATAGCACTTGGAATTGTTTGGTTTATATTGATTGAAGCGTTATTGTTTTTTCTCACGTTTCAAGTGTGCATAAATTGTTTCTTTAGGAATCATCAAATTTCTCATAATTTGTACGAATTAGGTTTTGCGGTGGTGTTGACATGCAAAGGAAATACACAGATAGGTACGACTTCTCTAAGTTAGGATTTTAGTACAAATTTTTTTCTTCATAAAAATAAAGAAGAATGCATATTTATGCTTGAAAGTCATGCACAATATGCACGTGCTAACGGAAAAGTAAGTTGTGCCTTAGTTTTTATTTCACAACTAAGGCCCCGTTGGATTCAGCATTCTCAATGGGCTTTTGGCCTCAAAAGCCCCTTGATAAGTATTCCCAATGGGCTTTCGGCCAAAAGCTGGCACTGAGAATGCTCAAAGCCCAAAGTTAGCCCAGACCAACTTTGGGCTTTCCAACTTTTTTGCCCCCCAACTACCTTCACTTATTTTGGCTTATTCCGGTTTTGCCCCTCTTATCACTGTTCATCTTTTGCGTGAGGGCGGCCAACACTAAATTGGGCCAGTGAGGTCGCACGACCTAAGCGACGATCGCCTAAGATCGCGCAACCACCTAAGCATTGCCAGCTTGGGTTGCGCAACCCTGTCGCCTGGGATCACGCAATGCAAGTGGCTGTCGCCTAGGTCGCTCGATCTCAAGCGACGGCCACCGACAACAAATCTCGCTCATCGGGGGTCGCTCGACCTCGGACGACGGCTACCAATGCCAAATCTAGCTCACTGGCTGCCATAGGCCTTCACGTGCTCCAACGAAGGGTAGGGTAAGTTTTTTTTTAATAAAAAAGAAAATTTCCAAAACCTTTTGCAAAAAAAAATTTGCCAAATACTACTTGGGTCAAAGTAGCTTCATAAAAATTTTTTTTACCAAACACCATTTGCATTTCCCCGATAGACTTTAATGTAAATGTATTTGTATTCCTCCAAATCTCATTTGTAAAGTTAAATCAAACGGACCCTAAATAAAAATTCCAACCGAGACAAATGCATGGTGGTACAAAATTCAAGGGAAAACATGTAATTTCGCAAAGTTCGAGGAAAATGTATAGACGTATTGCCACGAGGCCGAACAACTAAATTCTAGTCGTAGACAAAAAAAAAATTATAGTCAATCCTTTTTTCTTATAATTCTAAATCAAAAAGTCGTACATCTTAAATGCAATTAGGTGTTCTACGTAGGCTTTCTTTATCAATTGTTCTTCTCACGCTAAACAATTGAGATATGTTATATTGGCGTACATATAATACTAATTAAATAGGCCACGATATCCAAACAGCAATTAAAAAAATTAATCAATTAATTAGTAAAATCAAATAAAGAAGATAGATGGCTTATTAAGTTGGTAAATATCCCCTACACCCAACTCAATTATTTATTTATTTATTTGGATCAAAAGCAAAAATATTGAGCATGTGATTTTGAAGAATAAAGAAATCTCGTGGGCTCGAGCGTGATAAGAGATATTTATATTTATTGGCATGAGAAAGCATCGCATCGAAGAGAGGGCACGTGATTGGCCAGCTTTCTTTAACAAAAAAAAGTGATATTATAAAAAACAAAAAAAAAAAAACACACTGCGTCTCAGCCGTCGCCGTCGGTCCCCACAACCCGATCTCCTCAACACGGCAGGGTCACCGGCGGCCACTCCCCGCTTTCTGTTGTGTCAACGTCCGTATCTTATTGTTTGATTTAGTTCTATATTACGGATAGGCAAATAAAATAAAATATAAAGGATTGCGATGCTCCATTTTTTGTTTCTAGGGTTTTATAGGTTGAGTCAATTTCTCAATTCGGAAGCCCGATACATCACCGAGAGAGGGAGCCTGGATTTCAACCCGCGAGCATATTCAACTAGAGTTATCTTCACACAGTAACCCAAGTCGATAAGTTAGGAATTAACTATAATGTATTAATCGTTCCGTCTTCCATCAATTATTTAAAGGGTTAATGCCACGAAAACCTCAAGCTGGTACACATGTGATAAATTTATCATAAACTAATTTTTTGACCACCATAAATCCCAAACCGATATACTTGTGACAAATTTATCTTTCGTTAGTTTCTGTTAAGTTTTACTATTAAATTGTTTTGTTGAATGACACGCGGCAATTTATGGATGTACTAGTTTTGGGTTATACCGCATAGGTATACCGGTTTGTGGGTTTTTTTGTATTAATCCAATTTGACGGAAACTAACGGAAAGTAAATTTATCACAAATGTACCAGTTTGGGGTTTTTGGTGGTTAAAAAAATAATTTGGGTTATATTTGTCATATGTGTACCGGTTTTGGATCTTTTATGATCAAAAAATTAGTTTGAGGTAAATTTATCACAAATATATCAGCTTTGGATTTTTCATACTATTAACTCTTATTTAAATAAACTTCTTAAAGAATGCTTTACTTTTTCTCTGTCTACTTTGTGTAAAGCAAATGTGCATGCACTTCCAAAAGGAAGGGGGAAAGTGGGTGTGCATAGTGCTGTTAGACTATTAGTACGAGCCCCATTCAATTTTTTTTTTTCAATACAAATGGTTTAGTGCCGAGCACGCAATAGATATGCAACGAGGAAAAAAGTAATGGATTTAGGAGATATATATATAAAATATAAAAAAGGTTAGCTATTTGTTTAGTCGAAAAGTGGGTGAGGATAGTTATTTTTTGCTTAGAGCAAGCGGGTGTTTGAGTAACGGATTGAATATAATTGTTATTTTTGTTATTGTTTTGTGAAGAGAAGTTTTGGAAGGGATAGAAGTAAGACCAAATGTTGTTTATTTTTTTACTTAGATTTAAAGATTAGATGGAAAAATATGGCTACAGATTAGATAGCAGGTCCAGCGTGCGTTACACGCGCCATATACATTAGATTGCGCTGGCAATGTCCACTTAGAAATTTCATATCGAGTTTTGGAAAACTTATATTTGCAAGAATCTCACATCCAATGTTGATGGGTGGATTTCAACCGGTGGGAGTCGCAAAACCGGAAGGAAAACGGCACACTTATAAACAGGACCGGAAGCTAGACTTGATTTGGGATGCTAATTGTAGGTTTTCAAAACTTAACGTGAAAATTAACACGATGATAAAATGTGAGTTGGTTTTTTTTTCCTGCACTTTCCCCTCATAAACTTAAATATAGTAACCTAATTTTGAGTTTTGAGGTACTTTGGATTGAGAGGCCAAAAGAGAATCCTCTCTCCATTAGTGACCTCGGTCAAAAAAGTGCTTGTATAAAAAATAGGGTTAATATCACAAAAAACCCTTAAATTGATATATCTGTAACAAATTTACCCCGAATTAATTTTTTGATCACAAAACCCCTAGCTGGTACATCGTGACAAATTTACCCTCCGTTAATTTCCGTTAAATTTTACCTTCAAATTTCTGAGTTGAATGACGCATGATAGTTGATAAGTATACTAGTTTGAGATTTAAACATCCGTTTGTCATAGGTATAACAATTTGTGATTTTTCGCGGTATTAATTCAATTTAACCAATGGTAAATTTGTCACAAATGCATTACTTTGGAATTTTTTGTGTTCAAAAAATTAATTTTGGATAAATTTATCGTAGGTATACTAGTTTAGGATTTTTCATGATATTAATCCTAAAAAATAAGGCTAGTTTTAATCTCTTACTCCATGAAAATTAGTAGCAAAATAAGGCTAGTTTTAATCTTTTACTCCACGAGAATTAGTCAAGAGAAAAGTTCGATCACTTCGATAATAAAGGGAACATGTGTATATACCGAGTTCAAAAGGTGAAACATTCTTAAATATAGTAGGAGCAAATATCCAAAGAACGCTACACGAATCGTCAACTACCGAACTGTCCATAACAAATCATACGCGCTAATTATTACACATCACATCAGTTGATACGACACATCACATCGGTTGATACGACTTAACAAAGTACCTAATTTTCATCTTTCTCTCGGACTCCGATGCACTATGAATGCTTTTCGGGAACGGGAATCTTTCATTTTCTGTGAAACTCATTTTTGTCACGATAAATCTCAATACTCGATTTATCGAAATGAGACTTTGATCGAATGTCGAGATTTCCGGAGACATCGAGAAGAGCGATAGAGAGAGATCCCCATATGTTTTTTTCCCGAGGCCGTGGCATAACATTCACGAGGAATTGGTGGTTGGCACGAGAAATGGCCAATTGCTTGCTTTATCTAGTGGGGGATTCAATTGCTTGTTCTGTGTTCTGCACAATAATTGCCGAAAATATATGCCACGGATTAAAATAATGAGGAAAATATTGGTTATTTATATTATTCATAAGATAAATATAATATATGATATATATAATGCAGATCCCCACTTATCTCGACGGTTTCATGCTTTAATATAGAGGACGTTTGTCATGCGGGAATCGAATCATTGAATTTATTACTATCCTAACTCTTATATTTTTAAAGGACGTGTGGTACGTTTAGACTATATATATAATATATATGTATACATTATTGAGCTAATGTGATTAATGAAAGAACACGTTCTCTGCGCCGTCGGTGATTATATTACCCGTTTTCTTAAGCCGAGATCAAGTTTATGCTATAATTTAAGTCGCTTTCGGCGTTCGATAAACAATAGCGATTAATGAATGAAGGCGTACATAGTTATGTGTTGGGTTGGAGGATCTTCATGCTTCGTATATGCTAGACTCCAACGATTATGTTCGGGTTCTTCGCATCGATTTTTGGATGAATTTTTTGATGAACGTTGTGTACGTTGAAAATCTCACATAGCTCGACAGTGCGGATTTATATTCTCTTCATAAAGTTGTGGTCTCCTTCCCCATCTGATACGGTATCAGTGCCGGCTTTTGCCCCTTTGTTAGTCAACTTTTTGAGTTGGACTTTTTAATAGTCACAATCAAACAAAATGTGAAATTTGTATATTTGTAACAAATTTACCATCCGTTAATTTCCGTTAAATGGGATTAATACCACGAAAAATTATAAATTGTTAACGGAAAGTAAAACCTCAAACCGATATACTCGTAAAATTTAGCAAAAAATTAACGGATGGTAAATTTATCATGGATGCACCAATTTTGAGTTTTTGATGGTCAAAAAATTAATTTTTAGATAAATTTATCATAAATGCACTAATTTGCGGTTATTCGTGGTATTAACTCTTTGAGGAAACATAGAAGAATTTTTAGGAGATTTTGGTGGGTTATGAAAATAGTTCGATTTATCCTAAACTTGTTTTTGGAATTTTATCGAATGAGGGGTATGTTTGGAAATTTTCTAAAATTGAGACAAACCTCCCTTTTATTTTCTCAAATTCCAATAAATGTTTCCCTAATAGAAGGTCAGATTAGGGACTGATCAATTCAATACCTTGCTAATTAACAGCGGAGATGTCTCCAGGTGACAATTTTACCCAAGGAAAAGTAAAAGAATCAGGCAAGCTGTTAAATGTACTGGGCCAAGAATGATATGGGCTTGGTTTGGGCCGGTGGATACGGGCCTTGATCTCCCAAAAAAAGCCCACCGGCCCAAAGGCCCTCCTCAGCCTACCCCTACATAAAACGAAGTAAAAAAGAGACAGTCGATGATGCTATAACAATTGTTCTCAAATTATGCGTCGAATTCACACCATGCACCTTCGACGGTCAAGTCCACACAAAATGGTCCAGCCCATACAGGCCCTTGAAGGTTATGAGCCACACAGGCTTGCGGTCAAGCCATTCGATGTTGAGTGCCGGTCGGATGCCGAGCCCGCTCCGCTCGGCAAACGAAGGGACAAGGAGGAGATAGAGCTGGGGTGCGGGAAATAGAGACGGTATCGAATTTCTAGTGAGAAAGGCGGCAGTAGGGGGGGGGGGAACATTTACAAATTACTACGAACTCTCATTCCCTACCCCCTAAAATTTTCCTCCCCTTCCTCCATCCCGCAAATAGCATGTGAGCGGGGTTCGAACGTGTTTCGGCCCGATGATCCGGTCCGGCTAATGACCAACCTCATCTCAATTGATTTTAGGCATCCTCTATCAAAGAAGAAAAAGAGGCGAATCTCGATCAAATCCAAGCCGGTTTCAGTTCTCAAAAGAAGAGGATTTAACTACTCGTTCAGCGCAATTCCTTCTTCGAAACCAATACACGGATTCGACCGATCCATCATGTTTCCAGTCACACGTTTACAACGCGAGCGGCCGAAATATCTCACGATACAAAATCCCTAGAACACACTAATCAATGGTAGTCAAACCTTATTTTAAAAGCCAGTCGAGCGGTGGTCAAACCCTATCCTCCCACATTATTAGTCTTCCTGGCAAGGACCGGTGGCCGAACTCTTCCACTGCCCTCCAAGGTTTACTTTTCCTTTCACTGTTGCAAAAGGGCAAACAATATATTATTTAATTATATGCAAAACTGAAGTAGCCACCGCCAAATCAAATCGCACCGCACATCGCGTACCATATATTATACGCAAATTTCACTTCCAGAAAAGAAAAAAAAAAAATTTGGCCATAAAAGAAAATTTTCCTTCCCCTTTTTTTTCTTTCTTTCTTTCTTTGTGGGGGCTGGGTTTTCTCAGTTCAAATTCCATAGTTACGGCCAGTTTTCGAGTTGCAATTATCCCTCCTCCGACGAGATTTTCACGCTCAAAAGTCGCATCTTCTTCCTCCTTTGCTTCAAACCCCGTCCCTCGTCTCTCTCCCCTGGATTTCCGACCCTCTGTTCATCGGAAGTCCAAGATTGTCCGCAGCCCTCCGTGTCCCTCTCCCCCCCTCTCACTCTCTTTCTCTCGCTCTCGCGCTCGCTCTCTACAAGCCGAAGCTTTCGCGGCCCCACTTTCTCTCTCTCTCTCTATATATGCCGCAGCAACAGTGTCGGCCACTGGGAAGAAGGGTCGTCTATGCTTCTTGGGAGCCTCCGGTCTAGCGTCGAGGGGGAGGAGCGGCGGACGACGGCATGGTGTTCAAGGGCAGGTTCTTCTCCTCCAAGAAGTCGGACTCCTCCAGCCCCGACGGATCCAACAGCCCCCGATCCCTCGGATCCAACTCCCCGATCCGATCCGACAAGAGGAGGCCCAAGCCCGCCTCCAAGCTCGACGACTCCGCCGCCACCTCCGCCACCCCCGCCGCCGCCACTTCTTCCTCCTCCTCCTCCGTGTTCCCCTCCCCGTGTCGTCAAACCCAAGTCAAGGACGGTCAGAAGAAGAAGGATGCCAGGGGCAAGGAGCCCGAGAAGCCGGGCCAGGCTCAGGCCCCGCAGAAGCATAACCCGGTGTCTTACAAGTCGGGCTCGTCGCTCGGGTCCAAGTCCAAGAAAGGGACGGTAGCCGTGGCGGCGGCGGCGGCGGCGGCGACGGCGACGGGGACGAACCCGGTTGAGGAGAAGGAAGCGCCGTCTTCGGTGTCGCCGATATTGGCTTCCTCGTTGGGATTGAATAGGATAAAGACGCGGTCCGGGCCGCTGCCGCAGGAGAGCTTTTTCGGGTTTAGGGGTGAGAAGGGGACGGGTTTGGGGGCAAGTAATCTCTCCAGGCCGAGTGTAAATGTTGGGGATCGGAGTTCGGGGTCGGCGAATTCGAGTTCCGGTAGTGGTGGTAAGAAGAAGGAAGTGGAGTTTGCTCCTAGCAGAATGGGTGTTCCTCAGGACAATGCGAGGTTTGGAAATTGGGTTGAAAATGGGACCAATTCTGACGGTGTGTCGCCAGGGAGTGTGCCGTCAAGGGATCAGAGCCCCAATTTGCCCGCAGCTTCCAGTTTGGCAAATGCCGAATCATCTTCTGGAGCAGGTATACATTTGGTATAGTTTGGGCTTTTTATTTTAACCCTTCAGTTCTCCATATATGGCATTTGCAACTATATATTAGCTGCTGAACTTAGTTGAAATTCTGGTATGAATTGCCTATATGTCGAATGAGATTCTAAAAGTTCCCAAATCAGTCAAATTGTTGGCCGTTCATGTTCAATGTGCCAATGTGTTTGGAGTCTCGACTAGCGAGCATATGACAAAACAACTTTAGGTGTAGTCTAACTTCTTTGTGAATTGGCCAATGAGTTTTAGGGTAACTTAAAGTATGCGCTATGCAGGAGATATTGATACAGAATGGAAGATATGAGTAGCACAGGGTAGTGCATCATGAGGCGGGTATGATTGCGTGTAATACAAGAGAGATATTTTGTACTACGAATGAAGGAAAGGAAGTGAAAATGAAGATGAGATGAGTATAATTGTATGGTCAAGTTGATGAACGAGCCATAACGATAGGGAAGACCATATGATGGGCGCGGATGTGGTTGCCTAAAACTCTTTTATCCACTTTAGGTAAGCTGTTGCAAACAAATAATTGGAAAATTGTAAAGGAAGCGTGTGACAAAAACTGGTTACAGCTAGTGCAATATGAGTTCAGTATATGAAGTTGTAGAGGAGGGCCTTTTTTCTTTTTCTTTTTCTTTTTTTTTGGGGTGTAGGGGGAGTTGGAAGGGTCAATTTCTGATGCACAGGAGGATGCGTAATCATAATCATGAGACGCGAGAGTTATGCTAGCCTACAAGCTATATACATTGCCAGACTCAATATTTCTTTCTTAGCCTCATTCGATATCTTAAATTATCTCTATTAGGCCATGTGGATTCATCGTGGGGCCGTGCTGGAGACATAAGAAGTTCAGATGTTTGTACACCGGAGGTACTGTTAAAAGATTCTTATTAATGCTGTACATGCAGTTCCTACTGTTCTGAATCATCATTATTTATGCATATATTGTGAAAATGGAACATATGCTTATTTATACTAAATATGATTCGGAATAAAGGAATCGGAGTCCCCCCGTTTTCAAGCGATTCTCCGTGTGACAAGTGCACCAAAGAAGCGATTTCCTGGTGATATCAAAAGTTTCTCACATGAGTTGAACTCAAAAGGTGTGCGGCCTTTCCCATTTTGGAAGCCTCGTGGCTTGAATAATCTGGAGGTACCGTGATTTAAAGCCTTGCAACTCTCCAGACGATAGAACTTGTTTTTGGATATTCTATCTCGTTCTGATAACTTTGATGCTCTTTACAGGAGATTCTGGTTGTAATCAGAACCAAATTTGACAAGGCCAAGGAAGAAGTCAACTCGGATCTGGCTATCTTTGCTGCTGATTTGGTGGGAATTCTTGAGAAAAATGCTGAAACTCATCCTGAGTGGCAGGAGACCATTGAAGACCTGCTGGTGTTAGCTCGTAGCTGTGCTATGACATCACCTGGAGAGTTTTGGCTTCAGTGTGAAGGAATAGTTCAGGAGCTTGACGACAGGCGCCAAGAATTTCCCATGGGAATACTGAAACAACTTCACACAAGAATGCTTTTCATCCTGACAAGGTGTACTAGGTTGTTGCAGTTCCATAAGGAAAGTGGATTGGCCGAGGATGAGCAGTTCCTGCATCTTCGTCAGTCCAGGGTGCTGCATTCTGCTGACAAGCGATTTTCGCCCGGCATGGGGAGAGATGGTAAGAGTTTGAGTGCAGCAAAGCCCTCAAAAGCACCTTCATCCAGGAAATCTTATAGCCAAGAGCAGCAGCATGGCTTGGAATGGAAGAGAGAACGTCCCATGCAGAGAGATGATGTTCTCTCTCCTCCAGCTAATGACACTCCTAAGAACGAGTCACCTGGAGGTAGGAATCGGATGGCTTCATGGAAAAAACTCCCAACTCCAGCTGGGAAAGCCTTGAAAGAGTCCGTCCCAGCGAAGGAGCATCATGATAGTAAAGTTGAACCTGGAAAAGCGTTCAACAATAGGAGAGGAATGTCCGACGGGGATGTTGTTGTGAAGTCTCCTGAACTCCTTTCTGCCCGAGAGTCTTCTAAGCATCAGCACAAGGCTTCTTGGGGTTACTGGGGAGATCAAGCACATGCTTCCGAGGAAAGCACCATAATCTGTCGTATTTGCGAAGAGGAGGTTCTTACTTCATTTGTAGAAGATCACTCTCGAATTTGTGCAGTTGCTGACCGATGCGATCAGAAGGGTATAAATGTCAATGAGCGTCTTCTCAGGATATCTGAAACTCTTGAAAAGATGATGGAGACCTTTCAGAAGGATGCTCAACATGTTGGCAGTCCAGATGTTGCCAAGGTATCAAATTCAAGTGTCACTGAAGAATCTGACATACCCTCTCCGAAACTCAGTGACTGGTCGAGGAGAGGTTCAGAGGACATGCTTGATTGTTTCCAAGATGTCGATAACTCCATTTTCATGGACGATATGAAGGGTCTACCTTCCATGTCATGTAGAACCCGTTTTGGTCTTAAGTCTGATCAGGGAATGACAACATCGTCCGCTGGAAGTATGACACCTCGGTCTCCAGGACTGACACCAAGAACCAATCAGATAGACTTGCTCTTGGGAGGGAAGGGTGCTTGCAGTGAGAATGAGGATCTCCCACAGGTATCTTCTTCAGTTCTGTCTTAAAATGCTTGAGCTGCTTTTCTAAGTGATATCCTATTTTGCTTGCAAAACTTGATACATTGGCATGATATATGACTGGAAAGTTGTAAGTTCAGCCTCTGTATTTTGACTTACCTTGTTTGAAAAACAGTCATGATCTTACAGCATTTTCTTTTGGCTTTACTGGAGGAAGTCACAAGCAAAGTTTCAAAAGACACGTTTGATGCATCAATCCTCAATCCTAACCCTAAGCATCAAAATGGTTCCATAATGCATTGGTCCATCAATTGGCTTAGACCTAAGGGCGAGTAACATGCATTCGATAATTAGTGTCTCTGAAATTACGTGCCTGGATGACTGCATGTTTTACAAGTCAATCATGACAAGTAATACGACATTCATATCAGAATGGGCTAGCTGAGTTTGCATTGTTTATACTAATTAGTTGTGTAGTCATGGCAAGTTGAAGTATCCTTTCTACAGATGAACGAGCTGGCTGATATTGCTCGATGTGTAGCAAGCACACCAATGGATGATGAGAGATTGTCACCCTTCTTACTGACCTGTCTTGAAGATTTGAGGACGGTTATCGATCGGCGGAAGTTTGATGCGCTTACAGTGGAGACCTTTGGAACACGGATTGAGAAGTTGATACGGTGCTTAATTTACTAAAATTTTTTTCCTAAATCCAGTACGGTAGTGATATTTTTTATTGGATAACAATTAGTTTGCTTGCTTTGTTTATTATACGAAAAGCATAATGCCTTGATGGAATATTGGACGCGTAATATGCAATTTGATTAATTGGAACTTAGGGTCAACTATCTTTTGTTAAATAATATTCTTGATGCAAAAGTGGTTTTCTCATATTTTGCAGTCTTTGTTCTTTTCGAAGCTAAAATAGAACACACCAATACCTCGGAGCTTATTTGCTCTATCCTTGATTTTGTTTGATACCTTTGAACTCTTGGAATTACCTTGGTATGAAAGAAAACTTGTCACTCTTATGCGACTTTCATCGTCAATTCTGATTAGATTTCATCCTCTAGGGAAAAGTATTTACAGCTCTGTGAGCTGGTGGATGATGAAAAGATCGACATAACAAGTACTGTTATCGATGAAGATGCTCCTTTGGAAGATGATGTGGTTCGTAGCTTGCGAACAAGTCCTGTTCATTCTTCTAAAGATCGAACATCCATCGATGACTTTGAGATCATCAAACCAATTAGCCGTGGTGCTTTTGGACGTGTTTTCTTGGCTAAAAAGCGAACGACTGGTGACCTTTTTGCAATAAAGGTGATGCCTTTTGAATTTGATTTTCGTGCTTTGTTTGTTATCCTAAGCAATTGTTGCACCTTTTCTCTTTCTATCGAAGAACTAGCTTCGGAAGGGGTTCTTAACTTTTAGATCTTTTCAGAGTTATGCATGTTGACATATAATGATTGTTAAAGTCATAATTATCCCTCTTGATCCATCATTTAGTTAATGAAGGTCCTGTTTTATGAATCATAGTCGGGAAAAGGTATCAGAAAGAAGCGAATTGTTAAAACTTGGCAGAGGATCTCTTTTTATTCTTGATATGATTATATATGGAGGCTTCAACTGTATATTGCTTGTGACTTGCATTATCTGTGTCCTGCTTTGTCAAACAGGTTCTTAAAAAGGCAGATATGATTCGCAAGAATGCTGTTGAAAGTATTCTGGCTGAACGTGATATTTTGATTTCAGTCCGTAATCCTTTTGTGGTGAGCAGGTCTATCTATGAAGCACCTCATTGTCTATATAACACATGGTTTCCTGTATTCATTTGCTTCTGTCTGTCTCAGGTTCGCTTCTTTTATTCATTCACTTGTCGTGAAAATTTGTATCTTGTGATGGAGTATTTAAATGGAGGAGACCTGTATTCGTTGTTGAGAAATTTGGGCTGCTTAGATGAAGAAGTGGCTCGCGTGTACATAGCGGAAGTGGTAAGTTGCTAGTGTTACTTGGATGTGCTACTGTACCATTTATGATGCAGTCTTAAGAACCATGAACATGTCCATGTAGGTGCTTGCTCTTGAGTATTTACATTCTCTGCGCGTGGTTCATCGTGATTTGAAGCCTGATAATTTGTTGATTGCTCACGATGGTCATATCAAGGTAATCATTGAAGACTCCTTTCAGTAGGAACATGAGGATTTAACTAAGTAATTTTTAACATCTCTTTGTGTCTAGTCATTAATTATAAAAATTTCAATGTTGGTTTAGCTGATAGTTAATTTTTACGTACAGTTGACAGACTTCGGGCTTTCTAAAGTCGGTCTCATCAACAGCACTGATGATTTATCGGGTCCAGCAGTTAGCGGCACATCCATGCTTGTAGATGAAGAGCCTGAGCTATCCATGTCTGAGAGTCAGAAAGAAAGGCGGAAGAAACGTTCTGCTGTGGGCACACCCGACTATCTGGCACCAGAAATACTTCTGGGAACAGGACATGGTCTGTATTTGCCATTTGCTTTATTTAAGATGCAATGAATATTGTCCGGTTTTATCGTGTGTTAATTATTTGGCTACTTCATATCTGGAGATGTAAAAATTAACTTGTCCATGATAAGTCTACAATTTGTCATTTGTGTTTCATATTCACTCTATCGATTTTTTTATCGCTGAGGGAAATCGCATGTAATTTCTAGTGTACAGTCTTGTTATCACTGATCACACTCCTGAATGTTGCGTTATATTATTCCTATAATCACTGATTAAAGCAGTAGGGCTAACATTATCACATCTCACTTATTGCATTTCAGGCACGACTGCTGATTGGTGGTCTGTTGGCGTTATATTATTCGAATTGATTGTTGGAATTCCGCCATTCAATGCAGAGCATCCACAGGTTGGTTTCTTGTCTTTTACCTAGTAGTTGAGCATTTTTAGTGTATATTTATTTATTCAAACTAACCATTCTCATTCTTTCAGACAATATTTGATAACATTCTCAATCGTAATATACCTTGGCCTAGAGTGCCTGCAGAAATGAGCGCTGAAGCACAAGACCTAATCAATCGGTTAGTTAACTTCTCTTTTACTTGGCCATTTAGAATCTGTCGATGTTGGATGATTTAATTTGACAAATCAATCTTCATGATTCCGGAGAAATTAAATTATTGGGAGAATTTTCCTATTACCCCCCCAACCATTTTTATCCCCCATCAGCGATCCATTCTGTCTTGATCTTTGGTAGATTCGTTCTTAATTTTTTTTTTTCGAGACAAAGATTCATTCTTAAATTCAAAAGTAGAAAAAGTGGACGTTTTTAGCAAGATTCTCACAGTGCATAGTTTCTGTGTTTTTCTTTATGCCTCTCATCATTTTTGTGAGAAATAAACTTATGAGGGAAGAGAGAATGGAAATGAACACTCTGAACAGATACTCACACTGCCGAAGTTCATATTTTTGCTTCCATGATGATCGGTTAAGATGAAATTATTATGTTAAAACATTAACAATGTGCCTACTCGTTTGGTTTTAAAGGTTACTGACCGAAGATCCTCACCAGAGACTTGGAGCTAGTGGAGCGTGGGAGGTGATTGTTTTTGCCTTAAATATAATTGGAGGGAATGATCATGTTTGTGAAGTTGATGTTTGGTTATTCAGTGAATTGAAAATTAATCCTACAGGTGAAGCAGCATGTCTTCTTCAAGGATATCAACTGGGACACTCTTGCCAGGCAGAAGGTTTTACTATCAAGTTTACCAATCAAACAATTTCCTAGAATTTAGTTGGTTGATATTTTCTTCATTTTCATATTGACCCATGGCATCTGGACTACTTTGTTTACAGGCGGCATTTGTCCCCTCTTCAGAAAGTGCCCTGGATACGAGCTACTTTACAAGCCGCTACTCGTGGAATACTTCAGACGAGCAATTTTATCCTGACAGCGAATTTGAGGACTTGAGTGACGAGGATAGCTTGAGTGGAAGCAGTTGCCTCAGCAATCGCCAAGAAGAAGTGGTAAAGTTAATCAAGATATTTAGGACTTGTTAATATGATTGTGATATTTTGTGGTGTTTACGGTTTTCTATTAGTATATGACCTTACGTTAGTGGACCTGTTCTGGATAATGTTGACATGCAGGGAGATGAATTTGGGGGTCTTGCTGAGTTCGAGTCTGGCTCATCTATCAACTACTCATTCAGCAATTTCTCATTCAAGGTAATAGCTAAACTAATAAAATGCCATTACATGCTGTTGTGCATTTATCCAAAGTTGGATTGAGATATACAAGTGTTGGGTCAAAATTGAGGTTTGTTTTCAGTATGCTTTCTATGTTCTACGATTTCACTATTATGGCTGCTATTTACTTGTCTTGCGCTTTTGTCGTTCCAATTTTTGCAGAATCTCTCTCAGTTGGCATCGATCAACTATGATTTGCTTTCTAAGGGATGGAAGGATGATCCTCCGCCCAATTCCAGTGCATGATCGCTTATCTTCCCCAGCAAAAGCGGGGAGGGAATACTATTGAACTTGGCTTGTGACGAGCTTTGGAGGGCACCGACTGACCTCGTCGCTGTTTATATACCCTGTACATGTATGAATCTGAAAGATCAGCCTTTTCCTTATCTGAGTTTCCTTTTTCAAATTCTCTGTTTTACAAACGTGAATCTTTGTTGAATGTGATCTTTCTTTTGCAGAGATAGAAGAGACATTGATAGAGAAACCTTGCTGGAGATGTGCTCTCTCTGCGGTTAGGTAATGTTTCCACACCGCGCGGTGTTTCCATTTTTGCCATCGAATTGTTCTGTGTTGGTAATGAGTTTGGTTTGTCAATGTACCTACAACTTACATGCCTAGGTGTTGGTGTATTCGTGACCCTCCAAAGTGTATCATCTGCAATTTTCCAAAGTTGGCAATGAGAGCACATCCCCCTTTTCTCGAATTCTTAGCGCCCGTCTATTTTATAGGGGCTGTGTGACAATATCTACAAGGCCTTGGGGATCATCGCAAAACACGAGCTACTCTTCTTAAGAATGTATGAGAGCTGTAAAATGAACTTCATGATGAAATCTAGATCGAAGTCGTACTCGTCTAAATTTCGTTATCTCATGTAAATTTTGCTTATTTTAGTCGTTATGAATCGGAAGCAAAGTTCATTTAATAGGTTGGTGCTGTCCTTCACTTGTGTCCCTAGTTTCCTGGTCAGTGGTAAGTTGATCCTTTCTACTTTGATTCGAATTTTAAGCACCACTTCATAATACAGGAATAGCTTTATCTTTCTAAGGATCAAACATGGCGATCTGAGATGTCCCGGTACGTGGAGAGCTAATAATCTTTTCCATCCTGGAGGAAAATACTTCTCTTTTTCCCTGACGATCGTCTCACTTCTAAAGCAATTGACCATCGGTGCAACTTCCTATTTTGTCCGATGAAGATTTCGTGTTCATCGTGCTTCTCGGGCACGCCAACTCGCGGAGGTGAATAATTAGCAGTGATAATCGCCCGTCCCCTCCTTGAGAAGCGACGAATTATACGTTCATGTTCATGAATTGGATGTGGACCATGAAACTATTCACAAGAGTCTTGAACAGTCGATTTTAACTTGTAATTGGAAAGCATATGTTTCCGCTCCATCATAGATCTAAATATGTTCATATCATACAACTTAATGGGCCCTTTTAAGATCCGTATCTTTTTTTCTCTCCTATGTGAAAGTGAGTCAAATCATAATGACAAATGTCCAAGAAAATCTGCCTGGAGCAAGGTATCTGAGAATGCTGTTCAGATAAAGAGAAAATCAGACATATGATTGGCCCACTAGCCTCGTGTACTGGTTTTCTGTGTGCCCAGATGTTTTTGTATTTATGTGATCGACAAATCTTGTGTTTTTCCCCTCATACAAAACTCTGTGCCATGTCAAAAGGTGGAGACGTTGGGGGGACAGCATCAACCCAGACCCAAGAGACAAGAAAACCCTTCAAAAAGATTTTAATTAAAAAAATTAGAACAGAGAGGTGCAACTTTTTGTTTATTTCCATACCTTATCTGACTCCTTGTTGTTGGATCTTATGCAACCAATCTAAAAAAGATACGTAGAGAGGAACAGAGACAAGTCCCGGAGTTTTTCAAGGGCCTGAATGAAAAACAAAAGTTTGATTATCATATCCACCATGGACCACATGAAATCAGACTGATGATCTTGGCCATGTCTATGGAGCCAAGTTTGTCAAACTTTTTGTTAGGCACCACAAATTCACATCCTTTTTAAAAAGACTCTCGAGTAGCTGCTGGGAATCACACATATGATGAGAATCCTATACAAACCCACCTGCCTCCACCACCGCCAGCACCAATTTCAAAATTTTAAATTCATTAAAGAAAAGCATTTTACTTTTCTTTTTTCTTCTCTCTTGCAGCAAGTACAAAGATATTCGATTGGTTAGCTGTAAATCAATAATTACATCCTCATAAGGTTCCCGAAGTTAATATTTTATTTTATTTTATAACAATTATGGAGATTTGCCAACCATTGTGACAGAGAAAGCACATGCTGCAATAACTGTACCAACAAGTTGGCTCACTGCAATGTTTGATTAAAGACTAGTGAATTAGCAAAAAAGAAACTTCTCCAAGGCCGTCACAAATTCAACTTTAGATTTCAGGTATACATCTCAATCTGATTTTCAAAAGGTCCAGAAAACTTTAAACAAAGTTTGGTGGATCAATACACTTGAGAACACTATTACACCAAGCATCCTAAGAAGCAACCGAAACATCTCAATCTGAACAGATGAGAAGTTGCATCAAAAGCAAAAGGGGAAAGCGAAAGCAAAAGCATGAGTAATAATTACAAGAAACCATGATCCAACATACTTACCAACAAGAACAAATGTAACTGATATCCACCCCGAAGCACAAATGAAGAGAAGGTGAAAAAAAGTAGCACAATGGGGAATTACAGAAAATGATGAAAGAAAAAAGGGGAGAAGACTATTGCCTCGTAATGACATTAGAAAGAGGCCCAAATTGACATGGAACAGAAAAATAGAGAAGAAAACCCAGATTATGATGCTAAAAGTGACATAATGTTGCAAGATGATCCTTCGGGAATTTTGCTCGCTAGTCTCGGAAATCAACTCACCGAGATGATGCGTCATCGTTCACTTCATTGACCTGGTCGAGCTGTGGGGCGCGATCTTTCTGCGAGCTAGAATGACACAGCCCTTCAATTTGGCTCCTCACTTCGGACATTGATGGACGCTTATCGGGATATTGGGCGGCACAATCTATCGCGAGCTGCAATAGCTGAACCATCTCCTCCTCGATGTTCTGGTACCTCAGGAGCTCGAGATCGAAGACTTCGGAAGTCCACTCCTCGCGAACAATGGACTGGACCCACCTTGGAAGGTCCACACCTTCCTCGTTGAGGAGAGCGTGAATAGGCGCCTTCCCAGTCAAGAGCTCCAGAAGCAACACCCCGAAGCTATAGACGTCGGCCTTTTGGGAAACTCTACGAGGGTCAGTGACTTCTGGTGCTCGGTAGCCGGCAACGTGGTTTGGAGTGGTGGAAGGCCCTACAAGGTGGGCCAGGCCAAAGTCGGACACTCGCGCATCGTATGATGTCGTGAGAAGGATGTTGGAGGATTTGATATTTCCATGGGAGATGTTCGGACCTTGGGAATGTAGGTACTCTATGGCACGGGCAGCTCCAAGGGCGATGGCAGACCTGATTTCCCAGTTCAGCGGAGTCCTTCCTGCTCCTTTGTTTCCTGCAGTAAATTTTGCAAACATGAGTTCTACCATATCAATGCAGTTACAGCCGTGAGAAAATGTTAACAGATAGTTATGCATTCGCGATCAACTCAAGGAATGAAAGCTGGCATGAACCAATCATAAGTAGCTTAAAAAATGTATAATGGAAGTAATTGAACTTCAATCAGAAGAAAACTGTTGCAGGGAGCTACAATAACAGGAAATTTTAATAACCCCAAGAAAAGCAGAACATAATTGAAACTTCAGGAAGAAATTATCACCATGTAAAAGTGCAGACAAGCTTCCCATAGGCAAATAATCATGGACGAGAAGCTTCTCATCATTGCTGTAATAGTATGCCCTCAGAGGAACCAGATTCTGGTGATCCATAGCTCCGACTGCTTCAATCTTCTCCTTGAATTCCTTTGCAGCCACGTTGACATCCTTTAGCCTCTTCACAGCCACCGTGATCCCAGCCTCCAAAACCGCCTTGTAAGCCGTTCCAAAGGTCCCTTTCCCGAGAACTTCTGCCGAAGCCCTCAACAAGTCCTCCAAATCAAACACCTTTGCCGAATTACCAAAGAAGATCAGCTTCTTTGCCACAGCACCAGCACCACCATTTACTTCCCCTTTTCCACTTCCCGCCATGGCCGCAGCTGCAGCTGCCGCCACGGAGTACCCATTACTGTAACCGCCATTCTCGACCTCCCCAACCGGTTTCTCAGCTGGAAGCACCAATTCCTGGTGCTTGAAAGTGGCGATGTCCACAGATCTAGTCTTCTTGCCACCCATTTTCCGGCACAGATACATCAACAGTACGACGAGGAATATAAACCCGAACACGCACCCAATTACTATGCCCGCAACCGCTGCCCCAGAAAGCTTCTTTTTCTTTCCTCCTCTGTTCTCAGTACTAGCAGCCGGCACGCCGGCGGGCAGATTAATATCTTGAGAGCAAGAAGCCAGCGGCTTCCCGCACAGAGAGTTACCCGAAAACGAAGTGTTAGCAAAAGCCCCCAAGCTGTCAGGTATCGACCCGTTTAACAAATTGTTAGAGACATTGAACTGGTCGAGGTTGGGCAGCTTCAGCTCAGCGGGGATCGACCCAGAGAGCTGGTTGTTCTCAAGAAAGAGAGTCCTAAGCCTAGTCAAGTTGCCGAAACCAGCAGGAATCTCCCCAGAGAACTTATTGGACGCGAGATTGAGCCTCACGAGATCACGCAAGCCGAACAGTGACTCAGGGATCGGGCCAGAGAACTGGTTACCTTGCACGTAGAGGTTCCTCAGGTCGGTGCAGGACGCGAGATCTGAGGGGAGCTGGCCGGAGAGCGTGTTGAGCCGGAGCGAGAGAGTGCGGAGCTGGGTCAAGTTACCCAGAACGCCGTCGGGGATTTGGCCGGACAGAGCGACCCCGGGCAAACGGAGGGCGGTGACCCGGTTCGCCTCGCACTGGACCCCCGCCCACGAGCAGGGGCTCTGGAGGTTGGCATTCCAGAGCAAAGTGCGGCCTCCGACGGCGGATCTCAGCGCGAGGAGAGCCGCCCGGTCGGACGCGAGATCTGGCTCCGCGACGGGGACAAGGATGGCCGAGGCGGCGAAGAAGATCAGCAAGGCAAGAATTCGAAGCTGCATTGTGGGGGGCTGTTCTCCCGAGCTGGTGGGTGATCAAGAAACGCAGCTGCAGATGATGGGCCTCCTTGATTTCCCCTCTCTGCCGGTGAGCGGGAGGCTACGGTTGGAGTAAATGAGCGTGTAACTGCATAGTTCTGTGGTTGGTCCTTGGAGGATCTGAGGAGGTCGGGTGAACCGCAATAAAAATAGGATCTTTTTCTTTTGGGTCTTCTTGCTTTCCTCTGGGTTTGTGCGTGGTGCCGTCTGGCGTATTTCTCGGTGAAGAGTGGGAGACTGGAAGATGAAGAAGGAGGAGAAGAAGAAGAGGGCAGTAGTCCAGGCTGTATGTATGTGTGCTGCTGTCTCTGTGTGTGTGTATATGGGCGTTAGAGAGAGAGAGAGAAGGACAGTGAAGAGCAAGAGAGTGAAAAAGAAAAGAAGTAAACGAAGAAACGAAACGTGAGGTGAAGGGGGGGAGGGGATATAAAAAAATAGAGGCAAGACGCCCTAGCTGTTGTGTTCGAGTGCAGTGAGGGAGTGGAGTGATGAATGCGTGATTTGCCGGTGATTGGTCAGCTTGGTGCCTTTTCTCTTTCTCCTGCATGTTGCAGCGTCTACCTCTTCTCTTTATTTTCCCCCGATTTTTTTAACTCATCATGGACACCCGTTTTCATTTTCTTTACTCAATCCCCTGTTTCTTCTTGGGCCTTTCCAAGAAAACGAGGGTAATGATTCTTGGTTTAGGGGGGGATATGGCCCCCTGAGAGGGATTTCCATTTCCTTTCTTTCCTTCTGTCCTTCATTATCGCTCGCCTTTTCGCTTTTCCTTCTTTTGGTCTGCGCAGTACCGTCTGCAGAATTTCCCAGGCATTTTTCCCAGGGTGGCCTCGCCTCTGCCGACGGCTGAACACGAAAAAAGAGGCATGAAATTATGAGATAATAATCCTTGTTTTTGATGTCCTAAATACCGGGTCAGTACTCGAGGAAAATCAATGTGCGGTGTGCTGACGTCGTATTTACCGGATATTTTTCAATTGGTTTTTTTTTTTTGCGAGGATAAATATAAAGTGGGGGTGGGGGAGCCCTCCCCCATTTATGAACTGGATACAAAGTACGTCGATTTGACAGTAAAACTTATTGTTTAAGAGTACCAACTGCGCATGATTTAAAGATTTTCAGAGAATTTCGGACATTGAACCGAAAAAATTAATTTTTCTTTTATTCTTTCTTAATCTTTTGCGCCCCCCCCTTTTTTTTTTGCTATTTCTTTCCTTGTGCAATAATACCCATTTCGTGTGCAGTGACATTGGACGTCCTAACGGTTGGAAAATGAGGTTCTTGATTTCTGGTGGTTGAATTTTGAAGCGGAAGCGATCACTGACAGATATTTTTGAAATTTTTTTGGCATTTCATTAAATGATGTGATTGCGATAGGAGGGAGGAGAAGACAAAAAGGGTTTTTTTTTTTTTCTTCTGAGGGGAATTTTTGTTTTCATTTCTTCCCCACATAATAATAATAATAATAAGCTTAGTAATTAATCCTGGGAAAATGGTGATTATTTTAATTTAGTGACGGGCTCTAGAAGATTGTTTAGTCTTTTCCCAATGGGTCTGTTCAGATGTTAAGTTTTCTCTACTTTCGTTGTAGATTTTGATTGCTCCTCGTTGTGCGATTTGAGTTTGATCGATCGGCCTCGGAATCGATCAATGACCGACAGAACTTTTATGCATCCAAATCCGTACATATAAGATGAATCAGTGAGTCGGAGTTCAGATAAGTACCGATCTGAATCTAGTCACGCCATTTCGCACGATTTTCGAGCCCTATTCAACGCCATGATACCCTTACGGAAAAGTTACACTTGCAATTGCATAATTTGATGAGCGATTGGCCACACTAGCATAGCCATCGAAAGTGAAGTCAAATCAAATTGATTGAAATTGAGGCTAGAATCTACATCACCAGCTGGGAGCATCACCGTATGGAGTTGGCGTTCTTTAAGGGGTTTCCTCAATTTTTTTTTCTGCTGTCCAATTTATAATTTCGCAAGCAAGAGCAATAGTTTTCCATCCCTAAAGACCAGCATTAGCGTAGGTGATTCCTTTTATTTTATTGTAATCATTATTCTATAGAAGCCAACGAAAATTATTTCTACTCGTAATGTCGGATTATGATGTGTGCTAAACATTGGATTAAAATCTATCGATTGACAGTGGTCACTATTCTAATCGGGCCGACAAATTTGGTTTTTTCCACGTACCATGATCCTAATTAAAAGAATAATTTTATTCATGCGTTTCCTGAAGCCAAACACTTACGGTTTTCAATGTATTGGTTTTTTCGTATGAATTTTGTTTACGAGTGTCAGTTCCAAACACTCGTGTCAAGAAAAAAAGCTTGTGGTAATAACATTTTCCTAAAGGGACATTGACAACGAAAGAAGTACACGTTTCAATTGGAAAAATTACCCGATTGGTTATATACTTATTGTACGGATATCAATTCGGTTGTATTCCAATTTTGCCTATTTAGTGCGTGCTTCCAATATAGTCATTCCGATTAATTTTCTTCGGAATTCACCATAGGACGGCAATGACTGGACCACCATGTTAGCGATTTTCAATAAAAATTGATCGGAAAAACTATATTAAAATTATTCTCAAAATTTAGGACTAAATTAGCAAATTTAAAAGTTTTAAACTGAGTTGGCATTCGTATAATAGAGTTATGATTAATTCGATAATTTATTCTATTTTGATTATGCTATTCACTTTGAATGATATATTTTAAATTTCCAAAGCACATTTCTCAATATGTAATGTTGTTCCTAAACTTTAAATTTGTTTAATATAGTTCATGAATTTTCGTAAATGTTCAAACTAGTCCCTATTCTATATGAAAATATCCAATGTCACTATTTCCATTGATTTAAGTTCATGGACAATATTAGACGTTTTCATATAGTTTAAAGACTAGTTTGAATATGTACCAAAAGTTCACAAAAGCTCATGGACTATATTGAACAAATTAAAAATTCAAGGACCGCATTACAAATTGAGTCAAAGTTTAAGAACCATTTATGTCATTTTCCTCACTCTTTAATGTTTTCCTTATTAAACTGTGAGTATCATTAATGAAGAGCTCTTGAAACACTCATTAATCATATCCAACAAAGATATAGATGCATTTTTCAGTGTATTGGTCATGCACAACATGAGAAAGTTTTTTTTTTTTTGGTAAGGAAATTATTTCTACTTATAATGTCGGATTATGATGTGCGCTAAACATTGGATTAAAATTAATCTTTTGATAATGTCAAAATTTCTTCATCCGAATAATTAACAGAAATCGAGGGTATTCGTTAACAAAATCCTTGCATTATATCAAATTACATATCCTCGAGAAAAAATTTCAAAGTCACTCGTCAACCCATGAAATTCATCGGAAGGGTGTTTTTGAATGTATGGATAGGTATCTCCATCCGTTTTTGTTTCCTAGCTAGCTAGGGACAGAGGATGACGATAATGTTGCCGGTCCTCCTCTCTAATCTATAACTTGACCAAAGTGTAATTAAAGAGGATTTTAAAAATAGATACACATCACTATATGTATGTTCCAAGGTCAAGGAGTGGGTAATGTTCTCACCATTACTTCAGATTAAAACGTCGAATGTTGACTAGTCCTAATTTCGAGACGCATTTGCATGTTATACACATACGATTCAATGATCTCGTGGAATTTTTTGCAAATGCATAAGACTTGCATCGTATGATTTGCAGTTCGGTTTTTCCTTTTAGGCCGGAATATAGCCGGAGTCGAAAATTATGTTCGTCGGCTTTCGATGCTGATGGCAACTAAGCCGACGGAAGTATTACGCATTTGTTTACAGATTACACTCCCGAAGATAATGATTGGTAGAAAATATGATGGAGAATAGGAAGACAAAAAAGTAATAGTATAGGCCGACAAAAATCAAGGACAAATGAAATAAAAATCAAGACACACACGAAATAATTTAAAAGGAGAGAAGAGTTGGGACATTCGCTGCATTAGGCCATGCTCTGTTGGGGCCACTCCCAGCAACCATGTCCCTTTCCATCTCACATGCATGCCCCACTCGAGATTCATTCCTTTTTTACCATCTATTTTCTGGAAAAATTAAAATAAAAAAGAGAAAGAAGAAGAAGAAGAAAGAAACTACGGAATCAAAGTAGTGAAGAAGAAAAAGGAAAATCTATTTATCGCCCACGATAAATATTCAGATGATTTATTGACCATTTGCTTCAAATGATACGGGCGATAATTTGTATGAAAATAATATTCAGACCGTTCACTTTAACATTGAACAAAACGGAATCCGAATGAATGCCCATTTCCCGAGCAATGAATGCTACTTTTTTTTTTTTAATTGATATAGATGTAAGGAATCGAACAATATTATGTGGAGACAGCTTAAAAGCTGAAGACGTTGATTCTTTGGAGTCGAGGCTTTGGGCTGTGTTAGCAATCATTGCAACCAAAGTCCATACCCAGAAAACCCCTCCTTCTTTCTCTTTCGCCAGCGAGTTGACGAGGGACCTCCTAACCTACACCTTCCCTATTAAACTAATCATGCGCGCGCGATGTCGGACATTCGTTTGATTAGATTAACAAAGCGAAGCTCAATTCCAGACAAATTAGACTACCTAAGCTGAATAATTTAAACTCAGAATTAGCTGGTGCTTGCTAGAAGCTTACAATATCATGAGAATATTGCAAGTTTTCACTTATCGCCCATCTCACTGTCGGCTCACACGCTAGCCAATTGCCACACTCGAGCACATACGATCCAGTGCATTGTTTTCCCTTTCTTTTCGGACCTTTCTAGCAGTGAGATGGGGGTTGGAGCCGGCACCGGCTTATCATTGGGGTCCGACTTGAATGGTATGGAGATTGATGCTGCATCACGTTGACCCACCTTCCTCACCTATTCATCAACAGCTAATATCTACGATTTTCTCTCTAATTCATGCAATGATTCACAAGCATAATTGACGACAACAACAAGAGGAATTGAATTCTGTTCGTGTCTTTGCTTAAAACCACACGGTTAGCTGAGGGTAGATTAGACGCACGCTTTTCTTGCTAGTCACTTCACGCCTCAGGCAACTTCCTAGGCGTAGAGCGAGGATTGGTAAGAACTATGCACAAAACGTGCAGAGTCTCACCAAACCCTAGAGAACAAGGGTGTTCCTACACTCCCTTTCTTCTTCTGGTTCAAAGGATTGCTTTACAAGGAAAGAAACCTGTTGGTCAGAAGGGAAATCACACAGGTGAAAAGAACAGCGACAGTGAAACCCCCATGTGTCCAACTGCACATCAACCTCAATTCGAAAAGGACCGAAAACTGATGGAGGTGGTCAGCATTAATAGCTTGAAATGCTTGTTGGGTTGGTGCTGCAATAGACCAGATATATTCTAGATGGTAGACACATGAGCTGTGACTGCTATTAAACATGGTGAGGAAATTCAGATGAGAACACGACTCAGGAAATGCAACAGTCAATTGAGGTCACCTAATTTATTGAACATATCCATGACAAGAGTAACAAAAAGCCAATCCATGGGGATATCACAGTTATGGTGTTGCAAAAGAGTACTAAGAATCAAGAAGCGAATCCAAATGCTTTTCCAGGGAAAAAGACTGAATTAAAATTGCCAAAAAGATGAAGAGGAGAAGAATGAACTAATAACTACTGATGATTGGGATATCTTCCCCGGCGTAATTTATGCACGTGTACCCACCACGCACGGATAACCAATTTTCCACTTTTCCACGATAGGTAAAAGTATTTAGGGAAAACAAAAAATGTCAACTATGTACTTCCTGGAAAAATCCTTTTGATGCTGCTATCCTCTGATTCTGCTGCTGTTGTAGCGGGTTCTGTTTCTTTTTTGTGATAACAAGCAGCGATCAGATTTCCCTAGAGAAGTGAATATAAAAGTTACTATTAGAGCTAAGGACGCTGAAATCATGAATGAGGGATCTGGCTTGTTAGACGGCAATGCTGCTGATATGTCCAAACTAACTGACGCGAACCGCTCTCGAGACTGCCTCTGCCTGCATGTGAAATACTAATCAAGTGGAAATTTGACCAAACTAACATTACAATAGTTGTTTTAGACGAAATATTAAAATACCCTTGATGGGGATTGGGGATTGTAGTGGAACTTGATAAGGAAAACGAGAAAATTCATGAAGATGTACCCGAAAAAGTCCTTTATTGAGTTCCAGAAGGATGAAGCATTGCTTCCCTCACTGGACGAGTCTGTACTACTGCCCCTAGTTTTCTGATTCTCAAACTTGCCCTCTGAACCTTTGCAATGGCAAATAGACATGAATGCATCAGAATAATCCTGGTAAACAACAACAAACTGCAAAGACATGGTTCACTAGGAGTTAAAACAAGCATAACAATTACCACTGCTGCCAACAGAAGTTGGATGGCATTTGGTAGATGCCCTGAGTGAGGCTAATTTCTTCACAAGTTCCTGCTCTGCATCGCTGTAATCATCATTTACACATTAAGCTCCAGTAAAATGTGATTAAATTAAGAAATAAAGGGAAGTATGTGTGCAGTAGGTATACTTATGTCTAAAATAATATTTTGCTTAAAGCATCTGATAAGCAACTCTTACATCTTAAAAAATACTAACGTGAATTGAGGAATGATTATAAATATTCACAGTTAGTCAGATTACTCTCTCCCTCATTCTTCAAATGCAGAAAGTGCACTTAGTTTCCATGTAGTTAATTATCATATGCCTTTTTCTTTGCAATACAACAACTATTCTAATCTGAATTCTTTGAAGGTCTCCTCACATCAGCATAATTATTCGACAGCGAAGAAAACCACTTGTAATGGATCATTCCTATCTCCTTCACAATACGTACAATACAAATTTGCAAAAATTATAAAATCAAATCTAGCCACTTCAACTATCAATTCAAAAGACCAAACTGGTGGCTACTTCAGGATCTCATGTTACGAAGAGGCTTTTGGTTGACCCTAAACTAGACCCCTCAGCTACTGGTATCAAACATCCATATCGTGTTTGCAACCTTGGCAAAGGCCCTGCTGAATTGCAAGGTACAATCAATCATATCTAGATTTTTTTTGCTCTTAATCGTATCTAGATTGACCAGCTGAACCACTACAATCACACACCCAAAGAGGGACCAATCTGGAACTTTTCCTGGAGGGGACAAATTTTTAATGATCAATTCAAAGTTTATAAATTTTAGTGATTCACGCAATTTACATAGTGATCTCTTACTTGTAGATATAGATTGGTGAGTATGATACTGAGTAGAATTTTGACTGCATAGTAATTATAGTATCATAACTGGAGAATGTTTATTTAGATTCTTGAATGTGGGGGCGAAATGAAAAAAAAAGGAAAAATTGCTACTCCAAATTCTTTTATAAAAGTACTACGGGGGCAAATGGAAAAAAAGCTTGAAAAACTTAATAGAATGATATCATATCAAAAAAGTTAGATTGACCACATATATTAAGGTGAATTCATCCTTTGCATCCAACTCATTTTTGCAGAGGTAAAAGGACCAAAGTTTGCAGCCTTACTGCGCCTAATCATGCAACCGGATCCGAAGGTAAGGATAAGTCAATTCAAAGACAAGACTGAAGACACAATTTGGTGTCTTGAATTTAGAACGTAAGCAGAAAAATAGTTTCAGGCACTTCTGTCTACAATCACTACTTTTGCCATAATGAAGGACCTCATAAAGAACTAATTCTTGAGCCCCATAGAAAATCGAGATATAACAGAACTCACCTAAGATCTTTGGGGATCAGAACATTGACAATGAACTGATGATCACCTCTCAAAGTTGGTCTGTTGATGTCTGGAACACCCATTCCTGGTAGCTTTACAGTTTCTCCAGGCTGAATTCCAGAAGGTATTTGAAGCTCCTTCAGACCAGCAACGGTATCAACCTGAAGTTAGATACCTACGTCAAACAACTGGCCGATGACTTCCATTTAGCTGTAAAATTGTTATCATTATGAAACCTTCCATATTAGAAAAATGAATACAGTACAGAGATGAGCAAACTAAGGCATTGTGGAGTAATGCCATTATCAATTCATTTAATTGTCCATGGAGTAATTAGTTCCATATTTGGCAGTTCTTCCCCTGTTGCCTGATTCTAGAATCTAAAGATCTGTTTTCTTCCTTTTCCTCAAATGAAGAACTGTCAAGAGTTGCCACATATAATTGCACATGCACATAGCAGACAACATAAAACTAGACTACTAGGCTTATTTGATAAAATGAAGTGTGTTGCAACTCTGCACAAGCAAATTCTCAAAACATATTGGTACCCATCTTTTGAAGGCAACGCATAGGTCTCAAATTACTCTTCTTCAAAAGCTAATCTGAACTAATCCATGGCATGTAGGTAAAACTGAACTTAGGGCAACAAGTTCCAGCCAAAGAAAGGAAATATTCATGAAACTAGTAATGATTAATTAGACTAATAACAAGGCACCAATTAAATGATCAGAAATATCATGAAGATCCATAGAAGTTGACAACAGCAGTACTTTTGTACATGTACAATAGGCATAACCATGTACCTTTAATACTGTTCCGAGTATTGCATCAGTAAAATCAACATTGATTTTTGAAAGGAGATTTATGCCATCCCTTTTGATTCCCTGCTTTTCATCTACATGGAGGTCTATGACAAGATCACCAGTTAAACCACTGGCAGATAGAAACAAGGAAGAGAAGAAATGAGTCAGTCCACACAGCTTACTGTGAAAGCCATATATATCTCAAGATAAAACCTAAGTTTAAAGTTATGTATTCATATTGACAAGGTAATTGCTATTATTTTAGGAGAATAGAGAGTGTGCATCCACACGAACATATATAGTGCTTGGTGTGCACAGATTCTTGACTTGGCAGTAATTATAATTGAACAAAGAACAAGCACATCCACTGGGTGAAATGTGTGAGATATTTAATTCCCAAGAACATGGAAAAGGAGCTTCAAAATGCATTTACGATTATACAGGTAAGATGACATTAGGTTTTTTTTTTTTTGGTAAGACGCCACTAGTAAAATGTGTAATTTTTGTGCAAATTATATCTCCATGCTAGTTTCTCAATCTGACATCTGAGGCATTTGCCGTTAAAAATAATCTCCCCAAGCATAAAACTTCACCGAGGAACTTACGGAATTACCTAACAAGCGCAAATCATTCCTCAAATGTGATAACATCCACAAAGTGAAGGCAAACTAAGCCACAACCATACAGGAAGTTCAAAATCATGACCACCTTCTCTTTTCCTCTGAACAAGACTGACTAAAGTCCAAAGCCTCGAAGAGTTATGTTGTCTTGGACTGTCTGCTTGCTTGCGTTTTGTCAATTTCTTAGCAAAAATTTTCAAAACCTTCAAAAGATATTTTTTTGTGCACTCGAGGACTTGAGTTATTAAGGTCTGATATAATTTATTTCTTTGTACATGGTAAGGCCTTGCCACCATAAAGGCAGGTAGATCTCAGTTATCTTTTTGGTCAAATAAGCCAGGCAAATGTAGTTGGGACGACTCTTCAAATAGCTTCGAACAACAGGTTTAATTAATTTGAGAAACCCTTAAAACAATAACACACCTTTTTTTATCGAAGTTTCCCTGCTTTGGAATTCGCATTCTGGATCCTTCATTAACTCCAGGTGGGATGACGACATTAATATTTCTCTTTGACATTATCTTGCCACTACCACGACACTTCTGGCAATTGTCAGTTACCATCTTACCATCACCATTGCACTTGGAGCAAGTAGACACCTGGCAATCATCCAATAAACATGAAGAACATGCCAATGATGGAAACTCTCACCCACGCCTATAATATAATTGGAATCAAATGTAACTTGGTCAACTCTGTAGGATTACCATGTCTATCTTACGTCTAAGGATGCATTAATACTACCAAGGTATTCAAAATAATAAGCAAAAGAAAACTGGCCGGCAGTTAAAAATGCAATTACTGTTGGTCTTTGGAATCTACAGAAGTGAAGTGCGCTAACCAGATTTGGGTCCAGGTAACCCAAATAAAAGAGGACAAGAAAGTAATACGCATGAAACAAAAGTAGCGATAATACGTTTCAACTAGTATGTTCAAAGCCAAAGACCTCTCATTCGATATCACCTAAGTGGAATCATCACTTGAAGACCACTCAAGCAATAGTCCTCTCTATGGGAGAGTGTAACATCTCTCGAAGTACAACATCCTACAGGAGACAGAAAGATGTCTTTCAAGAGTCAATCTTCGCCATCAGAAGATTTCGCATTGCTGGTTGCAGTTACAGCACAGTGACATCGATACCATCACGATGATGCACGTTCCATTATTAAACAACCATAATTAGAGTGGAAAACCGGTGTATTGACCATCACAAGGACCTTAGAGAATGACTCTGGAAATTGAAAAATACAAAAAGCTCTTGGTGGCGACATTTACCTGAGACATCATACCAAAGGGAGTCCTCTGAGTTTTCATGATCCCACCTCTGCCTCCACAGGCATCACATTGCTTAATGCAGGTACTGGATTTAGCACCTGTTCCACCACATTGATCACACACTTCAGAAGACGAAACCTCAATTTCCCTCTGACCTCCAAAAATTGATTCTTCAAAGCTCAGGAACAGATCATACCTATAACACAATAGACAAAAGAAATGAGAACTTTAAGTATTCATGAGGAAAACTTTAGTACAAGGTGATACTTTCTAGTTACCGTATATCAAGCGCATGTCTTCCTCCACTTCCTAAATTGAAGTTCAGGCCCCCTTGTTCACCCCTGTCTCCAAAAAGCTCCTCTGGTCCACCAAAAAATGCACCAAAAACTTCGAACGGATCCACCTAGAGAGAGAGAGAGAGAGAGAGAGAGAGAGAGAGAGAGAGAGTTCATCAGAGAAAAAAGGAGAAAGAAATATGCTCATGGAAAAGGTTTTGTTAAATCAACCCCATATCCAAGAGAGCCAAAAGTATGTAAAACAGATTGTTTCCTCAGGAAGATAGACAAGATTGTCTGTTGCTTAACTGGTTTGAAATTTCGAAGTTAGGGAAAACCTTACCCCCTGTGAACCACCACCTGAACCATCATATTCACCTTGTAAACCCGCCTCTCCAAACTGATCATACACAGACCTTTTCTGTTCATCTGATAGGACCTGCGCCAATGCAAGCTGCACCGTCAGCTCATGAAAGGAGGAAAATAAAGACGATAAAATGACAGAGCAAATGCATCATGAATGATAGAAAAAAATTTGGTAGTAACTGGTCCCGGATGAGTATAAACTTTCACAAGCATAAGTTCAGCAACTGGGCAAGTAATTCCAGAAACGAATATCCAAATTCTACAAAAATAAACAACTAAAAACACTGGCAACCGAAGCAAGATCCTGAGAACTGGAGAAGCTACCTCGTACGCAGCGCTTATCTCCTTAAACTTGTCTTCCGCCCCGGGTCCCTTGTTCATGTCCGGATGGTACTGCTCAAAGACCACAACAGACCGAAAACGAAACGATCAATGAAATTTCGCAAGCCAATCCGGTAGGCATCCTATATTCCCATCACAAACACCAATCTACTTGAATGACAACCAAATTTCAAATCAGAATCATCCCATTTCATCTCTAACAAAGCCATCCCACATCACTCTAGAGCAGAATCATCCACCTCAGGTCCTTCCATTTCGCAAGCGCGGGAGCACGGGCGTAGCATAAAGCATAAAACGACGTGGATTTCGACGCGGATTATACCCCACCTTACGGGCGAGCTTGCGGTACGAGCTCTTGATCTCGTGCAAGGTGGCGTTGCGGCCGACGCCCAGCGTCGAGTAGTAGTCCTTCCTCGCGGCGCGGATGGCGGCGCCGCGGCTCCGCCCCTTGCGAGCGGGAGGAGGACGAAAGCTGTGGCCGAGCTGGGTTCCGGAGAACTCCGTGCCCGAGAGCTCGGAGCCGGACGAAGCCGGGAAGGAAGAGCAGGCCGCGATCGGGAATGGAGGGAGATTGTAGGCGACGGGCATTTTTCAGCGTGGATGGAAATGAGGCATGCAAGGTGTTCGACGAAATGACGTGAACGGTGGAGGGGTTTTTGCCCGGGGTTTTGGGATTTGCCTTAACGCGAGAAGATAGCCATGCAGCTACTAAATATTCATGGAAGTATAATAAATATTTGGAATAGTGACATAAACAATCTAGGGACTTTGGCCCAATATATAATTTGATCCCTGAACTTTTAATTTGTTCAATATGATCTCTGAACTTTAACTTAATATTCAATGTGATCCCTGAACATTTAGGTATTAAATTGAACATATACCAAAAGTCTATGGACCACATTGAACTAATCAAAAATTCATGAACCACATTGAATATTAAGCTAAAGTTCAGAGACTACATTAAATAAATTAAAAGTTCATGGACTAAATTACACATGAGGTCAAAGTTCACGGACTATTTATGTGATCAGGGAATGTTTGTGTTATTTTTCCTAAATATTTTAATCGAACCAATTCGGTCCCAAATCACGGAAATTTTTGCAAGGGAAAAGTATAATAAATATTTTAATTAGACCGATTTAGCGTTAAATATTTTTCACATTTATGCCAGTTCGGTCCATTTGATCAAGTTAAACAAAAAATTACTAACATCGGTAGTCTTACGTGATATGGCCCACATTGACGTAGATATATTTAGCATATTTTTTAAATTTTTTTCCTTTCCCTTTTTCCTGCCGGTGGTCGACACATCAGCGTCGGCGAGCCATTGCCGGCCACTAGCGAAGAGAGAAGGGAAAGAAAAAAAATTGAAAAAATTATTAGAAATGTCTACATCAGCTTTAGTCATGCCACGTGGGACGATTGCGTTCGTCTTAGCAATTTTCTACTTAAATTAGCCGGATAAACTGAATTGATATCAATATAAAAAAATTTAAGACTAAATTGATTTAATTGAAAAGTTTGAGATTGAGGTTGATACCGATAGAATAGGTTTAAGATTTTTACTTTTGTACTTTTCCCTTTGACCCAATATGTCTTTAATCGTGATCGAGAGGCCTATGTAGAAATTTACGATGTAACCCACAAAATCCATCCATGATTGTCATTCGCTGGATCCGTCGTGGACCGTGTCCGGGGCATGAGTTCTCTCGACGCCAGAGACTTCCCTAACTCGTCGCCCCGCTCGTCGCCAACATTTTAGAGTCCTCTTATTCTCCCATTTTTGCAAACTATATAGTCCCTATTCGCAAATGCAATTCGATTTAATGATCTTAAGAGCTCGTACGCCTTACATTCTTTTCTAGCTACTCCTACTTGTAACAAGTTCCCAAATCTGACAATGGACTTGTCGGATTTTCCGAGTTACGCCATCAAAGGGTTCATCAAGAAACGGTTCGCACTCTTTTCAGTAGTCCTCTTACCTTCCTCACTTGACTTGAGAGAGAGAGGATCTTCACAGTTAGCCATGAAAACAGAAACTAGAACAGGAGAAGTTCAGGAACAAGAAAGTTTGGAAGGGATGAATCAAGCTAAACATCGAATTCGAGTTGCCGGGCGCGGTTGGCGGGAGTTTTAAGAAGAGAGATTCCGGTCTACCAGAAGCTAGCAATAGTGAAACAACAGCAGCAGAAAGAGAATTCCATTGATAATAGATCATGATAAATTATGAAAACAATAGACGCAAAGTCACAGATCGACTCAATTCCATTGATAATAGATCATGATAAATTATGAAAACAATAGACGCAAAGTCACAGATCACCTCACAAAATTGAGTCGGCACACCTCCGCTCCAAAACTCGTTGCCTTCCATCAGGTTAATCCCGGCCAAGAGCAGTGCTACAAGTTAGTGCCTAGCAGCACTTCGGGAGGTCACTGACGCTTTCTCCACTTCAATAGCTGACATGAGTCACCTATGTCGTTAGCTTCCATGGAACTTTAACTCTGGCCTTCCAGAAGACATAACAACAAATATCATGGAAGAAATTCCTCTTTATCAGATAAGCCGCTCATGAGATTGACTGAGCTATGGGCGCCGCGTTATCAAGATCCAGCAGTTGGCAAAAATTATAATCAACAGGCTTGAGCCACCAAAACCCTCTGAACATGGGAATGCAAGTGGCCTCATTTAGCCTCAACTAACATAGTTGCTTCCTCGAAAGAATTTGAATAGAATGGTGAAAGTGCAACGACTTTTCCAATGATGATCAATGTGGGTGAGACCAACTTCTCAGCAGAAATTTTATCAGCAAGATCCTTCAGTTCAGCAAAAACCTGATGATTAATGGAAGACAGTCAGGCATTTGCTCCAACAGTATGCAATTGCAAGAAATACTTTAAACCCACATGATTACATGCAAATTTGAGTACCACCAATGAATGCTTGCCAAAGATCTGGAGGTAAAAGGACGATCATGGAAGACATAATGACTTCAAAACACAGGTTATTATTGGCAGCCTTGCCCTAAAGGCTCGAGAAGTTATTGAACAGTGAAGATACAGATTATTTCTTCAATGTACAGCAACTACAGTTATGATAACTCACCCAGCGCAGGGAAGACAACTCATTGAGGAAAAAAGCCTACTATCTGGTTACACATAAAACATGCTGCGCCATACCTCTTAAAACATATGCAGCATCACTAATTTGGTTAAAACATCCGATTGAAGATTTGATGGTCAACTTGAGATGCATTTGTCCACTAAGTTTTCTTACATGGATTGATCAAACCAAGATGAAGCTTTCATGCCATTTTATCAATTTAACCGGATGAAAAGCTTTTAATTCCATGTGGCATCCAATTGCTTCAGACTGAATCACGCAGCATGTTTCCATAAAGAATTACTACCACGTTTACCATCACTAATTCACAGATACTACTCTCATTTGCCCTCGAAATATATACTCATAAACATATATGAATGATATATTAGCTTACCACACGTTGCTGAGGGGTGGTTCCACGCTCAACTGCAGCAGCTGGTGTACTTGGCGGCAAACCATGATGCATTAACTTCTGTGCAAGAGAAGGGAGAGTGGAGAGACCCATATAAACCACCAAAGTAGAATCAGGATCCGCTGCATTTTCTGCTACAAACAGAGGATCTGTTCCACCTTTCCTCGAATGTCCCGTGAGGAATCTAACACTGTTTGCCACACCTCTATGAGTCAATGGGACTCCCAGCTCCGCCGCTATTCCTGAAGCAGCAGTTATGCCTGGAACATCGAGAGACAAGGAGTTCAATATCTTCCACAAGGCTGACACTTCCTTCAGCTTTTCGGAGCCAAAGTATACGTATGGAAAAGAACATCATGAACAGGCTGACCACCAAGTGGGAATCAACAACCGGGTAAAAAAATTCAACGAGTTAGGTGCATTCTCATTGAAGTCTCATCTTCACCTGGTATGACTTGCACTTGAATGCTTTGCTGTTGCAGGAAGTCCATCTCCTCCCCACCTCTCCCAAACACCTATACAAACCATGTTCAACAGTCGCACCAATCAAATACAAATCGGAACAAAAGCGCAATCCAAGTAAACATCAAAAGAACTGCAGATTAATTCGATCTTCAATTCAGCGAAATACACTCACCAGAGGATCGCCTCCCTTGAGTCTAACAACAGTAGCCCCGGCCTCGGCGAAATTGAGAAGCAACTCGTGTATCTCCTCCTGCCCACACAAGTACCGAAAAAGATCACACCACCTTTCACAGCCCAACAATACATTCACCAAAAATCAAACACGTGGTGGACAAAAAAAAAAGTAAGCTCGTCAACTTCCGTAATAACCGACTCCCAGACAACACTGATCAAAAGCAAAAACACCGGCCTAATTCTTCCTCAAAATCTGACAGAACACAGAAACCGAAGCAGGCTCGACGGGAAGTAAATTCATTTACCTGAGTGCGGCTGTGGTACCCGGCAGTCTTCCCCACGTAGAGCAGCCTCGCGCCGGGGCCGACCAACTCCAGCACGTCGTTCGACACCAGCCGGTCGTAGAGCAACAAATCGGCGCCCCTGATGACCCGGACCGCCTTCAGGGTCAGCAGCTCGGGATCGCCCGGCCCCGTCCCCACCAAGTAGACGTTCCCGGGCCCGCATTTCTCGCCGCCGCCGCCGCCGCCGCATGCGCGCTCCCTCTTGTCCTTGAGCACCCGGAGCAGGTTCCTCAGCTCCGGCAGCTGGAGGGCGATGTCGTCCCGCCTGAGGGAGTCGGGATCGGGCGCCGCGGCGGCGGAGCAGCCGGAGGAGGTGGGGAGCGGGGGCTGGCAGGGGGAGTCGGCGTAGAGCCACCGGTCGCGGCGGTACCTCTCCGGCGAGTGCTTCTCGGTGAACGGCGAGGAAGGAGCTGGAGGAGGAGGGGTGCAGTGGAGGGAGCAGATGCGGGGCGGTCGACCGCGGGAGGAGGAGGAGGGGCTCCGACGGAGGCGAGGTGAAGCGGCTGCGGAGGAGGAAGCGAGCCTGCTGACGAGAGCCATTGCAGTCGCAGAAGAGAGAGAGAGAGAGAGAGAGAGAGAGAGCGAGGGTTCGATCAATGGAGACGGGAATGTATATAAAGTTCGGACCTTTCTTGTAGCTCGGAACCACACCGCGTTGGGGGGGGCGAGGGGAAGGAAGGAGAGCAGAAGCAGCTCTGCCGCTGCTCGTTTGGGGAAGACGAGAAGGCGAAATCAGCTTTTGGGTTCCCTGAAAATCTATATAAATAATAAGAGATGGACATTTGTCCCTTGGAGGCTCTCGTTGGTCTTTCCTTTCTCTGGATTTCTTCGATTTACCGAGAAAATGTTTCTCGTTAAATATAATAAGATTCATATATATATATATATATATATATAAAGATGGTATAGAGCAAGTGATGTGGGGAGTCGTCGGCTCGTATTTTAAATAAGGTTATATTCGCTGCGGATTAATAACCAGTTAAATCAATTCATTTGTCTTAAGAACTCTTAATACAAGTAGCATCGGTGATCTCATTAATACCGTTTCGAGTCTTTACAATATCTTATTTATATCATTACATTATGTGATATTTGCAAAACCAGCGAAGGATTGCTATATGACTCTTAATTTTTTGCGCACCGAATGCGCCGCGAATAAAATGGGAGACGAACCGGTAGTAATTGGAAGGTTGAAAATCGGGTTTCGCTATTTACGACGATATTGGAAGAGAAGAGACATCGAAGACTTGCGTGTTTTTTCGAGGTTTCATTTTTTTTTTTTTATTTCCGAGTTTTACTGATTTTGACGGAGGGCGTAATTCGCTGGAGTCGCGCTCATGGTAAGCCGTGATTGGACGGACCTACGTGTCTGCTGATAAAGCGGTGGGGCTCCTGTCCTGTTACACGTGTAGCGAAAACTATTGGCAACTCCACGGAATCTATGCCAATGCGCGAGTGTAGGGGAAGAAACGTCGACGGCTGGACGACGGCGGCTATGGGAAATTTGACTTGTGGTTTGACCGTGGACAACCAACAGGGGAGTCTTATATGGTACTTTGTCAATTGTTATCGCATTATCATCATAATTTTTATTTGCGTGGAAATTATCGTATATAGTAAAAATTTCTCAGGCAATTATAATTTATTTATTTGGCACTCAAGGATCATCAATTCCGAAAGGTCAATTTCCGAAGAAATTATATGAAAAAAAGGTTCGGCTTTTCAGTTGGACAATCCCAATGTTGATCGCGTGTCAGTATTCTTTTCCACTTCTAGGAAATCGGAGAAGAGATTTGATTTCGCAAACAAAGAAGCATTTCCCGTTTTTCCAATTCTCCACAAATCAAAGAAGATTTCGTTTTGAAAATTTGAAATGCCAACAAATTGAACAGTTTTCTTTGTGCCAATAATAGGCTTTCATCAAAAATTGACAGAGAAGATAAGTGTCCAAAAAATAACGAGATCAAGGTGAAAATGCCCGACCGTTTTCATAAGCTGGTTACATTACAACAGTGGCTAGGACCATCCTTTCGTTGCAGAGCGCACGGGCTGTCTTAACTTGGACGAAAAAGGAAATCTGCAAGACACACTTAGCAGAACTGCAGTTGTCTTCGTCGAAATTCTTAGCATGTGATCCAAAACATAATGCCGTTGCCGAGATGTTGTAGCCGGGCTCCTCATATTGCTGGCCTTTCTCCGCATTTCGACCTCGGAATCCATTGCTTTGGCGATGCCCGCCCTCGCCATCTTCGCCTGCGCTTTGCGGCTCGTTGGTGCCCAACCATTAGAAGATGCGCCACGGACTTGTATCCCATTTCCCGAGCTTCGTTTGCAAAAGGTAATTCCATCATGAGAACTCAGAGATAAGAGCTGACTTAAACAGAGCACAAAAAAGGATCGTCGATGAGCAGGAGAGCAGCTGCCCGTACCTCTGTATACCGCAATTCCTGTCGGTGCCCCGTTTCGCTTCTTCAAGCATATTGAACTTCCGAAACTTGAAGGCGACGATGAACTTAGTGTCAATCATAATGAAAGTAATAGATGTGCAGAACCCAAAATTTCGTAGGCGAGAGATTCCAAACCGTCGAGCGAATGATCGATAAAAGTTTACCTATTACATATCCAGTATGGGTTTGATCCAGTTGCTTCAACGCAGCGAGGGCACATCCAATCTTTGTTTTCTCTTACTTCCTCCATCTCTACACCATAGGGAGAATTTAGAAAAAGATTTGCATGCTTGGCAGCAGTTGGAAAGCTCAGCGCATGAAATTGCCAGCTTTTGGCAGAGCCAACAAAAAGAAACCAATATCTCCCTTATAATCGCAGTAACAAAACATGGATCTATTCGCACATTGTTCCTTTCGGACACAAAAACTAGTAGCCATGATTTTACAGATTCTTTTCCATCGACTTTCCATGAGAGAGCATCTTACCCTCGCCATATCTAACCTTGAGACAAGCACGGCAGAGAACACCGATGGCGGAATGGCAAACTGAACAGTCCGTCTTTCCTGCACGAGACATCGAAAACCTTACAAACCATGGGAATTCTTGGCTTTTGAGAATGCATCAAGTCCTAACTGACCTATACATGGTTCGTCCATGTCAAGATTACCGCATCGTTTCCAATCTTCTTCACCGCACAATTTCTTTTGCCTGCACTTTTTGCGGCCTTTGTTACCAACTATTTCTTCACTCAATCATAGAATAATGGCTTCATTGTTTAATTACGCCATTTGCAAGAGCAACTTCATGGTACATTCACTATAACCATGGAAACAATGTGCACATCATGCCAAAAAGAGAAAAGGAAATAATGACAACCACCACCCATGAATTTTTTCAGAAGCATCTGAGATGGATTAGTGAAGCCACGAGATGGTTTATCAATCGCCATCAAATGGAAAATAGCTGATGATATAGATTAATTGTTCCAGCATTACTTTTCAATTAAGATAACGAAACCAGATAAATGAAAGCCGACCCTTGCTGTATCTTGCAGAAATACGATGAAGAGCAAAATTTTTTAACATTGAGCGGTGGATTTCGAATTGCAACTTTTGGGTCCAACTCTTGGTTCTTCTGCTTCTGCGAGCCAAGGCTGTCGATGATCCAGCTCCAAAGTCAGAAATAAGAAAACTAAGGAACCTTCTTAGTAACTTCTCATGTACTTAATCAAAGGTTGACTAAGTTCCAGCATCAACAATTCCATGTGATTACTAAAAACGGCCTTTCGACAATTTAACAATATGAGACGACTATAAGACAAGGTGAAGTATGAACTCCGCTGTGCCAAGGACATTGGCCGCCTGCCCATTTATCCTCTCCTCAAAATGAGATTCGAGGGAATAACGCGAATGCGTGAAAGCACGAAGCACCTGCAGAAACGGCATGAAATTCGAAAAACGGGATCATAGATGCTGCTGCCCCTGCCCTTGCTATTGCAACGTCTGGAAGAAGCACCGGCTGAAAGACGATACCCTGAGCCCCGTAGTTTCGGCAGCGGTTTATTGGCAGGCCCGATGGTTTTACGTCCAGTAGACCAAAGTTCTCCACCTTCTTCATGACCACTCCCTGCTTTTCCATTAACCCACATGGAAAGAGCTGAGCTTCAGCATAGATACAATGAATGGATTTGTTCTGAAGAGTCTCGTTCGGTGAGGCAAGATACACTTGCTAAAGCACATGGTTAATCCGTTGCTTAAATAGGCTATCATACCCAAATGTCGGCTAAACGAGAGAGCGAAAAGAGATAAGATTGAGTGATGATTCAGACGACCGGTTTGAAGACTCGAATGCTGCCGGTTGTTTCGGCACCAACTCGGCAGCTACACATGTCAACCGATCGGAACGAACGCAGATGGCTAATTTCACCTGATTTTGCCTCACAAAGCAGATCACATCATATCAATTATACTGTCGGATGAACTATTCAAAAACCGTATGCCTCTCCACCTCCGAATACCAAGTAAACTCGACCCAAAAGCCCATTTCACATCGATGTATCACGACAGTTAGGCCTTTTTTTCACGCAGCGATACCATTCTCCATCTTCACGTCGGCAGTGAATTTCCATTTCAAGTGGCCTGACCGGCGCACCGGCACTGAAAAAGCACTTGTCAGAGCTGGTGCAGCGGTCGGAGCTGATGGAGTGGCAGCGGCCGGAGCTGATGGAGTCGCAGCGGCCGGAGCTCATGTAGCCGTAGTGGATGGAGCCGCCGCCGCGTGAGTAGTGGGTCCGTGGAGCTTGGTATTAGATATGTTGTTCCCTTAGCCGTTTCTCGGCGGCCACCACATATCGGTTTTTTCTCCTTTTCGGGCCTTGTCTATGTTTCACTTTGCGACAACGTTCAGGACTGTTGTCGTGATGGATCTTCATTTTCGCTATAGCAGGCTGATTTTTCTTTGCGAATACCGGACCGACTGATGCGGCGGGGGACCTTCGATTTCCCTATATTATTACATGATGATATTTTTCATTGGTGTGTATATTCGGACCTACTGTTGCATCCACGTGTGTTTCTCGTGCATGCATGCATGCATGCAGGTGCTTCCACCAACCTCAACTAGATTACACGCCACATGAAATCATGCATGCATGCTAGTCTCTTGCATGTCCTTTCGGTGGCTTAGTTGATTATTGTTTTTGTCGAGAAATCTGGGAATGCAAGGCCGATGTCAGTCGGAGCTCAAAGCTAATCACTCTGCTAATAGGGGTGGCGGTGATGATGACGGAGCTAGAAAAATGGAGGAACCTGTTTGGGTTCGTCTGTCCGTGACTTTCATTGGCCGCACTGAGATTATACTCCCGCCCCACCAAAACCGAGGCCGGATGGATCAGAATGTCGTTGATTCTTGTGAATTTCGTTGGCCCAGTTGATTCGATCGACTATAAATTTCATTGGCATCTGCACTTTTATGTGTTTATAACTGGGTTTCATTCACGGTTGTCACTATTATGGTTGTTGTTCATAATTTGGGGTTTTATTCTTTATTTATTTCAGTGATGCAATTGTAACGACGTGCTCAAGTAGAGGAGGGATACACAATGGATGGCTGGATGCTAGCGACATCCGAGGTTCATTCTCGCTGCTTTTCGCTCCATCAGCATCTTCATCGACGAAATAGCTAACTCAACCACCAACGCTTAGCTTCTGGAGTTTATGTAAATGTACCTCATGGAGTTCCTTTTTCTATTGATGATCCGAAACGAAACAGTCTCCGAAGAGGAGAGACAAATGCCAAGTACGTGGGATGATAGGTACAATGATGCCACTTGTATTGTCAGTGGCAGGTTGGAGAAGAAAAACTGGTGAGCTAAGTATTGGTCGGGCAAGCTATTCAGCATCCAGATGCAAAGCCACACGTTCATGATCTGCTTCTATCTCAGGCGCTTCCTTCAGGAGTGTGCACTTGCCGAGCCTAGCTTTGAGAAGAGCAGAGTGTCCCAAGGATTCGGAGATACACCGACCGTAGGAAAGGACATGAAAGGAAACGACAACCTAGAATCGCCAGGCCATCCTTATTTCGGAAAAGGAAGAGAAAGGCAAGGAAGAAAATCGGACATATGTCCGCCGCCGTGGTTTCTGCCGCCGCGGCACAAACAGAGAGAAAAGAGGAAATAGATCCTCAAGGTCGCTGCCGTGGCTTCCGCAGTCACATCCACCCTTATTCACACGCGCAATCGGAACAGGAACGGAAAAACAACAATATGTAAGCTGAAGAGAAAATCGCGGACGTATGTCCGCCGCCGTGGTGGCCGCCGCCGCCGCAGCCGCACAAACAGAGAGAAAAGAGGAAAGCATACTCAAGGCGGCGGCGGCAGCGGCCTCATGCAGCTACTCGTGCGGCTGCTGCGCCGCCGCTGCGGCTTCCTCCGCGGTCGCCTCCGCCGCTGCGGCTTCCCGGATCGGCACTGTTCTGGTTTCGGCAGGTCCTTTGCAGTTCCGGCCGTGGAGGGATTGGTGCTCCGCGAGCTCCGCCGTCAGTTTGAAGACGGAGCCGCAGCGGCCGCACGTCTCGGGGCACCGGCGGTGTTTGCGCTTGTTATGATCGACAAGCCCATTCACGGTGAGGAGCTGCCGACAGTTAGGATGGTGACACCGCTGCTTGGCTTCCATCGGGAGGGAGGAGTAGGAGGGAGGGAGGTAGGGAGGAGAGGGTGGAGGGGAGGAGGGAGAAAGGAATGAGAGAGAGAGAGAGAGAGAGAGAGGGAGGGAGGAGGGGAGGGTGTTTGTTTTTGCGTGTCGTGGTATTTATAGTCCGAGGCGTGGAGGAGGAGGAGGAGGAGGAGGGAAAGTGGCGGGATTTCGAAAAGCGAGGATGGGGAAAAAAGAAAAAGAAAAATAAAAAGAAAAGAGAAATGGGTTTTTATAATCCCCGGGCGTGAGAAGGAAGAGAGAGAGAGAGAGAGAGAGAGAGAGGGGTGGAGGAGGAGGTGGAGATTCGCCACCGGGGATCGGCACGTCGGGTCGAGTGCTTGACCTGTGACCCACGGCCTCCGTCGACTCGCATGCTCCGTCGACGGCCACCGTGGCGTCCCACTTGGCCTCCTCCGGTGCCTCGAGCTCCGCCTTGGACCGGAAGGCAGAGCCGCGATGGCCAGATTTCCCCTTGCTCTTGCGGTGGACGGTCCTTTTATGATCGGCAAGCCCATTCGCGGTGAAGACCATCCCGCAGTTGGGTTGGGAGCACCGCCGCATGGCTTCGGGAGGGAGGAGTTCGAGGAAGGAAGGAGAGGGGTGAGAGAGAGAGAGGGGTGTTGTTTTTCGTGCGTCCCACTTCGCCTGCGGTGTCTGAGGAACCGGAGTTGTTGGAGCTGGTAAAACTCGGTAGTTTGATTGGGAGTCGTGTTTCGAATTTCTGGGCAATTTTTCTGTCGTGATTGCTGTCTCCACCCCCAGTCGGAGTTAGCTCCTCCTTCTGCTTCGGCTTTGCCAGAAGTCCTGGAACGAAACGAAGGAGCCCCTTTCTTGTTGAGTGGGATGTGCTTGTGTTTGCTAGCTCTTGTTGGGTTTACTAATTTCGATGCCAATTTGCTAGCTCTGAGCTGGATTTCTTCTTAATGTTAAGGGAATCCTTTGCAGTCGCCCCGTGTCTCTGTTACCGGATCATACATTCTCTTGCTTTTTGCTGGGGTGAACCTGTTTGGTGCGGAAGTCGAAGATAGTGTCATCCACTTCCTTAGTCGCTGTCAGGTACCGATGCCTTGATTTTTCACACTGTATTGAAGATTTTCTGGGTCATTCTCGCCATCTATAAGTTACCTCACTTCCGGGGGACACTACCTTCGTATTTCGTGCTCGTCGGTTGGTAATGTGATATTCTCTTCGTGTTCATCTCCTTAGGATTCTTCTTAATTGATTTCTTGCATCATACCGGTGTGCCGGCCCAGGGCAGATGCTCTCGCTGTTGTCTGAGTATTAGAATGGAAAGGTTCCGAAATGGTCTAAACCATGAGCTGTAGTTGAAGCTTGTGTGCTTCCGAGAGCAATACTGGCACGATCTTAGCAATATCGGAATATAATTCGATGCATCGCTTCTGCGGGCTTCCAAATGTTTCCGTAATTGTTTCGGTAATGTCGTTTTGCGTCATCTCATCGCGTGATAACTTGGGAGCGAAAGGAATTTCTAGCACATCGTCTCATGTTGCCTTTCTGTCGAGGATCTGCTTAGAAAAGTTGTGCTCTTTACTCTCTGATCTGTTGTGCACTTGCTTCTCTGGCTTTGCTTCTTCGTTTACTTTTAAGGTGATGCTGATGGCAAAGGAAATGTGAGAAAAGAAGAGCTCTACCGAGCTTGTGTGACTCTCGGGGTGATTTTCAGAACTCGTCCGTCATTTTGTCCACATTTTGAATTGTCTAATGTGGAATCTTGTATGAAGACGCCACGCCAACAAGTTAAAGTCGTGGACCATCCGGATTTGCAGGTACCGCCTGATCAGTGAAGTCTATTATTGTCTATCTTCATGTCATTAGAAATGTCGGCTTGAGTTATCTTTAACTCTATCTATTATCACCAGGACGGTTGCTCGTGGCATTCATGCGGTAAGATATTGACCGAAATTAGGCACTTTAATTAATCTTTCTGAAGTCAGATGCTCTCCGCCCCTGTTTCCATATTCGCCTTGGGTAATTTATGCTGGCAGTCATGAAATTTCTTCATTTGTGGTGTATGCATTGAGTATCTTTATCCACTATGTCAAATCGAGAACTCTAGCTGCTCTAGTAACATAGTGAGCGACCTTGCTCGTAGGATGATACTCATCAAATGGGCTTCTGAGGTTATCACTTTTGATGACTATGGTGTTTCCGGCCATTGCAACCATCGTGATGTGCATTATGGGTTTCGGTTAGTCTCAGCTATTGTCTTTCCCTATGTGTTGCATCTTATATATTTACCATTGATGTCCTTTATGCATGTGAGGTATCTTTAATATGATTAGCATTCAACTGTACTAATGCACTGTGTAATCTCTCTCTCTCTCTCTCTCTCTCTGCTTTTCTTAATGCACTTTGTGAATCAAACATGGTCAGTGGCTTATCACTCACCTTGTCACATGACATTGGTTTATCCACTGCTGATGAGGGGATTGATCTGTTCCAGCCCCAATCCTTTAACTATGGCGTACCTAAATTGTTTATAAGTAACCTTAATTCTTCTTTTCGTGGCATTCTGGTGTGGACAGGAATCTCCTTCAAGAGATGGCACCAAGAGATATCGATGCCTGGGAACTTGTATGTTTTCTTTTCCTTGCTATGCCTCACCTTTATATTTTCACTATCACAAGCTATGGTCTGAAAGACTATCGTTATAAAACAGTTCAACCTTTGGAATTCGGCTTCTTAACTCTTTTGACTCTATACTTACTAGCTGTTCTCTCGGTTCAGCACTTCAAATGATAGTTCTTGTCACTTTATTATGGACAATTTTTTTAGTTTGATATGATATCATCGCTCTGCGAGATTATAATCCAGCTGCCGAATGTTGAATGATTGTTATATTTTTGTCTTGGATGTGACGTGCTGTGCTGTATTTATCTCCATGTCTTTGATGTTTTGCCGGTAAGTACCAACGTCTTACTCTTTGGATTAGTTTGTTGTGGAAACAACGTCAACCGGTGAGAGTAAATGCGCAAAATATCCACATGACCGTTCGAGGTATGGCAACGTTGCTTTAAACGCCATTGTGCATGGGCCACGGGTGTTGAAAAATGAAAAGCTTCTCTCCCTTCTTGTCATTCTTATTTGCTTTTGGGCGGTTTTTTCTCGAACTCCGTTCGTTCACGCGGAAGAAAGAAGAAGACACGGTGAGACTGAGTTTGGTTGTGGAAGAAGAGGGACAAGAGAAGGAGAGTAAGGGAAGGAAAAATGTCATGCACATTTTCCATTTATCGTTCAAGGTATTCATGGGTTTTATGAGATTACTATTGCCAAGGTTTGTTTCTTCCCTTCTGAAGACTGCACTATAGTTGTCCGGCAATCCAACATGTTTAAATGGCAAAAATGCTCACAAAGTTATCTGTTAAATGATGAAGTGATGTTTCACGTTGTATTGAAGATTTTCTGAATCATTCAATTGCAGGTTTTTCTCGCCAACTATAAGTTACCTCACTTCAAGGGGACATTACCTTTGTATTTTGTGCTTGCCAGTTGGTAATGCGATGTTTTCTTGGTGTTTCTCTCATTAGGATTCTTAATTGATTTCTTGCATTAGACTGGTGTGCCGGACCAGCACAGATACTCAAACTGTTGTCTAAGTATTAAAATGGAGAGGTTCTGAAATGGTCTGAACCGTGAGCTGTGGTTGGAGCTTCTGTGCCTTTGACAGCAATACTAGTACGATCTCAGCGAAAAAGCAGTTGTTGAAATAGAATTTCATGCATTACTTTACACTGTGAGCTCCCAAATGTTTTGGTAACTTTAATATAGCAACGCTTTCCACTTGTCATACACTGTACAAAAAGATAACAAAATATATAAATTTCCGTTTGAAAAAACTAGCCCTATGGCAACATAAAGTAGACAAATCTCACCACAAATAATTACTAATAGAAAGATACTTCTAAATGTCCAGCAACAGTCCTACTTGGACATGAGCGACAATTATTGATCCAATCGGCACGGTGCTACATCAAAAACTTGATTCGATCCATAGAGGTGGAGATTCGATCCATCGAATCTCATCAGAATTATAATCAACCTGTTGATCAAACTCAATTCTTTTATCTTCCATGTAGTATGTTCCTATACTCCCGAAGTCGGTAAAGTAAATGCAATTTGGCTTGATACCGTGCTTGTTGTCATCAACGCGTACCGAAAAGGAAGAGTTAAAGCCCACAAAGAGGGACACGTTCCCCATGCTCTCAAGCTCCGTCCACTCTCTAGTATGTAAATCGACGTCAAAAACCCGGAATCCGGTAATCACACTATGCATACTATCATATCGTTCTGGTCGTGAGAATTGTGCGACCGACAACAGACGGCCAGCCGACTCCACCAAGTACTGATGCTCGCTATGCTCCCAGGGATCTCGAAATTCCAGAGGCATCTCCAGTATAACTTGCGCCGTCGGATGTGGTCCATCCACATCACATGTGAATATACTGCCACTGGAGTTAACCGCAACAAATTGCCCCCGGTGATATATGACATCCGAAACTTGCTCATGCACATACACGTCATCATTATGTGTAATATACTCGGCCGGGGGAGTCAACGTTTTCCACTCCTCATTGCCTGGTTTCCAAAAGGCTAATGGTCCAGAGGGCCAATAGGTGACCATAACTGTATAGTTTGGAGATGATGCGGGGCCTGCAGACAAGATGAACTTGTTGACTTCCGGGTCACGTATTTCGTCGTCCCAACTGGATAGTTTGTTCACGTTAGGGAGCTTAATGATGTCGTCGCCGCGACAGCGCATGGCACCGGACAGGGGATTCAGCATGCGGACTTCCGAGTCTGTGCCGACGGTCAAGATCCAACCCCGTGAAGAGAAGCACCTCTTCCCCTTCACTTCCGGCAATTCAACTTTGTGAATTTGTGAACTGAATGGGCTGTAGAACTCAGCCCACTTGGTCTCGGTGCACTCATCGTCCTTCAGCATCCACCATGGTAGATCGAACCTCTCTTCGAATGTGGCGGCACGCCACGCCGAGCAGACGGATCGGAATGCGAGCCAGTCTTCTAGAAGAAGTTGTCTCGAGCACACTTGTAGCAGCTCTTGGGGGAGGTCGGCCCAATTCTCCGCCACTGTTGATTTCTTTTTTCTTTGGAACTCCGCCATTGTTGATTCACGGATTGAGATAAAGCAGACAGAGAGAGGAGGCTTGTGTGATGGATGTTTCCACAAAGGGGAGAGAATATATATATATATTTGCCTATTCATAAAAAGATAGACTCATACCAAATAGGAATCCAAATCCAAATTCTCTATTAAAAAAATAAAAAAGGAAACAGAGTGCTGATTTGAATTATGCTTATCAGATAACAAGTATCTTTGCAGATATACATTGCTAAAATAGACGAGTGCGGAATATACATCGTCAAGCCAAAAGAGAAAATCTAATGGTGTGATTTTTGTCGGATTTTGGTATCATGAAGTGGGGAAGATTGCAAACGCATGGATATGTATCGTGAAGGTTTGAGTAAAAGTGAGAAAATTAATGAAAAAAAACGTTTGTTTGAGTTTAATTTTTTTTTACGGAATAATATGCTTTTGGATTTATACGAAAATCGACTTAATCTTTTATCGAATAGGTTGACACATTTTATAAAAAAGGAAAAAAAAAGAAAAAGAATGAGACCCAATGATTTTCATGCTATGAATTTTATCAATCGGTTCGCCTGTTTTAGACACAATCAGTTTTTAAAGGAAATTTTTATTTACAGGCGGGAAATAACCTATAGCTCTCCTTTCAGAGAAACCGAGGTAAGGCCACGGAATAATACGAGTTGTTCGGTCTAGCCGGTTCAGGTTGAACCGAAGCGGTCGAATAAAAAGACTTGTCTTTCCGGTTTCACTTTTTTTATTTCCAAGTTTTGCTGATTTTGACGGAGGAGGGTGTGATAGGCTGGAGTCGTGCCCATGGTAAGCCGCGATTTGACGGACCTACGTGTCTGCTGATGAAGGGGCACGCTCCTGTCTTAGTACACGTGTCGCGGAAGTATTGGGCCATTGCGGCGGATCTAGCCGAAGCGCGAGTGGAGGGGAAGAAAACATCGACAGCCGAACGACGGCGGCTGCGGAGAAGTAGATTGCGGTTTGGCCATGGAAAAAACTTGTCAATTGTTATTGCAAGTTATCATCAATTTTTTTTTTTGTGGAAAGCTGAAATTTCGTTAGGCATTTATAATTTATTGATTTGCGATTCGACGATCATCAATTCCGAAAGGTCGATTTCCGAAGAGGTTATAAAAAAAAAAAAGGAAAAAGTTGGCTTTTGAGTTGGACAATTCCGATTTGGATTTCGAGCCATATTCCTTTCCCTTTGAGAAATTATAGAAGATATTCGATTTCGCCAACAAAGAAACATTCCCTCTTTCCCCATTCTCCCACAAATCGAATAAAGATTTCGTAGAAAAATTGAATCGCCAACAGATTGACAGTCTTTTTCGAGCTGATACTAATAGGCTTTCGTCAAAATTTCACTTGAGCATTGAGAGAGGGACTGAGAAGATAGTGTCCAAAAAATAATCAAAATCAAGGTGAAAATGCCCAACGGTTTAAGCTGGTTTTACAACAGTGCTGACGGCTGTCTTAACTTGGACGAAAAAGGAAATCCGCAAGACACACTTAGCAGAACTGCAGTTGTCTTCGTCGAAATTCTTAGCATGTGATCCAAAACATAATGCCGTTGCCGAGATGTTGTAGCCGGGCTCCTCATATTGCTGGCCTTTCTCCGCATTTCGACCTCGGAATCCATTGCTTTGGCGATGCCCGCCCTAGCCATCACCGCCTGCGCTTTGCGGCTTGTTGGAGCTCATCCATTAGAAGATGCGCCACGGACTTGTATCCCATTTCCCGAGCTTCGATCGCGAAAGGTAATTCCATCATGAGAACTCACAGGTAAGGGCTGACTTAAACAGAGCACAAAAAAGGATCGTCGATGAGCAGGAGAGCAGCTGCCTGTACCTCTGTATACCGCAATTCCTGTCGGTGCCCTGTTTCGCTTCTTCAAGCATATTGAACTTCCGAAACTTGAAGGCGACGATGAACTTAGTGTCAATCATAATGAAAGTAATAGATGTGCAGAACCCAAAATTTAGTAGGCGAGAGATTCCAAACCGTCGAGTGAATGATCGAAAAAAGTTTACCTATTACATATCCAGTATGGGTTTGATCCAGTTGCTTCAACGCAGTGAGGGCACATCCAATCTTTGTTTTCTCTTACTTCCTCCATCTCTGCACCATAGGGAGAATTTAGAAAAAGATTTGCATGCTTGGCAGCAGTTGGAAAGCTCAGCGCATGAAATTGCCAGCTTTTGGCAGAGCCAACAAAAAGAAACCAATGTCTCCCTTATAATCGCAGTAATAAAACATGGATCTATTCGCACATTGTTCCTTTCCGACACAAAAGCTAATAGCCATAATTTTACATATTCTTTTCCATCGACTTTCCACGGGAGAGCATCTTACCCTCGCCATATCTAACCTTGAGACAAGCACGGCAGAGAACACCGATGGCGGAATGGCAAACTGAACAGTCCGTCTTTCCTGCACGAGACATGGAAAACCTTACAAACCATGGGAATTCTTGGCTTTTGAGAATGCATCAAGTCCTAACTGACCTATACATGGTTCGTCCATGTCAAGATTGCCGCATCGTTTGCAATCTTCTTCACCGCACAATTTCTTTTGCCTGCACTTTTTGCGGCTCCTGTTACCAACTATTTCTTCACTCAATCATAGAATAATGGCTTCATTGTTTAATTACGCCATTTGCAAGAGCAACTTCATGGTACATTCACTATAACCGTGGAAACAATGTGCACATCATGCCAAAAGAGAAAAGGAAATAATGACAACCACCACCCATGAATATTTTCAGAAGCATCTGAGATAGATTAGTGAAGCCACGAGATGGTTTATCAATCGCCATCAAATGGAAAATAGCTGATGATACAGATTATCTGTTCCAGCATTACTTTTCAATTAAGATAACGAAACCAGATAAATGAAAGCCGACCCTTGCTGTATCTTGCAGAAATATGATGAAGGGCAAAATTTTTTAACATTGAGCGGTGGATTTCGAATTGCAACTTTTGGGTCCAACTCTTGGTTCTTCTGCTTCTGCGAGCCAAGGCTGTCGATGATCCAGCTCCAAAGTCAGAAATAAGAAAACTAACGAACCTTCTTAGTAACTTCTCATGTACTTAATCAAAGGTTGACTAAGTTCCAGCATCAACAATTCCATGTGATTACTAAAAACGGCCTTTCGGCAATTTAACAATATGAGACGACTATTAAGACAAGGTGAAGTATGAACTCCACTGTGCCAAGGACATTGGCCTCCTGCCCATTTATCCTCTACTCAAAATGAGATTCGAGGGAATAACGCGAATGCGTGAAAGCACGAAGCACCTGCAGAAATGGCATGAAATTCCAAAAACGGGATCATAGATGCTGCTGCTCCTGCCCTTGCTATCGCAACGTCTGGAAGAAGCACCAGCTGAAAGACGATACTCTGAGCCCCGTAGTTTCGGCAGCGGTTTATTGGCAGGCCCGATGCTTTTACGTCCAGTAGACCAAAGTTCTCCACCTTCTTCATGACCACTCCCTGCTTTTCCATTAACCCACATGGAAAGAGCTGAGCTGCAGCATAGATACAATGAATGGATTTGTTCTGAAGAGTCTCATTCGGTGAGGCAAGATACACTTGCTAAGGCACATGGTTAATTCGTTGCTTAAATAGGCTATCATACCCAAATGTCGGCCAAACGAGAGAGCAAAAAGAGATAAGATTGAGTGATGATTCAGACGAGCGGTTTGAAGACTCGAATGCCGCCGGTTGTTTCGGCACCAACTCGGCAGCTACACATCTCAACCGATCGGAACGAACGCAGATGGCTAATTTCACCTGATTTTGCCTCACAAAGCAGTTCACATCATATCAATTATACTGTCGGATGAACTATTCAAAAACCATATGCCTCTCCACCTCCGAATACCAAGTAAACTCGACCCAAAAACCCATTTCACATCGATGTATCACGACAGTTAGGCCTTTCTTTCATGCAGCGATACCATTCTCCATCTTCACGTCGGCAGTGAATTTCCATTTCAAGCGGTCTGACCGGCGCATCTATATGGAATATAATGATCTCCATTTTGTACGAGACAAGCTATCAAGGTGACAGCATATCAAACTAGATAAGTCAGCAGTATCTAAACTTTAAGGCTTTCCGCAGCTTCTGCTTAAATATGTCGGTACGCCTCGATATGAAGGCTTAGAATTCGACAGGATGGCTGTTGAACAGGATGCAAAGGCTCTTTTCAAAGCTGGGGAGAAGCGGCTGGGGACCGATGAGAAGACTTTTGTCAAGATCTTTAGCGAAAGAAGCAGGGCACATTTGGCTGCTATTGATTCTGCTTATCGTAACATGTACGGCAATTCCTTAAAGAAGGTGAGTTTTCTTCAGATATGCTTGCATATTTCCAATCTGTTGTTTATTTATCGTTTTGTGAAGCATAATGCCTAACCAGAACATGAACCAAATCAGGCTGTGAAGAGCGAAACGTCAGGATATTTTGAGTGCGGTCTCTTAGACAATCTTACAGTGTTCTCAGAACCCAGCCCAGTATTTTGCAAAGGTATTTTCCTTCAATCTCATCTCAGGCATAGCCCTGATTGCTTAGCTGCTGCTTAAAAATAAAATTCATCAGAGTTGCAACCCTTCATGCATATATACTTTACTTTGTAGGTATTACACAAGGCAATGAAAGGTCTGGGGACTGATGACACAACACTGATAAGGGTGATGGTGACGAGGACCGAAATCGACATGCAGTATATAAAAGCAGAATACCATAAGAAGTACAAGAAGACTCTAAACGACGCAGTTCACTCTGAAACATCAGGCCACTATAGGACTTTCCTGTTTTCGCTTCTTGGACCCAGACATTAGGACTATAGGTCCATAAATAGTTGGTCCGGTCAGAACTGTGTGCTCATTTTCTTTCAGCTGGATGAACTCAATAGCACTTGGTGGGAGTGAAAATTGAAATTGCTTCTGTCGTAAATTTCTCTCTGAGAATTGTACCGGTGCCGCTATGTTTAGTGTACCCTTTATAAGGATAATGCTAGTTCGGTTTTCAAGATATAACACCAGAGCAATCAATTTTCAAAATGCTGATCGTGCATGAACGATTGTTACTAGTGTTACGGAGTACTCATTAACTAACTCTTTAAATTTTGAGTTTTCATTCCGCCTATTGATCAGCTATATGAATTTCATAAATTAATCAATTACACTGTACAATTGAGGGAGCTATCTCCTTCATTTCAATTAGCTGTACAAGATCCATGGAGGGAAACAGGAGCTTATGAATGACGTATGTATCCATATTCTACAACTGTCACTTCAAAACGCCTTGGTGCGGCTCATAGGAAAAACCATGTCCAGAAGCGATTCTCTGAAGCTGATCGTAGCCTGCAAGAACTCCAGCACCTGCCATACCAAGAAGCATATTCGCAGTGACTCCTCGATAGAGGGCCCTCCCACCTTCACGTTGGACAATCTCTTGAAACGCATGCACGGTATTTCGGTACTTGACGGGTTGTCCAGATGTGAGCATCATTCTTCGCTTAGAGTGTCAAAGGGATAAGCACATACTCCAGAGACAGTCGTAATGCTCCAACCAAGCAAGAAGCTAGCAAAGAAATTCCCCTGCGGAAAAAACAGAGGACCCAAAATAAGTTCTCCACAGGCGGAACTAAAAATGAATAAGGTCACTTCCAACAGCATCAAGTAGAAGATATCTAGATAAAACAGACAAACATCAATTACGAATCTTCAAGTCACGTTAGCATCTATTCGAGATTCTCGGCATCAAAAGAGAATCTGGAGAGCTGCATACCTCGAAAGCACCGACCAAAATAATAGGCTTCATCGTGTCATAGATCCCAAAATACATGCCACGATACAAAGTAATTCCCACGATTGAAGCACCAAATCCACGGTAAAGACCTGCTATTCCATCAGTGGATAGAGTTTTGCTATATACATCGAGTAATCATGTGAACTGCCATTGACCACGAACTGGACACTCCCTAGCATCAGTTGCCAGTTGTGTCCGTGCATAATCCAAGTGGTAAAGCAACAGTGATGTGGTAGCTCCAGCGGCACTTCCTGAGGCTACATTTCCAACAAACAACTTTATATATCCATCGTTCTCTTTAGAACGGCCCAAGAAACTTTTGAAATAACCCTTAAATGCGAAGTTGAAAGCCTAGGGACAATGAAAGCTCTGTCAAATAATTAAAATCAGGGATGAATATATAGAATAGGTTCAACACCAGATACCACTCCAAAGAAACTAATAATCAAAGCTTGGAGTCTAAAAATTGCAAAAATAATTAGGTATACTATCTTTTTTGATAGATATAATAAGGTATATCTATCTTTTGTTACGTCATGTGGAAATCATGAACTGCACCTGCTACTATTAGGACGAAAGCACATAAAATAAAAGAACATCAATGAGTTTGGACATCCAAAACGTCTTAACAGGTCACTCAAATAGACAAATTAGTGGAATAGAAAACATTAATTTCCCAACCGTGCACTCTTGCAGTTACCCAGCAGCATCTTTCACTTACTGGGGGCAACCGAAGGCTCTGATTCTGGAATAGAACAGCAGTAGCGCTTGCTACTTCGTATCTATTTTAAGCACCCGAAATGGCTGTTCACCTAAGAATTCATTCTTGTCTCGCAACCTCTTAAAGGAAGTACTCGACATACAGCAGAAATAAGCAGGAGATTCTAGAGCTTGTGGGCGAAGCTCGCCTCGCAATTAAGATCACGGAATAGATATATTATCCCTAAGGCAACCCACTAGCCTGTACCAACTAAAGAAAACAGGCACGAACCGTGCTGCACCCTTCTAACCACAAGCTGTGAACCCCTGCTTTTGTCCTAAAAATTCTAGTGACTGGCATTTTGGAGGCATTACTTTTCCAAAGTCACAGCTCAAGATGAAATCTGAGAAAGCGCTTCTCTTGCCTAGGAAGGATGCACAAAAATATAACAAGGATACGACATGATCATCCCCAAAGAGAACCGTGGCACTTCTGTCAGCCAAAACGTAATGCAGAAAGCAGCCAATCAGGATTGCAACAGACTATTAACTGGGACACGGAGCTTATTGTCTTGCCTTTTCTCCTTTTATTTTTCTTCTGTCCCTTTGCCTATCAGATTGTAGATAAAAAAGCAGGCTAGTTCAGCTAATTCCATCCACTTTCACATTCCATATTCCATCCTCACTGGCAAATCAGACTCCAATATTCGAACAGAAAGACATCGTGCGTTGTAAAATCCTCCATCGGAACCAACTAAGCCATGCCAAATTGACTACCAACCTCTAAAAATCCTCCCACGAAAACACCATTTAAGCCACTTTACCCAGAACCAACCAAATCTTGCACCAAAGAACCATCTGAGCTGCCGCAGAATCAACAGTTCTAACTCTAAAGCGCCAAACTTTTCTTTCTAACTCCAACAAGACAACAACAGAACGACAACCCACGATTCAAAAAAGGGGCAAAAGAGCGAAGCTTCAGCCCTCACCTGTGTTGGGAAATAGCGAATCGCATTGGCCTGATTGCCTCTCCAAAACGACAGGAAGCCGTCCTCCGTCCAGACCCGCCCGAAGCAATCGGCGATGCCGAGGTAGGGCCGCCTCAAGTGGCCCCTCCTCAGCATCTCCCCCTGGTTCTGCAGCAGGAGCTTCACCCGCTCCATGGGAGCGGCGGCGCTCTTCGACACCACGGCGGCGCTCTTCGACACCACGGCGGCCGCCCCGCCCATCACGAAATCCATCGACAATTTCTCCGGCTGCCCCGCCATTTCCCTGCGCAAGAAATCTGGTGAGAGGCGGGGGACGGCGGAAGGTGGGAGGTGGCGGGTGGTGGGTGGAGCTTTGGCTTCTCGCGGGATGTTTGTGGTTGTGGTGATTGGATTCGGACGCGCGAGTTGCACGAACGGGATCGAAACGAAGCTTGGAAATAAAACCTGTCGTAACGATTGTCGGATCCAATCCGACGTCGTTGGAGTCGTGCCGCGCGAACGTCTCTGCTCCAAAGCTCGGTTCCGCGAGCAGTTTGGAGTGCGTTTGCCAATCATTTTATTTTAAAAAATTAATTATGTTAAGAAATGATTATTTTTTATTTCGTATTTTGAAATAATTTTTAAGCATTCGAAGGCGTTTAGTAACTGCCCAAAATTTCTATTCTTAAAATAGAAAAAGAATAGAAATGCATTTAGTAATTACATAAAATTTCTTTTTATTAATAATATTTTAATTTTTTAAATATTTCTTTCTTTTTTTTTCCCTTTCTCTTTCTTGGCTGTGGCCAGATCGCTGGCGCCGACGATCAGCCATAGGCCAAAGCCGGCGAGGGCATCGCGGCCCTTGCCAAATCCGATGAGGGCGGCTCGCAACCTGATCGAGGGCCGTCCTTGCCGGCCCTGGCCTATGGCTAGTAGCCAGTGGCCGGCGGCCGACCACAAGCCAAGAAAAAGAAGAAAACCAAGAAGAAAAAAAAAAGTTTTTATTTTTGGTTTTTTTTCTCAGAATTAAGAAGTGACTTTTTTTTTTGCTTATTGACTATAATTTCAAAACTGATTCTGGGAACAAATTTTTGAAAATTTGTGCTTTGCAACAAAAAATTTGTCAAGCGAATTTTTGTTCCAAAACTGATTCTGAAAACAAAATAATAGAAATACTTACTATTTGGCCAATTGCCAAACGCGCCATTAGTGACGCCGATCTTGGACCACTTTGCGACCAAGACCGTCCAAGGGCGGATCTAAATGCACTAGATTCATCAAACTCAATTGTGAGTTAAAATTACACAAGTTCTCGCAAAAAGTGGCAACATAGACTTGGGTCATAAGCATATATTTCGATGCAAGACGAAATTGCCTCGGAAAATCCAAAACACCTACAAAGGGTCTCTTGTTTTAGGGGTAATTATACAAGTGGTTTCCTAAATTTTGGTCTGATATACAATATGATCCCCAAACTTATAGTCTATTCAATACGGTCTTTAAATTTTTTGTATATGTTCAATGTAGTCCATGAGCTATATGAAGATATCTAATGTTGTACTAACACTAATTCAAGTTAACGAAATTTGATACTTTGAAACGTTACACATGAATTATCTACCTAAGATATTCAACTCAAATCAAGATATAATTATTAGCTTCATCAAATAACATTGATAATCATGTTTCCAAATTGAACAAATTAAAAAAAAACTATTATATTCTCGTATGAGTAGAATATCTTACATGATTAGTCAACATGTAACCTTTTTTTTTATTCGCCGTTCAAACATATTGGACCAAAGGTCAGCAAATTCCATTAACCCAAATAAATTGAAGGATAACATAGCACATTTTCTTATAATTCAAGGACTAGATTATACACGTATCAAAAGTTTAAAATAGAATTAGACTAAAAATTCAATGATGACATTGGATATTGGATCAAATTTTAAGGACTATCTATATTATTTTCTCTTTAATATATAGACACCATCCTGGATTGATACGGATATCAATACACACACAAGCACGTGCAGATGGTCTCGATAGAATACGGGAGCATGATAGTCCACATTCCGAAGCTGCGATGATTGAGAAAACGACGATGACCAGTGAACTTTGTCCGAAGATATTGGAGGACTTTCGTTCGCGCATACGAGGATAACGATGATACGAAGGCACAAGCAAAAGTCAGACAATCTCAAGAAAGGTCAAAAAAACGGCTGAGGGAGATTAAGAAGCGCACAGGTCAAAGCAGAAGACGTGGGTAAGAAACGAAACTCACATTATTCAAACGAGGCAATGCAGACTAAATGCATAAGTTTCAGAAGTGAAGTCACTCGAGCTTGACTTATAATTAGGCTCGACAACAAATCGATTTATGTCTGTTTCTCTTGTCTCCATTATGAGCAAATCGACGGCATTATCAATTATGCACGAACGACACTTGAATTGGGACTAATATCGACTTTGCTATAATCATCACTTCATGTGATTTCAGATTAAATCTTAGTTCTGTGTGTAATTTAGATCAACGTTACTAATATGTCCTCGAAATTTTTCGAGCTTTAACGAATGGGCAACATTGAAAACAGTTCATGATATTCAATTGAAGGCATGATGCCAAACGGTCCAATTCTTGTTTGCCAAACAATTTTGGGAAAATGTACCAAATATGTCCTAAACCTATTACAATAGTACAAATTCAATACTAAATCTTTCAATTTAACCGATTTAGTCCTCAATCTTTTGAGGATTTGTGAATTTAATCCATCTGACCAATTTTGGATGGAAATCGCTAACATGAACGCTATCTATTTTACTTAATATGATTAACGCTAACGTGGACAAATGTCATAGTTTTTTATATTCTTTCTAAATATTTTGATATTTTTTTTCCTTTCTTCGTTTTTTAAGAACTCTGGTTGACTAGGGCCAGCAATCCTTGCTTGGTCTGGGCGAGAGCATTGCGGCTCTTGTCAACCACAGGCGACGGCAGTGATGCTGCAAGCCACGGGCGAGGGGCTCATGGCCCTCTCCTATGGCCGGCGAGGGCATCACAACTCTTGTCCATGGCCAGTCAAGGCTGCACTGCCCTCACCTAGACCAAGCAAGGGCCACTAGCCCTCATCTTTGGCCGACGATGGTCTGCTAGCAACATCGTCAGCCCCCAGATGGGAAACAAAAGGAAGGAAAGAAAAGAAGAAGGAAAAAAAACCATAAAGGCAATAAAAAATTCAGAAAAATTAAAAAAAAATTGTCAATATAAGTGCTTGTCATGCTATAAAAGACAGACAATGTTCATGTTAGCAGTTTTCTGTCAAAATTGACCGAATGGATTATATTGACAAATCGTCAAAATGTTTAAAAATAATTTAGTCTAATTAAAATGTCTTAGAGCGAATTAATACTAATGCGATAGGTTTACGTCTTTTTTGGTACTTTTCCTAGCATTTTCAATTTAATTAGGGGCTACTTCATAATTGTAACGAGAATCAACGGAGATAGTACCATCTCTATCTCGCACATGGACATCTGCTTCAACTATGGACCTAGTGAGTGCTTTGGAATTGAAGAGATCATTTAGATCATTCGACGATATTCTTAGCCACTTCTTGAGCTTCTTCTTTGGGCATGTTACGATATAAAGTTCAATCCACACCGTATTATCATAGCTCAAGTTTTCGGAGTAAGCGGTTGCGCGTGTAATTTGGTACACGAGCAAGTAACACCAAGCGCTTCGTTCACGAAGACAAGCTTTATCGTACTGGGTTCACCTCGAATTACCCATCCGAGAGCGTCAAACAAAGCAGGATGTCTTCATAAATCGATCAAAAAAACGATGAGAAGCAAAACGCTAATTGGACCAACTCAATGACCAACGTGTGGAAATTGATATTATCCTTGTCATCTACTTTTGCCTTATTCAATTGGACACGAGCCATCAAAACCGTAATTCCAAAATGAAGCAGCCTTAGTTTGCTAGAAAAGAGGGAAGCCGGGAAAACAAAAAACCTAGGAGAGCAGATGCACCGGTTCCGAAAAAAAATGACTTTGTTAAATCAAAACTATATCGATAATTAATGTGCTCTATACTATTTCCCATTTATATGCATTAGAAAAACAGTTTTTGATGCGTCTAATTAGGAGTCATATACATTGCCACGCCAGTCGGATCTCCCTAGGCTGAACACCAAGCTTGGAGTATTCATATTCAAGCTTGATCTCGTACAATCTCTTGGTGCGGAACCATTTGCTTGAGCCTTCTCTATTCTTGTATACTTAACTCATGTCGGATTTGTTTACAAACGGAGTTACCACTAAACGGTACATATAATACACGAGTCAACTTATTTAGACGTTCAAGCAGGCTTTGCGCATGTTTTGCGGAACAGAAAGTAATCGGGCCTTTTTTCCGGCTCAAACACAAATTGAAATTTGTATCGTATAATCCGGCGATGAGTTGCTGCATCCTCGTGCCTAGCGTGGAAGTGACTGGCAAAACCTCCATTGCATCAGTGAGACAAATACATCGGTGACAGCTTCATCTTGAGAAGATCATATAAGAACCTGAATATCGATGCTTAAATGCATTAGGCATGTATAGCTATGCTGTGTTTGATCTATCCTCAAATACATCAAGCAATTATTACTACAGTATATTATGTTTAAGAGTATCTAGTTATATATCATGAGTATATGTATCGACAAAGGCTCCGTATACTGTCAAATCTATGGGACCTGTTCAAGCATTACGATGATGCCCTCGTGAATTTGCTTAATCTCCTAAACATAGCATCTAATGCACGTTGTACATGCTTTCATCTTCATAGTGCTCAGGCCAAGAACCCAATGAAAGACCAGCAACTGTGCCTCCGCTAGAAATAGATAGAGATAAAAGCATCAATCCAGGTCGACATTTATTCCATAACTGCAGGAAATAGTGAAGGCAGCTAATTTAAAATTTGTGCTAGCACTGAGAACAAAATGGAGAAAATGGAGTGAACCTGCTGCTCAATAGTCATGTATTCCTCTGGTTCTCCATCTCATCCATCACCCTCCAGCGGTGGCGAGCATGCAGGTACCCAGCTAGTTCATACATTTCCCGCTTCTTGAGATTTTCCAAGGACAAGCGAAGGAATTGCCACAGCATACCCCCATAGCTGAGGTTCTGAAATCAAAGAAGCATTTTGATTTTTAGATGATCAGATCAAAATAAAAACAATTTCACGTGAATCATCATGCACATACTCGGTTGGCTCCCATCCCGCTCGACACGAACTCAGCGCGCTCTATTAATTCATTGCCTCTGCAAAACATTATGATTATTATAATTATTTATAATGTGACATTCGGAGGGAGAAGGAAAACTCACAGTGGTTCTTGGGCGACACGGGAATGCGGCGTCTTCAGGTAGAACAAACCTATGCCTCTAGCCAGACTGCTCAACTCCGACGTCCTGAGATTCATGATGGCCAACTCGAAGAACCTCTTGAACTGAAGTAAGTACTTCAAAAGAATCATTTCCCATCAAACCGGTTAGATTGATCAAAACAATAAAGAAACAAGGACTAACCCATGCACATACCGGGATCCCCACGAACTCGGACACGAACCAAGCGTATGGCACTAAGACCTCCCATGGCTCTACAATGCATTATGATTATTATAATACTTCATAATGCGATAGTGTGTTTAGAGAGAAGGAAAACTCACGGCGGTTGTTGAGCGACCGGTTCTTGCATGACTGGGAGTTGCTCAATCTGGTCAGCTTCTTCTTCCTGCAAAGGCGGTAACTCGATCTGGTCGGGTTCATCGTCCTACAGGGACAATAAATCAAGAGGAAGAGGAACCTCCCTGTCTCCGCCCACCGTTGCAATTTACAAAAAGTTTACAATTAAAAATCTCCACAACAGAAGAAAACAATTGAAGCAGAAGAGATGTGCATTACCCCAGTCCTCAGGTTCTTCGTGCTGATCTTCCATGACCCAATCTTTCATGACCCACGCCTGAAAGATATTTCATATTTTTTGTCACATGCCTCAATTCATTTTGCTTGACTCGAGCTAAAATATTTTAGCACATACCGTAGGTGTCGTGATTTGATCTTCCTCCTAGGCCGGTAAGTCAAGTAGGAAGCTCTCCCTAGTCTCCGCGAGTCCCCGACCACCGTTGCAATACAAATAGTTTACATTTAAAACTCTCCACAACAGAAGAAAACAATTGAAGCTGAAGAAACGTGCATTACCCCAGTTCTCAAATTCTTCATCCTCATCTTCCATATCCATGGGCTGAAAGATATTTTCAAGAAAGATGTATTGATAGAGGAGTGAGTGTATCGAAAAGAACTACTTTTATAACGTACAAGTGATGAGTGCATGCTCTTGAGTTTAGGTCCTGATCGAGAATCAAAGAAATCTCCGAACTTATCCAGCAATATCTAATGGCAAGTTTAAGTTTCACAAAGTGGAACAAGCCCGCTAAGGATCTGAAGTCCGGAAGGCCAAGACTTAACCCCAGTAATGAAAGTATTTCAAGCATGGACACAAGTCTTGCAAATCATGGACACAAGTCTTGCAAATTACTTTGCACTCACCTCCTCACTCTTCGTTGAAGGCATTACGATTTTTGCAGGAGGTCGATTGGCTGCAAAATACTGACCATCAACAGCAGCAGGCCAATAGGGAGCCTTAGTAGCAGCATCCAGACGTTGCAGGATTGATTCATCAGACTTCATTATTGTGATGGAGAAACCTGAAAAAAGGAGATAAGATACATAGGCTCTTGCAGAATTGAGCATTCCGATAATAAATTGTACGTAGCATAGAAGAAACTTTTTGTCAAAATACCAAAACACAAACCTGCCATATCAAGAGAAGTCATAAAAGATCCCGTGTTTACTCTATCAACCGCCAGTCCATGTTCCAGCTGCAGTTTAGGAACTGCGTTTCCAGCAGCAATCATTATCTCCATCGCAGGGGTAGCACCTAACCTGCATGGTTTATTGTGACAGATTAAGCCAATAAATCAGGTTTAGCTCAAAAGCTAATATACTGCTCTTTTTAGTTCTCACTTTATCCAATTTCCAATACAACCACCGAGTCCAAACTCTTCAATGGATGCACCTTCCTAGATATAAACCCTGCTGTCAGGTTACATTGCATCACGTGTCCTACATCCTAAAGCATTAACAAGAGGTACAAGTTACATTAGCCTAAGATCAGCCCACCTTTCTATGCACCATGATGGACGGAAAGAGATTCAATAGCCAGGTTAAAGATTTTCACGGGAATTTTTCTTAAGTTATTGAATTTACTAGAAGCAGCACCTTTGTCCCCAGCTTCAAAGCATAGGAAAGTTTCCTTATCCTCAGAAATTCGTCCAAAACAACAGAAGCAACATTTTGTTTCATATTCTCTTCAATTCAGAAGACAATTCCCTATCTCCTTAACAATTTCTCATGATCAACACGTATCAGTATCCATATCCGCAACTTTCCACCTAAGCTGCCTTCTAAAGTTGGCATCCCGTCTAATTGGTCTTTTGTCCTGTATTGACCCACAATAGATTCAATATAAGTCACAGAAGAAAAGAGAAATTCCTGGACTTACCCATTGACCATGAGTACCACTCTATCACCTCGTGTGATAGGAACATAGCCAGTTTCCTGCAAATATGTCAAGCAGCCATAAACTTTCTACCTCAACATGCTGCATAAGAGCAACATACGTGCATTGATACATCAAAGTCAAAATAGTTGGAAAAAATGCTAGGATAAAAAGCTAGATCATCATATACTAGACCTCTAACAATTTTCCAAGGATTTCAAGGTAGGACAGAACAAATGCACATTGCCGTTTTGACTGCATTACGCGGAGAAACAACTTAATCTATGAAGAAATTCAGTATACAAAGAACTACCAACAGTAATCATGATTGGACAAGGATCAGGGCATACCGTAGATAATATCTGATTCAGCACACGAGCAATTATAGCATTCACTTGCTGAAGGTCAGCCACAGCAGCGCCCGGTTCTCCATGCTGAAACAAGTACATATTTAATAATTATGAAAAAGACTTAAAATGAAACAATGTATGAGCACTGGCAAAGCCAAATGCATTAAGATTGGCACTGTGTTACTTACAATCCCCACACCAACTTCCATCTTTTCTGGGCTCAAACGGTCTGACGTAACCTGACCTGGAAGTGTGCAAACTGATAGTGCAGTGCCCATTGTTCCCATCACTTCAGATGCACATTTAGCTTCTGCAGCAACATCAGCAAGAGACAGAGCAGCGGCGGCGGCTGCTGCGGCAACCTATGTAGAGAACATATCTTACAAATTAAAATGCTCCCAATTCTTTCATTTCAACAAGTAGCAAGTGACCACAGAAATTTTTAACCCAGTTAGTTTTCTTGAATCAGTGGATTTACACAAAACAGGAGAAAATTATCTGAAAAGGATATTGCATTGGACAAATTGATCTCTACAGAAGCGGTGAGGTCTTCCAAGTAGAAATGGCCATCTTCCAACTGAGAAATCACACCCATTACCCATCTACTTCCAGTTTGCCCGACAAGAGATTGGATTGGAGATATCTCTCAAAATTATTCACAGACATGACAGAACTGGAGTCTGTTCCAATGACAAAAGGTTTACTGCCTTTTTTCTTAAAGTCAGTCGGCATACCCACATTCGGCAGGTGCTTGGGCTACTAAGAACTAAGGGTATACTGACCGCATTAGGTATGGTTGGGACGACCATGGACGTACATCGCGACTTCGAAACTCGGTTGTTTCAGTTTCCAATGCAGGCTTCGCGAAATGCTTATCACGAGAGAGTCTCTGGTGCAGTAGCAGAAACCTATCCTCATACAGCTTCGCTTTTGCGGAGGCCTCACCACGAATGGGCAGGCTTCCAGTGTGCCTACCAGTGTAAGAAACTTCAATAAGCACCGCATTTTCAAATGGCCTCATTTGGCCGAGAGAAACTTGTAGCTGCTACAAGGAGTCTCCCGTTCCTAAATCCGACCAACTAAATTACCCATTCAAAATTGTCTTCCCTGTACAAAAAGTGCGAAAAGAGAACTGATTATCTCAAAAAGGGATTTTAGAAATCATACTTTGCATCAAGAATCAAATTGAGAGTCCTTTAGCGACTCCAATAGGAAGCAAGAGAGAGAGAGAGAGAGAAAGAAAGAAAAGCATACGCAGGAAACGAAGATTTGACCATTAGGCACCCGTATTAGGCCTAGAGGAAGACATTTCAAGCAGAGGAAATGCTCTGAAATCGCCTCAAAGCACCCTAGTTCGGAAGATACTTCCCAACCCCTTCAGAGAGCTATAATCGATTCCAAGTGCCTCCGATTTCCAAAATGCCGAAGCCACATCACATGAGGAGCCGAAATAGAGGACATGAAGAGATGAAAGCGAAGAAGGAGTACTCGTAAAAGATCTTCTCGACCGGATCGTAATCAAACTGGGGGACCGAGAAGGCGTCGATCACGCGAAACGCAGATCCCCGACCCTCGGAAGCAGCCGCGTTAGGGCTTTCCTCCGCCGCGGCTTCCGCTTCCAGCAAGACGCACACCACCCGATTCACCGGATCTCCGTCGATGATCCAAGAGTTCACTGCCAACGGCATCAAACACGCACCACATCGATTCGATTCAACAATAGCAATTGAAGCACCTTAATAGATCGATCTAGTAAACTTTCTTCTGCGAAGAGAAAACGGCAGTAGCGAGAGATTTACGGGATTCGTGATCGAGCTCGGCGCCGAAGAAGCGGGAGGCTATGGAGGAGATGAAGGCGTCGAGGGCGTCCATCCCGAGAGTGTAGCCCCCTCGTCTTACAGCTTCCTCTGCACCTCCTTCTTCTTCATCGCCACCACGCCCATCTCTCTCTGGGTGACGAACGGGAAAATCCATTTTCCCACCCTTCATTACGCGATTCTCGAAAGCTCTTTTGTCAGTTTGGCGAGTTAGGAGAGATGGCGGGAACTTCAGGGCTCACGCGGCCCCCATGGAATAGCCGCGTTTCGAAACTCGAAAACGACGTCGAAGCTCGCACCCCCCGGTTTCTCCCTTCCTCGTTTGGCTCCTCCTCCCCCTCCTTCTGTGTTAACGATATCTTAAGCTAATAATTAAATTAATAAACGAAATAGCGTTTACTTGAAAACTTCACTTTTTCGCATGATTATCTTCCTCATAAAGTGCGATTTGCTCGTTCTCTCGCGACAAATTTACATTCTGCCCATCGGATCGATGGTATTGAGACATGCATAGATTGCCACAATTATTGGCAATATCCTATTTAGTTTAGGGCTCCAAGAGATATCCATACCGTATTAGGTAAGACCATTTCAATTGCTCCCCATCCGTTTAATAGAATAAAGTACTGTGTATTTACCAAGAATCTCCATACACAGATAGTCGTACGATACAAAATGAATGTCGTGTAATTATTTTAACATATACGTAATCCGTCGTTTTTATTCCAAAGAAAAAATATGACGTACAGTAATAAAATAAAGATCAAAGGAGGATCCGACCTCTCCTTAGGAAGAGGGTGTGTATAATTTTTTCTCAGTTTAAAAATACCGTCGGAAAGTAAAAATAAACGAACTTTAATATAGTGTTATGGACTATTCGATTTTTTTCTTTTTACCTTAAGACTTGATTTCTTTTTATCATGCTCGTATGATATTGTTCATCCAAATATTGTTAATGTACCAAAAGTTTAGGGATTGGATTTAACAAGATAAAAGTTTAAGGACGACATTGCACGTTAAATCACAATTCATGGACCATTTGCATCATTTTCTCTTAAAAATATAGACACGCTCGTGGATTGACGCGGAGATGAATACACATAAGCACGTGCCTTTAGAGATGGCCTCGAGAGAATACACGAGCATGATGATCAACATTCTGATTTATGGCAACACATATAATCAAGCTGCGATAATTGCGAAAACGACACTGACAAGTAAACTTGTCCGAAGATCTTGGAGGACTTTCGTTCGTGTGTTAAGGATAACGATGACACGAAGGCACAAGCAGAAGACAAACAATCTCAAGAAAGGTCAATAAACGGCTGAGGGAGATTAAGAAGCGCACAGGTCATAATAGAAGACGTGGATAAGAAACGAAGCTCACATTATTCAAACGAGGCAACGCAGACTAAATGCATAAGTTTCACGAAGTGAAGTCATTCAAACTTGACTTATAATTAGGCTCGACAACAATCGATTTATATCTGTTCCTCTTGTCTCCATTATGAGCAAATCGACGGCATTATCAATTATGCACGAACGACACTTGAATTGGGACTAATATGGACTTTGCTATAATCATCACTTCATGTGATTGTAAATTAAATCTTAGTTATGTGTATAATTTAGACCAACGCTACTATATGTCCTCGAAATTTTTCGAGTTTTAACGAATGCACAACATTGAAAACAGATCATGATATTCAATTGAAGACATGATGCCAAAAGGTTCAATTCTTGTTTGTCGAACAATTTCGGGAAACACTACCAAAAAAAGTTCTAAACCTATTACAATGGCACAAATTTAATCCTAAATTTTTCAATTTGACCGATTTAGTCCTAAATTCTTTTGAGGATTTGTGAATGTAATCCATTTGATCAATTTTGGATGGAAATCGCTAACATAGACGCTATTCATTTTACATAATATGATCAACGCTAATGTGGACAAATGTCACAATTTTTTATGTTCTTTCTAAATTTATTTATTTATTTTTCTCTTTTTCCTTTCTTCATTTTTTTAGAACTCTGACCGACGAGGGCCAGCGATACTCGCTTGGTCTGGGTGAGGGCATTGCGGCCCTCATCAACCACAGGCGAGGGGCTCACGGCCCTTCCCTATGGCCGGTAAGGGCGTCACAATCCTTGTCCATGGCCAGTCAAGGCTGCAACGCCCTCACCTAGACCAAGCAAGGGCCGCTAGCCCTTGCCTGTGGCCGACGATGGTCTGCTAGCGACATCATCGACCCACAAATGGGAAAAAAAGGAAGGAATGAAAAGAAGAAGGAAACAAACCAAAAAGGTAATAAAAAAATCGGAAAAATTAAAAAAAATTATCAACATCAGTGCTGGCCAAGCCACACAGGACGACCGGTGTTCATGTAAACAGTTTTCCCCCAAAATTAGCCGGATGAATTACATTGGTAAATCGTCAAAATGTTTATGACTAAATTAGTCTAATTAAAATGTTTTAGAGTAAATTTGTACCAATACAATAGGTTTATGTCTTTTTTGGTACTTTTCCTAGCATTTTCGATTTAATTAGGGGCTACCTCATAATTGTAACGAGAATCAACGGAGACAGTACCATCTCTATCTCGCACATGGACATCTGCCTCAACTATGGAACAAGTGCGCGCTTTGGAATGGAAGAGATCATTTGGATCATTCGACGATAATCTTAGCCACTTCTTGAGCTTCCTCTTTGGGCATGTTACGATATAAAGTTCATTCCGCACCGTATTATAACAGCTTAAGTTTTCGAAGTTAACGGTAGCGCATGTAATTGGGTACACAAGAGCGAGTAACACCAAGCACTTCGTTCACGAAGACAAGCTTTACCGTACTGGGTTCACCTCGAATTGCCCATCCGAGAGCATCAAACAAAGCAGGATGTCTTCATAAATGGATAAAAAAAACGATGAAAAGCAAAACGCTAATTGCAACAACTCAATGACCAACGTGTGGAAATTGATATTATCCCTGTCATCTACTTTTGCCTTACTCAATTGGACACGAACCATCGAAACCCTACTTCCAAAATGAAGCAACCTTAGTTTGCTAGAGAAGAGGGAAGCCGGGAAAACAAAAAAAACTAGGAGAGCAGATGCACGGGTTGCGGAAAAAAAATGACTTTGTTAAATCAAAACTGTATCGATAATTAATGTGCTCTATACTATTTCCCATTTATATGCATTAGAAAAACATTTTTTCATGCGTCTAATTAGGAGTCATATACATTGCCACGCCAATCGGATCTCCCTAGGCTGAACTCCAAGCTTGGAGTATTCATATTCAAGCTTGATCTCGTACAATCTCTCTGCTGACCTATATACTCCACCTGCATATATATATGGAAAATTATGTCATGTTATGGGAAAATTTAATTTCAATAACTGTGTTTAAATAGATTAGCTAAACTATAGAATAACATAAGATGACAGTGTGCGGAATCATTTGTTCAAGCTCTCTCAATTCTTATATACTTATGTCGGATATGTTTACCAAACCGAGTTGCAACTAAAAGGTACATATGATACACGAGCCAACTCATTTAGACGTTCAAGCAGACTTGCATGCTTTGCGGAACATAACATAATCGGCCATTTTTCCGGCTCAAACACGATTTGAAATTTGTATCATATAATCCAGCAATGAGTTGCTGCGTTCTCGTGCCCAGCGTGGAAGTGACTGTGGCAAAACCCCCGTTGCATCAGTGAAACAAATGCATCGGTGACATCTTCATCTTGACAAGATCATACAAGAACCTGAATATCGATGCTCAAATGCATTAGGTATGTATAGTTATGCTGCGTTTGATCTATCCTCTAATACATTAAGCAATTATTGCTACAGTATATTATGTTTAAGTGTGAGCTTTCGGCAAGAGCATCTAGTTATATATCATGAGTATATGTATCGACAAAGGTTCTGTATACTGTCTCATGTGTGTATCGACTACCTTGGCAATGTCTACGCATCCAGAGTTTGAAAGAGCGACAGGAGGAAAACTCGCCTACTTGTATAGATTGATTTGTTCATCTGTTTGTTAATTATCTTAGTCAGTTTAAATGTTCTTTGTTCTTACTTGGACTGAATGGGGTTTGTCTAAACGTTTCATTTTTTTTAACTTCAGCTTTTGCAACGGCAACTCGAATCTCGCTCTCCTGTCATCGTTGTATTATATGAACTTTCATTATTAACTGATGTGATGTGTTTTGAGAAAAAAAATTTCATAGCTAGAGATCCTTACCATTAACTGTCGAAAGTTATAAAGAAAAAGATCAACTTTGCGACTTGTATTTGGGAGTAGTTAATTTGCCTAAGCATACATATCTTGATTTTGATTTTATCAATCACGAATTCTGAGAATTATGGCTTCACCTGGTTTCTTTATACAAGTGGTCGATTGCAAATGGAAATTTACTGTCTAAATACCTCCTTATATGTTAAGATAATCTGAGATCATGCGGTAACGTAATTAACCTACTTTGCATAGAGAAGACAAATAAAACGTATATTTCGTTGCGCTATTATCTGTCATGCATGTCAGCCAAAGATTAAGGTCACTCCATCATTTTCCTTTCTCTAGACATGGTTGTTTTTTCTTATCTGATAAAAGGAGACTATACAATGATGTATACTTACATCATTGATTTATGCACATGATCGACATATATAAGTGTATATAACTATGTATTATACATATATCTTTGAGGGTCCGGGATTCTAAATCTCAGAGTTATGTTGAGATGAAATGGTTTCTAGCCTTGTTGTCCCATCCACATCTCTAGAATTGGTGCTGTGTGGCCACTCTCCTTTACTGCAGCAACATTGTTCGAAACAAGCACCGTCGGTTATTATTATTTTTTTATTTTTTATTTTTGGTAACCGAGGTGTCCGGGCCAGCTTGCGCGCACCTCGGTTATTCTTCGGGGGAGACTTGCACAGCAACCCATCGCCATGGCCCTCCACTTAAATCACAAGTGCTCAACTGAGAAATCGAACCTGAGACCACTGCGCCTAACCACACAATCCCAAGTACGCCACCGTCGGTTATTTTTCTTGATTCTAAATCAATTTTTTGCGGATATATTTAAATTACCTTAACTACAATCAAACCATGCTTAAGGGCCTCGACGTATTTTTAATTTTTCAGTTTTTCTAAAGGTCAACATCACGTGAACAACTTGCAGGTCACCTCATCAGCGTCCCACATAGGATAGCCGATGATAACCGGATGCCATGTCAATAATTTCCCGCAACAATTGACTAAAAAGATTATGTTGAAAACTTTATAACTGAATTAACATCCATATGATAGTTTATGACCGATCGAGTAAGTATCCCCCAAAAGGAGTATATAGAAAAATCTCATATACATTATGCAAAAAGTCTTATAAGAGAACTTTTTAAATGAGACTCATGTCAAGGACACTCCTCAGGTCGTGGAACTCGCAATCTGTGGATTCACCAAAACTATTCAATATTCCCTTTCGGGTTACCTCCCCTAGCTCGAAGCGCTCCATCTCTGGGTGGCCTGATGGATTTGAAGTTTTCGGTATTTGACTATTAGAAATTAAACCAAATTCATTGGAAGTTGCTAATTCATTAAACAAGTTACTGAAAGCTGTTCGACTTCCAAGACTGGTGCACGCGTTCAAGAAGAGTCTTTATTGTAGTGTTGTTTTTCAAGGAGTCTATTAGAGTTTCCAGGTCTGGTTAATGTTGTGTAAATCCCTAAGAACCTATCTCCTTTGAATAGTAGATATGAAATAAGTACATTTATGAGTCATTTAAGAGTAAGTTTAAGAGTCATGTATCTAGTCTATAAATAGGCGTGTATTGTAATTGTTTCCGGTAAGGTGAAACTGATAAAGGTAAATAAGGCCTCTTTGTCTCATTCTCTTGAATTGTGTGAGTTATAATCCATCATTCAACACCCTCCGGGCCTCCCTGGTGCCTTGATTGATTTGAAGCACTTGACGGAGGACGTCACTGATCTCTACGACCTCGAGATCTCTACTCGATTTCCTTCTATACCACCTTGTGAAGGCAGCTCCTCCTTTAAATAGGTTGACATTGCACGCGCGCTTTTCTATCGTGATGAACCTGAGGTCTGTTTGCATGTGCTATATATATAATCATGTTGAGCTATGCGCTCCAGGATTCATAATGTATCCCCGTTCATGTCGCAGTATGGACGATATGATGAGATGATTCTTTCCTTGGCAGTTGTTGGATGCTCCAAACGAGGAGGATTTGCAAATCCCGGACCTCATTCGATACGCTCACGAAACGTTTGGAGGTCGTAGCTTTGACCCGCGGTTGAGATACTTCTTGGTCATGCTTCTTCGGTATTGGCTCGAGAACCCGGCGTCGCTGAAGCGACTCGTCCTGGATCCCCGCATTCCGTCCTTGTTGGGAACGCCCTCGGAATACCCAACACCAACCAAGCTAAGAGCAGCAGTGCTGCAAAGGATTACGCATCCAAGCTTGCGAAGGCGATCCCGATCCCATTGGGAGTCGAACTGGTCATTGTTTGAATGGCCAGTCCCTTTTTCTTTCGTGCGACTTGGGCATCGTCTAAATTCTTCTTGTAGGTAATCCTTGACAATGTAACATTCTTCTTTTTCGCTTTGAATTTTCATCTTTTCTACTTTCCGTCAACAATCCCTTTTACTTTACTCATTGACGAGTATTGAAAGGGGCCTTTTTTCTACTGAACAAGTTTATTGTAATACAGATTCTTGAAATTCACCCATCGTTATTCGCTTTCATTTCTCTCTACACTAGGTTTTTTAAAGAAGAACAAAAAAAAGAAAAAGTCTCTTCTAGAGTTCTTCTCTTTAAAAGAAAAAGTCTGCTGGGTGAGGAGGGGCCGGAAATGTGAAATGCAAAGTACAATAAAAAGAAGTTTTAGAGACAAAACAGTGTGAAATTGTAAAAGCATAATTTTGCCTCATATATTTCTTTAACTTGGTACGCATGCTTCGAAAATAGGAAAAATTACACCAAAGTTCTAACCATTTGACTTATAGTGCAATCAAATCCTATTTTTTTGGCTTTTTCGTTTTCATTTTCTGCCTTCTTCAGGGATCAAAACAATGAAGAAACAAGTACTAAACCCATGCACATACCGGGATCCCCATCCAGGACACAAACTCAGCGTATGCTACTAGGAAACCTCCCATGGCTCTACAATGTGTTATGATTATTATAATACTTCATAATGCGAGAGCGTGTTTAAAGAGAAGGAAAACTCATGGCGGTTCTTGCCTAACTGGGAGTTGCTCGATCTGGTCGGCTTCATCTTCCTGCAAGGGCGGTAAATCAAGAGGAAAGCCCCTGTCCTCGACCACCATTGCAATATAGAAAAAGTTTATAATTAAAAATCTCCACAACAGAATAAAACAATTGACGTAGAAGAGATGTGCATTATCCCAGTTCTCAAGTTCTTCATGGTCATCTTCCATAACCCACGCTTGAAAGATATTTCATATTTTTTGTCAAGTCTAATGACTTAAAGACATACCTCAGTCAAATTGAGTTCATTTTGCTTGACTTGAGCTAAAATGTTGGAGCGCATACCGTAAATGTTATCATTCATCTTCCTCCAAGGACGGTAAGTCAAGGAGGAAGTTCACCCTTGTCTCTACGAGTCCCCGACCACTGTTGCAATACAAAAAGTTTACAATTAAAACTCTTCATAACAGAAGAAAACAATTGAAGCCAATGAAAAAATAAAGAAGAAACGCGCATTACCCCAGTTCTCAAATTCTACATCCTCATCTTCCATGAGGAAGGGCCGAAAAATATTTTCAAGAGAGATGGATTGAGAGAGGAGTGAGTGTATTAAAAAGAACTATTTTTATAACGTACAAGTGATGAGTGCAGGTTCCCGAGTTTAGGTCCTGATCGAGAATCAAAGAAATCTCCTAAATTATCCAACAACATGTAATGGCAAGTTTAAGTTTGACAAAGTGGAGCAAGCCCACTAAGGATCTGAAGTCCGGAAGGCCAAGACTTAACCCTAGTAATGAAAGTATTTCAAGCATGGACACAAGTCCTGCAAATCATGGACACAAGGCTTGCAAATTACTTTGCACTCACCTCCTCACTCTTCGTTGAAGGCATTGCGATTTTTGCAGGAGGGCGATTGGCTGCAAAATACTGACCATCAACAGCAACAAGCCCAATTGGGAGCCTTAGTATAACAGCTCGAATTTCGATGTAATTCCATAATCAATAAAATTGATATTATTTCGCATTTCATTTTAGTAAGTCTCGCCCAGAGCTAATCACTCTCGGGATACTAACTAATGGGGTATGACTAACTAGAAAACAATATGTGGACCGGGGACCCTGTTGCGAAACGGATACCGATCACGAGAGATGCTAAGGGAATATTTTGGGCTAACGTGGGCCGATTTTAGGAAAAAGTGATGGATTGGGTTTGGTCAAGGCCTATGATGTACAATAGGGACGCAGGTGATTCTGCAAGACCGAAAGTATACGTGGCCAACCAGTCTTGAACTTGAACTGAATGATTTACCTCTAGATCTAGTGATAATTTCTCATTCTCTCAATGATCGAAACCATCACGATACGGATAGCCCTAGGTCAATACGCGTAACCTCTAAACAGCCGCTCATTAGTGAGAGACCTTGAAATTGAAAGTTTAGCGAGTTTTAATCATGAAATTGGGCCCGGATTTCGAGGTTGATTTTCGAGGGCTTAAGATACTATTTTTGGGAATCTGACGTTATATTGTGATGGTCACGCACGTTTGGAGTTAGTATGGCTAAAAATTGGAATTATTGGTCCAGGGGTGAAAAATTACGATTTTGTCCCTTGGGACACCAACGTCGCTTTTCGAGGCCAAATGAGGTTATTTTTTGAGGCTGATGCCATTTTAGGGTGGCCACGCAAACCAGGAGTTGTTATGACCAAAAATTGGAATTTCGACAAAAATTGAAAAAATTGACGATTTTGCCCCTCAAACTTCGACGTGGATTTTCGAGAGCTTGCACGATGAATTTCACGATTCCGATACCACATTATGTTGGCCACGCATATTTAGGGTTGATATGGTCAAAAAATAGAATTTCGAACCGGGACCGGAAAAATGACAGTTTTGCCCCTGGGCTATTTTTGGTTCCGAATTTTGGGAAATTAATTATGGTATTAATTATTTTGGATAAGCATCAATTATAAGGGCCAAAGACCATTTTACCCTTCAATTTTTGGATAAGGATTAATTAGGGGCGTTAGATTAGAGGCATTTTGGTCATTTCCGCGGATTGGCAACACTTGGCGCCCCTAGCCCTTAATATTTGACCAATTTAAACCTGTTTCTCTCTCCTCTCACCCCCATATGGCCAGAACTCTCTCTCTCTCCTCCCGAAAGTCTCTCTCTCTCTCTCTTTTCTCTCACGGCTAAGCCTTGCCGGAGCTCACCGCCGGCCATCGGAGTGTCGCCACCAGCCACCGTGCCTCGCCGTCGACTACCTCAGTCCCCAGCCTCAATCTCAGCCTCACCCGACCTCTTTCTCTCTCTCTTTTTCTCTCTCTTTCTCTCATTTTTTCTCTCCTGGAGCTCACCGCGGCCGCGCCGGAGCTCGTACGGCCGAGCTCCTACCACTGTGACGTCTCTAACGTCCGTATGTCATTTGTTCGTTGCGTCCGTACGGTGTCCGTACAGCGTCCGTACGCCACCGTCCGTATGACGCCGTCGGTTCCACTGTTTACCAGTGATCGGCCGCCATTCCTCATCGTCGTGACCTTGGATTAAGTGAGTAAAATTCATAAATTCGGATTAGGATTGATAGTGCATTTTTTAGACTGGATTAGGAATACTAGCACATGCTGAGAGAAATTAGTGTACCGATTGGTAGAAATTATTACCGGGAAAAATTGAGTGGATCAATGAGAATTTATTGAGGAAAATAATTGGATTAAATGACCAATTTAGGAGCTCATTGGTGAAATTGCCGGGTATGTCCGGGTTGACTGATTGTACATAAATCGTGCTTAATTGTGATTGATTGTGTACCGCTATGTCGCATGTTTGTGTGGCCGATTAATGTGGAGTGTGATTGGCCAATGTATGGCTTGAAATTAAATGTTGATTTGTGAATCGCACGTTAGGCCACACGGTATTAATTAGGCCAATTGAGCACTTGTTGTGACATTGAGTGTTTAAATTATATTGATGCTTGTGGTGCATTGTGCTGCATAACATGGACACGCATTATGTATGCCTAGAGTGAGGCATGTGGTGAAATTGTGCGAGAATGCATGCTTGCCATGAGCATGTGATCACCTAAAATACCCTGAAACGTTTTATGCTGGGTTCAAATAATAATGAGTTGTGTGATCACCTAAAAGCCTTCAGGTCGTGACCTTCGGATCGATACCATCCTCATGCACTTTGAAACAGGACGATACCCAGTACGTCCGGAAGACAACCATCCTCATGCACTTTGAAGCAGGCTCTGGTTCATAAGGAAATCAGTGTTACGCCTCATGCATTTTGAAGTAGGCTAGAGACACTGGGCCAGATCGGTGTTGCGCCTTATGCATTTTGAAGCAGGCTAGACACACCGGGCTGTGAATGTTGTTGACTTGAGTTGTAATAAATATTAATAAATATTAATAAATTGGGCAATTGCTAGTGTGCCAGTGTGGGCTAGTAGGCCAGAAAATGCATATGACATGTCGACAACATTTGCATGCATAAACATGCATTGATTTACATGCGAGTGTGTGAGACTTGGTGCATGAGTATGTGTTTGGCGTACGTATGACTATGCGTGCCACGTATGTGCCGTGATTATTATATGTTGAACTGTCTAACCTGCAGGGTCAGAGACTTGTGTGATTATTATTGTGTTGTAATTGTGAATGTTTGTTTCCGGTCAGGAGATTGCATGCTAGCCTAGCCTAGGTTTAGGGGTTGAACTCATTGAGATTCGTCTCACGGTTGTGTAAACCGAAACTTTTCAGATCCCCAGCCGTGAGGATGGAGAGACCACCGCCTCTTTTTGGGATCCCGATGCAGATCCGGCAATATACCAGTACCTACCCCTCAGAAAATATGGAGGCTTTTGTGAGGTATCGATTAGTAGTATATATGGATGTAGACAAGTATTTCTACCAGGTACAGGAGTATGTGGCCTGGTGCCACCAGGATGCCGATGGGAATGAGGGAGATCCTCTTAGGACCTTTGATGTCCCGGTCGATGAGGTTGAGATGTTGTACCCAATTATAGCGGATGGTGAGGTGATCGATCCCGAGGTCACACTCGAGTGGATGATGCAGGAAGAGAAGATGGATGAGAAGCCTGATGTACTAGCGGAAGACCCCGAGTCGATGGATGAGGAGGAGGATGAGCCCAAGGCAATGGAGCAGGACGTGGAGGAGGACGGAGAGGTTGCGGAGTTAGGATCAGACGAGGAGGGGTTCAAACTTTACCTTAACCCAGAGCTAGGGTCGGACTCCGAGGATAAGCGAGCACAGGCCATGGATTTGGAGGAGTTAGAGTCTAGCGAGAATGCCTCGGAGGAGTTGTCAAATGATCCTACCAACTCATTCGATCCTGACTAGGAGCCATAGGATCTTCCATTGTCCTTAGCTAGTAGTGAGGGCCGCTACTTTTTGGACTGTAGCCCTCTTCCCGAGTTTTAGTCTGACCTCCCTAGCCGCTTACCCCTTTTTGACTAAATGGCTATTGATCGTTTGTGCCTTTTTGTTTGTACTTGTAAATATTGTACAAATGATTTTTAATAGTAATATAAATGTGTAATTATTTTCTGTTATGGTGAGTGGTGCATGGCTATCCTTGGCTCATACTGTAGCTGTCCGGATTTGTTTATTTAATACTTCCGCTTGTGCTTGATCTCTGTTTGGATGTGGGTCGGCGACGTTTCCTGGGACGTCACGACTTATCGATCAAGGTAGGGATGTTGCGTGCCGTGGGGTTCGGGGCATGACACTTAGTAACAGCATCCGGACGTTGCAGAATTGATTCATCAGACTTCATTATTGCGATGGAGAAACCTGAAAAAAAAAAAATGATGATAATAAATTGTATGTAGCATAGAAGAAACTTTTTGTCAGAATACCAAAACACAAACCTGCCATGTCAAGAGAAGTCATGAAAGATCCAGTATATACTCTATCAACAGCTAGTTCGTGTTCCAGCTGCAATTTAGGAACCGCTTTTCCTACAACAATCATTATCTCCATCATAGGGGTAGAACCTAACTTGTATGGTTTATTGTGAAAGATTAAGCAAATAAATCAGGTTTAGCTCAAAAGCTACCAGAAAGTAGCTTCCAGAAACTGGTTAGGATGCGACCATCCATCCTTTCCTGCCCGTTCCCTCATTTGTCACTAAGCATTGTTATCTTGTTCTGTTAGGTTCACCAATTAAGACATAATGCATAATGGCATGTCGTGGCATTAATTTGGGATATTTCTGTCATAAGACTTCATACTAAAATGCACAAAATATACTGCTCTTTTTAGTTATTACTTTATCCAATTACCAATACAACCACCGAGTCCAAACTCTTCAATGGATGCACCTTCCTAGATATAAACCCTGCCGTCAGGTAACATTGCATCACGTGTCCCGCATCCTAAAGCATTAACAAGAGGTACAAGTTACATTAGCCTAACATCAACCTACCTTTCTATGCACCCTGATGGACGGAAAAAGATTCAATAGCCAGGTTAAAGATTCCACGAGAATTTTTCTTAAGCAATTGAATTCACTAGAAGCAGCACCTTTGTCCCCAGCTTCAAAGCATAAGAAAGTTTCCTTATCCTCAGAAATTCGTCCAAAGCAACAGAAGCAACATTTTGTTTCATATTCTCTTCAATTCAGAAGACAATTCGTTATCTCCTTAATAATTTCTCATGATCAACACGTATCAAGGAAAATTACCAAAAAAGTCCTAAACCTTTTATAATTGTGCCATTTCAGTCTTAAATATATTTTTTTGGTCAATTCAGTCCTAGACCTTTTGCAAACCAGCCAATTCAGTTCATTTGGCCTGCCGGCTGACGTGGCACCGACCGACGTCCACATGGCAATATTTTAATATTTTTTTTATTATTTTCGATTTTTTTTTTCTGTTCCTTCTCCCCCCTAGCCTATCCAGCCAGGAGGGAGGCTCGCCGACAAGGGCCCAGCTCCGGCGAGGCGAGCTGGGCCCTCGTCGCAGCTGGGCGAGCTCCGCCTCACCAGATCTAGGCGAGGGCGGAGCTCGCCCACTTTGCCTTGGCTGGGCGAGCTCACCTAGCGGCAGCGAGCTCCTCCCTCGCCTAGATCTGGCAAGGAGGAGCTCGCCTAGCCATGGCGAGCTGGGCCCTGGCCCAGCTTTGGTGAGGTGGAGCTCGCCATGGCTGGGCGAGCTCCGCCTTGCCGAAGCTGGGCGAGCTCGCCCAGCGGTGGCGAGGGCCGAGCTCGCCTCACTGACGAGCCTCCCCCTGGCCGAACAGGCTAGAGGGGAGAAGGAAACGAAAAAAAAAGGAAAAAAAATTTGAAAATAATAAAAAAATATTAAAATATTACTACGTGGATGACGGCCGGCACCACGTCAGCCGGTCGGCGGCCACGTCGGCGCCGGCCAGCCAAATGGACTGAATTGGCTGGTTTGCAAAAGATTTAGAACAGAATTGGCCAAAAAAATAGGTTTATGATTTTTTTGGTAATTTTCCCCACGTATCAGTATCCATATCCACAACTTTCCACCTAAGCTGCCTTCTAAAATTGACATCCCGTCTAATTGGTCTTCTATCTTGTATTGACCCACAATAAATTCAATATAAGTCACCAAAGAAAAGAGAAATTCCTGGACTTACCCATTAACCATGAGTGCCACTCTATCACCTGGTGTGATAGGAATATTGCCAGTTTCCTGCAAATATGTCAAGCAGCCATAAACTTTCTACCTCAACATGTTAAATAAGAACAATATATGTGCATTGAAACATTAAAGTCAAAATAGTTGGAAAAAATGCTAGGATAAAAAGCTAGATCTTATTCAGCATCATATACTAGACCTCTAACAATTTTCCCAGGATTTCAAGGTAGGACAGAACACATGCACTTTGCCATTTTGACTGCATTACGTGGAGAAACAACTTAATCTATGAAGAAATACAGTATACAAAGAATTACCAATAGTAATCATGATTGGACAAGGATCAGGGCATTCCATAGATAATATCTGATTCAGCACAAGAGTAATTATAGCATTCACTTGCTAAAGGTCAACCACAGCAGTGCCCGATTCTCTATGCTGAAACAAGTACATATTTAATAATTATGAAAAGCAAAAAAACCACCAAAAACCCCAAACTTTACCACCTTTGATACATTTACCCCGAACTTTTTTTTGTGACACAAAAAATCCCAAACTTTACTATTTGTGATACATTTAACTCAATGTACATTGTTCATGGGCATTTTCATCTTTTTTGCTTTTTCTTTTTTTTTTTCTTTTTTTCCTTTCTGGTGAGGGGGGCCCTTGCCGACGTCGAGCGAGGACGGCCCTCGCCCGATGCCGGCGAGGGGGGCCCTCGCCGGAAAGGAAAAAAAAGAAAAAAGAAAAAGATGAAAATGCCCATGGATAATGTACATTGGGGTAAATGTGCCACAAATAGTAAAATTTGGAGCTTTTGGTGTCACAAAAAAAAGTTTGGGGTAAATGTGTCACAAGTGGCAAAATTTGGAGTTTTTGGTGGTTTTTTCCCTTATGAAAAGATTTAAAATGAAACAATGTATGAGCATTGGCAAAGCCAAATGCATTAAGATTGGTACTATGTTACTTACAATCCCCACACCAACTTCCATCTTTTCTGGGCCCAAACGATCTGATGTAACGTGACCTGGAAGTGTGCAAACTGATAATGCAACGCCCATTGTTCCCATCACTTCAGATGCACATTTAGCTTCCACGAGAAAATGGCTTCGCGAAATGCTGATCACGAGAGAGTCTCCGATGCAGCAGTAGGAGAAACCTATCCTCATACAGCTTCGCTTTTGCGGAGGCCTCACCGCAAATGGGCAGGCTTCCAGTGCACCTACCAATGTAAAAAACTTCAAATAAGCACCACATTTATCAAAATGCCCTCATTTGGCCGAGAGAAACTTATAGCTGCTACAAGAAGTCTCCTGTTCCTAAATCCCACGAACTAAATTACCCATTCAGAATTGTCTTTCCCATACAAAAAGTGCGAAAAGGGAACCGATTTTCTCAAAAGGGGATTTTAGAAATCATACTTTGCATCAAGAATCAAATTCAAAGTCCTTCAGTGCCTCCAATAGGGAAAAACCAAGAACAAGAGAAAGAAAAACATACACAGGAAACGAAGATTTGACCATTAGGCACCCGTATTAGGCCTCAATTGATTCAAAGTGCCTCCGATTTCGTAAAAATGCCGAAGCCACATCATATGAGGGAGCCGAAATAGAGGACATGAAGAGAAGAAAGCGAACGAGGAGTACTCGTAAAGGATCTTCTCGACCGGATTGTGATGAAACTTGGGGACCGAGAAGGTGTCAATCACGCACGAAGCGCGGATCCCCGACCCTCGAAAGTGGCTGCATTAGGGCTTTCCTTCGGCCGTGGCTTCTGCTCCCGACAAAGAAGCCTACCGCCCGATTCGCCGGATCTCCATCGATAATTGATGACTTTACTGCCAACAGCACCACACCTGCACCAAAACAACAATCGAAGCACCTCATTAGATCGATCTAGCCAAACTTTTTTTTCACCCGTGAATAGAAAACGGGAGCTATGAGAGATTTATGGGAATTCGTGGTTGAGCTCAGCATCGAGGGGCGTCCATCCATCCCGAGGAGTGTGCCACCCCTTACCTTACAACTTCCTCTGCACCTCCTCCTACTCCTTCATCGCCGTCGTGCTCATCTCTCTCTCGGGATGACGAACGGGGAAAAATTCATTTCCCCGCCCTTCGTTATGCGATTTGCAAAAAGTAGGGGTGTCAATGGATCGGATCAGGTTGGGCTTTCCTGATACCCACCCGACCCAAAACTTACCCCGCCCCTACTCAAGACTCTATTCAGCATTTATCTCAAGAGATGGGTCGAGTCAGGTCGGGTCAGTGCCGGTGCCAGTGCCTCAACGCCAAAATCTCACCAGAGATATATAAATCGTTCTCCTGCTCAGTCTCTATCAGGTGCCGGCACCCCTTTCTCTCGCTTGAAAGGTCCATGGACAAGGGCAGCTCCTCCCCCTCCACCTCGCATCGCCGTTTCCAGCAGCTCCCAACTTCCAAGAGGGCATGAACTGAGCGGTGACCGGTATGGTTCCCCGCCACCGGCTCCCCCTCCTCCGGTCCCCGGCACCGGAGAAAACAATCGCAAACACACAACCATTCAACCGCAGGATCGACAGAAAAACTCAGCCACCAACAGCACTCGCGTTTCGATCCTTCCTCCCCACACGTAAATCGAGGTGGAGAAAAAATGATGAATGAAGAAGCAATACCGACGAGACGAGACAAGACGAGATGAGAAGGAGAAGCGAAAGGGGGCGAACCTCATTCATGAGCAAAGCGAGGTCGAGAAAACCCCCCCTTCCCTCCGATCTATGCATGAACCGTGGTCACCGGAAAGCAGGAGAAGAAGCCAAAGCCGCTGCCACCGACAACAAGAGACTGAAGAGTGGTGAGATCTGCTGGCAGTTCACGCGACTCCATTGCAACAAGCATGACTCCTTTTAGAGAGAGAGAGAGAGAGAGAGAGAGAGAGAGAGAGAGAGAGAGAGTGGGATTTGATGGTTAAGTCTTTTTGTACGTAGAGAGAGAGAGAAGAGAGAAGAGGGAGAATAATGGGTCTAACAATGGGCCGACCTCGGCCCTGACCTTGCCTAACCTACCCTAACTCTAACAATATCCATCCTAAAAGCCCTATCCTAAAAAATTGAGACCCAACCCCAAAATACCCTAAATTTTAAGGCCAAGCCAAGCCAGCTCAGGTCTTTTTGACACCTCTAGCGAAAAGCCCTCCGTCATTTTGGCGGGAAAATCCCGCCCTTTTGGCAGGCCGCCCTGATTTCGTAAAAATACTGAAGCCACATCATATGAGGGAGCCGAAATAGAAGAAATGAAGAAAAGAAAACGAAGGAGTACTTGTAAAGGATCTTCTCGACCGGATCGCGATGAAACTTGGGCACTGAGAAGGCGTTGATCACGCGCGAAGCGCAGATGCTCGACCTTCGGAAGCGGCCGCCTTAGGGCTTTCCTCCGGCCGCAACTTCCGCTCCCGGCAAAGAGACACACCACCCGATTCGCTAGATCTCTGTCGATGATTGATGACTTCACTGTCAACAGCACCACACCCGCACCAAAACAGTAATCGAAGCACCTCAATAGATCGATCTAGCCAAACTATTTTTCACCCGCGAAGAGAAAACGGGAGTGGCGAGAGATTTACGGGGATTCGTGGCCGAGCTCGACGTCGAGGGGCGTCCGTCCATCTCGAGGAGTGTAGCCCCCCCTCGCCTTACAACTTCCTCTGCACCTCCTCTTCCTCCTCCATCGCCGCCGTGCTCATATCTCTCTCGGGAAGACAAACGGGGAAAAATCTATTTCCCCGTCCTTTGTTACGTGATTTGCGAAAAGTAGGAGTGTCAATGGGTTGGATTTGGTCAGGCTTTCCTGATACTCGACCCGACCCAAAACGTACCTCGCCCCTACTCAAAACCCTATTCAGCATTTACCCCAAGAGATGGGTCGGGTAGGGTCGGGTCAGTGCTGGTGCCAGTGCCTCAACGCCAAAATCTCACCAGAGATGTATAAATCATCCTCCTGCTCAGTCTCTATTCGGCGTCGGCACCTCTTTCTCTCGCTTGAAGGGTCCATGGACAGGGGTGGCTCCTCCCCCTCCGCCTCATACCGCCGTTTCCAGTGACTCCCAACTTCCAGGAGGGCATGAACTGGGCGGTGGCCGGCAGGGTTCCCCACCGTCGGCTCCCCCTCCTCCGGCCCCTAGCGCCGAAGAAAACAATCGCAAACACCCAACCATTTAGCCGCAGGATCGACAGAAAAACTCAGCCACCAACAGCACCCGCGATCCGATCCTTCCTCCCCATACGTAAATCGAGGTGGAGACAAAACGATGATCGGAGAAGCAATGCCGACGAGAGGAGAGGAGAGGAGAGGAAAGGAGAGGGAGGAGCGAAAGGGGGTGAACCTCGTTCATGAGCAAAGCGAGCTCGAGAAAACCCCTCCTTCCCTCTGATCTACGCTGGAACCATGGCTGCCGGAAAGAAGGAGAAGAAGCCGTAGCCGCCGCCACCGACAACGAGAGACTAAAGAGCGGCGAGATCTGCTGGTTGTGCGCGCGACTCCACTGCAGCAAGCACGACCTTGAGAGAGAGAGTGTGTGTGTGGGGGGGGGGGTTTGGTGGTTAAGTTTTTTTGTACGTGGAGAGATAGAGGAGAGAGAAGAGGGAGAATATTGGGTTTAACAATGCGTCGGCCCTAGTCCTGACCCTGCCTGACCTACCCTGATTCTAACAATATTCATCCTAAAAGCCATATCCTAAAAAAATTGAGACCCAACCCCAAAATATCCTAAATTTTAGGGCCGAGCCGAGCTGGCTTAAGACTTTTTGACACCCCTAGCGAAAGGCCCTCCCGTCATTTTGGCAGGAAAATCCCCCCCCTCTTGGCAGGCCGTCTTGATTTCGTAAACATGCCAAAGTCACATCATATGAAGGAGTCGAAATATAAGACATGAAGAGAAGAAAGCGAAGGAGCACTCGTAAAGGATCTTCTCGACCGGATCACGATGAAACTTGGGGACCGAGAAGGCGTCGATCACGCGCAAAGCGCAGATGCCCGACCTTCGGAAGCAGCCGCCTTAGGACTTTCCTCTGGCCGTGACTTCTGCTCCCGGCAAAGAGGCACACAGCCTGATTCGTTAGATCTCTGTCGATGATTGATGACTTCACTGTCAACAGCACCACACCCGCACCAAAACAGTAATCGAAGCATCTCAATAGATCGATCTAGCCAAACTTTTTTTCACCCACGAAGAGAAAACGGGAGCGGCGAGAGATTTACGGGGATTCGTGGCTAAGCTCGATGTCAAAGGGTGTCTGTCCATCCTGAGGAGTGTAGCCCCCCTCTCGCCTTACAACTTCCTCTGCACCTCCTCCTCCTCCTTCATTGCCACCGTGCTCATCTCTCTCTCGGGATGATGAACGGGGAAAAATCCATTTACCCGCCCTTTGTTACGCGATTCACGAAAAGTAAAGGTGTTAATGGGTTGGATCAAGTCGGGCTTTCCTGATACTCGACCCGACCCAAAATGTACCCCGCCCATACTCAACACCCTATTCAGCATTTACCCAAAGAGATGAGTCAGGTAGGGTCGAGTCAGTGCCGATGCCAGTGCCTTAACGCCAAAATCTCATTAGAGTTGTATAAATTGTCCTCCTGCTCAGTCTCTATCCGGCGCCAGCACCCTTTTCTCTCGCTTAAAGGGTCATGGACAGGGACGGCTCCTCCACCTCCGCCTTGCACCGCCGTTTCTAGCGGCACCCAACTTCCGGGAGGGCATGAACTGGGCGGTGGCCGGCAAGGTTCCCCGCCGCCGGCTCCCCCTCCTCCGGCCCCCTACGCCGGAGAAAACAATCGCAAACACACAATCGTTCAGTCACAGGATTAGCAGAAAAACTCAGCCATCAACAGCACCCGCGATCCGATTCTTCCTCCCCACATGTAAATCGAGGTGGAGAAAAAACGACAATCGGAGAAGCAATGCCGACAAGACAAGAGGAGAGGAAAGGAGAGGGAGGAGCGAAAGGGGGCGAACCTTGTTCATGAGCAAAACGAGCTCGAGAAAACCCCATTCTTTCCAATCTACACTTGAACCGTGGCCGCCAAAAAGCAGGAGAAGAAACTGAAGCCGCCGCCACCGACGACGAGAGACTGAAGAGTGGTGAGATCTGCTGGTGGTATGCGTGACTCCACTGCAGCAAGCACGACTCCTTACAGAGAGAGTGAGTGTGTGTGTGGAGTTTGATGGTTAAGACTTTTTGTACGTAGAGAGAGAGGAGAGAGGAGGGAGAATAATGGGTCTAACAATGGGCCGGCCCTGGCCCTAACCCTGCCTGACCTACCCTAACTCTAACAATATCCATCATAAAAGCCTTATCCTAAAAATATTGAGACCCAACCCAAAAATACCCTAAATTTTAGGATCGAGCCGGGCCAGCTCAGGTCTTTTTTACACCCCCAGCGAAAAGGCCTCCCGTCATTTTGGCAGGAAAATACTGCCTTCTTGGCAGGGCGCCTGATTTCGTAAAAATGCCAAAGCCACATCATATGAGGGAGCCGAAATAGAGGACATGAAGAGAAGAAAGCAAAGCAGTGCTCGTAAAGGATTTTCTCGATCAAATCGTGATGACACTTGGGGACAAAGAAGGCGTCGACCATGCACGAAGCGCGAATCCCCGACCTAGGGAAGCGGCCATGTTAGGGCTTTCCTCCGACTCTGGCTTCCGCTCCCGGCAAAGAGGCACACCGCCCGATTCGCCGGATCTCCGTCGAAGATCGATGACTTCACTACCAACAACTCCACACCCGCACCAAAACAGCAATCGAAGCACCTCAATAGATTGATCTAGCCGAACTTTTTGTTCACTCGTGAAGAGAAAACGGGAGCGACGAGAGATTTACGAGAATTCATGGCTGAGCTCGACATCAAGGGGGGTCCGTTCATCCCGAGGAGTGTAGCCCCCCTCTCGCCTTACAACTTCCTCTGCACCTCCTCCTCCTCCTTCATTACCGCCGTGCTCATCTCTCTCTTGGGATGACAAATGGGGAAAAATCCATTTCCCCGCCCTTCGTTACGCGATTCACGAAAAGTAAGGGTGTCAATGGGTCAAATCGGGTTAGGCTTTCTTGATACCCAACCCGACCCAAAACATACCCTGCCCATACTCAACACCCTATTCAGCATTTACCCCAAGAGATGGGCCGGGTAGGGTCGGGTCAGTGCTGGTACCAGTGCCTCAACGCTAAAATCTCACAAGAGCTGTATAAATCGTCCTCCTGCTCAGTCTCTATTTAGCGCCAGCACCACTTTCTCTCGCTTGAAGGGTCTATGGACAAGGGCGACTCCTCCTCCTCCGCCTCGTATCGCCGTTTCTAGCGGTTCCCAACTTCCGGGAGGGCATGAACTAGGCGGTGGCTGGCAGGGTTCCTCGCCGCCGGCTCCCCCTCCTCCAGCCCCCGGTACCGGAGAAAACAATCGCAAACACACAACCATTTAGCCGTAGGATCGGCAGAAAAACTCAGCCACCAACAGCACCCGCAATCCGATCCTTCCTCCCTACACGTTAATCGAGGTGGAGGAAAAACAATGATCGGAGAAGCAATGCCGACAAGACGAGAGGAGAGGAGAGGAGAGAGAGGAGCGAAAGGGGGCAAACCTCGTTCATGAGCAAAGAAAACTCGAGAAAACCCCACTTCCCTCCGATCTACGCTTGAACCGTGGCCACCGGAAAGCAGGAGAAGAAGCCGAAGCCGCTGCCACCGACGATGAGAGGCTGAAGAGCGGTGAGATCTGCTGGCGGTACGCGCGACTCCACTGCAGCAAGCACATCTCCTTAGAGAGAGAGAGAGAGAGAGAGAGAGAGAGAGAGAGAGAGAGAGAGAGAGATAATGTGTGTGGGGTTCGGTGGTTAAGTATTTTGGTATGTAGAGAGAGAGGAAAGAGAAGAGAGAGAATAATAAGTCTAACAATGGGTCGGCCCTGGCTCTAACCCTGCCTGACCTACCCTAACTCTAACAATATCCATCCTAAAAGCCCTATCCTAAAAAAATTGAGACCTAACCCCAAAATACTCTATATTTTAGGGCCGAGCCGGGCCGACTCAGGTCTTTTTGACACCCCTAGTGAAAAGCCCTTCCATCATTTTGGCGGTAAAATCTCGCCCTCTTAGCAAGCCGCCCTAATTTCGTAAAAATGCCGAAGCCATATCATATGAGGGAGCCGAAATAGAAGACATGATGAGAAGAAAGCGAATGAGTACTCATAAAGGATCTTCTCATCCGAATCGTGATGAAACTTAGGGACCGAGAAGGCGTCGATGCTCGACCTTCGGAAGCGGCCGCCTTAGGGCTTTCCTCCGGCCACGACTTCCGCTCGCGGCAAAGAGGCACACCGCCCGATTCGCTAGATCTCTGTCGATGATTGATGACTTCACTGTCAACAGCACCACACCCACACCAAAATAGTAATCGAAGCATCTCAATAGATTGATCTACCCAAACTTTTTTTCACTCGCGAAGAGAAAACGGGAACGGCGAGAGATTTACCGGGATTCGTGGCCGAGCTCGATGTCAAGGGGTGTCTGTCCATCCTGAGAAGTGTAGCCCCGCCCTCGCCTTTCAATTTCCCTTGTACCTCCTCCTCCTCCTTCATCGCAGTCGTGCTCATCTCTCTCTTGGGATGACGAACGGGGAAAAATCCATTTCCCCGCCCTTCGTTACGCGAAGGGCGCATTAGGGCTTTCCTCACACCGCCAGATTCGCCGGATCTTTGTCGATGATCGATGACTTCACTGCCAACAGCACCACACCTACATCAAAACAACAATCGAAGCACCTTAATAGGTCAATCTAGCCGAACTTTTTTTTCACCCGCGAAGAGAAAACGGGAGCGACGAGAGAATTATGGGGATTCTTGGCCGAGCTCGGCATTGAGGGGCGTCCATCCATCCCAAGGAGTGTAGCCCCCCTCTCGCCTTACAACTTCCCCTACACCTCCTCCTCCTCCTTCATCACCGCCGTGCTCATCTTTCTCTCGAGATGACGAACGAGGAAAAATCCATTTCCTCGCCCTTTGTTACGTTATTCGTGAAAGGTAGGGGTTTCAATGGGTCGGATTGGGTCAGGCTTCCCTAATGCCCAACCCGACCCAAAACGTACCCAGCCCCTACTTAACACCCTATTCAGCATTTATGCCAAGAGATGGGTCGGGTAGGGTCGAGTCAGTGCTGGTGCCAGTGCCTTAACGCCAAAATCTCACCAAAGCTGTATAAATCGTCCTCCTGCTCAGTCTCTATCAAGCGCCGGCACTCTTTTCTCTCGCTTAAAAGTCCATGGACAGGGGCGGCTCCCCCCCCCCCCTCCGCCTTACACCGTCGTTTCCGGCGACTCCCAACTTACGAGAGGGCATGAATTGAGTGGTGGCCGGCAGGGTTCCCTGCCGTCGGCTCCCCATCCTCCGGGCCCCGGCGTCGGAGAAAACAATCGCAAATTCAATAGCAAAATCGGCACAAAAACTCAGCCACCAACAGCACCCGCGATCCGATCCTTCCTCCCCACACGTAAATCGAGGTGGAGAAAAAACGACGATCGGAGAAGCAATGCGGACAGGCTGAGAGGAGAGGAGAGGGAGGAGCGCAAGGGGACGAACCTCATTCATGAGCGAAGCGAGCTCGAGAAAACCTCCCCTTCCCTCCGATCTACGCCGGAATCGTGGCCGCCAAAAATAAGGAGAAGAAGCCAAAGCCACGGTCACTGACGACAAGAGACTGAAGAGCAGCAAGATTTGCTGGCGGTGCGCACAACTCCACTGCAGAGAGAGAGAGACAGAGAGAGAGAGAGAGAGAGAGAGAGAGAGAGAGAGTGTGTGTGTGTGTGTGTGTGTGTGTGTGTGTGAGTGTATGTATGGGGTTTGGTCGTGAAGTCTTTTTATACGTAGAGAAAGAGGAGAGAGAAGAGGGAGAATAATGGGTCTAACAATGGGCTGGCCCTGACCCCGACTCTACTTGACCAACCCTAACTCTAACAATATCCATCCTAAAAGCCCCATCCTAAAAAAATTGAGACACAACCCCAAAATACCCTATATTTAAGGCCGAGTCGGGCCGGCTCAGGTCTTTTTGACATCCCTAGCGAAAAGCCCTCCCATCATTTTGGCAGGAAAATCCCGCCCTCTTGGCCGGCCGCCCTCTGGAATAGCCGCGCATTTCGAAACTCGAAAACGACGTCAAAGCTCGCCCCCCCTCCCCGGGTTTCTCCCTTCCTCGTTTATCACCACCTCCTCCTCCTGCTCCTCCTCCTTCTGTGTTACAATATCTTAAGCTAATAATTAAATTAATAAACGGAATAGCGTTTACTTGAAAACTTCAGTTCTTCACATGATTATCTTTCTCGTAAAGAGCGATTTGCTCGCTTTCCCGCAATAAATTTACATTCTGCCTAGAGACATGCATAGATTGCCATGATTATTGGTAACGTCATATTTAGTTTAGAATTCCTTGAGATATTTACTGAGGAAAACTCCTATTAATTTTGAAGTTGACAAAACCTTCCATGTTATTGTAAATCTGATACTTATTCTGTTATATTCTAGGTATGTATATATATTGTGGAAGCTCAGAAAGAAGTTTTTCAGACTTTACAAGCTCGCAAAATAAGAAGTTCATATCTTATTGAAGACCCACTTAATCTTAGTTCTGATATGCAGACGCAGACGCAAAAGTTATGCAGACGCAAACGCAGAAGTTTTTCAGAAGCAGAAGCAAAACTTATTCAGAAGGAATTACAATAGCTAGTGATCTGGTATGGATTTCATAGTAGGAAAGTTTTGATTGTTTCAATCTAAGGTTATAATTGATTGACAATAAAATACTATGACAAGAATGCATTACAACGAATAAAACTCGACTTATGGAAACTAAGATTCTAATTGTATTGGCGACCAGAATCAGCGGGATTCAGATTTTGTCAACCAATGGCTACTCAATCCATTTTGTACAAATCTGTCCAAGGGTGAATAATGGAAGATGAACTGGGCAGTGGCCGGCAGGGTTCCCTACCGTCGGCTCCCCCTCCTCCGGCCCCCAGCGCCGGAGAAAACAATCACAAACACCCAACCATTTAGCCGTAGGATCGACAGAAAAACTCATCCACCAACAGCACCCACGATCCGATCCTTCCTCCCCATACGTAAATCGAGGTGGAGACAAAACGATGATCGGAGAAGCAAAGCCGATGAGACGAGAGGAGAGGAGAGGAGAGGGAGGAGCGAAAGGGGGTGAACCTCGTTCATGAGCAAAGCGAGCTCGAGAAAACCCCTCCTTCCCTCTGATCTACGTTGGAACCATGGCTGCCGGAAAGAAGGAGAAGAAGCCGTAGCCGCCGCCACCGACGACGAGAGACTAAAGAGCGGCGAGATTTGCTAGCTGTGCGTGCGACTCCACTGCAGCAAGCACAACCTTGAGAGAGAGTGTGGGGGGGGGGGGGGGGGGGGTTTGGTGGTTAAATCTTTTTTGTACGTAGAGAGATAGAGGAGAGGGAAGAGGGAGAATATTGGGTTTAACAATGCGCCGGCCCTAGTCTTGACCCTGCCTGACCTACCCTGATTCTAACAATATCCATCCTAAAAGTCATATCCTAAAAAAATTGAGACCCAACCCTAAAATACCCTAAATTTTAGGGCTAAGCCGGGCCGGCTCAAGTCTTCTTGACACCCCTAGCGAAAGGCCCTCTTGTCATTTTGGCAGGAAAATCCCCCCCTCTTGGCAGGCCGCCCTGATTTCGTAAACATGCCGAAGTCGCATCATATGAAGGAGCCGAAATAGAAGACATGAAGAGAAGAAAGCGCGGGAGCACTCGCAAAGGATCTTCTTGACCGGATCGCGATGAAACTTGGGGACCAAGAAGGCGTCGATCACGCGCGAAGCGCAGATGCCCGACCTTCGGAAGCGGCCGTCTTAGGGCTTTCTTCCGACCGCGACTTCCGCTCCCGACAAAGAGGCACACCGCCCGATTCGTTAGATCTCTGTTGATGATTGATGACTTCACTGTCAACAGCACCACACCCGCACCAAAACAGTAATCGAAGCATCTCAATAGATCGATCTAGCCAAACTTTTTTTCACCCACGAAGAGAAAACGAGAGCGGCAAGAGATTTACGGGGATTTGTGGCCGCGCTCGATGTCAAGGGATGTCTGTCCATCCTGAGGAGTGTAGCCCCCCTCTTGCCTTACAACTTCATCTGCACCTCCTTATCCTCCTTCATTGCCACCGTGCTCATCTCTCTCTCGGGATAATGAATGGGGAAAAATCCATTTCCCCGCCCTTTATTATGCGATTCGCGAAAAGTAAGGGTGTTAATGGGTTGGATCAAGTCGGGCTTTCCTGATACCCGACCCGACCCAAAATGTACCCCGCCCCTACTCAACACCCTATTCAGCATTTACCCCAAGAGATGGGTCGGGTAGGGTTGGGTCAGTGCCGATGCCAGTGCCTTAACGCCAAAATCTCACTAGAGTTGTATAAATTGTCATCCTGCTCAGTCTCTATCTGGCGCCAGCACCCTTTTCTCTCGCTTAAAGGGTCATGGACAGGGACAGCTCCTCCACCTCCGCCTCGCACCGCCGTTTCCAGTGGCACCCAACTTCCGGGAGGGCATGAACTGAGTGATGGCCGGCAAGGTTCCTCGCCGCCGGCTCCCCCTCCTCCGGCCCCCTACGCCGGAGAAAACAATCGCAAACACATAACCGTTCAGTCACAGGATTAGCAGAAAAACTCATCCATCAACAACACCCGCGATCCGATTCTTCCTCCCCACATGTAAATCGAGGTGGAGAAAAAACGAAAATCGGAGAAGCAATGCCGACGAGACGAGAGGAGAGGAAAAGAGAGGGAGGAGCGAAAGGGGGCGAACCTCGTTCATGAGCAAAACGAGCTCAAGAAAACCCCCTTCCCTTCGATCTACGCTTGAACCGTGGCCACCAAAAAGCAGGAGAAGAAGCCGAAGCCGCCACCACCGACGACGAGAGACTGAAGAGTGGCGAGATCTGCTGGTGGTGCGCGTGACTCCACTGCAGCAAGCACGACTCCTTAGAGAGAGTGAGTGAGTGAGTGTGTGTGGGGAGTTTGATGGTTAAGACTTTTTGTACGTAGAGAGAGAGGAGAGAGAGGAGAGAGAAGAGGGAGAATAATGGGTCTAACAATGGGCCGGCCCTGGCCCTAACCCTGCATGACCTACCCTAACTCTAACAATATCCATCCTAAAAGCCTTATCCTAAAAATATTGAAACCTAACCCCAAAATACCCTAAATTTTATGATCGAGCCGGGCCAGCTCAGGTCTTTTTTACACCCCTAGCGAAAAGCCCTCCCGTCATTTTGGCGGGAAAATACTGCCTTCTTGGCAGGGCGCCTGATTTCGTAAAAATGCCAAAGCCACATCATATGAGAGAGCCGAAATAGAGGACATGAAGAGAAGAAAGCAAAGTAGTGCTCGTAAAGGATTTTCTCGACCAGATCGTGATGACACTTGGGGACAGAGAAGGCGTCGATCACACACGAAGCGCAAATCCCCGACCCTCGGAAGCAGCCATGTTAGGGCTTTCCTCCGACTGTGGCTTCCGCTCCCGGCAAAGAGGCACACCGCCCAATTCGCCAGATCTCCGTCGAAGATCGATGACTTCACTACCAACAACTCTACACCCGCACCAAAACAGCAATCGAAGCACCTCAATAGATTGATCTAGCCAAACTTTTTTTTCTCTCGTGAAGAGAAAACGGGAGCGGCGAGAAATTTAAGGGGATTCGTGGCTGAGCTCGACGTCGAGGGGCGTCCGTCCATCCCAAGGAGTGTAGCCCCCTTACAATTTCCCATGTACCTCCTCCTCCTCCCTCATCACCGGCGTGCTTATCTCTCTCTTGGGATGACGAACGGGGAAAAATCCATTTCCCCGCCCTTCGTTACGCGAAGGGCGCATTAGGGCTTTCCTCACACCGCCCGATTCACCGGATCTTCGTCGATGATCGATGACTTCACTACCAACAGCACCACACCTACATCAAAACAACAATCGAAGCACCTTAATAGATCAATCTAGTCGAACTTTTTTTTCACCCCCGAAGAGAAAACGGGAGCGACGAGAGATTTATGGGGATTCTTGGCCGAGCTCGGCATCGAGGGGCGTCCATCCATCCCAAGGAGTGTAGCCCCCCTTTCGCCTTACAACTTCCCCTACACCTCCTCCTCCTCCTTCATCACTGCCGTGCTCATCTCTCTCTCTCGAGATGACGAACGAGGAAAAATCCATTTCCCCGCCCTTTGTTACGTGATTCGCGAAAGGTGGGGGTTTCAATGGGTCGGATTGGGTCGGGCTTCCCTAATGCCCAACCCGACCCAAAACGTACCCAGCCCCTACTTAACACCCTATTCAGCATTTACGCCAAGAGATGGGTCGGGTAGGGTCGAGTCAGTGCTAGTGCCAGTGCCTCAACGCCAAAATCTCACCAGAGCTGTATAAATCGTCCTCCTGCTCAGTCTCTATCAAGCGCCGGCTCTCCTTTCTCTCGCTTGAAGGTCTATGGACAGGGGCGGCTCCTCCTCCTCTACCTTACACCGTCGTTTCCGGTGGCTTCCAACTTCCGAGAGGGCATGAACTGAGCGGTGGCCGGCAGGGTTCCCTACCGCCGGCTCCCCATCCTCCGGGCCCCGACATCAAAGAAAACAATCGCAAACACACAACCGTTCAGTAGCAAAATCGGCACAAAAACTCAGCCACCAACAGCACCCGCGATCCGATCCTTCCTCCCCACACATAAATCGAGGTGGAGAAAAAACGACGATCGGAGAAGCAATGCGGACAGGCTTAGAGGAGAGGAGAGGGAGGAGCGCAAGGGGACGAACCTCGTTCATGAGCGAAGCGAGCTCAAGAAAACCTCCCCTTCCCTCCGATCTACGCCGGAATCGTGGCCGCCGAAAAGAAGGAGAAGAAGCCGAAGCCACCGCCACCAACGACAAGAGACTGAAGAGCAGCAAGATCTGCTGGCGGTGTACACAACTCCACTGCAGCAAGCACGACTCCTTAGAGAGAGAGAGAGAGAGAGAGAGAGAGAGAGAGAGAGAGTGTGGGGGGGGTTTGGTCGTGAAGTTTTTTTATACGTTGAGAGAGAGGAGAGAGAAGAGGGAGAATAATGGGTCTAACAATGGGCTGGCCCTGACCCCGACTCTACTTGACCTACCCTAACTCTAACAATATCCATCCTAAAAGCCCTATCCTAAAAAAATTGAGACACAACCCCAAAATACCCTAAATTTAAGGCCGAGTCGGGCCGGCTCAGGTCTTTTTGACACCCCTAGCGAAAAGCCCTCCCATCATTTTGGCAGGAAAATCTCGCCCTCTTGGCCGGCCGCCCTCTGGAATAGCCGCGCATTTCGAAACTCGTAAACGACGTCAAAGCTCGCCCCCCCTCCCCGGGTTTCTCCCTTCCTCGTTTATCACCACCTCCTCCTCCTGCTCCTCCTCCTTCTGTGTTACAATATCTTAAGCTAATAATTAAATTAATAAACGGAATAGCGTTTACTTGAAAACTTCAGTTCTTCACATGATTATCTTTCTCGTAAAGTGCGATTTGCTCGCTTTCCCGCAATAAATTTACATTCTGCCTAGAGACATGCATAGATTGCCATGATTATTGGTAACGTCCTATTTAGTTTAGAATTCTTTGAGATATTTGTTGAGGAAAACTCCTATTAATTTTGAAGTTGACAAAACCTTCCATGTTATTGTAAATCTGATACTTATTCTGATCTATTCTAGGTATGTATATATATTGTGGAAACTCAGAAGGAAGTTTTTCAGACTTTACAAGCTGGCAAAATAAGAATTTCATATCTTATTGAAGACCCACTTAATCTTAGTTCTGATATGCAGACGCAGACGCAAAAGTTATGCAAACGCAGATGCAGAAGTTTTTCAAACGCAGAAGCAAAACTTATTCAGAAGGAATTACAACAGCTGGTGATCTGGTATGGATTTCATAGTAGGAAAGTTTTGATTGTTTCAATCTAAGGTTATAATTGATTAACAATAAAATACTATGATAAGAATGCATTACAACGAATAAAACTCTACTTATGGAAACTAAGATTCTAATTGTATGGGCGATCAGAATCAGCGGGATTCAGATTTTATCAACCAACAGCTACTCAATCCATTTTGTACAAATCTGTCCAAGGGTGAATAATGGAAGATGATCCTCTAAAGACTATCCAACAGCTAGTTTGGTAGTAGAGGAGTATAAATGGAGATCAACGAGAAGCAAAAAGAAGTATGAAATCAAGAATCAATAAGTCCAAAGTCTAAACATATTCCGATCTTTTCTCTTGTCTTTCTTATGCAAAATATTAAGATCTTGAGGGACATTTTGTAAGAGTGATTGTGTAAAATAGAGAGTCCTATCATACACAAAAGTGCTGTCACTCAGAATCTGTATGCTCTCTTGATTACATAGTGAAATCCAGCCAGTAGATTGTCAGTGTGGGAGAGTGGACGTAGGCTTGTCAAAAGCCGAACCATTATAAACTTGTATGCAGTTTTTCTATCCCTTTTTTATTACTTTGCATACTGCACATCAGGAGCACTGTTTATATAATCTGTTTTGAATATAAATTTTACTCAGACTCAACTGTGTTCTTTCATTTCCGCGTAAATTTACAAAAATCGGTTAAGATCACATATTCACTCCCCTCTAGGTGATCCCTGCAAGCCACAACAATATCGATACCATATTAGGTAAGACCTTTTCGATTGCTCCTCGTCCGTGTAATAGAATAAAGTACCATGTATTTACCGAGAACCCATACACAAATAGACGTACAATACAAAATGAATGTCGCACAATTATTTTAATATATACATAATCTGTCATTGTTATTCCAAAGAAAAAATATGATTTATATTAATAAAATACAGATCCTAGGAGGACCCGACCTCTCCTTAGAAAGAGGGTGCGAATAATTTTTTCTCCGTTTTAAAAATATCATCAGAAAGAAAAAAAAAAAAAACAAACAAACTTTAATATAGTGTTACGGACTATTCGATTTTTTTCTTTTAACCTTAAGACTTGATTTCTTTTTATCATGCTCATATGATATTGTTCATATATCAAAATTTTAGGGACTGTATTGAACGAATTAAAAATTTAAGAACGACATTGCATATTAAATCACAATTCATTGACCATTCGCGTCATTTTCTCGTAATAATATAGACACGCTCGTGGATTGATGCGGAGATGAATACACATAAGCACGTGTCTTTAGAGATGGTCTCTAGAGAACACGCGAGCATGATAATCGACATTCCGATTTATGGCGACACATATAATCATGCCGTGATTATTGCAAAAACGACATTGACAAGTAAACTTTTGCGGAGATCTTGGAGGACTTTCATTCGTGTGTAAGGATAACGATGACACGAAGGCACAAGCAGAAGACAGACAATCTCCAGAAAGGTCAAAAAACGGCTGAGGGAGATTAAGAAGTGCACAGGTCATAATAGAAGACGTGGATAAGAAACGAAGCTCACATTATTCAAACGAGGCAATGCAGACTAAATGTATAAGTTTCACGGAGTGAAGTCACTCAAACTTGACTTATAATTAGGCTCGACAACAATCGATTTATATCTGTTTATCTTGTCTCCATTATGAGATTATCAATTATGCACGAACGACACTTGAATTGGGACTAATATCGACTTTGCTATAATCATCACTTCATGTGATTGTAGATTAAATCTTAGTTCTGTGTATAATTTTGATCAACGCTACTATATGTCCTCGAAATTTTTCGAGTTTTAACGAATGCACAACATCGAAAACAGATCATGATATTCAATTGAAGACATGATGCCAAAAGGTTCAATTCTTGTTTGTCGAACAACTTCGGGAAACACTACCAAAAAAAGTTCTAAACCTATTACAATGGTACAAATTTAATCCTAAATTTTTCAATTTGACCGATTTAGTCCTAAATTCTTTTGAGGATTTGTGAATGTAATCCATTTGACCAATTTTGGGTGGAAATCGCTAACATAGACTCTATTCGTTTTACATAATATGATCAACGCTGATGTGGACAAATGTCACAATTTTTTATATTCTTTCTAAATTTATTTATTTATTTTTCTCTTTTTCCTTTCTTCATTTTTTTAGAACTCTGACCGACGAGGGCCAGCGATACTCGCTTGGTCTGGGTGAGGGCATTGCGGTCCTCATCAACCACAAGCGAGGGCAGTGACACCGCTGGCCACAGGCAGGGGGCTCACGGCCCTTCCCTATGGCCGGTAAGGGCGTCACAACCCTTGTCCATGGCCAGTCAAGGCTGCAATGCCCTCACCTAGACCAAGCAAGGGCCGCTAGCCCTTGCCTGTGGACGACGATGGTCTGCTAGCGACGTCATCGACCCACAGATGGGAAAAAAAAGGAAGGAAAGAAAAGAAGAAGGAAACAAACCAAAAAGGTAATAAAAAAATTGAAAAAATTAAAAAAAATTATCAATATCAGTGCTAGCCATGCCACACAGGACGACCGATATTCATATAAACAGTTTTACCCCAAAATTAGCCGGATGAATTACATTGGTAAATCATCAAAATGTTTAAGACTAAATTAGTCTAATTAAAATGTTTTAGAGTAAATTTGTACAAATACAATAGGTTTATGTCTTTTTTGATACTTTTCCTAGCATTTTCGATTTAATTAGGGGCTACCTCATAATTGTAACGAGAATCAACGGAGACAATACCATCTCTATCTCGCACATGGACATCTGCCTCATCTATGGACCAAGTGCGCACTTTGGAATTGAAGAGATCATTTGGATCATTCGACGATAATCTTAGCCACTTCTTGAGCTTCCTCTTTGGGCATGTTATGATATAAAGTTCATTCCGCACCGTATTATAACAGCTTAAGTTTTCGAAGTAAACGGTAGCGCATGTAATTGGGTACGCAAGAGCGAGTAACACCAAGCACTTCGTTCACGAAGACAAGCTTTACCGTATTGGGTTCACCTCGAATTGCCCATCCGAGCGCATCAAACAAAGCAGGATGTCTTCATAAATAGATAAAAAAAAACGATGAAAAGCAAAACGCTAATTGCAACAACTCAATGACCAACGTGTGGAAATTGATATTCTCCCTGTCATCTACTTTTGCCTTATTCAATTGGACACGAACCATCAAAACCCTAATTCCAAAATGAAGCAACCTTAGTTTGCTAGAAAAGAGGGAAGCCGGGAAAACCAAAAAAACTAGGAGAGCAGATGCACGGGTTGCGGAAAAAAAATGACTTTGTTAAATCAAAACTATATCGATAATTAATGTGCTCTATACTATTTCCCATTTATATGCATTAGAAAAACAGTTTTTGATGCGTCTAATTAGGAGTCATATACATTGCCACGCCAATCGGATCTCCCTAGGCTGAACTCCAAGCTTGGAGTACTCATATTCAAGCTTGATCTCGTACAATCTCTCTACTGACCTATATACTCCACCTGCATATATATATGGAAAATTATGTCATGTTATGGGAAAATTTAATTTCAATAACTGTGTTTAAATAGATTAGCTAAACTATAGAATAACATAAGATGACAGTGTGCGGAATCATTTGTTCAAGCTCTCTCAATTCTTATATACTTATGTCGGATATGTTTACCAAACCGAGTTGCAACTAAAAGGTACATATGATACACGAGCCGACTCATATAGACGTTCAAGCAGACTTGCATGCTTTGCGGAACAAAACATAATCGGCCCTTTTTCCGGCTCAAACACGATTTGAAATTTGTATCATATAATCCAGCAATGAGTTGCTGCATCCTCGTGCCCAGCGTGGAAGTGACTGTGGCAAAACCCCCGTTGCATCAGTGAAACAAATGCATCGGGGACATCTTCATCTTGACAAGATCATACAAGAACCTGAATATCGATGCTCAAATGCATTAGATATGTATAGTTATGCTGCGTTTGATCTATCCTCTAATACATTAAGCAATTATTGCTACGGTATATTATGTCTAAGTGTGAGCTTTCGGCAAGAGCCTCTAGTTATATATCATGAGTATATGTATCGACAAAGGTTCCGTATACTGTCTCATGTGTGTATCGACTACCTTGGCAATGTCTACGCATCCAGAGTTTGAAAGAGCGATAGGAGGAAAACTCGCCTACTTGTATAGACTGATTTGTTCGTCTGTTTGGTAGTTGTCAAAGAGATGGACATTTGTCCCTTGGAGGCTCTCGTGGGTCTTTTCTTTTTCTGGATTTCTTCGATTTACCGAGAAAATGTTTCTCATTAAATATAATAAGATTCATATATATATAAAGATGGTATAGAACGAGTCATGTGGGGGAGTCGTGGGCTCGTATTTTAAATAAGGTTATATTCGCTACGGATTAATAGCTAGTTAAATCAATTCATTTGTCTTAAGGACTCTTAATACAAGTAGCATCGGTGATCTCATTAATGGCGTTTCAAGACTTTACGATGTTTTATTTATGTTATTGCATTACGTGATATTTGAAAAACGAGCGAATAATTGCTACATAACTCTTAATTTTTTGCACACCGAATGCGCCGCGAATAAAATGGGAGACGAACCGATTGTAATTGGAAGGTTGAAAATCATGTTTCGCTATTTACGACGATATTGGAAGAGAAGAGACATCGAAGACTTGTGTGTTTTTTCGAGGTTTCATTTTTTTTTTATTTCCAAGTTTTACTGATTTTGACAGAGGGCGTGATTCGCTGGAGTCGTGCTCATGGTAAGCCGTGTTGGACAGATCTACGTGTCTACTGATGAAGCGATCGCTCCTGTCAGATTACACGTGTCGCGAAACTATTGGACACTACACCGAATCGAGCCGAAGCCCGAGGAGAAAATATTAAAGAAACGTCGACGGCTGAACGACGGCGGCTATGGGGAAGTTGACTATGGTTTGACCGTGGACAACCAACAGGGGAGGCTTATACGGTACTTTGTCAATTATAGCATTATCATCATAAATTTTTTTTTGTGGAAATTGTCGTATATAGTAAAAATTTCTCGGGCAATTATAATTTATTTATTTGGCACTCAAGGATCATTAATTGTCGATTTCCAGAGAAATTATAAGAAAAACAAGTTCGGCCTTTCAGTTGGACAATCCCAATGTTGATCATGTGTCGTATTCTTTTCCACTTCTAGGAAATTGGAGAAGAGATTTGATTTCGCAAACAAAGAAGGCATTTCCCCTTTTTCCAATTCTCCACAAATCAAAGAAGATTTTGTTTTGAAGAATTGAAATGCCAACAAATTGAACAGTCTTCTCTGTGCCGAAAATAGGCTTTCATCAAAATTTGACAGAGAAGATAGTGTCCAAAAAATAACGAGATCAAGGTGAAAATGCCCAACCGTTTTATTAAGCTGGTTACATTACAACAGTGGCTAGGACCATCCTTTCGTTGCAGAGCGCACGGGCTGTCTTAACTTGGACAAAAAATGAAAATCTGCAAGGCACACGCCACTTAGCAGAACTACAGTTGTTCCCGTCGAAATTCTTAGCATGTGATCCAAAGCACAATGCCGTTGCCGAGATGTTGTAGCCGGGCCTCTCGTGTTGCTGGTCTTTCTCTGCATTTCGACCTCGGAATCCATTGCTTTGCCGAGGCCCGCCCCCGCCATCTTCGCCTGCGCTTTGCAGCTCGTTGGAGCCCATCCATTAGAAGATGAGCCACGGACTTGTATCCCATGTCCCGAGCTTCGATTGCAAAAGGTTATTCCGTCATGAGAACTCAGAGATAAGAGCTGACTTAACAGAGCACAAAAAAGGATCGTAGATGAGCAGGAGAGCAGCTGTCCGCACCTCTGTATACCACAATTCTTGTGGGTGCCCTGTTTCGCTTCTTCAAGCATATTGAACTTCCGAAACATGAAGGAGACGGTGAACTCAGTGTCGATCATAATGAAAGTAATAGATGTGCAGAACCCAAAATTTCGTAGGCGAGAGATTCCAAACTGTCGACTGAATGACCGATAAAAGTTTACCCATTACATATCCAGTATGGATTTGATCCAGTTGCTTCAACGCAGTGAGGGCACATCCAATCTTTGTTTTCTCTTACTTCCTCCATCTCTGCACCATAGGGAGAATTTAGAAAAAGATTTGCATGCTGGGCAGCAGTTGGAAACCTCAGCGCATTAAATTGCCAGCTTTTGGCAGAACCAACAAAAAGAAACCAATATCTCCCTTACAATCGCAGTAATAAAACATGGATCTATTCGCACATTGTTCCTTCCGGACGCAAAAGCTAATAGCCATGATTTTACAGATTATTTTCCTTCGACTTTCCATAGGAGAGCATCTTACCCTCGCCATATCTAACCTTGAGACAAGCACGGCAGAGAACACCCATGGCGGAATGGCAAACTGAACAATCTGTCTTTCCTGCATGAGACATGGAAAACCTTACAAACCATGGGAATTCTTGTCAGAGCTGGTGCAGTGGTCGGAGCTGATGGAGCGGCAGCAGCCGGAGCTGATGGAGTCGCGGCAGCCGGAGCTCATGGAGCCATGGCGGATGGAGCCGCCGCCGCGTGAGTAGCGGGTCCATGGAGCTTGGTATTAGATATGTTGTTCCCTTAGCCGTTTCTCGGCGGCCACCACATATCGGTTTTTTCTCCTTTTCGGAACTTGTCTATTTTTCACTTTGCGACTACGTTCAGGACTGTTGTTGTGTTGGATCTTCATTTTCGCTATAGCAGGCTGATTTTTCTTTGCGAATACCGGACCGACTGATGCGGCGGTGGACCTTCGATTTCCCTATATTATTACATGATGATATTTTTCATTGGTGTGTATATTTGGACCTACTGTTGCATCCACGTGAGTTTCTCGTGCATATATGCATGCATGCATGCATGCATGCATGCAGATGGAGGTGCTTCCACCAACCTCAACTAGATTACACGCCACATGAAATCATGCATGCATGCTAGTCTCTTGCATGTCCTTTCAGTGGCTTAGTTGATTATTGTTTTTGTCGAGAAATCTGGGAATGCAAGGCCGATATCAGCCGGAGCTCAAAGCTAATCACTCTGCTAATAGTGGTGGTGGTGATGATGACGGAGCTAGAAAAATGGAGGAACCTGTTTGGGTTCGTCTGTCCGTGAATTTCATTGGCCGCACTGAGATTATACTCCCACCCCGCCAAAACCGAGGGCGGATGGATCAGAATGTCGTTGATTCTTGTGAATTTCGTTGGCCCAGTTGATTCGATCGACTATAAATTTCATTGGCATCTGCACTTTTATTTATTTCAGTGAAGCAATTGTAACGACGTGCTCAAGTAGAGGAGGGATACACAATGGATGGCTGGATGCTAGCGACATCCCAGGTTCATTCTCGCTGCTTTTCGTTCCATCAGCATCTTCATCGACGAAATAGCTAACTCAACCACCAACGCTTAGCTTCTGGAGTTTACGTAAATGTACCTCGTGGAGTTCCTTTTTCTATTGATGATCCGAAACGAAACAGTCTCCGAAGAGGAGAGACAAATGCCAAGTACGTGGGATGATAGGTACAATGATGCCACTTGTATTGTCAGTGGCAGGTTGGAGAAGAAAAACTGGTGAGCTAAGTATTGGTCGAGCAAGCTATTCAACATCCAGATGCAAAGCCACACGTTCATGATCTGCTTCTCTATCTCAGGCGCTTCCTTCAGGAGTGTGCACTTGCCGAGCCTAGCTTTGAGAAGAGCGGAGTGTCCCAAGGATTCGGAGATACACCGACCGTAGGAAAAGACATGAAAGGAAACGACAACCTAGAATCGCCAGGCTATCCTTATTTCGGAAAAGGAAGAGAAAGACAAGGAAGAAAATCGGACATATGTCCGCCGCCGTGGTTTCTGCCGCCGCAGCACAAACAGAGAGAAAAGAGGAAATAGATCCTCAAGGTCGCTGCCGTGGCTTCCGCAGTCACATCCACCCTTATTCACACGCGCAATCCTAACAGGAACGGAAAAACAACAATATGCAAGCTGAAGAGAAAATCGGACGTATGTCCGCCGCTGTGGTGGCCGCCGCCGCCGCCACCGCACAAACAGAGAGAAAAGAGGAAAGCAGACTCAAGGTGGCGGCGGCAGCGGCCTCATGCAGCTACTTGTGCGGCTGCTGCGCCGCCACTGCGGCTTCCTGGATCGGCACTGTTCTGGTTTTGGCAGGTCCTTCGCAGTTCCGGCCGTGGAGGGATTGGTGCTCCGCGAGCTCCGCCGCCAGTTTGAAGACGGAGCCGCAGCGGCGGCACTTCTCGAGGCACCCGCGGTGTTTGCGCTTGTTATGATGGACAAGCCCATTCACGGTGAGGAGCTGCCGACAGTTAGGATGGTGACACCGCTGCTTGGCTTCCATCGGGAGGGAGGAGTAGGAGGGAGGGAGGGAGGAGAGGGTGGAGGGGAGGAGGGAGGAGGAGGGAAAGTGGCGGGATTTCGAAAAGCGAAGAAAAAGAAAAGAGAAATGGGTTTTTATAATCCCCGGGCGTGAGGTACCGATGATGGTTTAGACCATTTAGTCGCTGTCAGGTACCGATGCCTTGATTTTTCACACTGTATCGAAGATTTTCTGGGTCATTCTCGCCATCTATAAGTTACCTCACTTCCGGGGGACACTACCTTCGTATTTCGTGCTCGTCGGTTGGTTATGTGATGTTCTCTTCGTGTTCATCTCCTTAGGATTCTTCTTAATTGATTTCTTGCATCATACCGGTGTGCCGGCCCAGCTCAGATGCTCTCGCTGTTGTCTGAGTATTAGAATGGAAAGGTTCCGAAATGGTCTAAACCATGAGCTGTGGTTGAAGCTTGTGTGCTTCCGAGAGCAATACTGGCACGATCTTAGCAATATCGGAATATAATTCCATGCATCGCTCTGCGGGCTTCCAAATGTTTCCGTAATTGTTTCGGTAATGTCGTTTTGCGTCATCTCATCGCGTGATAACTTGGGAGCGAAAGGAATTTCTAGCACTTCGTCTCATGTTGCCTTTCTGTGGAGGATCTGCTTAGAAAAGTTGTGCTCTTTACTCTCTGATCTGTTGTGCACTTGCTTCTCTTGCTTAGCTTCTTCATTTGCTTTTAAGGTGATGCTGATGGCAAAGGAAATGTGAGAAAAGAAGAGCTCTACCAAGCTTGTGTGACTCTCGGGGTGATTTTCAGAACTCGTCCGTCATTTTGTCCACATTTTGAATTGTCTAATGTGGAATCTTGTATGAAGACGCCACGCCAACAAGTTAAAGTCGTGGACCATCCGGATTTGCAGGTACCGCCTGATCAGTGAAGTCTATTATTGTCTATCTTCATGTCATTAGAAATGTTGGCTTGAGTTATCTTTAACTTTATCTATTATCACCAGGACGGTTTTGGCAACAAATGGAATCGTAACTTATTGTCCAAGATCATAGAACAGGAAGTCCTTGCTCGTGGCATTCATGCGGTAAGATATTGACCGAAATTAGGCACTTTAATTAATCTTTCTGAAGGCAGATGCTCTCCGCCCCTGTTTCCATATTCGCCTTGGGTAATTTATGCTGGCAGTCATGAAATTTCTTCATTTGTGGTGTATGCATTGAGTATCTTTATCCACTATGTCAAATCGAGAACTCTAGCTGCTCTAGTAACATAGTGAGCGACCTTGCTCGTAGGATGATACTCATCAAATGGGCTTATGAGGTTATCACTTTTGATGACTATGGTGTTTCCGGCCATTGCAACCATCGTGATGTGCATTATGGGTTTCGGTTAGTCTCAGCTATTGTCTTTCCCTATGTGTTGCATCTTATATATTTACCATTGATGTCCTTTATGCATGTGAGGTATCTTTAATATGATTAGCATTCAACTGTACTAATGCACTGTATAATCTCTCTCTCTCTCTCTCTCTCTCTCTCTCTCTCTCTCTCTCTCTCTCTCTCTCTCTCTCTCTCTCTCTCTCGGCTTTTCTTAATGCACTTTGTGAATCAAACATGGTCAGTGGCTTATCACTCACCTTGTCACATGACATTGGTTTATCCACTGCTGATGAGGGGATTGATCTGTTCCAACCGCAATCCTTTAACTATGGCGTACCTAAATTGTTTATAAGTAACCTTTATTCTTCTTTTCGTGGCATTCTGGTGTGAACAGGAATCTCCTTCAAGAGACGGCACCAATAGATATCGATGCTTGGGAACTTATACCTTTTCTTTCCCTTGCTATGCCTTACCTTTATATTTTCATTATCACAAGCTATGGTCTGAAAGACTATCGTTATAAAACAGTTCAATCTTTGGAATTCGGCTTCTTAACTCTTTGACTCTATACTTACTAGTTGTTCTCTCGGTTCAGCACTTCAAATGATAGTTCTTGTCACTTTATTATGGACAATTTTGTTAGTTTGACATGATATCATCGCTCTGCGAGATTATAATCCAGCTGCCGAATGTTGAATGATTGCTATATTTTTGTCTTGGATGTGATGTAATGTGCTGTATTTATCTCCATGTCTTTAATGTTTTGCCGGCAAGTACCAACATCTTACTCTTTGGATTAGTTTGTTGTGCAAACAACGTCAACCAGTGAGAGTAAATGCGCAAAATATCCACATGACCGTTCGAGGTATAGCAACGTTGCTTTAAACGCCATTGTGCATGGGCCACGGGTGTTGAAAAATGAAAAGCTTCTCTCCCTTCTTGTCATTCTTATTTGCTTTTGGGCGGTTTTTTCTCGGATTCCGTTCATTCACGCGGAAGAAAGAAGAAGACGCGGTGAGACTGAGTTTGGTTGTGGAAGAAGAGGGACAAGGGAAGGAAAAATGTCATGCACATTTTCCATTTATTGTTCAAGGTATTCAAGGGTTTTATGAGATTACTATTGCCAAGGTCTGTTTCGTCCCTTCTCAAGACTGCACTATAGTTGTCCGGCAATCCAACATGTTTAAATGGCAAAAATGCTCAAAAATTTATCTGTTAAATAATGAAATGATATTTCACGCTGTATTGAAGATTTTCTGAATCATTCAATTACAGGTTTTTCTCGCCAACTATAAGTTACCTCACTTCAAGGGGACATTACCTTCGTATTTTGTGCTTGCCAGTTGGTAATGCGATGTTTTCTTGGTGTTTCTCTCATTAGGATTCTTAATTGATTTCTTGCATTATAGTGGTGTGCCGGACCAACACAGATGCTCAATCTGTTGTTTGAGTATTAAAATGGAAAGGTTCTGAAATGGTCTAAACCATGAGCTGTGGTTGGAGCTTCTGTGCCTTTGACAGCGATACTAGTACGATCTTAGCGAAAAAACAGTTGTCGAAATAGAATTTCATGCATTACTTTACACTGTGAGCTCCCAAATGTTTTGGTAACTTTAATATAGCAACGCTTTCCACTTGTCATACACTGTACAAAAAGATGAACAAAATATATAAATTTCCGTTTGAAAAAACTAGCCCTATGGCAACATAAAATAGGCAAATCTCACCACAAATAATTACTAATAGAAAGATATTTCTAAATGTCTAGCAACAGTCCTACTTGGACATGAGCGACAATTATTGATCCAATTGGCACGGTGCTAAATCAAAAACTTGATTCGATCCATAGAGGTGGAGATTCGATCCATTGAATCATATCAAAATTATAATCAACTTGTTGATCAAACTCAATTCTTTTATCTTCCATATAGTATGTTCCTATACTCCCGAAGCTAGTAAAGTAAACACAGTTTGGCTTGATACCGTGCTTGTTGTCATCAATGCGTACCGAAAAGGAAGAGTTAAAACCCACAAAGAGGGACACGTTCCCCATGCTCTCAAGCTCCATCCACTCTCTAGTATGTAAATCGACGTCGAAAACCCGGAATCCGGTAATCACACTATGCACACTATCATATCGTTCTGGTCGTGAGAATTGTGCGACCGACAACAGACGGCCAGCCGACTCCACCAAGTACTGATGCTCGCTATGCTCCCGGAGATCTCGAAATTCCAGAGGCATCTCCAGTATAACTTGCACCGTCGGATGTGGTCCATCCACGTCACATGTGAATATACTGCCCCTGGAGTTAACTGCAACAAATTGCCCCCGGCGATATATGACATCCGAAACTTGCTCATGCGCATACACGTCATCATTAAGTGTACGGAACTCGGCCGGGGGAGTCAACTTTTTCCACTCCTCATTGCCTGGTTTCCAAAAGGCTAATGGTCCAGAGGGCCAATAGGTGACCATAACTGTATAGTTTGGAGATGAAGCGGGGCTTGCAGACAAGATGAACTTGTCGACTTCCGGTTTATAAATTTCGTCATCCCAACTGGATAGTTTGTTCACGTTAGGGAGCTTAATGATGTCGTCGCCGCGACAGCGCATGGCACCGGACAGGGGATTCAGCATGCGGACTTCGGAGTCTGTGCCGACGGTCAAGATCCAACCCCGTGAAGAGAAGCACCTCTTCCCCTTCACTTCCGGCAATTCAACTTTGTGAATTTGTGAACTGAAGGGGCTGTAGAACTCAGCCCACTTGGTCTCGGTGCACTCATCGTCCTTCAGCATCCACCATGGTAGATCGAACCTCTCTTCGAATGTGGCGGCACGCCACGCCGAGCACACGGATCGGAATGCGAGCCAGTCTTCTAGAAGAAGTTGTCTCGAGCACACTTGTAGCAGCTCTTGGGGGAGGTCGGCCCAATTCGCCGCCATTGTTGATTTCTTTTTTCTTTGGAACTCCGCCATTGTTGATTCACGGATCGAGAGAAAGCAGAGAGAGAGGAGGCTTGTGTGATGGATGTTTCCACAAAGGGGAGAGAATATATATATATATATTTGCCTATTCCTAAAAAGATAGACTCATACCAAATAGGAATCCAAATCCAAATTCTCTATTAAAAAAATAAAGAAGGAAACAGAGTGCTGGTTTGAATTATGCTTATCAGATAACAAGTATCTTTCCAGATATATATTGCTAAGATAGACGAGTGCGGAATATATATCGCCAAGCCAAAAGAGAAAATCTAATGGTGCGATTTTTGTCGGATTTTGGTATCATGAAGTGGGGAAAATTGCAAACGCATGGATATGTATCGTGATGGTTTGAGTAAAAGTGAGAAAATTGTTGAAAAAAAAACGTTTGTTTGAGTTTAGTTTTTTTTTTACGGAATAATATGCTTTTGAATTTATATGAAAATCGATTTAATATTTTATCGAATAGGTTGACACATTTTATAAAAAAAGAAGAAAAAGAAGAAGAAGAGACCCAACGATTTTCATGCTATGAAATTTTATCGACCGGACCGGTTCGCCTGTTTTAGACATAATTAATTTTTAAAGGAAATTTTTAGTTACACGCGGGAAATAACCTGTAGCTCTCCTTTCAGAGAAACCGAGGTAAGGCTACGGAATAATATGAGTTGTTCGGTTTAGCCGGTTCAGGTTGAACCAGAACGGTCGAATAAAAAGACTTGTCTTTCCGGTTTCACTTTTTTTATTTCCATGTTTTACTGATTTTGACGGAGGAGGGTGTGATAGGCTGGAGTCGTGCCCATGGTAAGCCGCGATTGGACGGACCTACGTGTCTGCTCATGAAGTGGCAGGCTCTTGTCTTAGTACACGTGTCGCGGAAGTATTGGGCCACTACGGCGGATCTAGCCGAAGCGCGAGGGGAGGGGAAGAAAACATCGGCAGCCGAACGACGGCGGCTGCGGAGAAGGATATTGCGGTTTGACCTTGCAAAAAACTTGTCAATTGTTATTGCAAATTATCATCATTTTTTTTTTTGTGGAAAGCTGAAATTTCGTTAGGCATTTATAATTTATTGATTTGCGATTCGACAATAATCAATTCCGAAAGGTTGATTTCCGAATAGGTTATAAAAAAAAAAAGAAAAAGTTGGCTTTTGAGTTGGACAATTCCGATTTTGATTTCGAGCCATATTCTTTTTCCTTTGAGAAATTATAGAAGATATTCTATTTCGCCAACAAAGAAACATTCCCTCTTGACCCATTCTCCCACAAATCGAAAAAAGATTTCGTAGAAAAATTGAATCGCCAACAGATTGACAGTCTTTTTCGAGCTGATACTAATAGGCTTTCGTCAAAATTTCACTTGAGCATTGAGAGAGGGACTGAGAAGATAGTGTCCAAAAAATAATCAAAATCAAGGTGAAAATGCCCAACGGTTTAAGCTGGTTTTACAACAGTGCTGACGGCTGTCTTAACTTGGACGAAAAAGGAAATCTGCAAGACACACTTAGCAGAACTGCAGTTGTCTTCGTCGAAAGTCTAGCATGTGATCCAAAACACAATGCCGTTGCCGAGATGTTGTAGCCGGGCTCCTCATGTTGCTGGTCGTTCTCCGCATTTCGACCTCGGAATCCATTGCTTTGGCAATGCCCGCCCTCGCCATCACCGCCTGCGCTTTGCGGCTTGTTGGAGCTCATCCATTAGAAGATGCGCCACGGACTTGTATCCCATTTCCCGAGCTTCGATCGCGAAAGGTAATTCCATCATGAGAACTCAGAGGTAAGGGCTGACTTAAACATAGCACAAAAAAGGATCGCCGATGAGCAGGAGAGCAGCTGTCCGTACCTCTGTATACCGCAATTCCTGTCGGTGCCCCGTTTCGCTTCTTCAAGCATATTGAACTTCCGAAACATGAAGGCGACGATGAACTTAGTGTCAATCATAATGAAAGTAATAGATGTGCAGAACCCAAAATTTCGTAGGCGAGAGATTCCAAACTGTCGAGTGAATGATCGATAAAAGTTTACCTATTACATATCCAGTATGGGTTTGATCTAGTTGCTTCAACGCAGTGAGGGCACATCCAATCTTTGTTTTCTCTTACTTCCTCCATCTCTGCACCACAGGGAGAATTTAGAAAAAGATTTGCATGCTTGGCAGCAGTTGGAAAGCTCAGCGCATGAAATTGCCAGCTTTTGGCAGAGCCAACAAAAAGAAACCAATATCTCCCTTGTAATCGCAGTAACAAAACATGGATCTATTCGCACGTTGTTCCTTTCGGACACAAAAGCTAGTAGCCATGATTTTACAGATTCTTTTCCATCGACTTTCCTTGGGAGAGCTTCTCACCCTCGCCATATCTAACCTTGAGACAAGCACGGCAGAGAACACCGATGGCGGAATGGCAAACTGAACAATCCGTCTTTCCTGCACCAGACATGGAAAACCTTACAAACCATGGAAATTCTTGGCTTTTGAGAATGCATCAAGTCCTAACTGACCTATACATGGTTCGTCCATGTCAAGATTGCCGCATCGTTTGCAATCTTCTTCACCGCACAATTTCTTTTGCCTGCACTTTTTGCGGCCATTTTTAGCAACTATTTCTTCACTCAATCATAGAACAATGGCTTCGTTGTTTTATTACGCCATTTGCAAGAGCAACTTCATGGTACATTCACTATAACCATGGAAACAATGTGCACATCATGCCAAAAAGTGAAAAGGAAATAATGACAACCTCCACCCATGAATTTTTTCACAAGCATCTGAGATGGATTAGTGAAGCCACGAGATGGTTTATCAATCGCCATCAAATGGAAAATAGCTGATGATACAGATTATCTGTTCCAGCATTACTTTTCAATTAAGATAACGAAACCAGATAAATGAAAGCCGACCCTTTCTGTATCTTGCAGAAATATGATGAAGAGCAAAATTTTTTAACATTGAGCAGTGGATTTCGAATTGCAACTTTTGGGTCCAACTCTTGGTTCTTCTGCTTCTGCGAGCCAAGGCTGTCGATGATCCAGCTCCAAAGTCAGAAATAAGAAAACTAACGAGCCTTCTTAGTAACTTCTCATGTACTTAATCAAAGGTTGACTAAGTTCCCGCGTCAACAATTCCATGTGATTACTAAAAACGGCCTTTCGACAATTTAACAATACGAGACGACTATAAGACAAGGTGAAGTATGAACTCCACTGTGCCGAGGACATTGGCCGCCTGCCCATTTATCCTCTACTCAAAATGAGATTCGAGGGAATAACGCGAATGCGTGAAAGCACGAAGCACCTGCAGAAATGGCATGAAATTCCAAAAACGGGATCATAGATGCTGCTGCCCCTGCCCTTGCTATTGCAACGTCTGGAAGAAGCACCAGCTGAAAGACGATACTCTGAGCCCCGTAGTTTCGGCAGCGGTTTATTGGCAGGCCCGATGGTTTTACGTCCAGTAGACCAAAGTTCTCCACCTTCTTCATGACCACTCCCTGCTTTTCCATTAACCCACATGGAAAGAGCTGAGCTTCAGCATAGATACAATGAATGGATTTGTTCTGAAGAGTCTCGTTCGGTGAGGCAAGATACACTTGCTAAAGCACATGGTTAATCCGTTGCTTAAATAGGCTATCATACCCAAGTGTCGGCTAAACGAGAGAGCGAAAAGAGATAAGATTGAGTGATGATTCAGACGACCGGTTTGAAGACTCGAATGCTGCCGGTTGTTTCGGCACCAACTCGGCAGCTACACATGTCAACCGATCGGAACGAACGCAGATGGCTAATTTCACCTGATTTTGCCTCACAAAGCAGATCACATCATATCAATTATACTGTCGGATGAACTATTCAAAAACCGTATGCCTCTCCACCTCCGAATACCAAGTAAACTCGACCCAAAAACCCATTTCACATCGATGTATCACGACAGTTAGGCCTTTTTTTCACGCAGCGATACCATTCTCCATCTTCACGTCGGCAGTGAATTTCCATTTCAAGCGGCCTGACCGGCGCACCGGCACTGAAGAAGCACTTGTCAGAGCTGGTGCAGCGGTTGGAGCTGATGGAGCGCAAGCGGCCGGAGCTGATGGAGTCGCAGCGGCCAGAGCTCATGTAGCCGTAGCGGATGGAGCCGCCGCCGCGTGAGTAGTGGGTCCGTGGAGCTTGGTATTAGATATGTCGTTCCCTTAGCCGTTTCTCGGCGACCACCACATATCGGTTTTTTCTCCTTTTCGGGCCTTGTCTATGTTTCACTTTGCGACAACGTTCAGGACTGTTGTCGTGATGGATCTTCATTTTCGCTATAGCAGGCTGATTTTTCTTTGCGAATACCGGACCGACTGATGCGGCGGGGGACCTTCGATTTCCCTATATTATTACATGATGATATTTTTCATTGGTGTGTATATTCGGACCTACTGTTGCATCCACGTGTGTTTCTCGTGCATGCATGCATGCATGCAGGTGCTTCCACCAACCTCAACTAGATTACACGCCACATGAAATCATGCATGCATGCTAGTCTCTTGCATGTCCTTTCGGTGGCTTAGTTGATTATTGTTTTTGTCGAGAAATCTGGGAATGCAAGGCCGATGTCAGTCGGAGCTCAAAGCTAATCACTCTGCTAATAGGGGTGGCGGTGGTGATGACGGAGCTAGAAAAATGGAGGAACCTGTTTGGGTTCGTCTGTCCGTGACTTTCATTGGCCGCACTGAGATTATACTCCCGCCCCACCAAAACCGAGGCCGGATGGATCAGAATGTCGTTGATTCTTGTGAATTTCGTTGGCCCAGTTGATTCGATCGACTATAAATTTCATTGGCATCTGCACTTTTATGTGTTTATAACTGGGTTTCATTCACGGTTGTCACTATTATGGTTGTTGTTCATAATTTGGGGTTTTATTCTTTATTTATTTCAGTGATGCAATTGTAACGACGTGCTCAAGTAGAGGAGGGATACACAATGGATGGCTGGATGCTAGCGACATCCGAGGTTCATTCTCGCTGCTTTTCGCTCCATCAGCATCTTCATCGACGAAATAGCTAACTCAACCACCAACGCTTAGCTTCTGGAGTTTATGTAAATGTACCTCATGGAGTTCCTTTTTCTATTGATGATCCGAAACGAAACAGTCTCCGAAGAGGAGAGACAAATGCCAAGTACGTGGGATGATAGGTACAATGATGCCACTTGTATTGTCAGTGGCAGGTTGGAGAAGAAAAACTGGTGAGCTAAGTATTGGTCGGGCAAGCTATTCAGCATCCAGATGCAAAGCCACACGTTCATGATCTGCTTCTATCTCAGGCGCTTCCTTCAGGAGTGTGCACTTGCCGAGCCTAGCTTTGAGAAGAGCAGAGTGTCCCAAGGATTCGGAGATACACCGACCGTAGGAAAGGACATGAAAGGAAACGACAACCTAGAATCGCCAGGCCATCCTTATTTCGGAAAAGGAAGAGAAAGGCAAGGAAGAAAATCGGACATATGTCCGCCGCCGTGGTTTCTGCCGCCGCGGCACAAACAGAGAGAAAAGAGGAAATAGATCCTCAAGGTCGCTGCCGTGGCTTCCGCAGTCACATCCACCCTTATTCACACGCGCAATCGGAACAGGAACGGAAAAACAACAATATGTAAGCTGAAGAGAAAATCGCGGACGTATGTCCGCCGCCGTGGTGGCCGCCGCCGCCGCAGCCGCACAAACAGAGAGAAAAGAGGAAAGCATACTCAAGGCGGCGGCGGCAGCGGCCTCATGCAGCTACTCGTGCGGCTGCTGCGCCGCCGCTGCGGCTTCCTCCGCGGTCGCCTCCGCCGCTGCGGCTTCCCGGATCGGCACTGTTCTGGTTTCGGCAGGTCCTTTGCAGTTCCGGCCGTGGAGGGATTGGTGCTCCGCGAGCTCCGCCGTCAGTTTGAAGACGGAGCCGCAGCGGCCGCACGTCTCGGGGCACCGGCGGTGTTTGCGCTTGTTATGATCGACAAGCCCATTCACGGTGAGGAGCTGCCGACAGTTAGGATGGTGACACCGCTGCTTGGCTTCCATCGGGAGGGAGGAGTAGGAGGGAGGGAGGTAGGGAGGAGAGGGTGGAGGGGAGGAGGGAGAAAGGAATGAGAGAGAGAGAGAGAGAGAGAGAGGGAGGGAGGAGGGGAGGGTGTTTGTTTTTGCGTGTCGTGGTATTTATAGTCCGAGGCGTGGAGGAGGAGGAGGAGGAGGAGGGAAAGTGGCGGGATTTCGAAAAGCGAGGATGGGGAAAAAAGAAAAAGAAAAATAAAAAGAAAAGAGAAATGGGTTTTTATAATCCCCGGGCGTGAGAAGGAAGAGAGAGAGAGAGAGAGAGAGAGAGAGGGGTGGAGGAGGAGGTGGAGATTCGCCACCGGGGATCGGCACGTCGGGTCGAGTGCTTGACCTGTGACCCACGGCCTCCGTCGACTCGCATGCTCCGTCGACGGCCACCGTGGCGTCCCACTTGGCCTCCTCCGGTGCCTCGAGCTCCGCCTTGGACCGGAAGGCAGAGCCGCGATGGCCAGATTTCCCCTTGCTCTTGCGGTGGACGGTCCTTTTATGATCGGCAAGCCCATTCGCGGTGAAGACCATCCCGCAGTTGGGTTGGGAGCACCGCCGCATGGCTTCGGGAGGGAGGAGTTCGAGGAAGGAAGGAGAGGGGTGAGAGAGAGAGAGGGGTGTTGTTTTTCGTGCGTCCCACTTCGCCTGCGGTGTCTGAGGAACCGGAGTTGTTGGAGCTGGTAAAACTCGGTAGTTTGATTGGGAGTCGTGTTTCGAATTTCTGGGCAATTTTTCTGTCGTGATTGCTGTCTCCACCCCCAGTCGGAGTTAGCTCCTCCTTCTGCTTCGGCTTTGCCAGAAGTCCTGGAACGAAACGAAGGAGCCCCTTTCTTGTTGAGTGGGATGTGCTTGTGTTTGCTAGCTCTTGTTGGGTTTACTAATTTCGATACCAATTTGCTAGCTCTGAGCTGGATTTCTTCTTAATGTTAAGGGAATCCTTTGCAGTCGCCCCGTGTCTCTGTTACCGGATCATACATTCTCTTGCTTTTTGCTGGGGTGAACCTGTTTGGTGCGGAAGTCGAAGATAGTGTCATCCACTTCCTTAGTCGCTGTCAGGTACCGATGCCTTGATTTTTCACACTGTATTGAAGATTTTCTGGGTCATTCTCGCCATCTATAAGTTACCTCACTTCCGGGGGACACTACCTTCGTATTTCGTGCTCGTCGGTTGGTAATGTGATATTCTCTTCGTGTTCATCTCCTTAGGATTCTTCTTAATTGATTTCTTGCATCATACCGGTGTGCCGGCCCAGGGCAGATGCTCTCGCTGTTGTCTGAGTATTAGAATGGAAAGGTTCCGAAATGGTCTAAACCATGAGCTGTAGTTGAAGCTTGTGTGCTTCCGAGAGCAATACTGGCACGATCTTAGCAATATCGGAATATAATTCGATGCATCGCTTCTGCGGGCTTCCAAATGTTTCCGTAATTGTTTCGGTAATGTCGTTTTGCGTCATCTCATCGCGTGATAACTTGGGAGTGAAAGGAATTTCTAGCACATCGTCTCATGTTGCCTTTCTGTCGAGGATCTGCTTAGAAAAGTTGTGCTCTTTACTCTCTGATCTGTTGTGCACTTGCTTCTCTGGCTTTGCTTCTTCGTTTACTTTTAAGGTGATGCTGATGGCAAAGGAAATGTGAGAAAAGAAGAGCTCTACCGAGCTTGTGTGACTCTCGGGGTGATTTTCAGAACTCGTCCGTCATTTTGTCCACATTTTGAATTGTCTAATGTGGAATCTTGTATGAAGACGCCACGCCAACAAGTTAAAGTCGTGGACCATCCGGATTTGCAGGTACCGCCTGATCAGTGAAGTCTATTATTGTCTATCTTCATGTCATTAGAAATGTCGGCTTGAGTTATCTTTAACTCTATCTATTATCACCAGGACGGTTTTGGCAACAAATGGAATCGTAACTTATTGTCCAAGATCATAGAACAGGAAGTCCTTGCTTGTGGCATTCATGCGGTAAGACATTCACCGAAATTAGGCACTTTAATTAATCTTTCTGAAGTCAGATGCTCTCCGCCCCTGTTTCCATATTCGCCTTGGGTAATTTATGCTGGCAGTCATGAAATTTCTTCATTTGTGGTGTACGCATTGAGTATCTTTATCCACTATGTCAAATCGAGAACTCTAGCTGCTCTAGTAACATAGTGAGCGACCTTGCTCGTAGGATGATACTCATCAAATGGGCTTCTCAGGCTATCACTTCTGATGACTATGGTGTTTCAGGCCATTGCAACCATCGTGATGTGCATTATGGATTTCGGTTAGTCTCAGCTACTTTCTTTCCCTATGTGTTGCATCTTATATATTTTCCATTGATGTCCTTTATGCATGTGAGGTATCTTTAATATGATTAGCATTCAACTGTACTAATGCACTGTATAATCTCTCTCTCTCTCTCTCTCTCTCTCTCTCTCTCTCTCTCTCTCTCTCTCTCTCTCTCTCTCTCTCTCTCTCTCTCTCTCTCTCTGTGCTTTTCTTAATGCACTTTGTGAATCAAACATGGTCAGTGGCTTATCACTCACCTTGTCACATGACATTGGTTTATCCACTGCTAATGAGGGGATTGATCTGTTCCAGCCGCAATCCTTTAACTATGGCGTACCTAAATTGTTTATAAGTAACCTTAATTCTTCTTTTCGTGGCATTCTGGTGTGGACAGGAATCTCCTTCAAGAGACGGCACCAAGAGATATCGATGCCTGGGAACTTGTATGTTTTCTTTCCCTTGCTATGCCTCACCTTTATATTTTCACTATCACAAGCTATGGTCCGAAAGACTGTCGTTATAAAACAGTTCAACCTTTGGAATTCGGCTTCTTAACTCTTTTGACTCTATACTTACTAGCTGTTCTCTCGGTTCAGCACTTCAAATGATAGTTCTTGTCACTTTATTACGGACAATTTTTTTAGTTTGATATGATATCATCGCTCTGCGAGATTATAATCCAGCTGCCGAATGTTGAATGATTGTTATATTTTTGTCTTGGATGTGACGTGCTGTGCTGTATTTATCTCCATGTCTTTGATGTTTTGCCGGTAAGTACCAACGTCTTACTCTTTGGATTAGTCTGTTGTGGAAACAACGTCAACCGGTGAGAGTAAATGCGCAAAATATCCACATGACCGTTCGAGGTATGGCAACGTTGCTTTAAACGCCATCGTGCATGGGCCACGGGTGTTGAAAAATGAAAAGCTTCTCTCCCTTCTTGTCATTCTTATTTGCTTTTGGGTGGAAGAAGAGGGACAAGAGAAGGAGAGTAAGGGGAGGAAAAATGTCATGCACATTTTCCATTTATCGTTCAAGGTATTCATGGGTTTTATGAGATTACTATTGCCAAGGTCTGTTTCTTCCCTTCTGAAGACTGCACTATAGTTGTCCGGCAATCCAACATGTTTAAATGGCAAAAATGCTCACAAAGTTGTCTGTTAAATGATGAAGTGATGTTTCACGTTGTATTGAAGATTTTCTGAATCATTCAATTGCAGGTTTTTCTCGCCAACTATAAGTTACCTCACTTCAAGGGGACATTACCTTTGTATTTTGTGCTTGCCAGTTGGTAATGCGATGTTTTCTTGGTGTTTCTCTCATTAGGATTCTTAATTGATTTCTTGCATTAGACTGGTGTGCCGGACCAGCACAGATACTCAAACTGTTGTCTAAGTATTAAAATGGAGAGGTTCTGAAATGGTCTGAACCGTGAGCTGTGGTTGGAGCTTCTGTGCCTTTGACAGCAATACTAGTACGATCTCAGCGAAAAAGCAGTTGTTGAAATAGAATTTCATGCATTACTTTACACTGTGAGCTCCCAAATGTTTTGGTAACTTTAATATAGCAACGCTTTCCACTTGTCATACACTGTACAAAAAGATAACAAAATATATAAATTTCCGTTTGAAAAAACTAGCCCTATGGCAACATAAAGTAGACAAATCTCACCACAAATAATTACTAATAGAAAGATACTTCTAAATGTCCAGCAACAGTCCTACTTGGACATGAGCGACAATTATTGATCCAATCGGCACGGTGCTACATCAAAAACTTGATTCGATCCATAGAGGTGGAGATTCGATCCATCGAATCTCATCAGAATTATAATCAACCTGTTGATCAAACTCAATTCTTTTATCTTCCATGTAGTATGTTCCTATACTCCCGAAGTCGGTAAAGTAAATGCAATTTGGCTTGATACCGTGCTTGTTGTCATCAACGCGTACCGAAAAGGAAGAGTTAAAGCCCACAAAGAGGGACACGTTCCCCATGCTCTCAAGCTCCGTCCACTCTCTAGTATGTAAATCGACGTCAAAAACCCGGAATCCGGTAATCACACTATGCATACTATCATATCGTTCTGGTCGTGAGAATTGTGCGACCGACAACAGACGGCCAGCCGACTCCACCAAGTACTGATGCTCGCTATGCTCCCAGGGATCTCGAAATTCCAGAGGCATCTCCAGTATAACTTGCGCCGTCGGATGTGGTCCATCCACATCACATGTGAATATACTGCCACTGGAGTTAACCGCAACAAATTGCCCCCGGTGATATATGACATCCGAAACTTGCTCATGCGCATACACGTCATCATTATGTGTAATATACTCGGCCGGGGGAGTCAACGTTTTCCACTCCTCATTGCCTGGTTTCCAAAAGGCTAATGGTCCAGAGGGCCAATAGGTGACCATAACTGTATAGTTTGGAGATGAAGCGGGGCTTGCAGACAAGATGAACTTGTCGACTTCCGGTTCACGTATTTCGTCGTCCCAACTGGACAGTTTGTTCACGTTAGGGAGCTTAATGATGTCGTCGCCGCGACAGCGCATGGCACGGGACAGGGGATTCAGCATGTGGACTTCCGAGTCTGTGCCGACGGTCAAGATCCAACCCCGTGAAGAGAAGCACCTCTTCCCCTTCACTTCCGGCAATTCAACTTTGTGAATTTGTGAACTGAATGGGCTGTAGAACTCAGCCCACTTGGTCTCGGTGCACTCATCGTCCTTCAGCATCCACCATGGTAGATCGAACCTCTCTTCGAATGTGGCGGCACGCCACGCCGAGCACACGGATCGGAATGCGTGCCAGTCTTCTAGAAGAAGTTGTCTCGAGCACAGTTGTAGCAGCTCTTGGGGGAGGTCGGCCCAATTCTCCGCCATTGTTGATTTCTTTTTTCTTTGGAACTCCGCCATTGTTGATTCACGGATCGAGAGAAAGCAGAGAGAGAGAAGGCTTGTGTGATGGATGTTTCCACAAAGGGGAGAGAAAATATATATATATATATATCTATATATATATATATATATATATATATATATATATATATATATATATATATATATATATATATTTGCCTATTCATAAAAAGATAGACTCATACCAAATAGGAATCCAAATTCTCTATTAAAAAAATAAAGAAGGAAATAGAGTGCTGGTTTGAATTATGCTTATCAGATAACAAGTATCTTTCCAGATATACATTGCTAAAATAGACGAGTGCGGAATATATATCGTCAAGCCAAAAGAGAAAATTGCAAACGCATGGATATGTATCTTTCCAGAAAATCTAATGGTGCGATTTTTGTCGGATTTTGGTATCATGAAGTGGGGAAAATTGCAAACGCATGGATATGTATCGTGAAGGTTTGAGTAAAAGTGAGAAAATTGTTGAAAAAAAAAACGTTTGTTTGAGTTTAGTTTTTTTTTTTACGGAATAATATGCTTTTGGATTTATACGAAAATCGATTTAATATTTTATCGAATTGGTTGACAGATTTTATAAAAAAAGAAGAAAAAGAAGAAGAAGAGACCCAACGATTTTCATGCTATGAAATTTTATCAACCGGACCGGTTCGCCTGTTGTAGACATAATCAATTTTTAAAGGAAATTTTTAGTTACACGAGGGAAATAACCTGTAGCTCTCCTTTCAGAGAAACCGAGGTAAGGCTACGGAATAATATGAGTTGTTCGGTCTAGCTGGTTCAGGTTGAACCGGAACGGTCAAATAAAAAGACTTGTCTTTCCGGTTTCACTTTTTTTATTTCCAAGTTTTACTGATTTTGACGGAGGAGGGTGTGATAGGCTGGAGTCGTGCCCATGGTAAGCCGCGATTGGACGGACCTACGTGTCTGCTCATGAAGTGGCAAGCTCTTGTCTTAGTACACGTGTCGCGGAAGTATTGGGCCACTGCGGCGAATCTAGCCGAAGCGCGAGGGGAGGGGAAGAAAACATCGGCAGCCGAACGACGGCGGCTGCGGAGAAGGATATTGCGGTTTGACCTTGCAAAAAACTTGTCAATTGTTATTGCAAATTATCATCATTTTTTTTTTGTGGAAAGCTGAAATTTCGTTAGGCATTTATAATTTATTGATTTGCGATTCGACAATAATCAATTCCGAAAGGTCGATTTCCGAATAGGTTATAAAAAAAAAGAAGGAAAAAGTTGGCTTTTGAGTTGGACAATTCCGATTTGGATTTCGAGCCATATTCCTTTCCCTTTGAGAAATTATAGAAGATATTCGATTTCGCCAACAAAGAAACATTCCCTCTTTCCCCATTCTCCCACAAATCGAAAAAAGATCTCGTAGAAAAATTGAATCGCCAACAGATTGACAGTCTTCTTCGAGCTGATACTAATAGGCTTTCGTCAAAATTTCACTTGAGCATTGAGAGAGGGACTGAGAAGATAGTGTCCAAAAAATAATCAAAATCAAGGTGAAAATGCCCAACGGTTTAAGCTAGTTTTACAACAGTGCTGACGGCTGTCTTAACTTGGACAAAAAAAGGAAATCTGCAAGACACACTTAGCAGAACTGCAGTTGTCTTCGTCGAAAGTCTAGCATGTGATCCAAAACACAATGCCGTTGCCGAGATGTTGTAGCCGGGCTCCTCATGTTGCTGGTCGTTCTCCGCATTTCGACCTCGGAATCCATTGCTTTGGCAATGCCCGCCCTCGCCATCACCGCCTGCGCTTTGCGGCTTGTTGGAGCTCATCCATTAGAAGATGCGCCACGGACTTGTATCCCATTTCCCGAGCTTCGATCGCGAAAGGTAATTCCATCATGAGAACTCACAGGTAATGGCTGACTTAAACGGAGCACAAAAAGAATCGTCGATGAGCAGGAGAGCAGCTGTCCGTACCTCTGTATACCGCAATTCCTGTCGGTGCCCCGTTTCGCTTCTTCAAGCATATTGAACTTCCGAAACATGAAGGCGACGATGAACTTAGTGTCAATCATAATGAAAGTAATAGATGTGCAGAACCCAAAATTTCGTAGGCGAGAGATTCCAAACCGTCGAGCGAATGATCGATAAAAGTTTACCTATTACATATCCAGTATGGGTTTGATCCAGTTGCTTCAACGCAGTGAGGGCACATCCAATCTTTGTTTTCTCTTACTTCCTCCATCTCTGCACCATAGGGAGAATTTAGAAAAAGATTTGCATGCTTGGCAGCAGTTGGAAAGCTCAGCGCATGAAATTGCCAGCTTTTGGCAGAGCCAACAAAAAGAAACCGATATCTCCCTTGTAATCGCAGTAACAAAACATGGATCTATTCGCACATTGTTCCTTTCGGACACAAAAGCTAGTAGCCATGATTTTACAGATTCTTTTCCATCGACTTTCCATGGGAGAGCATCTTACCCTCGCCATATCTAACCTTGAGACAAGCACGGCAGAGAACACCGATGGCGGAATGGCAAACTGAACAGTCCGTCTTTCCTGCACGAGACATGGAAAACCTTACAAACCATGGGAATTCTTGGCTTTTGAGAATGCATCAAGTCCTAACTATACATGGTTCGTCCATCTCAAGATTACCGCATCGTTTGCAATCTTCTTCACCGCACAATTTCTTTTGCCTGCACTTTTTGCGGCTCCTGTCAGCAACTATTTCTTCACTCAATCATAGAATAACGGCTTCATTGTTTAATTACGCCATTTGCAAGAGCAACTTCATGGTACATTCACTATAACCATGGAAACAATGTGCACATCATGCCAAAAGAGAAAAGGAAATAATGACAACCACCACCCATGAATTTTTTCAGAAGCATCTGAGATGGATTAGTGAAGCCACGAGATGGTTTATCAATCGCCATCAAATGGAAAATAGCTGATGATACAGATTATCTGTTCCAGCATTACTTTTCAATTAAGATAACGAAACCAGATAAATGAAAGCCGACCCTTTCTATATCTTGCAGAAATATGATGAAGAGCAAAATTTTTTAACATTGAGCAGTGGATTTCGAATTGCAACTTTTGGGTCCAACTCTTGGTTCTTCTGCTTCTGCGGGCCAAGGCTGTCGATGATCCAGCTCCAAAGTCAGAAATAAGAAAACTAAGGAACCTTCTTAGTAACTTCTCATGTACTTAATCAAAGGTTGACTAAGTTCCAGCATCAACAATTCCATGTGATTACTAAAAACGGCCTTTCAGCAATTTAACAGTATCAGACGACTATTAAGACAAGGTGAAGTATGAACTCCGCTGTGCCAAGGACATTGGCCGCCTGCCCATTTATCCTCTGCTCAAAATGAGATTCGAGGAGTAACGCGAATGCGTGAAAGCACGAAGCACCTGCAGAAACGGCATGAAATTCGAAAAACGGGATCATAGATGCTGCTGCTCCTGCCCTTGCTATCGCAACGTCTGGAAGAAGCACCAGCTGAAAGACGATACTCTGAGCCCCGTAGTTTCGGCAGCGGTTTATTGGCAGGCCCGATGGTTTTACGTCCAGTAGACCAAAGTTCTCCACCTTCTTCATGACCACTCCCTGCTTTTCCATTAACCCACATGGAAAGAGCTGAGCTGCAGCATAGATACAATGAATGGATTTGTTCTGAAGAGTCTCATTCGGTGAGGCAAGATACACTTGCTAAGGCACATGGTTAATTCGTTGCTTAAATAGGCTATCATACCCAAATGTCGGCCAAACGAGAGAGCAAAAAGAGATAAGATTGAGTGATGATTCAGACGAGCAGTTTGAAGACTCGAATGCCGCCGGTTGTTTCGGCACCAACTCGGCAGCTACACATCTCAACCGATCAGAACGAACGCAGATGGCTAATTTCACCTGATTTTGCCTCACAAAGCAGTTCACATCATATTAATTATACTGTCGGATGAACTATTCAAAAACCATATGCCTCTCCACCTCCGAATACCAAGTAAACTCGACCCAAAAACCCATTTCACATCGATGTATCACGACAGTTAGGCCTTTCTTTCATGCAGCGATACCATTCTCCATCTTCACGTCGGCAGTGAATTTCCATTTCAAGCGGTCTGACCGGCGCATCTATATGGAATATAATGATCTCCATTTTGTACGAGACAAGCTATCAAGGTGACAGCATATCAAACTAGATAAGTCAGCAGTATCTAAACTTTAAGGCTTTCCGCAGCTTCTGCTTAAATATGTCGGTACGCCTCGATATGAAGGCTTAGAATTCGACAGGATGGCTGTTGAACAGGATGCAAAGGCTCTTTTCAAAGCTGGGGAGAAGCGGCTGGGGACCGATGAGAAGACTTTTGTCAAGATCTTTAGCGAAAGAAGCAGGGCACATTTGGCTGCTATTGATTCTGCTTATCGTAACATGTACGGCAATTCCTTAAAGAAGGTGAGTTTTCTTCAGATATGCTTGCATATTTCCAATCTGTTGTTTATTTATCGTTTTGTGAAGCATAATGCCTAACCAGAACATGAACCAAATCAGGCTGTGAAGAGCGAAACGTCAGGATATTTTGAGTGCGGTCTCTTAGACAATCTTACAGTGTTCTCAGAACCCAGCCCAGTATTTTGCAAAGGTATTTTCCTTCAATCTCATCTCAGGCATAGCCCTGATTGCTTAGCTGCTGCTTAAAAGATTGCTTAGCTGCTGCTTAAAAATAAAATTCATCAGAGTTGCAACCCTTCATGCATATATACTTTATTTTGTAGGTATTGCACAAGGCAATGAAAGGTCTGGGGACTGATGACACAACACTGATAAGGGTGATGGTGACGAGGACCGAAATCGACATGCAGTATATAAAAGCAGAATACCATAAGAAGTACAAGAAGACTCTAAACGACGCAGTTCACTCTGAAACATCAGGCCACTATAGGACTTTCTTGTTTTCGCTTCTTGGACCCAGACATTAGGACTATAGGTCCATAAATAGTTGGTCCGGTCAGAACTGTGTGCTCATTTTCTTTCAGCTGGATGAACTCAATAGCACTTGGTGGGAGTGAAAATTGAAATTGCTTCTGTCGTAAATTTCTCTCTGAGAATTGTACCGGTGCCACTATGTTTAGTGTACCCTTTATAAGGATAATGCTAGTTCGGTTTTCAAGATATAACACCAGAGCAATCAATTTTCAAAATGCTGATCGTGCATGAACGATTGTTACTAGTGTTACGGAGTACTCATTAACTAACTCTTTAAATTTTGAGTTTTCATTCCGCCTATTGATCAGCTATATGAATTTCATAAATTAATCAATTACACTGTACAATTGAGGGAGCTATCTCCTTCATTTCAATTAGCTGTACAAGATCCATGGAGGGAAACAGGAGCTTATGAATGACGTATGTATCCATATTCTACAACTGTCACTTCAAAACGCCTTGGTGCGGCTCATAGGAAAAACCATGTCCAGAAGCGATTCTCTGAAGCTGATCGTAGCCTGCAAGAACTCCAGCACCTGCCATACCAAGAAGCATATTCGCAGTGACTCCTCGATAGAGGGCCCTCCCACCTTCACGTTGGACAATCTCTTGAAACGCATGCACGGTATTTCGGTACTTGACGGGTTGTCCAGATGTGAGCATCATTCTTCGCCTTAGAGTGTCAAAGGGATAAGCACATACTCCAGAGACAGTCGTAATGCTCCAACCAAGCAAGAAGCTAGCAAAGAAATTCCCCTGCGGAAAAAACAGAGGACCCAAAATAAGTTCTCCACAGGCGGAACTAAAAATGAATAAGGTCACTTCCAACAGCATCAAGTAGAAGATATCTAGATAAAACAGACAAACATCAATTACGAATCTTCAAGTCACGTTAGCATCTATTCAAGATTCTCGGCATCAAAAGAGAATCTGGAGAGCTGCATACCTCGAAAGCACCGACCAAAATAATAGGCTTCATCGTGTCATAGATCCCAAAATACATGCCACGATACAAAGTAATTCCCACGATTGAAGCACCAAATCCACGGTAAAGACCTGCTATTCCATCAGTGGATAGAGTTTTGCTATATACATCGAGTAATCATGTGAACTGCCATTGACCACGAACTGGACACTCCCTAGCATCAGTTGCCAGTTGTGTCCGTGCATAATCCAAGTGGTAAAGCAACAGTGATGTGGTAGCTCCAGCGGCACTTCCTGAGGCTACATTTCCAACAAACAACTTTATATATCCATCGTTCTCTTTAGAACGGCCCAAGAAACTTTTGAAATAACCCTTAAATGCGAAGTTGAAAGCCTAGGGACAATGAAAGCTCTGTCAAATAATTAAAATCAGGGATGAATATATAGAATAGGTTCAACACCAGATACCACTCCAAAGAAACTAATAATCAAAGCTTGGAGTCTAAAAATTGCAAAAATAATTAGGTATACTATCTTTTTTGATAGATATAATAAGGTATATCTATCTTTTGTTACGTCATGTGGAAATCATGAACTGCACCTGCTACTATTAGGACGAAAGCACATAAAATAAAAGAACATCAATGAGTTTGGACATCCAAAACGTCTTAACAGGTCACTCAAATAGACAAATTAGTGGAATAGAAAACATTAATTTCCCAACCGTGCACTCTTGCAGTTACCCAGCAGCATCTTTCACTTACTGGGGGCAACCGAAGGCTCTGATTCTGGAATAGAACAGCAGTAGCGCTTGCTACTTCGTATCTATTTTAAGCACCCGAAATGGCTGTTCACCTAAGAATTCATTCTTGTCTCGCAACCTCTTAAAGGAAGTACTCGACATACAGCAGAAATAAGCAGGAGATTCTAGAGCTTGTGGGCGAAGCTCGCCTCGCAATTAAGATCACGGAATAGATATATTATCCCTAAGGCAACCCACTAGCCTGTACCAACTAAAGAAAACAGGCACGAACCGTGCTGCACCCTTCTAACCACAAGCTGTGAACCCCTGCTTTTGTCCTAAAAATTCTAGTGACTGGCATTTTGGAGGCATTACTTTTCCAAAGTCACAGCTCAAGATGAAATCTGAGAAAGCGCTTCTCTTGCCTAGGAAGGATGCACAAAAATATAACAAGGATACGACATGATCATCCCCAAAGAGAACCGTGGCACTTCTGTCAGCCAAAACGTAATGCAGAAAGCAGCCAATCAGGATTGCAACAGACTATTAACTGGGACACGGAGCTTATTGTCTTGCCTTTTCTCCTTTTATTTTTCTTCTGTCCCTTTGCCTATCAGATTGTAGATAAAAAAGCAGGCTAGTTCAGCTAATTCCATCCACTTTCACATTCCATATTCCATCCTCACTGGCAAATCAGACTCCAATATTCGAACAGAAAGACATCGTGCGTTGTAAAATCCTCCATCGGAACCAACTAAGCCATGCCAAATTGACTACCAACCTCTAAAAATCCTCCCACGAAAACACCATTTAAGCCACTTTACCCAGAACCAACCAAATCTTGCACCAAAGAACCATTTGAGCTGCCGCAGAATCAACAGTTCTAACTCTAAAGCGCCAAACTTTTCTTTCTAACTCCAACAAGACAACAACAGAACGACAACCCACGATTCAAAAAAGGGGCAAAAGAGCGAAGCTTCAGCCCTCACCTGTGTTGGGAAATAGCGAATCGCATTGGCCTGATTGCCTCTCCAAAACGACAGGAAGCCGTCCTCCGTCCAGACCCGCCCGAAGCAATCGGCGATGCCGAGGTAGGGCCGCCTCAAGTGGCCCCTCCTCAGCATCTCCCCCTGGTTCTGCAGCAGGAGCTTCACCCGCTCCATGGGAGCGGCGGCGCTCTTCGACACCACGGCGGCGCTCTTCGACACCACGGCGGCCGCCCCGCCCATCACGAAATCCATCGACAATTTCTCCGGCTGCCCCGCCATTTCCCTGCGCAAGAAATCTGGTGAGAGGCGGGGGACGGCGGAAGGTGGGAGGTGGCGGGTGGTGGGTGGAGCTTTGGCTTCTCGCGGGATGTTTGTGGTTGTGGTGATTGGATTCGGACGCGCGAGTTGCACGAACGGGATCGAAACGAAGCTTGGAAATAAAACCTGTCGTAACGATTGTCGGATCCAATCCGACGTCGTTGGAGTCGTGCCGCGCGAACGTCTCTGCTCAAAAGCTCGGTTCCGCGAGCAGTTTGGAGTGCGTTTGCCAATCATTTTATTTTAAAAAATTAATTATGTTAAGAAATGATTATTTTTTATTTCGTATTTTGAAATAATTTTTAAGCATTCGAAGGCGTTTAGTAACTGCCCAAAATTTCTATTCTTAAAATAGAAAAAGAATAGAAATGCATTTAGTAATTACATAAAATTTCTTTTTATTAATAATATTTTAATTTTTTAAATATTTCTTTCTTTTTTTTTCCCTTTCTCTTTCTTGGCTGTGGCCAGATCGCTGGCGCCGACGATCAGCCATAGGCCAAAGCCGGCGAGGGCATCGCGGCCCTTGCCAAATCCGATGAGGGCGGCTCGCAACCTGATCGAGGGCCGTCCTTGCCGGCCCTGGCCTATGGCTAGTAGCCAGTGGCCGGCGGCCGACCACAAGCCAAGAAAAAGAAGAAAACCAAGAAGAAAAAAAAAAGTTTTTATTTTTGGTTTTTTTTCTCAGAATTAAGAAGTGACTTTTTTTTTTGCTTATTGACTATAATTTCAAAACTGATTCTGGGAACAAATTTTTGAAAATTTGTGCTTTGCAACAAAAAATTTGTCAAGCGAATTTTTGTTCCAAAACTGATTCTGAAAACAAAATAATAGAAATACTTACTATTTGGCCAATTGCCAAACGCGCCATTAGTGACGCCGATCTTGGACCACTTTGCGACCAAGACCGTCCAAGGGCGGATCTAAATGCACTAGATTCATCAAATTCAATTCTGAGTTAAAATTACACAAGTTCTCGCAAAAAGTGGCAACATAGACTTGGGTCATAAGCATATATTTCGATGCAAGACGAAATTGCCTCGGAAAATCCAAAACACCTACAAAGGGTCTCTTGTTTTAGGGGTAATTATACAAGTGGTTTCCTAAATTTTGGTCTGATATACAATATGATCCCCAAACTTATAGTCTATTCAATACGGTCTTTAAATTTTTTGTATATGTTCAATGTAGTCCATGAGCTATATGAAGATATCTAATGTTGTACTAACACTAATTCAAGTTAACGAAATTTGATACTTTGAAACGTTACACATGAATTATCTACCTAAGATATTCAACTCAAATCAAGATATAATTATTAGCTTCATCAAATAACATTGATAATCATGTTTCCAAATTGAACAAATTAAAAAAAAACTATTATATTCTCGTATGAGTAGAATATCTTACATGATTAGTCAACATATAACCTTTTTTTTTTATTCGCCGTTCAAACGTATTGGACCAAAGGTCAGCAAATTCCATTAACCCAAATAAATTGAAGGATAACATAGCACATTTTCTTATAATTCAAGGACTAGATTATACACGTATCAAAAGTTTAAAATAGAATTAGACTAAAAATTCAATGATGACATTGGATATTGGATCAAATTTTAAGGACTATCTATATTATTTTCTCTTTAATATATAGACACCATCCTGGATTGATACGGATATCAATACACACACAAGCACGTGCAGATGGTCTCGATAGAATACGGGAGCATGATAGTCCACATTCCGAAGCTGCGATGATTGAGAAAACGACGATGACCAGTGAACTTTGTCCGAAGATATTGGAGGACTTTCGTTCGCGCATACGAGGATAACGATGATACGAAGGCACAAGCAGAAGTCAGACAATCTCAAGAAAGGTCAAAAAAACGGCTGAGGGAGATTAAGAAGCGCACAGGTCAAAGCAGAAGACGTGGGTAAGAAACGAAACTCACATTATTCAAACGAGGCAATGCAGACTAAATGCATAAGTTTCAGAAGTGAAGTCACTCGAGCTTGACTTATAATTAGGCTCGACAACAAATCGATTTATGTCTGTTTCTCTTGTCTCCATTATGAGCAAATCGACGGCATTATCAATTATGCACGAACGACACTTGAATTGGGACTAATATCGACTTTGCTATAATCATCACTTCATGTGATTTCAGATTAAATCTTAGTTCTGTGTGTAATTTAGATCAACGTTACTAATATGTCCTCGAAATTTTTCGAGCTTTAACGAATGGGCAACATTGAAAACAGTTCATGATATTCAATTGAAGGCATGATGCCAAACGGTCCAATTCTTGTTTGCCGAACAATTTTGGGAAAATGTACCAAAAATGTCCTAAACCTATTACAATAGTACAAATTCAATACTAAATCTTTCAATTTAACCGATTTAGTCCTCAATTTTTTGAGGATTTGTGAATTTAATCCATCTGACCAATTTTGGATGGAAATCGCTGACATGAACGCTATCTATTTTACTTAATATGATTAACGCTAACGTGGACAAATGTCATAGTTTTTTATATTCTTTCTAAATATTTTGATATTTTTTTTCCTTTCTTCGTTTTTTAAGAACTCTGGTTGACTAGGGCCAGCAATCCTTGCTTGGTCTGGGCGAGAGCATTGCGGCTCTTGTCAACCACAGGCGACGGCAGTGATGCTGCAAGCCACGGGCGAGGGGCTCATGGCCCTCTCCTATGGCCGGCGAGGGCATCACAACCCTTGTCCATGGCCAGTCAAGGCTGCACTGCCCTCACCTAGACCAAGCAAGGGCCACTAGCCCTCATCTTTGGCCGACGATGGTCTGCTAGCAACATCGTCAGCCCCCAGATGGGAAACAAAAGGAAGGAAAGAAAAGAAGAAGGAAAAAAATCATAAAGGCAATAAAAAATTCATAAAAATTAAAAAAAAATTGTCAATATTAGTGCTTGTCATGCTATAAAAGACAGTCGATGTTCATGTTAGCAGTTTTCTGTCAAAATTGACCGAATGGATTATATTGACAAATCGTCAAAATGTTTAAAAATAATTTAGTCTAATTAAAATGTCTTAGAGCGAATTAATACTAATGCGATAGGTTTACGTCTTTTTTGGTACTTTTCCTAGCATTTTCAATTTAATTAGGGGCTACTTCATAATTGTAACGAGAATCAACGGAGATAGTACCATCTCTATCTCGCACATGGACATCTGCTTCAACTATGGACCTAGTGAGTGCTTTGGAATTGAAGAGATCATTTAGATCATTCGACGATATTCTTAGCCACTTCTTGAGCTTCCTCTTTGGGCATGTTACGATATAAAGTTCAATCCACACCGTATTATCACAGCTCAAGTTTTCGGAGTAAGCGGTTGCGCGTGTAATTTGGTACACGAGCAAGTAACACCAAGCGCTTCGTTCACGAAGACAAGCTTTATCGTACTGGGTTCACCTCGAATTACCCATCCGAGAGCGTCAAACAAAGCAGGATGTCTTCATAAATCGATCAAAAAAACGATGAGAAGCAAAACGCTAATTGGACCAACTCAATGACCAACGTGTGGAAATTGATATTATCCTTGTCATCTACTTTTGCCTTATTCAATTGGACACGAGCCATCAAAACCGTAATTCCAAAATGAAGCAGCCTTAGTTTGCTAGAAAAGAGGGAAGCCGGGAAAACAAAAAACCTAGGAGAGCAGATGCACCGGTTCCGAAAAAAAATGACTTTGTTAAATCAAAACTATATCGATAATTAATGTGCTCTATACTATTTCCCATTTATATGCATTAGAAAAACAGTTTTTGATGCGTCTAATTAGGAGTCATATACATTGCCACGCCAGTCGGATCTCCCTAGGCTGAACACCAAGCTTGGAGTATTCATATTCAAGCTTGATCTCGTACAATCTCTTGGTGCGGAACCATTTGCTTGAGCCTTCTCTATTCTTGTATACTTAACTCATGTCGGATTTGTTTACAAACGGAGTTACCACTAAACGGTACATATAATACACGAGTCAACTTATTTAGACGTTCAAGCAGGCTTTGCGCATGTTTTGCGGAACAGAAAGTAATCGGGCCTTTTTTCCGGCTCAAACACAAATTGAAATTTGTATCGTATAATCCGGCGATGAGTTGCTGCATCCTCGTGCCTAGCGTGGAAGTGACTGGCAAAACCTCCATTGCATCAGTGAGACAAATACATCGGTGACAGCTTCATCTTGAGAAGATCATATAAGAACCTGAATATCGATGCTTAAATGCATTAGGCATGTATAGCTATGCTGTGTTTGATCTATCCTCAAATACATCAAGCAATTATTACTACAGTATATTATGTTTAAGAGTATCTAGTTATATATCATGAGTATATGTATCGACAAAGGCTCCGTATACTGTCAAATCTATGGGACCTGTTCAAGCATTACGATGATGCCCTCGTGAATTTGCTTAATCTCCTAAACATAGCATCTAATGCACGTTGTACATGCTTTCATCTTCATAGTGCTCAGGCCAAGAACCCAATGAAAGACCAGCAACTGTGCCTCCGCTAGAAATAGATAGAGATAAAAGCATCAATCCAGGTCGACATTTATTCCATAACTGCAGGAAATAGTGAAGGCAGCTAATTTAAAATTTGTGCTAGCACTGAGAACAAAATGGAGAAAATGGAGTGAACCTGCTGCTCAATAGTCATGTATTCCTCTGGTTCTCCATCTCATCCATCACCCTCCAGCGGTGGCGAGCATGCAGGTACCCAGCTAGTTCATACATTTCCCGCTTCTTGAGATTTTCCAAGGACAAGCGAAGGAATTGCCACAGCATACCCCCATAGCTGAGGTTCTGAAATCAAAGAAGCATTTTGATTTTTAGATGATCAGATCAAAATAAAAACAATTTCACGTGAATCATCATGCACATACTCGGTTGGCTCCCATCCCGCTCGACACGAACTCAGCGCGCTCTATTAATTCATTGCCTCTGCAAAACATTATGATTATTATAATTATTTATAATGTGACATTCGGAGGGAGAAGGAAAACTCACAGTGGTTCTTGGGCGACACGGGAATGCGGCGTCTTCAGGTAGAACAAACCTATGCCTCTAGCCAGACTGCTCAACTCCGACGTCCTGAGATTCATGATGGCCAACTCGAAGAACCTCTTGAACTGAAGTAAGTACTTCAAAAGAATCATTTCCCATCAAACCGGTTAGATTGATCAAAACAATAAAGAAACAAGGACTAACCCATGCACATACCGGGATCCCCACGAACTCGGACACGAACCAAGCGTATGGCACTAAGACCTCCCATGGCTCTACAATGCATTATGATTATTATAATACTTCATAATGCGATAGTGTGTTTAGAGAGAAGGAAAACTCACGGCGGTTGTTGAGCGACCGGTTCTTGCATGACTGGGAGTTGCTCAATCTGGTCAGCTTCTTCTTCCTGCAAAGGCGGTAACTCGATCTGGTCGGGTTCATCGTCCTACAGGGACAATAAATCAAGAGGAAGAGGAACCTCCCTGTCCCCGCCCACCGTTGCAATTTACAAAAAGTTTACAATTAAAAATCTCCACAACAGAAGAAAACAATTGAAGCAGAAGAGATGTGCATTACCCCAGTCCTCAGGTTCTTCGTGCTGATCTTCCATGACCCAATCTTTCATGACCCACGCCTGAAAGATATTTCATATTTTTTGTCACATGCCTCAATTCATTTTGCTTGACTCGAGCTAAAATATTTTAGCACATACCGTAGGTGTCGTGATTTGATCTTCCTCCTAGGCCGGTAAGTCAAGTAGGAAGCTCTCCCTAGTCTCCGCGAGTCCCCGACCACCGTTGCAATACAAATAGTTTACATTTAAAACTCTCCACAACAGAAGAAAACAATTGAAGCTGAAGAAACGTGCATTACCCCAGTTCTCAAATTCTTCATCCTCATCTTCCATATCCATGGGCTGAAAGATATTTTCAAGAAAGATGTATTGATAGAGGAGTGAGTGTATCGAAAAGAACTACTTTTATAACGTACAAGTGATGAGTGCATGCTCTTGAGTTTAGGTCCTGATCGAGAATCAAAGAAATCTCCGAACTTATCCAGCAATATCTAATGGCAAGTTTAAGTTTCACAAAGTGGAACAAGCCCGCTAAGGATCTGAAGTCCGGAAGGCCAAGACTTAACCCCAGTAATGAAAGTATTTCAAGCATGGACACAAGTCTTGCAAATCATGGACACAAGTCTTGCAAATTACTTTGCACTCACCTCCTCACTCTTCGTTGAAGGCATTACGATTTTTGCAGGAGGTCGATTGGCTGCAAAATACTGACCATCAACAGCAGCAGGCCAATAGGGAGCCTTAGTAGCAGCATCCAGACGTTGCAGGATTGATTCATCAGACTTCATTATTGTGATGGAGAAACCTGAAAAAAGGAGATAAGATACATAGGCTCTTGCAGAATTGAGCATTCCGATAATAAATTGTACGTAGCATAGAAGAAACTTTTTGTCAAAATACCAAAACACAAACCTGCCATATCAAGAGAAGTCATAAAAGATCCCGTGTTTACTCTATCAACCGCCAGTCCATGTTCCAGCTGCAGTTTAGGAACTGCGTTTCCAGCAGCAATCATTATCTCCATCGCAGGGGTAGCACCTAACCTGCATGGTTTATTGTGACAGATTAAGCCAATAAATCAGGTTTAGCTCAAAAGCTAATATACTGCTCTTTTTAGTTCTCACTTTATCCAATTTCCAATACAACCACCGAGTCCAAACTCTTCAATGGATGCACCTTCCTAGATATAAACCCTGCTGTCAGGTTACATTGCATCACGTGTCCTACATCCTAAAGCATTAACAAGAGGTACAAGTTACATTAGCCTAAGATCAGCCCACCTTTCTATGCACCATGATGGACGGAAAGAGATTCAATAGCCAGGTTAAAGATTTTCACGGGAATTTTTCTTAAGTTATTGAATTTACTAGAAGCAGCACCTTTGTCCCCAGCTTCAAAGCATAGGAAAGTTTCCTTATCCTCAGAAATTCGTCCAAAACAACAGAAGCAACATTTTGTTTCATATTCTCTTCAATTCAGAAGACAATTCCCTATCTCCTTAACAATTTCTCATGATCAACACGTATCAGTATCCATATCCGCAACTTTCCACCTAAGCTGCCTTCTAAAGTTGGCATCCCGTCTAATTGGTCTTTTGTCCTGTATTGACCCACAATAGATTCAATATAAGTCACAGAAGAAAAGAGAAATTCCTGGACTTACCCATTGACCATGAGTACCACTCTATCACCTCGTGTGATAGGAACATAGCCAGTTTCCTGCAAATATGTCAAGCAGCCATAAACTTTCTACCTCAACATGCTGCATAAGAGCAACATACGTGCATTGATACATCAAAGTCAAAATAGTTGGAAAAAATGCTAGGATAAAAAGCTAGATCATCATATACTAGACCTCTAACAATTTTCCAAGGATTTCAAGGTAGGACAGAACAAATGCACATTGCCGTTTTGACTGCATTACGCGGAGAAACAACTTAATCTATGAAGAAATTCAGTATACAAAGAACTACCAACAGTAATCATGATTGGACAAGGATCAGGGCATACCGTAGATAATATCTGATTCAGCACACGAGCAATTATAGCATTCACTTGCTGAAGGTCAGCCACAGCAGCGCCCGGTTCTCCATGCTGAAACAAGTACATATTTAATAATTATGAAAAAGACTTAAAATGAAACAATGTATGAGCACTGGCAAAGCCAAATGCATTAAGATTGGCACTGTGTTACTTACAATCCCCACACCAACTTCCATCTTTTCTGGGCTCAAACGGTCTGACGTAACCTGACCTGGAAGTGTGCAAACTGATAGTGCAGTGCCCATTGTTCCCATCACTTCAGATGCACATTTAGCTTCTGCAGCAACATCAGCAAGAGACAGAGCAGCGGCGGCGGCTGCTGCGGCAACCTATGTAGAGAACATATCTTACAAATTAAAATGCTCCCAATTCTTTCATTTCAACAAGTAGCAAGTGACCACAGAAATTTTTAACCCAGTTAGTTTTCTTGAATCAGTGGATTTACACAAAACAGGAGAAAATTATCTGAAAAGGATATTGCATTGGACAAATTGATCTCTACAGAAGCGGTGAGGTCTTCCAAGTAGAAATGGCCAATCTTCAGCTGAAATCACCATTCTTTTATCTACTTCCAGTTTGCCCGACAAAGTTGGATTGGAGATATCTCTCAAATTATTCTTTAGACATGACAGAACTGGAGTCTGTTCCAATGACAAAAGGTTTACTGCCTTTTTTCTTAAAGTCAGTCGGCATACCCACATTCGGCAGGTGCTTGGGCTACTAAGAACTAAGGGTATACTGACCGCATTAGGTATGGTTGGGACGACCATGGACGTACATCGCGACTTCGAAACTCGGTTGTTTCAGTTTCCAATGCAGGCTTCGCGAAATGCTTATCACGAGAGAGTCTCTGGTGCAGTAGCAGAAACCTATCCTCATACAGCTTCGCTTTTGCGGAGGCCTCACACGAATGGGCAGGCTTCC